>JBBGZY010000929.1:1200000-2400000 GCA_037952925.1 Lithobates clamitans
TTAATTAATATAATTTTAGAACCTCTCATTTATGTTGGACATTATTCAATTGCTGTTGGCATATTGCCATTATCTGCAGCCAAAACAAAATAAATAAATAAATTAGGTAAGATGCGGTCGGGGGTTGCTTCTCCTTCCTCCAGGCACAGTTAGTTCCCATGTGGGGTGTAGGGGTGGAGGGGAGGTACCTTCTGGAAAGCATTATTAACATGAGGCTGTAGATGTGGCTGTAAATGACAAGTACAAGAATGTACCTAGCTCTGCCTCATAGGTATTTGTCATGAAAGCACTATTGATGGTAATGTTTTTGACTGTCTTATTATTTCTTTGTTATTACTCAAAAAATTCAATAAAAACTTATTGCAATTAAATACCGTACTTACCTGTTTTGTACAAGCGTCACAGATGGAGTCACCCCTATAGTATACACTGGAGCACATGTGTGGGCCCCCTAATAAAAAGGGTGTTCTGATGTCTTACACTAGTGCTCCAGCATCCAGATGTGTAAACAGCTGCTGAGTGTCCTCTCCTTACACAGAATCTAGTTTGCATTTCATTCTAGTTACTAACCCATCTAGGCAACAAACTTATTTTAAGAGAAGTAGGCCATAAAAAATGTATTGAACGGCATCTGGACAAAACATGGTGTTTTATTGGCCGAACTAACAATGTTTCCTATGAACTAATAATGTGTCCATGAACATGAAAGTTGCCATTTTAAACTCTACAACAGTAAAGAAAAGCACATGGAGCAGCACGAACGTAATAAAAATAAAGAATAGGAACACAGCACAACTACTTACTTTTTTGCAGCACTCTCCTGATCCTTCTATACTGATCGTGCTCCCTGATTTTGAGGTCCGACCACCGCCACCTCAGTTGATCCTTGGATCGCCGTACCCCAAAATTACGGTGCAGACTCTTCACAACTTTCACCATGATCTTGGCCTTGGGGTTGGGGTAAGGTCCATGCATCCCGTCATAGTTAGCCCTTTTCAATATGTCCACCATCTCCACCATCTCAACAAAGGACATATTTGATGCCTTAAATCTTCTCCGGGATCGTGATGTTTCTGGCTCCGGGCTTTCTTCCTCCTCCTCGTTGCTGCTATTAGCACACACCTGCTCTGTCTCCGCCATGTGCTCTTCCCCACTGTACCGAACAAGATGGGGCAGGGAATAGACTAGAACATCAGGGGCGGGCGGAGTTTCATGCATGCACAGTGTATATAAAGCGTAACACGCGTGCGTCGTACGTACGATCTGTGAGCGGAGGAAGGAGTATAGGAAGCACCGATCGTGATAACGAAGGTAACATTAAAACTTGGGCCTATACTGCTTATAGATTGAGGTCTATATTGGGACAAGATTAGGAGACTTTAGCCTGACATTAGGGTTTGTCTTGTGTATTGCAGATAAAATGGATGGCTTCAATGACCACAACTTCCTCCCCCTGTTCATAGACAAATACAGGGAGCTGCCCTGTCTATGGCAGGTGAAACACCCGCATTATAATCATAAACAAAAGAGGCAGGCAGCGCTGGAGAAACTGCTGGAGTTGGTGAAGCTGGTGGTCCCCACGGCAACCATCCCCTATTTAAAAGCCAAAATTGGTGGCCTGAGAAGCACTTATTTTAGGGAGCGCAAGAAGGTCCAGGATTCCCAGAGATCCAGAGCTGCAGCAGATGACGTTTATGTCCCCAGGCTGTGGTACTATGAGAGACTTCGTTTTCTGTCAGACCAGACTGAAGTCAGGGAATCCCTCTAAACCCTTTCTTCCACTCTTCCTCCCACCCTATTTTCCACCCCAGCTGAGGCTTCCGATGTCCAACCTGGGACTTCCAGCCAGGAAGAAGTGGAGGAGCCCAGCTTGAGTCAGGTATAGCATTGTTCTACAGATTTTTGTCAATAAATAAATTGTGTTTACTAGATGTTATTATTGATCACTAATTGCTGATTTAATAAAGTCTTTTACATATCACTAGACAGTAGTGGGCAAAAATGATTGGGACAAGAATGAAAAATGCTGGGCTCAGAATGATAGTCTGTTATATTTGTTAACATTCAATTTGCAACAGTCCTTAGATGAAAATTGTGTGTGATTGATGAAGAAAAAACTAAAAACTATGTCCCTTTTTCATACACAGGAAGCCCTCAGCCAGGAGGAGGCTGTGGAATGTGGCACACAGGAGGAGGCTGTGGAATGTGGCAGCCAGGAGGTGTCTGGGGTAAGTGGCAGCCAGGAAGAGGCGGGGGTAAGTGTCAGCCAGGAGGTGGCCGGGCCCAGTAGGAGCCTCACAGAATCCCAGGATCCTTCCCTCCACCTTCCAAACAAAAGACCCAGGAAGGGAGTTACGTGAAGGACTCAGCACTCAGGCTGATTCAGGAGGCTTCTGCGTCCCTCAGAGCCACCCCCACTCGTGAAGAGGCCTTTTCCTGCATGGCTGCCACAAAACTGCAGGACATGCAGGGGGGCCAACGCCTCATGTTTGAGGACATCCTTTATAAAACATTAACTAAGGGGGTGAGGGGCGAAATCACATCCCAATACCCAGCTGTGTGAGTTGCATAATCCTCCCCCTCCTCCTGCCACAACTCCACCACCACAGACACAGGAAGAAAGACAAGAAAGTGATGGCCTGGGTTCAGTCTGGTCTGACAAAAGATGCAGGCTTTTGTATGACCACAGCCTGGGGACAGATATGTCATCTGCTGCTGTTCATGATCTCTTGGACTTCTGGACCAGATGGTACTCGCTTATATATGGACTCCTCAGGCCACCAATTTTGCCTGGAAATAATTGATGTGTGCCCTGGGGACCAAAGGCTTCGCCAATTTCTGCTGTTTCTCCAGCGTTACCTCCCTCTTTCTTTGGTTAGGACCCCTTAATACATTTTTGGTTTGTTTTATTATACTCACCTATGTGTGTTTCCCTTCAAAAAGGACAGTTTATTTGTAAGGAGGCAGGTACATTTTAAAAATACAATGTGAAATTAACAAGGGACACCAAAACCAACCAACCTCCTTGAGATTAAATAATACAAGATAATAATGGTGTTGTGATAACTTGACACACAAAACACACCCAAAACTATTCTGGAGTAAAAAAATATATATATACGAAAAATAACAGGTGATCAGGATTTCAAAAAATAAAAACAAAAAAAAATCTAAAAACATCCAAAAATTTAATTTTTTTCGGGAGATGTGACAAATAAAAATATTATATTCATTAAATCACGATAAATAATAAAGAAAGGAGTTTGTGAGAAGTCTGTGTGAATAGCAAAACAACTTAATTCTTCTAGCACAGTGTTTCTCAACTCCAGTCCTCAAGGCGCCCCAACAGGTCATGTTTTCAGGCTTTCCATTAATTGCACAGGTGATTTGATCAGCTTCACTGCCTCAGTAATTACCACAGCTCTTTCATCTGAGGGAAATCCTGAAAAGATGACCTGTTGGGGCGCCTTGAGGACTGGAGTTGAGAAACACTGTTCTAGCATTATAAAGAAGAAGAGAGTGTGCTGCATTAAACAATTTAAAACATTGCAGCGTGACGAAAGTGCTATATCCATTACGAACGCTAATTTTACCAGTCCGAGCAGTTCCGTCTCGGAATTTATTCTGAGCATGCGTGGCACTTTGTGCGTCGGAATTGTCCACACACGGTCGGAATTGACGCAAACGGATTTTGTTGTCAGAAAATTTTATAGCCTGCTC
The DNA here is from genome assembly GCA_037952925.1 of Lithobates clamitans. Lineage (NCBI taxonomy): Eukaryota > Metazoa > Chordata > Amphibia > Anura > Ranidae > Lithobates > Lithobates clamitans. The sequence continues at coordinate 1,203,721 of JBBGZY010000929.1, forward strand.
TCAAACTTTGTGTGTTGGAAATTCCGATGGAAAAAGTCCGATGGAGCCCACACAACAAGCTCATTGCACATTTTCCATTGGAAAATCCGACCGTGTGTACAGGGCATAAAGCAGCGTTTGCAGCTTTTTTGGTATTGTTCACATACAATGCAGTTCTTCTCTCTCTCTCTATACATCTTTTCATGTGACAACACTGGAGAAATGACACCTTGCTACAACTTCAAGTAAAGTAAAGTAAGTGAGTGTACAGCTTGTACAACAGTGTAAATTTGCTGTCCCCTCAAAATAACTCAACACACAGCCATTAATGTCTAAACTGCTGGCAACAAAAGTGAGTACACCCCTAAATGAAAATGTATAAATTAGGCCCCATAAGCCATTTTCCCTCCTCGGTGTCATGTGGCTCGCTAGTGTTACAAGGTCTCAGGTGTGAATGGGGAGCAGGTGTGTTAAATTTGGAGTTATCACTCTCACTCTCTCATACTGGTCACTGGAAGTTCAACATGGCACCTCATAGCAAAGAACTCTCTGATAATCTGAAAAAAAAGAATTGTTGCACTACATAAAGATGGCATAGGCTATAAGAAGATTGCCAAGACCCTGAAACTGAGCTGCAGTATGGTGGCCAAGACCAAGCAGAAGTTTAACAGGACAGGTTCTACTTAGAACAGGCCTCACCATGGTCGACCAAAGAAGTTGCACATGCTCAGCATCATATCCAGAGGTTGTCTTTGGGAAATAGACGTATGAGTGCTGCCAGCATTGCTGCAGAGGTTGAAGGGGTGGGGGGTCAGCCTGTCAGTGCTCCAACAATACGCTGCACACAGCATCAAATTGGTCTGCATGGCTGTCTTCCCAGAAGAAAGCCTCTTCTAAAGATGATGCACAAGTAAGCCTGCAAACAGTTTGCTAAAGACAAGCAAACTAAGGACATGGATTACTGGAACTATGTCCTGTGGTATGATGAGACCAAGATAATTGGTTCAGATGGTGTCGATAGTGTGTGGCGGCAACCAGGTGAGGAGTACAAAGACAAGTGTGTCTTGCCTACAGTCAAGCATGGTGGTGGAAGTGTCATGGTCTGGGGCTGCATTATTGCTGCTGGCACTGGGGAGCTACAGTTAATGGAGGGAACCATGAATGCCAACATGTACTGTGACATACTGAAGCAGAGCATGATCCCCTCCCTTCAGAGACTGGGCTGCAGGCCAGTATTCCAACATGATAACGACCCCAAACACACCTCCAAGATGACCACTGTTTTGCTAAAGAAGCTGAGGGTAAAGGTGATTTACTGGCCAAGCATGTCTCCAGACCTAAACCCTATTGAGCATCTGTGGGGCATCCTCAAATGGAAGGTGGAGGAGCGCAAGGTCTCATCTACCAACTTTGTGATGTTGTTATGGAGGAGTGGAAGAGGACTCCAGTGGCAACCTGTGAAGCTCTGGTGAACTCCATGCCCAAGAAGGTTAAGGCAGTGCTGGAAAATAATGGTGGCCATACAAAATCTTAACACTTTGAGCCCAATTTGGAAAATTGTGTGTTGAGTTATTTTGAGGGGACACCAAATTTACACTGTTATACAAGCTGTACGCTCACTACTTTATATTGTAGCAAAGTGTCATTTGTTGAGTGTTGTCCTATGAAAAGATATAATAAAATATTTACAAAAATGTGAGGGGTGTACTCACTTTTTGTGAGATACTGTATTTTGTAGAAAGACATTATATGAAAATCATATGGATAAGTAAAAATAATCCCATACATTTTTTTGGGTCAAGGATTAGTTCTGCTTCAGCATGAAAAATTAAATTAAAATGTATTTTTCGTAAGACACTACATATAATTTGAGGGGATTTTCTTCTTGGGAAACAATTTGCAAGGCAGGGAACTTGTATATTTCAGCCAATATTAAAAGATTGGTGACAACTTAAGGACTGCCCCAGGTACATATACTATGGCAGGGTGGCCCTTAAGCGCAAAATCACCTACCTGTACGTGATTTCTCTCCTCGGCTTTGGGGCGCGTGCTTGTTCACAGGAAAGGCAGAACAGTGGTCTGCCTATGTAAACAAGGTAGACCGACATTCTGTAAGGGAGAAAAGCACCCCCTAGAAGCACACTTAACCCTTTGATCGCCCCTGATGTTAATCCCTTCCCTGCCAGTGTCATTTATACAGTGACAGTGCATTTTTTTTAGCACTGATCACTATATTTGTGCCACTTAGTGTCATTTAGTGTCAGATTTGTCCGCAACAATGTCGCAGTCCTGCTAAAAATCACTGATCACCACCATTACTAGTAAAAACAATTTTAAAAAAGTCCATAAATCTATCCCATAGTTTGTAGATGTTATATATGTTGCACAAACCAATTAATATACGCTTATTGGGATTTTTTTCACTAAAAACATGTAGCAAAATACATATTGGTCTAAATTGATGAAGACATTTGATTGTTTACATTTTTTTATTGGATGTGTTTTATAGTAGAAAGTAAAAAATATTGTTTTTGGGAAAAAAATGTCAGTCTTTTTTTGTTTATAGTGCAAAAAACAAAAAAACAAAGAGGTACCACCAAAAGAAAGCTCAATTTGTGTGGAAAAAAAAGGACATCAATTTTATTTGGGTACAGTGTTGCATGACTATGCAATTGTCAGTTAAAGCAACACAGTGCAGTATCGCAAAAAATGGCCTGGTCAGGAAGGGGGTGAAACCTTCCTGAGCTGAAATGATTAAAAGAAACTGAATTGTTACAAAAAACATTTTATAAAACAAATGTAATTACTGTTCAAACTGCATCACATTCATTATGACATGATGCAGTTATAGAGGCAGAGAGTAGTCATATTTCAGACAAAAATATTAAATGAAACTTTCTTTTTCCAGAGACACTGTATCAAGAATTTCAGAATTTTATTAAGAGGCCAATTTGGAGTCAGGGAGTAGACATTTACCAGTCAGAAAATTTTAAATTATTTTTTCCCCAAATATAAAAAAATTGCACATATTTGTTATCAACCTTCTTTTTATTAAATAAAAAAAAAAAGTAACACACATCATACCATCTTCAAAAATATATACATTAAAAATTCCTTTTACATAATAAATAATCTTAATAATACCCACTTCCTCCTGTTTCTATAGAATCATCTAACTAAATTCCTATTACTCATGTGTACCTCAAAACATTCATTTCCTATTGCTCATACATACATATAAACATTCAAAAAAAAAAAAAAACATTTTCCCCCTCTTTTTTTTTCCCTCCCCTCTCCTCCCTCCCTTTCATCCCATATCCTTCCCATTCCCCTCCAATTATAAATACTCCATCAATCTATTCGAGGACCCAAATTCCTCCCATTTTTGCCACATTTCTGGTACCTGACCCCCTACATACCCTTCTTCTCTTATCTGTTTTTCCACATATTCAATTTAGTTCATTTCACATATCCATTCCAACACAGTTGACTTATTTGTTTTTTTCCAGTTTCACGCTATAATTGTTCTTGCTGCAGTTGTCATGTGGTGGTGAATATTTATTTTGGTTACCCTAATGCCCCGTACACACGGTCGGACTTTGTTCGGACATTCTGACAACAAAATCCTAGGATTTTTTCCGACGGATGTTGGCTCAAACTTGTCTTGCATACACACGGTCACACAAAGTTGTCGGAAAATCCGACGTGACGTAAAACGCGTACGTCGGGACTATAAACGGGGCAGTGGCCAATAGCTTTCATCTCTTTATTTATTCTGAGCATGCGTGGAACTTTGTCCGTTGGATTTGTGTACACACAATCGGAATTTCCGACAACGGATATTGTTGTCGGAAAATTTTATAGCCTGCTCTCAAATTTTGTGTGTCGGAAAATCCGATGGAAAATGTGTGATGGAGCCTACACACGGTCGGAATTTCCGACAACAAGGTCCTATCACACATTTTCCGTCGGAAAATCCGACCGTGTGTATGGGGCATTATTGTATCTGATGTAAGGGAAAACAATGAGGTGCTTATATTAGGACTCCTTTCTACTCCTGACACTTTCTGATATATCTCAAATATTTTGTCCAGAATTGCACATATTTGAGAACAAATTTCTGGAGCAGAAAAAAAACAAGGAGACTTTATTTTTTTTGGAGTCACTGTTCTATAATGGTTATCATGTAATGCACTGAATATCTCTTATATATTATATTATATTATATTATATTATATTATATTATATTATATTATATTATATTATATTATATTATATTATATTATATATTTTTTATTAGGAGAGCATATTCCTAATGCAGCTCGAAACATAACATTTATTTTAGATACGGGTTTAAAACTGTAACCTCATCCTTTTGAATAAGATTACATTTTGGAAGCATAGAGAAGTAATACTTCCAGCCAAAATATTCAATTGTACTGTTTTTCTGTTTTGAATATATAATGTATTTATCATACAGATCAGCTGCACTGAATTTATTTATTTTAAATTGGAAAGGGAGGCAAACTTTATATTTGGTTATAAAAATAACAATTGTACTCCTGTGCCAAAGGAAAAAAAATGCACACAAACTAGCTGAGTTAAGGAATGAGAGTGGGTAGTTTCTATTTAAAGAATCACTTTTGGGCCACACTACTTTAGTGAGCATGTATCCAAAATAATTGTTGATTGTGCCAGTGTACTCACGTAGGGTCGTATAGCATGTATGAAAGACAAAAAATTTCCAAACTAAGGAGAAACTTAAAAGATTGTAATGAAATGCAAACAATAATGGCCAAAAATATGCAAACATTTTTAATTCTGAGAAACAACTTTTGAAAAATAGGTTTTGAGTATTATCGGTGCCAGTAGACTGTAACCTAACACAAACATTCTTGCAAAGCACAAAATGGTACCTGACAAAAACTGTACATACAACAGTGAAACAGCTGCAGAATAACTGGGTTTGAGGTGTTAGTAATGTTAAATACTGTAATCCTACAGAAAAAGTTGTGCAGAGCACAGGATGTTTCCTACCAAAAAATATTGTTTGCAATGGTGAAACAGCTGCAGAAGATTGGGTGTGTTAAATTAAAAGTGCAGTAGATGTTAATAATGTCAGGCCAACAGTGGTTGAAGGAGGTGTTAATTGTGTTATACACAAAGTCCCAATCTACAAAACCATACATGTACTTGGAGGAGGCACCAGTGCCCAAGATACTAAAATGTCAAAAACTTCCATAAAAACCTTGTTAAAACGCAATTCCAAGGACTCATGAAACTAATAATAATATAATATAATATCATTTTGCATCCCACATGGGACTTTGAGAGAGTTTTTTTTTCATTTTATGTATTCAGGATCTGGTCTGAGGTCTACTTTAATGTCCATTCACATAATATTTATTTACCATACCTTGAATACAGAGGTCTTTAGCATATGTGTAAATATACTGTATGTTAGACATGTGTGGTTCATTTCATTCCAAATTAATATTCAGATACATTTTTGGTTATTTGGAGATTCAGATATATCCGAATACGTGAATTACAGTATAATCAAAGTTTACCAAATAGCAAAATTCATTCAAATTTCAGAAATTCAAATTGAAATTCAAATAGAATTTTACATCAAATTCCATTCTAATTCAAACTGTAAACATATTTCTGTAATCAAAGACTGTGTATGTTATTAGAGTACCATTTCAAAATAATGTTGTTTTTGTTAAGCCAAAGGTGATTTAACCACTTCAGCCCCAGAAAAATGTATCCCCTTCCTGACCAGGCCATATTTTGCGATACGGCACTGCATCTATTTAACTGACAACTGCACGGTTATGCGATGCTGTACCCAAACAAAATTTACGTCCTTTTTTTCCCACAATTAGAGCTTTCTTTTGGTGGTATTTGATCACATCTGCGGTTTTTATTTTTTGCTCTATAAACAAAAGCCAACCTACCATCCACCAGCTGTGTTTTTTTTTTTCAGTGAATTAAAATAAACAAAGAAATGTAAACTGCCTGTTAGCTAGTGTGTGGTGTTTGGAATTCCACACCATATACTTACATACCATTGCATGCATTTGAAGAGTTAATATAAGAGAATCAGCCAAATTAAAGTGTATTGGCTAATAGTCATTCGCCTTTTTTTCACTAATGCAATCTTTTAGTATCTCTCTGTGGGATTTGAACCTATGAGTCCTTCAAAACCAGATTTTTTCAAGGTAGAAGTGCTGGCCACTAGCCTATTGGGCTTAGCACAATCATACATAGAAAATAATTTTCTAGTGTTTGATGTTCCTTCCCCCCCGCCGCCTTCTCCCACTGCTGTGTTCTTCTGCGCAGCCGGTTACCCGCTAATAAAAAAAGCTGCTCTTCTTCTGTGGCCATCCGATGACGTCACCCGGAAAGCCCGTCCCATGCCTATGTAAGAGACGGCCCACAGCAGGTGACAACACAGAGGAGGAAGTCAGCCACAGAAGAAGAGCAGCTTTATTTTATTAGAGGGTAACCAGCTGTGTGGAAGAACACAGCAGCTGGAGAAGATGTGGCGGCAGGAGAGACGGCTCTGGGAAGAAGACAGCTCGGAATTATTTTACAATAAAGGACTTGTCAAAAACCGGCTATTGTTTTTTTTTACATTTCACTGCTTTTTTTGGTGAATGGGTAGGGGTCTGAATTACCAAATACCCATTTACATGAGGGGGCAGGATCTAGGGGCCCCCTTGTTAAAGGGGGCTTCCAGATTCTGATAAACCCCTTGCCCACAGACCGACAACCCCCGGCCAGGGTTGTCAGGAAGAGGCCCTTGTCCCCATCAACATGGGGACAAGGTGCTTTGGGGGGGACCCCAATGCATCCTCCCCTTGTTGAGAGCATATGGCCTGGAATGGTTCAGAAGGGGAGGGTGCTTGCTTGCCCCCCCATCCTGACCTCCAGGCTGCATGCTCGGATAAGGGTCTGGTATAGATTTTGGGGGGCCCCACGTCAATTTTTTAAAAAATGTTGGTGTGGGGTTTCCCTTAAAGTCCATACCAGACCCATAGGGCCTGGTATGTACAGGGGGGACCCTACAACGTTTTTTTCCTTGATTTTTGGAATTCCAGATCATAATATTATTGAATAAGTACATACCATTGCATGCATTTGAAGAGTTAAAATATGGAATAAACCAAACTGATGTGCATTGGCTAATTATGCTGCTGAGTACAATGCACCTTCATAGAAAATACATTTACTAATGCTTGATTCTATACAATAAGGTTTTGCATTTCAGGCACTAATATTATAGTAACAACCATGCACATGCTGATGTGGCATTGGCTAATAGGCATTTGCCTCTTTTCAGCATATAGATAGATATACTTTATTGTCATTGTATACATACAACAAAATTTTTCCGGGTACTCTTTACAGCAGCAATAAATCACTTCTCAACAAAACCACATATACATACTCCTAGCACATACCCACATATCTATTTAAATATATCAAAATATAAAATGTTATTTAAAAAAAATAAATAAAAGAATATTAGAATTCCACATAAAATTCCTAAAACACTGTACCTGATGGGATTATGGACAATATGGCCCTAGGGAAAAAACTATGCTTTAAAGTGGAGGTCCACCCTAAAAAAAAAATGCATTTAAAAATTCCTAAAAAATTGAAGGAAAAAAAAAAAATTTACCTCACCTAAAATGGCTGTTGCTAGGCAGTCTTCCTAATCTGCCTCTTCCTACACTGCGGTGATGTTCAGTCTGGGACCCGAGAGTCGAGGGATGGGTCGGCCTCGGGCGGCCAACATCGTGGGCACCCAGGACAGGTAAGTGTGCTTATTAAAAGTCAGCAGCTACAGTGTTTGTAGCTTCTGACTTTTAAAAATAAATTTTCCTGGCCGGAACCCCACCTTTAAGCGATTAGTGTGCGTTTTAAGTGTTCTATATCTTTTCCCTGATGTCAATGGGACAAATACACTGTAACCTGGGTGGGTTGGATCAATACTAATAGCTTTTGCTCGCTTTTTTAATCAGCTGGCATATGCTGTGTCCAAATTCGGTAGCTCTGTTCCTATGATCCTCTGTGCTGTTTTCACCACAAACAGGCACTTCTTATCCTCCGCCCTGCAGCTGGCATACCACGCTACAGTGCAGTGGAGAAGGATAATCTCAATGGTACAATGATAGAAATTGACCAGAAGCCTTAAAGGGCAATCCAGCCTGCTTCAGTCTCCTAAGGAAAAACAGTCTCTGCTGCGCTTTTTTCACTAAAAAAAAGTATTTTGAGACCATGACAACTCCCTTGTAATATGCACTCCCAAGAATTTAATAGTGTCCACCCTTTCCACCTCCTCATCATCTATATAAACCGGGCAATGATTGATCTTTCTTGATCTCCTATAGTCCACTATTATTTCTTTTGTTTTTTCTTTATTGAGTATTAAATCATTTTCTCTACACCACTCAACCAAATGTTGAATTTCCTGCCTATAAGCTGTCTCACCATTATATTGTATGAGTCCCACTAAAGTGGTGTCATCAGCAAATTTCACTATAGTGTTAGAGGCATGTATGGGAGTACAGTCGTGCGTGAACAATGTAAACAGGGCCGGACTTAACACACATCACTGTGGTACCCCTGTATTCAAAATACTAGTGTTAGACACCTGATCACCTATTCTCATTATTTGTGGCCTGTTTGTTAGAAAACCCATAATCCATGAGTGCAGCAATGGACATAGGCCCAAAGTTTTTAACTTTTTCTCTAATTTGTCCGGGACTACTGTGTTAAATGCAGAGCTAAAATCAATGAATAACATCCTAACATATATGTTTGAGTGCTCAAGATGTGTCAAGGCAGCATGCAATGCAATAGCAATTGCATCATCTGTGGATCTATTTGCATGATAGGCAAACTGATACTTATCCAGATCAACAGGAATGTTTGCCTTAAGATGTGATAATACGAGCCTCTCAAAACATTTCATAATGATAGGAGTTAGGGCAACTGGGCGATAATCATTTAAGCATGATACCGTTGATTTTTTAGGTATTGGGACAATAGTAGTAGATTTAAAATAAGAAGGTACTGCAGCCTGCTTCAATGACAAATTAAAAATATCAGTAAAAACACCTGCTAACTGGTCTGCACGTCCCCTCAGTATACGGCCTGACACCCCGTCTGGTCCTGCTGCCTTTCTGATGTCAATCTTCCTCAAATTTGACCTGACGTCATGTATTTTTAATACCAATAAATGGTCGTTCTCCACCAGTTCTTTACTATGGGTTTCACATCTCATATTTTGACCCTCAAAGCGAGCAAAAAATTGGTTTAAGGTGTCAGGGAGCACTTTACAAACTTGTGTATTCCTAGATATAAAATCTACCATTGTTTTAATCCCTTTCCACATGCTACAAGAATTTTGATTTTTAAAATAAGATTCAATGCGCTGTTTATATCTATGCTTAGCCTCCTTAATGCATTTCCTTTATTCATTCTGAGCTTTCCTATAGGCCATAGGGTCACCCGATCTAAAGGCCACATCCCTTGCTCTAAGCTGAGCCCTTACTTTACTGTCTAACCAAGGCTTTTGGTTTGGGAATACCTTAATAGTTTTTGTAACTGGGAACATCTCCATACAGAATCGAATATAAGCTAGAACAAATGAAGCATATTCCTCTAATGCCGCGTACACACGGTCAGACTTTTTAACAACAAAGGTCCAACGGTCTTTCCGACAGACTTTCGACGGAGTTACGACGGACTTTTGACGGACTTTCTAATGACCGGACTTGCCTACACACGATCACACCAAAGTCCGACGGATTCATACGTGATGACACGTGATGACAATGACACGTGATGTTTTAGTTTTCACCTAACATTGATACAATAGGCACTGTTTATTAGGATGTATATTGCTTGATATAGGCTGCTAGCACTGTTTTATATATTTTTCACTGTTTTAAGGTTGTAGCACCTTTGTATATTGGAGTAAGGATGTGATGGGAAGAGGGGAGGGGGAAGGGGATAATTGAACAAGTCACACCTGGGGGTGGTCAAGTAAATGACGTGACCAACTTGATTACACACTTATGTATTGTCTGTTGCTGTAACCATAGTATGCATAAGAAGAAAAAGGAGCACCCAGTTCTAGATAGCCGGGTAAGGGGTTACTTTAGCAACAAGTTTTAATCATGCCAAAATGCTGACAGTGTTATCAAAAAATTGTAAGTTTTATCTAATATTTAATTATAGTACAAACATCAAAATTTCTGTAGCACCTTTGTGCAGCAGCTGTGGTCTTCCCATTAATTTTTTTACATTTTTCTTTATTCATACTTCACTATTTGAGTCAACTCTACAGCGCGAGTTTTTGAATTAGATTAGATAATACTCAAAAGAATTACAGTAGTTTCAGAAGGTAAGACATACGAACTGTGGCGATCCTACCAAACCAAGATAATGGTAAATGAGACCAGGAGGAGAGCATGTCAGTCAATTTTCTGAAGAGGGGTGGAATGTTGGCCTGGTTTAACCCTTCATATTTGGGGGTGGGCCAGATTTCCAAGTATGGCAAAGAAGGAAATCATTGGAACGGAAAGGCCGCTTCGTCTGCAAATAAGGAGATCTTATGCACAGAACCCGCAACCTCGATGCCTCTTATATCTGGGTAAGAGCGAACCGCCTCCACCAAAGGCTCCGAGGCCAAAATAAATGGGAGTGATGAAAGTGAGCAACCCTGGTGAGTACCCCTCCTGATGGGAAAAAGAGAAGATTTAAACCCATAATATTTAATTTTGGCCTGGGGGGCATCGTATAACGCCACCGATCAACTTAAAAAAGGAAGTGCCAAAGCCATAGTGTTGGAGTACAGATATAATATGAGGCCATGAAAGGGTGTCAAATGTATTGTTCACATCCAATGACAAGAGCATCGTTTCCAGAAAGCCGTTGTGGGCAAGGTGTTGCAACTGTATGATTTGTCTAATAGCATCCCCTGCCTGTCTCTGAGGTACAAATCGACTTGATCTTTTTTGGTTAAACAAGGGAGGAAAGAATTCATATGATTAGCCAGAATTTTAATGAGGATTTTCATGTCAATGTTGATAAGGGAGGTAGGTCTGAAACTGGCCCAGGAAGAGTGATCACGGTCGGGTTTTGGTAGCATCACAATGTTAGCAGTCAGAAGATCCGGTGGGAATATCTGAACATTTTTAACAGAGTTGTACACAGCTGTCAAGTGGGAGGCCAACACATCTGCCAACTTTCTATAATAAAGTGCTGTAAAGCTGTCTGGGATCAGCCTTTTGCCAACTTTTAGTTCTTTAATGGTCAGATTCCTGGACATCGTGATCCATTAGGGCCTTATGTGCTGTGGATAATGTAGACAATGAGAGACACTGCAGGAAACTATCTATATCCTGAACATTCGCAGGATTGTGAGCTGAGTATAAAGTCTGTGAGTCTATAACGGAATTCATCCAGTATCTGGACTGTATTGCTAGTAAGAACATTATGGCACGTGCGTAGAGTAATTGGAGTGGGTTTAGGGATGAAGGTATGCAACCTTTTGGCCAGCATCATGTTTGGTTTGTTCGCTTTGGCATACCAATTCTGACGGGTTCATCGCAAAACGTGTTCGGCCTTGCCAGTAAGGCATAGGTCCAATTTCATATGTGCCTGGTCCAAAAGCTTGCAGTTTAGCGGGAGTGGGGCATTGCTTAAAAGCAGTGGATAGGGATTCTAGGCGGGATTCTAATTTCAGTTGTAACTGTTGGTGTTCTCTTTTACATTTTGTGGCCAGCTGGATAATGTGTCCCTTACGTACTGCCTTATACGTCTTTCAGAGAGTCACTGGGGAGGAAACCGAGCAGAATTAAGGTGAAAATATTCCAAGGAGGTTTTTAAAAGGTCTGTCTGAATGTCTTGAAGGGTCAAGAGCGAATCATTCATGACCCAAGAGGAATCTTGGGGTTTACACAGTAAAGACTGTCAGACTACCAGAAGGGGATCACAATCTGTCCATGGAGCAGCAAGAATAGACACCGAGCTTACTAGAGGAAGATGTTTTCTGAGCATGAATATATGATCAATTCTAGAATGGGAATGATGAGGGTGAGAGTAGTACGTATAATCCTTACCCAGTGGGTAGGAAATGGGAAAATTTATTTGCAGCGAGTGGTACAGCAATACGTTTCAGGGGATATTTATCCATGGCTGAATTCAAAGCCACATTAGAGTCTCCTGCCAGAAGGAGGGTTCCTTTTTGGTGGGATGTTAGTAAGGAGAAGTCCTGGGTGAAGAAGGGTCCTGGATTGGAATTGGGGGCATAATAAGTCATTATAGTGACCTCAGTGTCTTAAATAGTACCTTGAAGTAAAAGATATCTGCCGTCTGGGTCTGCTATCTTCCTAGTACAATTAAAAGGGACCCATTTGCGGAAAGCTATAAGGACACCCCTCTGCTTAGTCGGACCATTAGCCAAGAATACCTGAGGGTACTGAGCAGCAAAGTACCTAGGATAATTGGTTGGCCACTGCCAACCAATTGTAAAAGCAGAACAATAAATGTACTGAAATAACTGAAATATAACAATAAAAAATAAAAATAATATCAACATTGTGGCACTGGACAACCAGTTGGTAACTGAAAAGAGACTGAATCACTCTCGTCAAGTGCAACCTAGACAGGTTACAAAAAAACAGGAAGCCTGAGAAAGAACCCAGGCCCTTGTAACAAAAAATGAAAGACCTGATCTGAGGGAGTTCCTCCCCTCAGCCTGTAGGAAGTAGGAACATCCTGGTAACGTTGAGCCTGAAGAGAGCGGATAGCCTAAAAGCCTTACTGGGGTGCCTGAGACAATTTGCGGAGAGGTTGAGATGACCTTGGATGGGAGGATGAGGAAGGTGGTTCCGTTTGGGATGGTGGAAGATCCAATTGATAATCCTGGAAGTGACGCTACAAGTCAAGCAGTGAAGAAGCTTGGAATTGGCGTCATTGAAAAGTTTAACCACTTGACGACCGCCTCACGCCGATGTACGTCGGCAAAGTGGCACGGACAGGCAAAATCACGTACAGGGTACGTGATTTGCCTTCCGCGGGTGGGGGGTCCGATCGGACCCCCCCCCGGTGCCCGAGGCGGTCGTCGTTTGTCCAGCGGCGATCGGTGATGAGGGGGAGACCATCCGTTCGTGGCCCCCCCCTCGCGATCGCCGCCGGCCAATGAGAACACTCCTTTGCTGCTGTATGCTAAACAGCAGCAAAGGAAGTGATGTCATCTCCCCTCGGGTCGGTATTTTCCGTTCCGGCCCGAGGAGAGACGACAAGTATGTGAGTGCACAAACACTACACACACAGCAGAACATGCCAGGCACACAAATCACCCCGATCCCCCCCCCGATCGCCCCCCGATCCCCCCCCAATCACCCCCCCCCCCCCTGTCACAAACTGACACCAGCAGTTTTTTTTTTTTTTTTTTTCTGATTACTGCATAGTGTCAGTTTGTGACAGTTACTGTGTTGGGACAGTGTATATTACCCCCCTTTAGGTCTAGGGTACCCCCCTAACCCCCCCTAATAAAGTTTTAACCCCTTGATCACCCCCTGTCACCAGTGTCGCTAAGCGATCATTTTTCTGATCGCTGTATTAGTGTCGCTGGTGACGCTAGTTAGTGAGGTAAATATTTAGGTTCGCCGTCAGCGTTTTATAGCGTCAGGGACCCCCATATACTACCTAATAAATGTTTTAACCCCTTGATTGCCCCCTAGTTAACCCTTTCACCACTGATCACCGTATAACCGTTACGGTTGACGCTGGTTAGTTCGTTTATTTTTTATAGTGTCAGGGCACCCGCCGTTTATTACCGAATAAAGGTTTAGCCCCCCGATCACCCGGCGGTGATATGCGTCGCCCCAGGCAGCGTCAAATTAGCGCCAGTACCGCTAACACCCACGCACGCAGCATGCGCCTCCCTTAGTGGTATAGTATCTGAACGGATCAATATCTGATCCGATCAGATCTATACTAGCGTCCCCAGCAGTTTAGGGTTCCCAAAAACGCAGTGTTAGCGGGATCAGCCCAGATACCCGTTAGCACCTGCGTTTTGTCCCTCCGCCCGGCCCACCCAAGTGCAGTATCGATCGATCACTGTCACTTACAAGGCACTAAACGCATAACTGCAGCGTTCGCAGAGTCAGGCCTGATCCCTGCGATCGCTAACAGTTTTTTTTGTAGCGTTTTGGTGAACTGGCAAGCACCAGCCCCAGGCAGCGTCAGGTTAGCGCCAGTACCGCTAACACCCACGCACGCACCATACACCTCCCTTAGTGGTATAGTATCTGAACGGATCAATATCTGATCCGATCAGATCTATACTAGCGTCCCCAGCAGTTTAGGGTTCCCAAAAACGCAGTGTTAGCGGAATCAGCCCAGATACCTGCTAGCACCTGCGTTTTGCCCCTCCGCCCGGCCCAGCCCAGCCCAGCCCACCCAAGTGCAGTATCGATCGATCACTGACACTTACAAAACACTAAACGCATAACTGCAGCGTTCGCAGAGTCAGGCCTGATCCCTGCGATCGCTAACAGTTTTTTTTGTAGCGTTTTGGTGAACTGGCAAGCACCAGCCCCAGGCAGCGTCAGATTAGCGCCAGTACCGCTAACACCCACGCACGCACTGTACACCTCCCTTAGTGGTATAGTATCTGATCGCATCAATATCTGATCCGATCAGATCTATACTAGCGTCACCAGCAGTTTAGGGTTCCCAAAAACGCAGTGTTAGCGGGATCAGCCCAGATACCTGCTAGCACCTGCGTTTTGCCCCTCCGCTCGGCCCAGCCCAGCCCACCCAAGTGCGGTATCGATCGATCACTGTCACTTACAAAACACTAAACGCATAACTGCAGCGTTCGCAGAGTCAGGCCTGATCCCTGCGATCGCTAACAGTTTTTTTGGTAGTGTTTTGGTGAACTGGCAAGCACCAGCGGCCTAGTACACCCCGGTCGTAGTCAAACCAGCACTGCAGTAACACTTGGTGACGTGGCGAGTCCCATAAGTGCAGTTCAAGCTGGTGAGGTGGCAAGCACAAGTAGTGTCCCGCCGCCACCAAAAAGACAAACACAGGCCCGTCGTGCCCATAATGCCCTTCCTGCTGCATTCGCCAATCCTAATTGGGAACCCACCGCTTCTGCAGCGCCCGTACTTCCCCCATTCACATCCCCAACCAAATGCAGGCGGCTGCATGAGAGGCATTTTTATGTCCTCCCGAGTACCCCTACCCAACGAACCCCCCAAAAAAGATGTCGTGTCTGCAGCAAGCGAGGATATAGGCGTGACACCCGCTATTATTGTCCCTCCTGTCCTGACAATCCTGGTCTTTGCATTGGTGAATGTTTTGAACGCTACCATTCACTAGTTGAGTATTAGCGTAGGGTACAGCATTGCACAGACTAGGCACACTTTCACAGGGTCTCCCAAGATGCCATCGCATTTTGAGAGACCCGAACCTGGAACCGGTTACCGTTATAAAAGTTAGTTACAAAAAAAGTGTAAAAAAAAAAAAAATATGAAATAAAAAAAAATAGTTGTTGTTTTATTGTTCTCTCTCTCTCTATTCTCTCTCTCTATTGTTCTGCTCTTTTTTACTGTATTCTATTCTGCAATGTTTTATTGTTATTGTTATTGTTATTGATTGTTATTGTTATTGTTATTGTTATTATGTTTTATCATGTTTGTTTTTCAGGTGTGTAATTATTTACACTTTACTGTGCTTTATTGTTAACCATTGTTAACCATTTTTTTGTCTTCAGGTACGCCATTCACGACTTTGAGTGGTTATACCAGAATGATGCCTGCAGGTTTAGGTATCATCTTGGTATCATTCTTTTCAGCCAGCGGTCGGCTTTCATGTAAAAGCAATCCTAGCGGCTAATTAGCCTCTAGACTGCTTTTACAAGCCGTGGGAGGGAATGCCCCCCCCCCCCCACCGTCTTCCGTGTTTTTCTCTGGCTCTCCTGTCTCAACAGGGAACCTGAGAATGCAGCCGGTGATTCAGCCAGCTGACCATAGAGCTGATCAGAGACCAGAGTGGCTCCAAACATCTCTATGGCCTAAGAAACCGGAAGCTACGAGTATTTCATGACTTAGATTTCGCCGGATGTAAATAGCGCCATTGGGAAATTGGGGAAGCATTTTATCACACCGATCTTGGTGTGGTCATTTGCTTTGAGGGCAGAGGAGAGATCTAGGGTCTAATAGACCACAATTTTTTCAAAAAAGAGTACCTGTCACTACCTATTGCTATCATAGGGGATATTTACATTCCCCGAGATAACAATAAAAATGATTAAAAAAAAAAATATGAAAGGAACAGTTTAAAAGTAAGATTAAAAAAGCAAAAAAATAATAAAGAAAAAAAAAAAAAAAAAAAAAAAACACCCCTGTCGCCCCCTGCTCTCGCGCTAAGGCGAACGCAAGCGGCGGTCTGTCGTCAAACGTAAACAGCAATTGCACCATGCATGTGAGGTATCACCGCGAAGGCCAGATCGAGTGCAGTAATTTTTCCAGTAGACCTCCTCTGTAAATCTAAAGTGGTAACCTGTAAAGGCTTTTGAAGGCTTTTAAACATGTATTTATTTTGTTGCCACTGCACGTTTGTGCGCAATTTTAAAGCATGTCATGTTTGGTATCCATGTACTCGGCCTGAGATCATCTTTTTTATTTCATCAAACATTTGGGCAATATAGCGTGTTTTAGTGCATTAAAATTAAAAAAAGTGTGTTTTTTCCCCAAAAAATGCGTTTGAAAAATCGCTGCGCAATTACTGTGTGAAAAAAAAAAATGAAACACCCACCATTTTAATCTGTAGGGCATTTGCTTTAAAAAAATATATAATGTTTGGGGGTTCAAAGTAATTTTTTTGCAAAAAAAAAAAACTTTTTCATGTAAACAATAAGTGTCAGAAAGGGCTTTGTCTTCAAGTGGTTAGAAGAGTGGGTGATGTGTGACATAAGCTTCTAAATGTTGTGCATAAAATGCCAGGACAGTTCAAACCCCCCCCAAATGACCCCATTTTGGAAAGTAGACACCCCAAGCTATTTGCTGAGAGGCATGTCGAGTCCATGGAATATTTTATATTGCGACACAAGTTGCGGGAAAGAGACAAATTTTTTTTTTTTTTTTTTTTTTTTTGCACAAAGTTGTCACTAAATGATATATTGCTCAAACATGCCATGGAAATATATGAAATTACACCCCAAAATACATTCTGCTGCTTCTCCTGAGTACGGGGATACCACATGTGTGAGACTTTTTGGGAGCCTAGCCTGACCCCATTTTGGAAAGTAGACACCCCAAGCTATTTGCTGAGAGGTATAGTGAGTATTTTGCAGACCTCACTTTTTGTCACAAAGTTTTGAAAATTGAAAAAAGAAAAAAAAAAATGTTTTTTCTTGTCTTTCTTCATTTTCAAAAACAAATGAGAGCTGCAAAATACTCACCATGCCTTTCAGCAAATAGCTTGGGGTGTCTACTTTCCAAAATGGGGTCATTTGGGGGGGTTTTGTGCCACCTGGGCATTCCATGGCCTCCGAAACTGTGATAGGCAGTAAAGAGTGAAATCAAAAATTTTCACCCTTAGAAATCCTGAAGGCAGTGATTGGTTTTTGGGGTCCAGTACGCGGCTAGGCTCCCAAAAAGTCCCACACATGTGGTATCCCCATACTCAGGAGAAGCAGCTAAATGTATTTTGGGGTGCAATTCCACATATGCCCATGGCCTGTGTGAGCAATATATCATTTAGTGACAACTTTATGAAAAAAAAAAAAAAAAAAAAAAAAGTGTCACTTTCCCGCAACTTGTGTCAAAATATAAAATATTCCATGGACTCAATATGCCTCTCAGCAAATAGCTTGGGGTGTCTACTTTCCAAAATGGGGTCATTTTGGGGGGTTTTGTGCCACCTGGGCATTCCATGGCCTCCGAAACTGTGATAGGCAGTGAAGAGTGAAAGCAAAAATTTACACCCTTAGAAATCCTGAAGGCGGTGATTGGTTTTCGGGGCCCCGTACGCGGCTAGGCTCCCAAAAAGTCCCACACATGTGGTATCCCCATACTCAGGAGAAGCAGCTAAATGTATTTTGGGGTGCAATTCCACATAGGCCCATGGCCTGTGTGAGCAATATATCATTTAGTGACGACTTTTTGTAAATATTTTTTTTTTTTTGTCATTTTTCAATCACTTGGGACAAAAAAAATAAATATTCAATGGGTTCAACATGCCTCTCAGCAATTTCCTTGGGGTGTCTACTTTCCAAAATGGGGTCATTTGGGGGGGTTTTGTACTGCCCTGCCATTTTAGCACCTCAAGAAATGACATAGGCAGTCATAAACTAAAAGCTGTGTAAATTCCAGAAAATGTACCCTAGTTTGTAGACGCTATAACTTTTGCGCAAACCAATAAATATACACTTATTGACATTTTTTTTACCAAAGACATGTGGCCGAATACATTTTGGCCTAAATGTATGACTAAAATTTAGTTTATTGGATTTTTTTTATAACAAAAAGTAGAAAATATCATTTTTTTTCAAAATTTTCGGTCTTTTTCCGTTTATAGCGCAAAAAATAAAAACCGCAGAGGTGATCAAATACCATCAAAAGAAAGCTCTATTTGTGGGAAGAAAAGGACGCAAATTTCGTTTGGGTACAGCATTGCATGACCGCGCAATTAGCAGTTAAAGCGACGCAGTGCCAAATTGGAAAAAGACCTCTGGTCCTTAGGCAGCATAATGGTCCGGGGCTCAAGTGGTTAAAGGGGAACAATCTATATTTGATGCCATGTGTTTGCAGGATCTGTAAGTATGGTTTCAAGTTCCATCGCTTTATGACTGGAGAAAGATCCACGAACAATTGGAAGGAATGATTCTGGAAAGAAAGATCAGGGCGTTTTCTTGCCACTTACAGAAGCCTCTCTTTAGTGCAGTAAAAGGGAAATTTTATAATGACATACTGTCCCACGGAGGGCCATCCGTGGGACAGTAGCCTTTCATAGTGCGTTGGCTGGGTTTTTCACAAAATAATCATTGACCAGAGGTCGTGCGCAAAACTTTGGCCAATGATATTTGTTTGCAATCTATTATGGGATCATTCACATATCTCATTCATCAGCACATGTGAATTGTCTAACTGTTTAATTGACTGGTATGGTCAGTGGGCTGACAGGAAAGCAAAAAGTTCACAATTTCTTTAAATAATATTCTTGGCGTATGCCTTAATCCTCCATGTGAAATGGCGCACCTGTACTCCCGAAAATGTCAAATATGAACATAACCGTACCCAGGATGCCCAACAGCTTGTTTATAATTATAAAAAATCCAGCGATCTTTCAAAAAACTGTAATTTAGTGGGGGTAGTAAAACAACAAATAAACGACTTTCCACTGCAGCAGTCAAAGGTTTGGATGGGTGGGTGAACTTACCAAAGTTTGCCATTTAATTTGCCCCGACACAGTAACAAAGATGAAAGCATTCTTGTGGCTGCATACAGTATGCTGGGAAGAAATAATGGGGCTCTGCTAAACCTGTGTTTAGCCAAGACTTTTTCCTGCACATCTTACTTGTAATATTGTGGCAGATTACATCCTTAAATCAGTGGAGTTGATTGTGGAGGCGTAGGTTTGCACTGGAGGTAGAATATAAGTTTCTCCTGTTTAAGATGTGTACATTTCACATCAATTAGGGGTAAAGGGGAGAATGCTTTCCAAAAATGGTGCTTAGCAAACCTAGGACAGATCAGAATGGAACTAGGTGCTACATGTTCTTGGTTCCTATGGGATTTAACTTTTTTTTTTACTTTGCGGTAATCTTTAAATATTGTATAGTGCATCTACGTAGGCATTATTTTTGTTTTACTATAAGCTACTGATAAGATTTACAGTAGGATAAGTTTTATTCAGGATTAAATATCAATTCATCTTAAAAAGATTAAACAAGAATCACTACTGGCTTCCGAAAAATGGAATTCAAACAAAAAAAAGTCTGGAACTCTACCAAAATGCACACAAATAATTGAGCTGCAGTTCATCCTTCCCAATTTTCAAAATGAAGACATCTGACAGTAGCATAATACATTATGCAACCTTATAAAACTAATGATAAAAGAAAAAAAACTGTCAGACAGTTAAACATTTATACAGCTGTGTAATTCTACATCTAAATGTATTAAAGAAGACTGGTCAATGACCTTATTAGTGGTAATAATTAAAGTGCAAGAAAAGCCTATATATAGCTAACTACAACTGGCAATTCTGCCTGGCAGCACCAGAGTAGTCAGTTCAAATCCCAACCACAGCACTACCTGCCTGGAGTTAGCATGTTATCCCATTGCCTGCGTGGGTTTCCCCCAGATACTCTGGTTTCCTCCCACACCCCAAAGATATGCTGGTAGGTTAATTGGCTCCTGTCTAAATTGGCCCTAGTATGTGTATGTTTGAATGTGAGTTAGGAACCTTTGATTGTAAGCTCCTTGAGGGCAGGGACTGATGTGAAGGTGCAATATATATGTAAAGTGCTGAGTAAATTGTCGGCGCTATATAAATACCTGTATTAAATTGGATTTGAGGCAGCCTACATCCACAGAAGATCTGTGGTTTGTTCTCCAAGATAATTGGAACAACCTACCTGCCGAGTTCCTTCAAAAACTGTGTGCAAGTGTACTTAAAAGAATTGATGCTATTTTGAAGGCAAAGGGTAATCATTACAAATATTAATTTGATTTTGATTTCTTTTTGTTCATTTGATAATAATAAACTATTAACACTTCTATAATTCTAAATCTACAGCATTTATCCACACCTGTCTAAAACTTTTTCACAGTACTGTTTTTTTTTCAGTTTCAAGCTCTATTAGCTGCCACATAAGGTGATGGATCCGGGGTGATGGATGTCACATCCAGTTTTATTACAACAGTGGTGTTCAGCAGTATGGTTGAGCTTCAGGTTTGGACCAAACCCATGTTTGGTCCACATTTTACATGTTACGTGAACTGCTGAACTAATTTATGTATTCTTCAGCACACCAATCTGAACTTCCAGCTGCAGAATTTATTACCTCCAGCATCCAGCAACTATTGAGTCATCCACGCCCAGTCATTTAGCTACCAGCTGGGGATTTCAAGAAGGAACCTACGCATAAAAAAAGAAAAAAGTGGGCTCCCCAAAATCCATAACACCCTGAGAAAAGGATGTGCCCCTTCTCCTGAACCATACCAGGCCACATGCCCTCAACTTGGGGAGCTTACCTTACCTTGTATATTACCTTGACCCATGTTGATTAGGACAAAGACCACTTCCCCAGAACACTGGCCCAGTGGTTGTCTATGGGGATCTGTGGATGGGGACTTATCAGAATCTGGAAGCCTTCTTTAAAAACAATGTAAAAAGGGATCTTCGCCAGCACACCTTGGTATGGTGATCATTTTGTCCTTTGTTCACATAATGTAACAGGCATCACAGACTGACACCTCAGGAACTTGCAGGATTCCCTTTTTAAGGCCTTGAAAAGGGGATCGTGCAGGGGGCCTCAAACATCAGCCTGTGATGCATCCACCAATTCACTAAATTATATATACAATGCACTGTGGGTGAGCCTGTGAGAAATGCAAAGGATACGATACAACTTCTCATTTAAAAACCATAAAAGGTAGTTTTCAGATACAAGACCTCATCTAAATCAATGAGTAAGGGGTACGAACTCATATATGTCCCCCTACTCATTCCCCAAAAAATTAATTATTAAATAAACAAAGCACAGACTTTGACAAGTCCTCAAAAACATTCCAAAATTATCCCACAATGTAAATCCATCATCAATTATTAAGCAATGAAGATCTTTGTCAATCCATACCATCCCATACCTGTCAGAAACCATGAAATCAGACAGAGACAGAAGTACAGTTAAATCACACTTGTTTAATAATAAAAGTAAATAGAACAAATATAGTCAAAACATAGCCAGAGTTTCAGAAACCAGAACAGATAGTCAGACAAGCCAAACGTCAGAGAGCCAGAGATGAGCGTAGTAAAAAAGCAAGCATGATCTGGAGCCAGAAGTGATGTCAGCCAAGCAAATCTTTTAACAGGAATGCAAGAGAGTGTCTCTGTGATGTTGACTAAGGTGAATTCAGTGCTCCTCTGGACTGGACGGCTAAAGTAGGCAGGACTGACGAGCAGGATATCAGCAACAGCTGAGTAACTGTGGAGAGATAGGAGCTGGCATATATCCCACAGGTGAGCGGCCAGCTCAGAGAAGGAAGGGCTGAGCCCAGCCCTGACAGTATCCCCTCCTCAACAACCCCTCCCCCTCAGAGGACCACCAGGCTTGAGCGGAAAATGTCTATGGAAATCACAGGGGAGGACAAGGGCATGTACGTCCAAGGATGAGACCCAAGAGCGTTCCTCTGGACCGTACCCTTTCCAATGCACCAGGTACTGTATGCACCCACGGAACCTACGGGAGTCAACAATGGACTGTACTTCATACTCCTCATGGTTCTCAACCTGTACAGGGTGAGGACGTGGCACAGAGGTGGTAAAGCGGTTGCAGACCAAAGGTTTTAATAAGGAGACATAAAATACATTTGAAATACGCATATTAGAAGGAAGGTCTAACGCGTAAGCCACTGGGTTAATCCTGAAAAGAATACGGAAAGGCCCAATAAACCAAGGTGCTTCAGTGAGGGAACATGAAGTCAGAGGTTGCGAGATGACAGCCAGACCCTGTCCCCAACCTGGTAGGAAGGTACAGGCAGGCGTCTGCGGTCAGCATGGAGTCTTTACCAATCATTAGCATGTCGCAAAGCCTCCTGGACTTGTGCCCAAGTGGAACGAACATCACAGAGATGCTCCTCTAACACGGTAATATTGTGTGGAACAAACAAGTCAGGCAACATGGAAAGTTGGAAACCATAATTTGCCATAAACGGGAACAATCGGGGAGCAGAATTCAAGGCACCGTTGTGAGCAAACTCTGCCCATGGTAATAGGTCTGACCAGATGTTATGATGGTCAGAAATATAGCAACATGGAAATTGCTCCAAGGACTGATTGGCTCGCCCCATTAGACTGCAGGTGATATGCAGAGGAGAAAGCAAGCTGAATTCCCAACTGTGCACAAAAGGCTCGTTAGAACCGGGACACAAACTGACTATCCCTGTCCGAGACAATCACCTTGGGTAGCCCATTGTTAGCGAAAGATCTCCCTAGCAAAAATGGAAGCCAGTTCCTTAGAAGTAGGCAACTTCTTGAGTGGAATACAATGACACATCTTTGAGAATCGGTCAACCACCAAAAGGATAACTGTGTTGCCTTGGGAGTTGGGTAACTCCACAATGAAATCCATAGACAGGTGGGTCCAGGACCTCTCTCCATTGGGTATGGGTTGTAGGAGGCCCACTGGAAGGTGTCGTGGAGTCTTACTCTGAGCACACATGGAACAGGCAGCTATGAAGGCAGTTACATCAGCACATAGACCAGGCCACCAGAATTGTTGGGAAATGGCCCAATAGAGTTGATTCTTCCCAGGATAGGCAGCAGCATTCTTGGGAGAATGGTAAGTCTGGAGCATGGCAGAACGGAGGCTCTCTGTGACAAATCAGCGGTCACAAGGTTTCTCAGGAGGAGCATGGACCTGAGCAGCAAGAATTTTCTCACCCAAAGGAGAAGTGAGACTGGTGTAATTGAAACTTGACAAGAAAATAGCCCATTGTACCATTCTTGGAGAGAGGAGTTTAGCCTCAGACAAGAATGTGAGATTATTATGGTCAGTAAGAATGAGAACCGGCACAGTGGTACCTTTGAGGAGATGTCTCCATTCTTTCAGGGCTACCTCTCAGATGTAGGACGTTGAGACAGAAGGGTGCCAACTCCAGTCTTAGAAGCATCAACCTCAAGGATAAAATGTAACGTAGGACCAGGATGTGCCAACACAGGAGCAGAAACAAAGGCAGCCTTGACACTTTAAAAGGGGCTTGACCAGATATGAGAAGTTACGAATAAACTTCCGATAATAATTGGCAAAGCCCATGAAACGCTGCAGAAGACATTAACCCAGAGGTCGGGGCCACTGTAGGACTGCTGAAAGTTTCTCTGGGTCCATCAAAAAGACCAACAGTGGAAATGACATAACCCAGGAATTTAACCTGTTCACGATGGAACTTGCACTTCTACAATTAACAATAGAGATTGTTCTCTCTTAGTTTCTAAAACACATGACTGACATCTGTGTGGTGGCTCTCCAGGGACTTGGAAAATATTAGGATATCATCGAGATAACACACACCTCACATAACTGCAACCAATCTCAGAGGACATCGTTAATGAATTCCTGGAAAACTGCCGGGGCGTTACAAAGGCCAAAAGGCATTACGAGGTACTCATAATGGCCTGTTCTGGTATTAAGTTTTCCACTCAACGCCCTCCTTAATCCTCACAAGATTGTATGCCCCTCTCAAATCAAGCTTCGTGAAAACCGTTGGGGCGGTCAAATACCTCCGTAATCAATGGATTTGAATAGGCATTCTTAATCGTGAAACAATTGAGACACCTATAATCAATACAAGGTCTTAGTTCACCACTCTTCTCCTTCATGAAGAAGAAACCAGCACCAGCAGAGGACCATGGATTTGCGGATGAAACCTTGAGAAAATGCATCTGCAACATACTCCTCCATGGCCTTATCCTTTAAGACTGACAAACGGTAAACCCGGCCACGAGGGGGTATGGCACCAGGTTGAAGGTCAGTTGCGCAATCATACAGCCGGTGTGGAGGCAAACTACCGGCTTGACCTTTGTCAAAGACGTCGCTAAAATCGCAGTACTCCTCCGGCAGGGAGAAGAGCAAAGAGGTACACAGGACCTTGGCTACCTTCTGGAAGCATGTCTTACTGCATTGTGGTGACCAGAGGAGAACCTCAGCACGGAGCCAATCAAAAGAGGGGTTGTTCCTCTGTAACCAGGGATAACCAATAACCGGTGGAAACTTAGGTGAGGAAATAACTTGGAATTAGATTATGTCATGGTGAAGAGCCCCTACGGCCATGGACAACAGAACCATCTCATGAGTCACATGGGCAGGCTGTAGAGGTCTCCCATCAAATGCCTCAATGGCAAGTGGAGTGTCACACAGCTGCAGTGGAATCAGGTGCTTCAATACAAAGGCAACATCAATGAACAGGCCTGCAGCCCCAGTGTCAGGGAAGACAGGCTTTCCATGTAAGCACCCGACGTGCACGTATGCATACTAGCACTTTAAGACACACACCTGTCACTCATACTGAAGTCAGGCGGGCTATTTAAACAGGGCTGTCAGGTCCCACACTTACCAGACAGATGAGTTCACTTGGGCAGAGGGTAGGCTCCCTTATGTATCCGATTCGGGGCCCCTGGTAGAGTAGACAGGAGGCCCGCGAATGTAGAATGGTATGAGGGCCTGAAGTTAGAGTCCTGGAGCACGGTGGTCTGGCAAGCAACCGGTAGAGCTTCAGGCTTGATAGAGCAGATGCAGGAGTTAATCAGGCTTGGTCACACACAGGCAGAGGTCGGCAACGGGCTGGCGGCAACGGTACAAGGGAGAAGGCAGAAACAAGGTCAAACGAGCCGGGGTCGGGTTCAGGCAGCAGTCAAGGAAGGTCCAAAGGCAAGCCGGGTCACAACGGGTAAACACTACGGAGATAAAGGAACACAGGATGATCACGGAACAAGACACAGAGCTGTTTGATCAGGCAGCACCGAGTCAGTGTAGAGGCAGGCTTCAAATAGGCTGATTGGTGCCAAAACGCCGTGCTCGTGCACACACCGATTCGCCAAGGCGCGCCGCGCCCCCGCACGCGCCTGAGCGCGCCCCCGACACCGGCGTGCACGCCCACACTACCGGGCATGTCAAAGGCAACGCCCACAGGCGGACGCGCGCTAGCGCGAACGCGCGTATGCATGAACGCACGGACGCCACCCCGCACGCCACGGCCGGTCAGCCCAGACACGCCGGTGCCCCCAGGGACACGCGCCCCAGCACGCACAGGGACACGAGCACCAACGTGCCCCGGCGCCCAACCAGGTAACCTCTCTGACAGTGCCCCCTCCTCAAGGGCAGACTCCGGATGCCCAGCTGGGCCATCTTTGAGGAATGAGAGGTTTTAAAGGATTGCAGAAGTTCTCTGGCATGTAAATTGCTTTCCGGCTCCCACGAATTATCTTCGGGTCCATAGCCCTTCCATTTTACCAGATATTGCACCTGATTGCGCCTTCTTCTGCAATCTAGAATTGCCTCCACTTCGAACTCCTCCTCGCCATCAACCATAATAGGTTTGGGTGGACCAATGCTGCGACCAGAAAAGAAGTTGGGGGTGACCGGCTTCAGGGGGGACACGTGGAACACTGGATGTATCCTCAGGGAGTTAGGAAGGTCAAGTTTGTATGCCACATTGTTGATTTTCCTTTTGATCAAGAAAGGACCCAGGTATTTGGGGCCCAGTTTCCTGGATGGGCAGGCCAACTTGAGGTTAGCGGTAGACAGCCAGACAGAATTGCCGGGTTCTAGAACAAGTTCGCCCCGTCTCTTCCTGTCAAAGATCTTCTTGTAATCTTCCTGAGCCTTGGTCATGGTTTCCTGCAGCAATTTGTTGTTGTTAGAGAAAAAATCCTAAGTTTCGGATACTGCAGGAACAGGGCACGAGGGAAATGATCCAGGCAAGAAGGATGGGTGGAAACCATAATTGGCATAAAACGGAGACTGGTTAGTAGCTGAATGTAGAGAGTTATTATAGGAGAATTCTGCGATGGGAAGCAGGGAGGCCCAATCATCCTGGGAGAATGCAGAAAAACAGCGGATGTATTGCTCCAAGGTTTGGTTCGTCCTCTCGGTTTGTCCATTTGACTGAGGGTGGTAGGTCGAAGAGAATGACAACTCGATTTCAAGGGCGCCACAAAGGGCCCTCCAGAATCTGGAGGTGAACTGGACGCCTCTGTCTGAAACTATATTGGTCGGGACTCCATGCAGTCTGACGATCTCCTTAATGAAGATGGAGGCGGTCTCCATGGCTGAAGGGGTGCCCTTCATGGGGAGAAAATGGGCCATTTTAGACAGCCTGTCTACCACAACAAAAATGGACGAAAAACCTTCTGATGGTGGGAGTTCAACAATAAAGTCCATTGAAATCATGGCCCATGGTCTCCCTGGGACTGGCAATGGTCTCAACAGGCCCCATGCTCTTGTCCGGCTAGTCTTGTTTCTGGCACACGTGTTACAGGACTCCACATATTCCTTGCAATCCTTAGTAAGATGAGGCCACCAAAAGGTGCGTTGGACAAGGTCAGTTGTTTTCCGTGTGCCGAAGTGGCCAGCAAGTTTGTGATCATGACACAAGCTTAACACCCGTACCTTTAGCTCCTCAGGGACCACAATCTTATTCTTGAACCAGAACAGCCCATCTTTGGTACAGGCTTCAACAGGTGGAGACATTCCCATAGAGGCACGTCTGATTTGAGAAATTAGATCCTCCTGTTGGATTAGGAAATTTCCAGAGGGGAGGATGGTGTCTGGGGACAGGGTTCTTTCAGAATCGAGAAACATTCGGGAAAGGGCATCAGATTTGACATTCTTGGATCCGGGTCTGTAAGTAATATGGAAAATAAATCGGGAAAAAAAAAGTGCCCATCTGGCCTGCCGGGGTTTCAATCTCTTGGCTGTTCTTAGGTATTCTAAGTTCTTATGGTCCGTGTAGACCAAAATGGGGTGTGCTGCACCTTCCAGGAGATAACGCCATTCCTCCAGGGCTGCTTTAATGGTTCCCGATCACCCACGTCATAGTTTTTCTCGGAAGGAGAGAGTTTACGTGAGAAGAATCCCACAGGGTACAGGAGTGCTTTGGCACCCTGTCTCTGTGAAAGTACAGCTCCAACTGCAACCTCGAAAGCATCCACCTCCAAGACAAAAGGCAAGGCAGGGTTGGGATGCTTAAGAATAGTGGCTGACGTGAACAGCGCCTTGAGTCTTTCAAAGGCCTCTTGTGCCTTAGGGGTCCAGCAGAACTGGCATCCTTGTTTAGTAAGTTCTGTAATGGGAGTTATGATTGAAGAAAATCCCTTAATAAATTTCCTATAGAAATTGGCAAAGCCAATAAAACGCTGTACTCCTTTCTTGTCAGTCGGTGCAGGCCAATCCAGGATAGCGGATACTTTCTGTGGATCCATTTTAATGCCGTCAGGGGAAATGATCAGGCCTAGGAACTGGATAGATTGGAGCTCAAATTCACATTTTTCATGTTTGGCGTACAGCCCATGTTGTCTAAGCCGGGAGAGTACATTTCGTACGTGTTTGCGGTGCTCCATCAGGGAGGCAGAGAAAACCAGGATATCGTCCAGGTAAACTATGACATATAAGTCCAGTAAGTCATGAAAGACATCGTTGACAAAATGCTGGAATGTCGCCAGTGCGTTGCACAGACCAAAAGGCATGACGAGATACTCGTAATGTCCGAATCGAGTACGAAAGGCCGTCTTCCACTCGTCTGCTTCTCTTATGCGGATCAAATTATAGGCTCCACGGAGGTCTAGCTTAGTAAAAACGGTAGCAGATCCTAATCTCTGAAATAATTCAGGAACCAAGGGTAGCGGGTATCTGTTCTTTATAGTGATTTTATTAAGCTCCCGATAGTCAATGCAGGGACGTAAGGAGTGATCTTTCTTTTCCACGAAAAAGATGCCTGCCCCAGCTGGAGACGTGGAAGGATGGATGAACCCTTTCTTCAGGTTTTCATCTATATAGGTTTTCAAGGTGCCCAGCTCCTGCTCAGTTAGAGGGAAGATCCTCCCAAAAGGGACTTCGGTACCCGGTAAAAGTTCTATTGGGTAATCATAGGGTCTATGTACTGGAAGGGTTTCTGCCCCCTTTTTACTGAACACATCCAGGAAATCCCGGTAAGGTTCGGGAAGATCTTGGTAGGACTTAGTTTCTGAGTCTATGCACAGGCATTGGGAGGAAGTTAATGGGGTCACCCGTAAGCAGTGTTGTCTGCAATATTCAGAAGAAAACTGGATCTTGCCCGTAGACCAGTTGATACTAGGATTGTGAGCCTGTAGCCAAGGTATTCCTAGGATGATTGGGAAGAGAGGAGAGAAGATGACATCTAGACGTAAAAGTTCCTGATGTTCCAGGCCAATGGTGGCCAATAGAGGAACCGTTTCTTGGGTAACGGGTCCGGAGCGGAGGGTAGAACCGTCCGCTAGAAAAACTGCCAGTCCTTGGGCTTTAGTTTGAGTGGGAATATGATGAGTTTCGACGAAGGTCCGGTCAATGAATCCACTACATGCTCCCGAATCAATGATGACCGGTACTGGGATGCTCCTTCCAGATAACTGTAATACAATGGAAAATGTTAAATGGTTACCGGCACTAGGTAGGACAGGTGCACACAACGAGGAAGACGGCAGACACTTACGTCTTTTATTGGGGCATGCTCTTGCAAAGTGACCAGGCTCCCCACAGTACAAGCACAGGTTGAGTGTGCGTCTACGTGTCTTCTCCTCAGGAGTCAGAGAGGGACGGAGCAGTCCCAACTGCATGGGCTCAGGGACCTCCTGGACTGGAGTAGATGAGACAAGCGGAGCTTGGTTTGGGGCACTAGGGGCCCTAGGCAACATCCAGGTGAGGCGTGGGTGACCAACAGATCTCTCAGAGCATCTCTCCCTGAGGCGGCGGTCAATTTGGATTGACAGATTGATTAGCTCCTCTAGTGTCTGAGGTACCCCCACTCGTGCTAATTCATCCTTTAGGGGATCCGACAACCCCAGCCGATATTGGGGATGCAAGGCTGCGTCATTCCACTCCGTATCCGAGCTCCAACACCTAAACTCCACGGCGTAATCTTCGGCAGCTCTGCGGCCTTGTTGAAGGGAATGCAAGGCGGCTTCTGCTGTGGCTGTTAGCTGGGGGTCCTCATACAGCTGAGACATGGCTAGGAAAAAGTCACTTAAGGAGTCAAGAGATTGAGCCTTTTGCTCCAGTAGATGGTGGGCCCAGGTTTGAGGCTCGCCGGTCAACAAGGATATGACGAACCCCACTTTAGTAGCCTCCAGGGAGAACGTACGGGGTTGTAAAGCAAAGTATAGTTCGCATGCGTTACGGAACGCCCGGAACTTACTGCGTTCTCCGGAAAACTTTTCGGGTGTAGGCACCCTGGGCTCTGGTGGAAGCATCACTACAGAAGGTGCTGAGGCAGGGTTGGTAGATACTGCTCCTGGAGGAGAGGCTGAGAGGGCCTGGACCTGCCCTTCCAGTCTGGTATAGCCTTCCTGTAGGCTTTTAACGGCTTGAGTAAGGCCCGCTAGGTGCCTGCACAGTTCATCCATGGGGGAGGCCCCCTGCCCGGACTCAGTCATGGCTGCCTGATACTGTCAGGTCCCACACTTACCAGACAGATGAGTCCACTTGGGCAGAGGGTAGGCTCCCTTACATATCCGATTCGGGGCCCCTGGTAGAGTAGACAGGAGGCCCGCAAATGCAGAATGGTATGAGGGCCTGAAGTTAGAGTCCTGGAGCACGGTGGTCTGGCAAGCAACCGGTAGAGCTTCAGGCTTGATAGAGCAGATGCTGAGCAGGAGTTAATCAGGCTTGGTCACACACAGGCAGAGGTCGGCAACGGGCTGGCGGCAACGGTACAAGGGAGAAGGCAGAAACAAGGTCAAACGAGCCGGGGTCGGGTTCAGGCAGCAGTCAAGGAAGGTCCAAAGGCAAGCCGGGTCACAACGGGTAAACACTACAGAGATACAGGAACACAGGATGATCACGGAACAAGACACAGAGCTGTTTGATCAGGCAGCACCGAGTCAGTGTAGAGGCAGGCTTCAAATAGGCTGATTGGCGCCAAAACGCCGCGCTCGTGCACGCTCCGATTCTCCAAGGCGCGCCGCGCCCCCGCACGCGCCCGAGCGCGCCCCCGACACCGGCGTGCACGCCCACACTACCGGGCATGTCAAAGGCAATGCCCACAGGCGGACGCGCGCTAGCGCGAACGCGCGTACGCACGAACGCCCGGACGCCACCCCGCACGCCACGGCCGGTCAGCCCAGACGCGCCGGCGCCCCCAGGGACACGCGCCCCAGCACGCACAGGGACACGAGCACCAACGCGCCCCGGTGCGCACCAGCGCCCAACCAGGTAACCTCTCTGACAAGGGCTCCTACAGAGGTTCATTGCTGTTTGGTCTGCAGCTTCTGTGTTGTATCCTGTTTACTGTGTGACCTCTGATTCTGATCCAGCTTGTTGTTACCTGTGATTGCCTGCTGCCTGTTCTGATCCCTCTTCTCTTAGACTCTGATCCTGCCTGCTCATTCTGTCTGCTGATCTTCTGGTACTACTCGGCTTGTGACCTGAGCTCGCTTCTGCCTACCGTCTATGCCTGATCTGCCTGATTATTACTGACCCGGCCTGTCTGACCCTGCATCTCGCTCATCCAGCCTGCTACAGCTCCTAGCCCTGCAAGCCTGCATCTGGTACTGCTCTGTGGTTCATCCGAGGCTGCCACCAGTCAAGCATTGTGTCAGCTCATCTACTGTCTGCCTGCTGACTGTTGAACTTTTTACAGGCACTCATACCCCACCGCGCTCCTGTGGCTGCTGTATTACTACCAGTAGTCCGCGAGCCGAAGTTGTACGAGAGGCCTTCCTCTGCACGTCAGACTCACATCCCAGGTACGTAACACCCAGAGTCGATTAGATCTTCACTTACCGACTCAGTACCAGGAGGCATGGGAGGTAAAGGGAGGCACGGGTGGGACTGCAAAGCTCGGAGGCAAACATACAGGAGGCTTCCACAAGCGCTCCTTAAAAGAGAGTCTTTCTCTGAGTCTGGAGTTAATGAGGATGGCAAACGTGATCAACTTCTCCAGCTCAGTGGCTATATCTTGGGCTGCTATCTCATCCTTGATGGAATCCGAGAGACCATGAGAAAAAGCAGCCACAAGGGCCTCATTGTTCCAAGCAACCTCTGCTGCCAGAGTTTGAAGGACATGAGACACTTGGCAGCAGGAGCGGAGCATGCGGAAACGTCAAATACCCTTTTAAAGGAGGCTACAAACTCAGGGTAACTCAAGACAACAGGTTTTTGTGTCTCCCATAGAGGTTTGCCCAGGCCAAGGCTCTCTCAGAAAGCAAACATATCACGAAACCTACTTTGCTTCTGTCTGTGGGAAATGCCTGGGGGAGTATCTCAAAGTATATCTCAACCTGGTTGAGAATCCCTCTGCGTTGAACTGGATCACCCCCAATTCGCTGGGGAAGCGGAGTGGAACCAGACATACCTCTTATAGAGGTAATACTCGAGGCGGGTGCCTGCACAGAGACTGGCGCAGCAGCAGGGATGGCCTGCAACTCAGGTTGTACTGGAGCAGCCACAGTGGGAGATTCCAGGTGAGCTGTGCAACTCAGGAGCATTTGTAACGCCATGGCAAACTGATCCATGCAGTGATTTTGCTCATCCAATCTGGAAAAAATATTACCATCAAGTGGATTGACTGTATCTTCTGAATTCATGGCCTTCGCCTACTGTCAGAAGCCATGAAATCATACCAAGACAGAAGTACAGTTAATTCACACTTGTTTAATAATAAAAGTAAATAGAACAAACATAGTCAAATTATAGCCAGAGTTCAGGAACTGGAACAGATAGTCAGACAAACCAAAAGTCAGGGAGCCGGAGATGAGCGTAGTAAAAGAGCAAGCAGGATCTGGAGCAAGAAGGGATGTCAGCCAAGCAAGTCTTTTAGCAGGAATGCAGGAGAGCGTCTGTGTGATGTTGACTAAGGTGAAGGCAGAGCTCCTCTGGACTGGACGGCTTAAGTAGGCAGGGCTGACGAGCAGGATATCAGCAACAGCTGAGTAACTGTGGATAGATTGGAGCTGGCCATTAGCTGACAGCTGAGCCAAGCCCTGACAATACCATGGGACATTGTTTGGATTTCTTATTTTAAATAAAGGACTTATCAAAATGTGTCAGTCTGTTTATTTACTTCTCCTTTTTCTGGCTAAATATGCATCCCTTAATCATTCACATGGGGAGAATATGAATATTTGGGAGCCCCTCTAATTTAAAGGGGGCTTCAACATTTTGATAGCTGCATGTTTTTTTTAATAAATCATTTAGAGAGAATATTTTATCTGGGCCATCCCATGTATCCTATTCAAATGTCAAGCCTCACCCCATATACGAAAGAAAAAGCAGGAAGCAAACATTAGTCCCTTCTATCACCAATAGCCCCAGGCATCCCCTATAAGGAAACACCCAGATTATGATTCATTACCCCAATCTACATTAGATGCTGTGTATGAGGAAACAGAGGGGGTGGGGACAAGGGGACAGTGGCTGATGCTGACCCCATAACATTCCCACCCTAAGAATAGCCGGACTATCTTGGTACTTAATAAACAACAACATACATATCATGTAAAAAAGGGGTTTATTACACATAGAAAAATACAAAGTGTACGTTTTAAAATTGAAAAACAGAAAATTAGGATTCCCCCAAGGGATATCTGTTATTGCAATATATAGAATGGTCTGAGTCTCGACTAGTTTCGCTGTATTACCGCTTCCTCAGGAGGACCAATCTGTGAAACAAATCGTACAATGAAACACAGACATAATAAGGTACAATGATCATAAAACAGCGTATAAGACAAGGTAATAATAATAATGATGAAATAGCTTACCCAATGAATAGGTGGACATGTGCGGCAACAAACAGCCCAGATAAATTCCCCCAACGGCGGACAAGGGGGATTGTGCGGAGACCTCTAAATGAAAGGCATTTATTATGTGATTCGCATTTTTCTTTACCCTGAAACCAGCTAAGCTATTATGCCTCTCACCTATATTATGCCTTTCATTTAGAGGTCTAATTATGCTTTTTACATGAGGCTATACTCAAAATCTTTGTAGATGCTGTGTATGGTTTGTCCAACCACTTTGCCAAGACTTTATCGTACTTACTAGGGCAACCCCTATTCCTATAGGTGTCTCTGTACAATGGGAGATTATTATTTATCAATTGTTTCCAATATAAAAGCGTAGGAGAACAGGGTTTCTTCCAATGCAAAGCAATGGCTTTTCTTGCATAGAATAATGTTGTATTACCAATATTTGCTCAGTCACTGTAGAGATAATAGCGTCTACCAAACCCAACAAGCAAACAGAAACTGAAACCAGTAAAGGAGCAGAGGTGATAGAATTCAATAAATCCACCACCTCCACCCTAAAATTAACTATATATGGGCAAGTCCAAAAGATGTGTGTGAAATCCCCCTGTGCTGCTCCACACCTCCAACACTTAGAAGAGCAACCAGGATTTATATTTTATCTAATCTATCTTAGTCTATAAGGTGTAATATATGCTCTATGTACCAGTTTAAATTGGATCATGCGGTCTCTCAAGGAAACTAGAGATCTCAGAGGGAAATCCTACACACCACTCCAATCCTCCATATCCAAATCTGGTATATCTCGCATCCACCTAGCTGGAAGACCCTCTAATAGCGAAATATCAATTAAAGTAAGATGAGAGTACAGTCTCGAGGTAGGCTTATCCAGACACTCAGACCTAAGTACTGATCCCAGAGTGAATTGAGTGTAGAAAAAGTAGCCAGTAGCCACTTGAGAAAGCAATTAATATTATATTTAGTCCATGCAATAGGCTTTGGTACTTTAAAAAATTGAGAAAGAGCAGGGTTAAACCATAGAGGGGCATTTGGAGAAATTGCACCCTTTGGATAACACTCGCATCTAAGACCAGCCTCCCAGGCTCGAATAGTATTAAGCATAAGATTAGTCACCCAGTAGGGTGCTCTACAGCCCCTAAATAAAAGTACCTTAGAAGCTTCTGTGGAACCTACCACTGCTGCTTCCAGCTGAGTGGATACGTTACATAAATCTGGGCTTAGCCACCATACGGCCATAACCAGCTGAGTGGCCAAAAAGTATTTATATAAATTCAGAAAAGCTAAGCCTCACTCTTCACAAGGGCGCATCAGGGTAATTAATTTATACCTGGGGTTCTTCGACCCCCATAAAAAAGATGAAAACAGCTGATTTAATCTTGTGAAAAAGGATACAGCGAGTCACTGAGGAGAATGTCTAAATAAATATGTAAATTTTGGTATCATTTTCATTCTTAAAAGATTAATGCATCCCAATAAGGATAATGGTAGAGACTTCCATGTTTTCAATTTTGACCCAATGTCTCCCAGAATCAGAGTTAAATTCAAAGAAATAAATTCAGAAGCTTGATGTCAAATTACAACTCTTAAATACTTGAAATTCCCTACCCACTGCAGTGGAATATCATTCAAAGCCATGCTACTAGCCTCCATATCTATTGTAAACAACAAGGACTTAGTCCAATTTACCTTCAGCCCAGTAACCGTTGAAAATGAATCCAGTATCTCTAGGGTCCCTTGGAGCGAGGGTCCAGCATCATTCAAAAATAATAGGAGGTCGTCTGCATACAAAGCTACCCTATCCTCCAACCAACTAATTCGCAATCCCTTAATATTGGGGGAAGTGCGTAAGGCCTCTGCCGCAGGCTCCATAGCAATCGCAAAAATGGTTGGAGAGAGAGGGCAGCCCTGCCGAGTTCCCCTAAATAATGAAAAGGGAGATGACAACCCTCTACTCATTTTCACTGCAGCTGCGGGATTCCTATATAAGACCTGCAACCATTTTATAAATATCATTGGAAAGCCCATTCTGTGGAGTACTGCCCACAAGAAGGACCACTCCAAGGTATCAAAAGCCTTTTCAATAACCAGGGAAGTAATAACCCTAGATCCTATATTAAGATGTAAAGCATAAATATTAGTATATAATCTCCTCAAATTCACATCAGTAGCCCTACCAGACATGAACCCCATCTGATCTGAGTTGATAATATTCGACATCAAAGGTTGTAGTCGTCGGGAGATTAGCTTAGTCGAAATCTTGAAATCTACATTCAAAAGAGCAATAGGCCTATATCAGTGGTTCTCAACTCCAGGCCTCGGGACCCACCAACAGGCCAGATTTTAAGTATTACCTTGGGGAGTTGCAGAATGGAATACTGCAATCACTGAGCAGCAAGTGATATCACCTGTGATGTATTTCAGCTATCTTGCAAACCTGGCCTGTTGGTGGGTCCTGAGGACTGGAGTTGAGAACCACTGGCCTATATGAAGCACAAGAGGATAGATCTTTTGGGTGCTTGTAAATTAAAACTATATGAGCATGACTCATTGAGTCCCTCCTTCAGACAATCAGAGAGGCCAATACAGGAGCTAAGAGCTTTCCATGAGCCTTATAGAATTCAATAGCAAGGCCATCCGGCCCCGTTGACTTCCCCAATGGAAAGGAGCCAATGACAGAAAGGACTATTTCCGATGTTATAGGAAGTACTAGCATTTCCCTCTTATTATCTGTTAACCAGGCCAGTGCGGCTGAATCCAGCCAACACACCAATTCAGTCGGCTGGAAATCAGGAGGCAACTGAGATGTAAATAATGTCTGATAAAATTGCCGAAAAGTCTCCAAAATTTTAGGCTGTGTACAGGCCATATCTCCAGAGGAGGTGAGTATTTACGAAATGGGAATACTAGATTGTTCATGTTTAGCCATCATGGCCAAAAAAACAACCATTACGGTCTCCCTGCTCAAAAGATTTCTGTTTGTTTTTGTATAGGTCCATCCTTGTGGCCTCAGCCATATGCATATGTAGGGCCCCGTTTGCTATGGAGTAAGGCATAAAAATTTGATTCTGAAGGATCCGCAGCATATTGGGCTGTTTTTTCATCTACTATAAGCTTCAAAGCATCATTCTTTACTCGTTGAGACTTATTGACCGCTTTAATAACAGATATATACTGTCCTCTTGCATAGGCCTTAAAAGCATCCCATAGTATTGCTGAAGTAGACGACCCTGTATTAAGCTCCCAATACTCTACTAAAAGGGGTAGAATTTTTTTTACTATATCTGAATGTGAAATCCAATGAGTGCCCAATCTCCACTGTGCTGCATCATGATAGTGATACAGGCGAAGTGTAAGCCTAAGCAGAGCATGGTCAGATAACCCCCTTGGTAAGTATTTAACATCTAACATATCCGCTAATGTTGCCAAATAAACAAAAGCTAGATCTACGAGGGAGGCGGTCTTAAAGAAGTTGAAAAACAAGAATATGCTCTAATTAATGGATTTTTCCATCGCCAAGCTTCTACCAGGTCTACCATCTGGGCCCAATTAGAGAGCTCTACCAATAATTTTTTAGGAGGAATTGGTCTGTCCAAAGCAGGATCAAGTATAGCATTAAAGTCGCCCATTATCAATAACTTAGCTGGACCGTACAAAGAAATTTTTTACAAAAGACTATATAGGCAGGTCCTGCAAAAGAAGGTGGTATATAAACAGTGACAATTATATATCTCTGGCCCCACAGAAGAAACACAACCAAAACATATTTACCACGGGGGTCAGAGAATACATCTTCCACCGTGCAGGGTAAGGATCTACTAATCAATATCAAAACCCCTCTAGAAAATGTGGAATATGTAGCATGGTAAGCATTCTGTACCCAAAAGCTTCTTAAAGGCCAAAAGCTTGCTCCCCATAAGGTGGGTTTCTTGAAGTAGCACTATATGTGGGAAGTAACTTTTCAGATACTTAAATAACAAAATTTTGAATTAAGGCCACAAACATTCCATGACAGATTAGAAAAGACCTCTTGGTCACGTGATGCTATCTAAAAGAAAACAAATATAATGCTTAACTAAATTACATTGCAGAATGCATTGCAAAGTGATGGACCTTAAAAGCAACAAACATCTGAATGAACAAACTTCAAAATAACAATAAAAAAGAAACAATGTGTATAAACATTTAACAAAAACACACCCCATGGGCGTTAATACACCCTCCCTGCCTTTCTCCAATGCCATCCCCACAAAAACAAAAAACAAGCAGGTGTGGAGAAGGCCTTATCCCAAAATCTATCAAAAACTATAATCTACTTGTCCTATGAAAAAAAAGCAAAAAAAAAATAAAACATGATAGCTGCATTTTAAGAGGGTCAAATTATCTGGAAATTAAAATTACAGTGCATTATTAGAAGAAGTATTATAGAGACATGTTGCACACATATAAGCATTATTAGGCAATAAGACATTTTTATGAACAAGAAATTAATGTATGAGATAATGTTAGAGAAAGAAAGCAGAAATATTACAGAATCATGCTGCACATCATGTAAGCCTTTGTAGTAGGCCGCATTTGAAGAGTTTGCATTTAATAATGTCAGAGATATGAAGCAGATATTTTACACTGACATACTGCACATCATGTTTTTATCCAGAAATAAAAATTGCACTGAATTATATCAGAGACACAAAGCAGAAATATAACAGAGGCACGCTGAATGTCATGTAAACCTTTGTAGTAAGCAGCATTTTAAGAGGAAGAAAAGAAGCATTGTTTATCTCTAAATACTAATTGCATTGGATTATGTTAGTGACACAAAGAAGAAATATTACAGAAACATGCTGCACATCATGTAAGTCCTTTTTAGTAGGCTGCATTTGAAGAGGGAGAGAAGGGGTGTTTTTTTATCCAGCAACAAATATTGCTTTGGATTATGTCAGAGACACAAAGGAGAAATATTCCAAGGACACATGTAAGCCTTTCAAGTAGGTTGCATTTTAAGAGTAAATGACTAGGCATTTTTGTTCTAAAATTAAAAATTACAGTAGCTTATGCCAGAGACACAAAGCAGAAGTATTACAGAGATGTAATGCACACAATGCAAACCTTTTTAGTGGGCCGCATTTAAAAAGACCCAATCAAAAGTATTGTGTGGTCAGCATCAATCATTTGAGGTTGGATGCATCCCAAGAGGGACACACAGCATGCAGCTTTTCATCCTACAAATTCACATCTAAGTGTATATGTGACACAGCAAAGAGGAAAAAATATTGTCAACACCATATACACACAATATAAAAGAAGAAATATTGTGCACACTGCATAGATATTATTTCCATTTCTGATGGGCCTTGCTGTAAAAAACATATTTCAATTCAGTGCTAAAGCAACAATTTTTTTTTTTTTATTTTGAAGCTTGCAATAGATGTAATATCCTAGGATATTAGTTTAATGTATATCTCATTGGCTAAACCACATCCACATTTATATTCTGAGGTATAATTTTTATCATTAAAATGGAAGAAATGTGGTACACACTGAGCACAATGTTACCCAATTTCTTAAAAACCTACATTGTACATTCAGCATAGACAGGGTTGCAAAAATATTTTAATCTGTGTTTTGGAATTTTGTAGACAGTATAGACTCTTTGCACGCTAATAAAAAGACACCAGGCAGATGGAAATGTAAACATTGACATTACAGTGCATTATTTAAGCAAAAACAAGTCAACAGTATATTCCCCAGACTCCTTGTTGCACTTTTAACAGCTAGCAGTTTATTGTAGAGAGATCGTGCTGGTTTATAAAAAATAACTTTTAGACTACACAATTTCACAGAGATAATAGCCACAAAATATTTTCTACCCCCTGTCTGTCTGTATAAAAATATTTGAAATGTAAAAAAAATAAAATACTGCATTATGGTCACTAGATGGATAAATGCTGACTATCATAGCATATTAGACACAATACAGAAATGGCTGTGCAAATGCTTGATTCATTTGCACAGCAATTTTTATTTTTAAAGAAACCTTAGTGAAATGTCTCAGCAAACCAAGTATAGCAGTGTTGCTTTCCTGCTGGGGCTGCAAAGGTGTAAACCAGTTGACAAAGTTGGACTACTGCTTTGCAAAACAGCTGTGCTGTGATCAGGAAATTAGAAGGGAATTGAATAAGAGGTACTAATACCATACAGGGTGACCCCGCCCCCCTCTGACACCATGGGGAAAGCCATAGGGAAGTCCCTGTGTGTCAGTGGGAGCGGGGTCACCGGGTGGCCCCACCGTCCATTATATAAGAGCTGTCACAAGAACAGAAGCATCACACAGCGGGAGACTCCCATTGAGATGGATCGTCTGGAGGACAAAGCGGGGAAGAAGAAGCTGGAGGAGGATGCTGGACGAGAAGACCGGAGGAAGAAGCAGAGGAAAATAGAAGAAGTGGGGGAAGAACAAGATGGATGAAGAAGAAGAACACTACCCCAAAGCACCCTCCCTATGTTGAGGGCATGTGGCCTGGTACAGGTCAGGAGGGGGGGGCGCTCTCTCGTCCGCCCCTCTTTTCCTGTGGCCTGCCAGGTTGCATGCTCGGATAAGGATCTGGTATGGATTTTTGGGGGGACCCCCACGCCATTTAAAAAAAAAAATTGGTGCGGGGTTCCCCTTAAAACCCATACCAGACCTGATGGGGCTGGTATGGATTTTGAGGGGGACCCTCACGCTATTTTTTTTTTACATTTTGGCGCTGGGTTCCCCTTAATATCCATACCAGACCTGAAGGGCCTGTTATGAAATTTGGGGGGACCCCCACGCATTTTTTTTTTAAATTTTGGTTCGGAGTTCCCCTTAATATTCATACCAGACCCAAAGGGCCTGGTAATGTACTGTGGGGGAATCCCATGCCATTTTTTTCAATGACTTTTATGTGTATTGCAGAAACCCGACAATTCATTAATAGCCGTGAGTACTTTTAAATTAAAAGTACTCGCGGCTATATGAATTGTCGGTCCTGGCAATACACATAAAAGTAATTGAAAAAAACAGCATGGGATTCCCCCACAATCCATTACCAGGCCCTTTGGGTCTGGTATGAATATCAAGGTGAACCCCAAACCAAAATTTTTTTTAAAAATGGTGTGGGGGCCCCCCTCAAAATCCATACCAGACCCTTCAGGTCTGGTATGGATTTTAAGGGGAACCCCGCGCCAAATTTTTGTAGAAAAATGGTGTGGGGATCCCCTAAAAATCCATAACAGACCCTTATCCGAGCACGCAACCTGGCAGGGAGCAGGAAAAGAGGGGGGACGAGAGAGCGCCCTCCCCTTCTGAACTGTACCAGGCCACATGCCCTCAACATGGGGGGATGTCCCCATGTTGATGGGGAAAAGGGCCTCATCCCCACAACCCTTGCCCAGTGGTTGTGGGGGTCTGTGGGCGGGGGACTTATCGGAATCTGGAAGCCCCCTTTAACAAGGGGACCCCAGATCCCACCCCCCTGTGTGAATTGGTGATGA
Organism: Lithobates clamitans; assembly: GCA_037952925.1. Classification (NCBI taxonomy): domain Eukaryota; kingdom Metazoa; phylum Chordata; class Amphibia; order Anura; family Ranidae; genus Lithobates; species Lithobates clamitans. The sequence goes on from JBBGZY010000929.1 coordinate 1,244,980, forward strand.
GGGACAAATGTACCCCTACTATTTCACAAAAAAAGTGTCAAAAATGTTAAAAAAGATAATAGCTGGTTTTTGACAACTCTTTTATTAATGTCTTCTTCTTTCCCCGCTTCTTCTTCCAACTCCTTCTGGTCTTCCTTCTGTTTTCTTCTTCTTCCTCCATCTTGTTCTTCCCCTGCTTCTTCCTCTATCTTCCTCTGATTCTTCCTCCGGTCTTCTCCTCCGGCATCTTTCTCCAGTCTTCTTGTCCGGCATCTTCCTCCGGCTTCTTCCCCGCTTCGACCTCCGGACGATCTGCCTCGACGGGAGGCTCCCACTGTGTCATGTACCTGGTAGGTTTTGAGCCTGAAGTGCAGAGAAAGACCTCCCTTACAGCTCCCACTCCTGTTCCCCTGGAATGGAGACAGAGGGCCCAGGAGTGAGGAGTGGTATGGGTGCCTGGCAGGATCAACAGTCACCGGAAGTTCAGGAGTGGTGGCACCCTCTGGAACCTGAAGCTGAAGGGGAGGCTGGAATGCAGAGAGGACCCGGAACCACAGCAGGTAAGTAAGCAGGACTGAGGTGCTGGACTGAAACCAGGAACAAGCAGCAGGTAGTAGACTGGAAAGCTGGACTGGAACCAGGAACAAGCAGTAGGTAGTAGACTGGAACGCTGGACTGGAACCAGGAACAAAGCAGCAGGTAGTAACCTGGAACGCTGGACTGGAACCAGGAATCAAGCAGCAGGTAGTAGCCTGGAATGCTGGACTGGAACCAGGAACAAAGCAGCAGGTAGTAGCCTGGAACGCTGGACTTGAACCAGGAACAGGGCAGCAGGTAGTAGACTGGATACTGGTTTTCAGACAGAGGGATGGTCAAACAAGCCGGAGGTCGGTATCGTTCGAGCAGTAGAGGGGGTAACACAGAGGGGTGGTCAGACAAGCCAAGAGGGTCTGGTGCAGGCGGATAGCAGGATGGTCTAACAGGAAGCCGGGTCAGATAGCAGAGTACACAGGTCAGATCAGGTTAAGGCACATGGAACGCTGTATAGCAGACAGCGGGGATTGAGCGTGACAGGCCGGTTTAAATAGCCCGCCTAGCACCAGCGGGAGTGCGCGCGTGCGTGCCCGTGCATGACAGCACCCGTGAACGCGCGCGCGCAGTGGAACCCGTGGCTGTGTCCCCGTGCGTCTGGACCGCTGATTACTGGCAGGATCTTCATGACACACTGTGTGACGCTTTTGTTCTTGTGGTATCAGAGGGGGCGAGTCACCTGTTTACGTAACGGGTGACCCAGCCCCCTCTGACAGCACACAGGGAAAGCCAGAGGGAAGTCTCTGTGCGCCAGAGGGGGCGGGGTCACCGGGTGGCCCCGCCCTCAGTTATATTAGAACTGTCACAAGTACAGAAGCGTCACACAGCGGGAGCCTCCAATTGAGGCAGATCGTCCGGAGGTCGAAGCGGGGAAGAAGCCGGAGAATGATGCCGGATGAGAAGACCGGAGGAAGATGCCGGAGGAGAAGACCGGAGGAAGAAGCAGAGGAAGATAGAGGAAGAAGCGGGGGAAGAACAAGATGGAGGAAAAAGAAAACCGAAGGAAGACCAGAAGAAGATGGAAGAAGAAGACATTAATAAAGGAATTGTCAAAAACACCTATTGTCTTTTTTAACATTTTTGACACTTTTTTGTGAAATAATTCACACTGGGGAGGCTGGGATCTGGGGTTTCCAGATTCCGATAAGCCCCCACCCACAGACCCCCACAACCACTGGGCAAGGGTTGTGGGGATGAGGCCCTTGTCCGCATCAACATGGGGACAAGGTGCTTTGGGGGGCTACCCCAAAGCACCCTCCCCATGTTAAGGGCATGTGGCCTGGTACAGTTCAGGAGGGGGGGCGCTCTCTCGCCCACCTATTTTCCTGCGGCATGCCAGGTTGCGTGCTCAGATAAGGGTCTGGTATGGATTTTTTGGGGGGCCCCACGTCATTTTTTTTTAAATTTTGGTGTGGGGTTCCCCTTAAAATCCATACCAGACCTAAAGGTTCTGGTATGGATTTTGAGAGGGACCCCTACTCCATTTAAAAAAAAAAATTGGCACAGGTTCCCCTAATATCCACACCAGACCTGAAGGGCCTGGTATGGAATTTGGAGCGACACCAACGCATTTTTTTTTTACATTTTGGTTTGGGGTTCCCCTGTGGGGGAATCCCATACCATTTTTTCAATTACTTTTATGTGTATTACTGGTGTTTCGTCACATATGGCGACCCATCACATTTGGCTACGGAAGTGATGATCCGCTGAGAAATTTTGCACTGCGCATGCCTAACTTGCCGATATGCATTCCAAAGGTTTTTACGTCAATACGGAGCAGTGAAACCGTGAGATAATGTCACGGAAGTGACAATACAGACAAGCTCTTCTGTATAATTATTTGTAAGACACCACTTTGCAACAGGGCCCCTCGGGACTCGCTTTGCCCGCCACGCTTCGGGCACGGTCTTGCTTCACTCAGCATAATTATATTCTAACTCTATGTCCACTTGGATGGTGGGGCTTGAACCTGGACTTAGGGGCAGAACCTCATAATAACTGCTCAAGTAAAGTTCAACGTCAGTTCCGTCACACTATCTGATGGTTTTAGTTTGCTGTTTTGTCATAAAAGTGTTGGAACGCATATAAAAGTGTTGGAGCGCATGCGCACTCCAGCGGGTAGCCAAATGTGATGGGTCGTCATATATGATGCTACACTGGGACTGGCAATTCATTATAGCCGCGGGTAGTTTTAAATGACTTTTTTTCCTTTAGAAATGTCATTTTACTCTCAGACTGTTCTAAACACGGGAAACATGCGCCACTTTACAGGCATACTATAGACACCCCCCCAGGTATGAAATTTACAGGAATATTACACTTTTACTGTTTCACTTTAAGCATTATTCAAATCACTGCTCCCGAAAAAACAGCCGTTTTTAAAACTTTTTTTTGCATTGATACATGTCCCCTGGGGCAGGACTCAGGTCCCCAAACACTTTTTATGACAATAACTTGCATATTAACCTTTAAAATTAGCACTTTTGATTTCTCCCATAGACTTTTAAAGGGTGTTCTGCAGCTTTGGAATTTGCCACGAACACCTCAAATTGTTCACTATTCGGCGCACGGGCAAACAGCCAATGTTCGAGTCGAACTCATGTTCGACCCGAACATAAAGCCCATCCCTACTCCACACCAAAGGTAAGGGGAATCATTCCATTGTCACATAAAAAACAATACTCCTTTGGTCTCCAAACATGGTGTCCAGTGGCATATGTCAGCAAAAAGATAAATGCCAATAGTGAACGCCAATAAAATCCTTTAAAAATAGGCTTTGCCTAAAGGGTTTAGGCAAATATTCCTGTCTTTGCACTAAGATTGAGCCAACAATTGTTTTGGCTGAGGATTATTTTATATATGTAATGGCATGTTGATGCATTACTGGAATAAAGCCCATTTTTAAAGGATTTTACACTATTGGCTTTTTGCTGACACATCCCCCTGGACACCATGTTCCGAGACCAGAGGAGTATAATTTTTCATATGACAATGGAATGATCCCCCTTGCCTTTGGTGTGGAGCAGTGACCGTGGATGGAGTATATGAGATATATGAGCCTATGAGACCCCCGTAATAGGCTGTCAACACTCTCTGGTAGGAGTATATCCTTATTTATGGTGGTGGTGTAATCACGAGGTGGAGGAAATGAATGAGAAAGTATCCCTGCACATTTCATCATTTGAAGACACTACACTGATGTCATTCTGAAGACACATGGACTGATTGTGTTCATTTCATTATTTATGTATCAAGCGCAACACTTTTGTTTTTTTACCTTTATGTGATTATATCTCATGTCAGTGGTGCAGCAATATATACGTTATTCAAGTGTATTTCACAAGCGCAGTTCTTTTCTATTTTTCACTTCAAATTCAAATTATATGTCTATACCTGGAAAATTATATCAGGACTAGTAATGAGCAAAGTGCCTGGGTTAGGTTTGAGGGGGAATCTGAAAACCCTGAACATAGCACCCACATCCGATTGTAGTATACAGGAGCCACATTTTGTTGATTATTTCTGCCATTTTTAAGGCCAGTTTGCAAGCTTTTGGGAAAAAAGGGCATGGGTAGCTGGACACTGCCTTGAGGGAACTGTACCAATGCAAAACATGTTTAAAAAAAGTACTGCTCAGAGGGGAGTGGGTCTTTTGATAAGGCTTAAAAGGCAACAATAAAAATACACAATTCTTTTAGATAACATGTTTAGTTCACCTTTTCAGAAAAAAAAATGTTAACTAACACTCTACACCGGTCCATTGCACTTACCTCCGAGGGTGATTAGCTGTCAGTGCACAAGCAGCCTGTACAGTGGTCCAGGGATTTTAAATACCCGCACTTCTCCCCTTTCTTTCTGCAGGGCTTCCAGAAATGATCAGAGCGATTCTGATGCATCGGGTGCTGAGCCATAGGAATCTCTCTGATTTGTCTTGGAAGCCCTGCAGAGAGAAGGGGAAGAAGAGTAGGGATTTCAAATTCCCATGCCACTACACCAAAATTATGGGCACTGACAGCCAGTTTATCACCGATGGAGGTAAGTACAGTGAGGACGGTTAGGAAGGGTATAAGATTTTAGTTTACCTTTTCATTTTTTTAAAAGGTGAACTTACACTTTAAATCTGTATGTGTTGTGATGCATCTGTATGATGTACTCCTACAAAAGTGATGTTCAGAAAATAAAAAACTATTGTTACTAAATTACATTTCCTGGCCAACGTGCTTCAGTTTGGTGTGGGCCCCCTTTTTACCCATACCAGACCCTTATCTACTTGATAAAGGCATGATATTAATTTTGAGGTGGACCCCACAATTTTTATTCCTTAAAGGGACAGTACACGTTGTTTACAAAAAAATGGTACTATCCTTTGAAGAAAAAAAGGAATAGGGTCTCCCACAATTCATACCAGATCTTTATCAAGGCATGCAGTCTGGATGGACAGTTAAAAGGGGGCAGAGGATTTTCCCCTCCTGAACCATAGTGGACCACATGCCCTCAACACTGGATGATTACCTTGTTGGGTGGTGCAATGCTTCCATCCTAAATAGGAACCCTGTCCCCATGTTTATGGAGACAAGACCCTCATCCTCACATCCACTTGACCGTGTATTCAATGGCAAGCACTGGCGGAACTACCGCCATAGCGACCCACGTATGCGCTATGGGGCCCGCAGCCGTGTAGGGCCCGGCAGAGGCGGCTCTCTAATTCGGCAATTAGGCTAGTTGAAGAGCCGCCTCTGCTGAAAAACATCACCAGGGGTACGGCATTAAGCTCCGACCAGCAGCTGGTTGCCTGTGAGCTCCCAGCACTACCAAGCAGTGGAGAGAGGGGTCGGAGCATAGCCTTCTTGGGGAGGAGGCAGGGCCAGCGCTGTGTTGTCTTAAGGAGGAGAAGGGGGAGGAGATTCCAGCAGCCTGAGACGTGAGCACAATTCCCTCTGCTCGGGAGACACAGATCGCGCCCCCCCCCCCCGCCAGCCGTCACCCCCCCTACCACTGGAGTGCTGCGGTGTCCGCACACCCCGGAGGAGGCATCTGGCTGACGAGGAGAGGAAGGCACCGCAGAGGAGGCCTCACTAGCGCTGTATGGAGGGAAGGTAGGAGAGAAGAAGTGTCTGTGCTGCCCCTCTCTGGGGCTGTCAATCAGTGTGGTGGGGGATGTATCAGGGGCTCCAGCTGCAGGGAGAGGCAAAGTTACCACCATGCCACAAACTTTTCTGCAGCCAGCAACCACCAACATTTTTTTTTGAGACAGAGAGCCACCCCCCATCCATGTTCCTGCAGCATCCCTCAGCCACAGAGTCTGGTCTTTATATCCACCCCTGCCCCATCCCCCCACTCCATTCTTCCTGATCATGTGTCACTAACAGTAAGGACAGCTCAGTCCTGTGCCAGTGTCCTAGTGTGTCCACCTGTGATTGGCAGCCTCCCTCCACCCTGCCCTTACCCCTGCCTATGCAGGGCTCCACTAAGGGGGGGGGTGGGAGGTCCCAGTCCAGTGCTGATCCTCTGCCATGGTGGGCTGGGTGCTCCGCATCCTGAGCTGGCACTGCCTGCTGATTGGCTTCTCCACTGCTACCTCCCTCACTGCCACCAGCACCGAGATAGAGAGCACTGACACCAGCACCAAGATAGAGAGCACTGACACCAGCACCGAGATAGAGAGCACTGACACCAGCACTGAGATAGAGAGCACTGGCACCAGCACCGAGATAGAGAGCACTGGCACCAGTACCGAGATAGAGAGCACTGACACCAGCACCGAGATAGAGAGCACTGACACCAGCACTGAGATAGAGAGCACTGACACCAGCACTGAGATAGAGAGCACTGGCACCAGCACTGAGATAGAGAGCACTGACACCAGCACTGAGATAGAGAGCACTGGCACCAGCACCGAGATAGAGAGCACTGGCACCAGTACCGAGATAGAGAGCACTGACACCAGCACCGAGATAGAGAGCACTGACACCAGCACTGAGATAGAGAGCACTGACACCAGCACTGAGATAGAGAGCACTGGCACCAGCACTGAGATAGAGAGCACTGGCACCAGCACTGAGATAGAGAGCACTGACACCAGCACCAGGATAGAGAGCACTGACACCAGCACTGAGATAGAGAGCACTGACACCAGAATAGAGAGCACTGACACCAGCACTGAGATAGAGAGCACTGACACCAGCACTTAGAGAGCACTGACACCAGCACTTAGATAGATAGCACTGACACCAGCACTGAGATAGAGAGCACTGACATCAGCACTTAGATAGAGAACACTGACACCAGCACTTAGATAGAGAGCACTGACACCAGCACTAAGATAGAGAGCACTGACACCAGCACTGAGATAGAGAGCACTGACACCAGCACTGAGATAGAGAGCACTGACATCAGCACTGAGATGGAGAGCACTGACACCAGCACTGAGATGGAGAGCACTGACACCAGCACTGAGATAGAGAGCACTGACACCAGCACTGAGATAGAGAGCACTGACACCAGCACTGAGATAGAGAGCACTGACACCAGCACTGAGATAGAGAGCACTGACACCAGCACTGAGATGGAGGGCACTGACACCAGCACTGAGATAGAGAGCACTGACACCAGCACTGAGATAGAGAGCACTGACACCAGCACCAGGATAGAGAGCACTGACACCAGCACCGAGATAGAGAGCACCGACACCAGCACTAAGATAAGAGAGCACCAACACCAGCACTGAGATAAGGGAGCACTGACACCAGCACTGAGATAAGGGAGCACTGACACCAGCATTGAGATAAGGGAGCACTGACACCAGCATTGAGATAAGGGAGCACTGACAGCAGCACTTTAAATCTCTTAATATATGTGAGTGTGGTAATCTGTTTTTCAATGGCATTAGTTCATTTATTTTTTGAGGGGGGGGGGCATACAACATTTTGCTATGGGGCCCTGTGATTTCTAGTTATGCCCCTGATGGCAAGATTTATCAGAATCTGGGACCCTTTTTTAAAATATGAGGATCTCACAATCTTCAGCCGACCCCCCCCCCCCCCCCCACATCAATGAATACAGAGAACATAGAACCCCTTGTTACTCATTTACAAAAGAAATGTAAAAAATACACAGACACCATAGTAAAAGTTCATTGCTAAAAAATAAATAAACATTATCCACCAAAGTATATCCAATGTCAATCACATTGTCCAGTGATATAGATCCATCAACAATCACAATGAATGGTGAGAAATTACACATTACCCATGCCAAAACAATCATCTCCCACCCGATTCTTGTTGCAAATGACAGCTTCCCAGCCAGGTACTGAATGTCATTAAACCAACCAGGGAAGATGGTTGATGTCCTTCACTAAATATGGCCATGGCCATATTTGGTCAGTGACTTTCCCTAGAAGACCCGCTGGTTTATTTACAATTTAAAACAAGCAGGCAGTCTACCAGAAGCTGTCATTTATTGGTGGTAGTAATACCACCACTAAACAAATAACTTCTGATTGAAGCGGCTGGAGGTTCGGGGGGGAAGAGACATACTGGCCAAATGTGGTCATTTAGTTTGCTCATTCAGAAAACAGTTTGTGTTTGTTTTGAACTCTTGGTTGACTCAAACCAATAGTTCATACCTAATTGAGACAAATGTATCCAGATTTAGGGATTAGCTACATCACAGCTTCAAATACATTTTATACAAATTGTCACTGTTACTTACTTCCCATGAGCCAGCACCTCTCTAGCCTCTCTAGCGGGCATTTTTGGGTTTTGCCGAGATTATTACAGCTTCATCAGTGACACATTGGTTTGCGGGATCTGCTAGAGCAGACAGGCATATGTGTGTGTTGACTGGCTGTAAAGCAGACTAATCACTTTCAAAGCCACCGGAACACTCTGCTCCTCTGCAAGTTTTACAAAATAAACATAGCAAATACAAAATAAAAAAAAATGTTTAAAGCCCTCCAGGAACGTACACAAACATACTTAAATGCCTCAGAAGCAGCTTCAAGAAGAAGATGATGTGCAACAAATGTTAAATATCACTGTGCACAATGGAATGATAGTAATAATTCTAGGGCCAATATTCATTAGCAACTCTAAATTGATGAGTTGAAACGTTTTTTAAAGCATCGCCTGTGGACAATTGTGAATACCGAAGTTTGTTGCCATTTCCTAGGCGTGTTTAAATTTAAGGCTTGACATGTTGGGTTGGGTTTCTAAATGCAGCCTCATTTTTTTTTTTACCAAAATTGGGTAATGTTATGTGTTAGTGTACCCTAAAATTAACTTTAGCATATTTTTACTGGAAATACGTGTTTGATAAACAGTTCCCCTAATATATTGTGTCATACAGTATAGCAACTACCATCATTTTAGTCTCTGTGGCACCTGCTTTCAGAAAATATATAATATGTTGGGGTTTTAATTAATCTTCAAGCCTAAATTGCATTTCAAGATGTGAGCAAAAATTGAAAAACTGTCTCTGGCAGAGAAAGGGCTAAATTCAAGTGAGAGATGTTTTTCACTGCGCAAGCAAAAGAAGAGTATGCTTGCCTGATCTACTAAAGCCTCACATTCCCCATAGTTTTTGAAGCCTTGAAGTCTTGTGCATCTGCTGCCAAGGCTCCACAGCCAATCCTCTACTACACCTGATTCCAAGTTTTCACTGTACTCCTAGCCTAGTCTTTCCTGCATCTGCAGCAAAGCTTCCATTGCATGCATTTACAGTTTGAACCACTGCTGCATATTCACTGCAGCCTCAAGCCTCCACTGCACCACCTGTGCACCTGCAGTCTTAAGCCTATGCTGTGCCATCCCTGTACTAAAAAACAAATGTCCAGGCGCATAGAAAAACATCCAAGCAAACAACCAAAAAAATGAATGGAGCTGTGGCTGCTGCTGTCCAAAACTCATAGACCAATGAGATGAAAATAGACAATCAAGGGAAAAGACAGCGCTGAGCAACAGACATATACAAAATCCTCAGGTATGAAGCAGAGACTCTTTATTTTATATAAAGTGAAGGTAATCACCAAGGTTTACAGTAGTCTAGGGAAGGTCATTTAAAGACTTGGATAAGAAGTTGACAATACCTGGAGGCTGGAGCCACATGGATGTCACAGGGGCTCAAGGAAGAATACACAGAGCTATGGAGCAGAGAATGCAGGAGCGCCTCTGGCAAGGGGCCCAACCAGAACTGTAGGGAAAGGGGTCCGGTGGAAGGGGGGCCACAACTGGCCCTACAAGCACTGTAGGGGCCGGTGTCCAGAGGCTGCTCGGACTGCGCCCGGTGCCCGGAAGTGACGTCACAGCCTGGTGGAAGTCAGCCAAGGAGATCCTACGACTATGGGCAAAACCCTGCTGCTGGGGCCGATCAAATGCTGCTGATACCAGAGGAACAAGAGGGAGCACACACTGCCGACTACAGATACTACATGTTTGAGGGGCCATGCCCCTTCTTCAGGTTATCTGTTGGTTGGCAAAGTGTAAAAATTTAAAAAGAGCAAAAATGGGAAATGAGGAAGCAGGTAGGGGAGGGGCTGAGCGCCCCTGTCATACATAAGGCTCCACTCAAACAAGTGAATAACAACATTACGCAGTACACAATTACATACAAATATACGTAAGAAATATATATTAAATAATAAATGGAAAATAATGATGAAAAATAGTAATAATAATAATAATAATGAAAAAAAATAAATCTAAATCTAAATATAACATACAAAATATATATAAAAATATATTTAAAAAAAAAAGATATATAGAGAAAGAAAATAATAATAAAAATAATGAGAAATAATAAGTCATAAAATCAGAAAACTAAAGTAGACGTATATACATATAAGTTAATTATGCATACACGTATGTATATATATATATATATATATATATATATATATATATATATATATATATATATATATACACATACGCATATATACACGTATGCACATATAAAGTATCTCACAAAAGTGAGTACACCCCTCACATTTATGTTAATATTTTATTATATCTTTTCATGTGACAACACTGAAAAAAATTACACTTTGCTACAATGTAAAGTAGTGAGTGTACAGCTTGTATAACAGTGTAAATTTCCTGTCCTCTAAAAATAACTCAGCACACAGCCATTAATGTCTAAACCGCTGGCAACAAAAGTGAGCGCACCCCTAAGTGAAAATTTCCAAATTGGGCCCAATTAGCCATTTTCTCTCCCAAGGGTCAGATGACTCATTAGTGTTACAAGGTCTCAGTTGTGAATGGGGAGCAGGTGTGTTAAATTTGGGGTTATCGCTCCCACTCTCTCATACTGGTCACTGGAATTTCAACATGGCCCCTCATGGCAAAGAACTTTCTGAGGATCTGAAAAAAAAGAATTGTTGCTCTACACAAAGATGGCCTAGGCTGTAAGAAGATTGCCAAGACCCTGAAACTGAGCTGCAACACAGTGGCCAAGGCCAAACAGTGGTTTAACAGGACAGGTTCCACTCAGAACAGGCCTCGCCATGGTTGACCAAAGCAGTTGAGTGCACATGCTCAGCGTCATATCCAGAGGTTGTCTTTGGGAAATAGATGTATGAGTGCTGCATGCATTGCTGCAGAGGTTGGGAGGGTCAGCCTGTCAGTGCTCAGACCAAACGCTGCACATTGCATCAAATTGGTCTTCATGGCTGTCCTCCCAGAAGGAAGCCTCTTCTAAAGATGATGCACAATAAAGTTTGCAAACAGTTTGCTGAAGACAAGCAGACTAAGGACATGGATTACTGGAACCATGTCCTGTGGTCTGATGAGACCAAGATAAACTTATTTGGTTCAGATGGTGTCAAGCATGTGTGGCGGCAACCAGGTGAGGAGTACAAAGACAAGCGTGTCTTGCCTTTAGTCAAGCATAGTGGCTGGAGTGTCATGGTCTGGGGCTACATGAGCGCTGCCGTCACTGGGGAGCTACAGTTCATTGAGGGAACCATGAATACCAACATGTACTGTGACATACTGAAGCAGAGCATGATCCCCTCCCTTCGGAGACTGAGCCACAGGGCAGTATTCCAACATGATAACGACCACAAACACCACTCCAAGATGACCACTGCCTTGCTAAAGAAGCTGAGGGTAAAGGTGATGGACTGGCCAAGCATGTCTCCAGACCTAAATCCTATTGAGTATCTGTGGGGCATCCTCAAATGGAAGGTGGAAGAGCTCAAGGTCTCTAACATCCACCAGCTCAGTGATGTCATCATGGAGGCGTGGAAGAGGACTCCAGTTGCAACCTGTGAAGCTCTGGTGAACTCCATGCCCAAGAGGGTTAAGGCAGTGCTGGAAAGTAATGGTGGCCACACAAAATATTGACACTATGGGCCCAATTTAGACATTTTCACTTGGGAGTGTACTCACTTTTGTTGCCAGCGGTTCAGACATTAATGGCTGTGTGTTGAGTTATTTTGAGGGGACAACAAATTTACACTGTTATACAAGCTGTACACTCACTACTTTACATTTTAGCAAAGTGTAATTTCTTCACTGTTGTCACATGAAAAGATAGAATAAAATATTTACAAAAAATGTGAGGGTGTACTCACTTTTGTGTCAGAGACTATATATATATATAAATATATTAGTTTATGTGTAGGGGGGGCCACCATGTATATATATATATATATCTATATATATATAGATAGATAGATAGATAGATAGATAGATAGATAGATAGATAGATAGATAGATAGATAGATAGATAGATAGATAGATAGATAGATAGATAGATAGATAGATAGATATAAATACATGGTCCCCCCTACACATAAACTAATATACATATAAAAATATGATAAAATATGTATATGAAAAAACACACAAAGTACCATGTCAAAGAGAGATATATAAAGAAAATATTAAGTTCTCAAAAATAATGAATTGCATATATACACAAAAGAAATCTATATCTGTCTATAAATGCACTAACAAACACAAACAGGGGAGGAAACAACTTAAGTGTATTAGATGACTGTACGGACTTCAAGTTCCTCATTTAACCCATTGAGTGAAAGAGTATTGAGCTTATCCACAGGCTTTCACGTTGACATAAACGCAAAAATCTTTTGTTCTCCGTCATGCCACTCAAGGGTATATATTCGATGGCTAAGACTGACAAGTCCTTAAAATTCATACCATGATGAGTAACAAAATGACGGGGAATGCTGTGCTCTCTAAAACCTTTTTTTTCCTAGACTGCTGTAAACCTTGGTGATTACTTTCACTTTTTATAAAATAAAGAGTCACTGCTTCATACCTGAGGATTTTGTATATGTCTGTTTCCCAGCTCTGTCTTTTCCCCTGATTGTGCCATCTCTGTACCTGTGGCCTCTGGCCTCTAATGCACCTCCTTTGCACCCCAAACCTCTAGCCAGAGGCGGCTCTCTAATTAGGCAAATAAGGCAGCCGCCTAAGACCTCGCACTCCCAGGGGCCTCGCGGCTGCCTAATATGTCTAACGCGTGTGTGGGATTTGCTGGGAATGTCCCCCGGTCGGTGGCACCGTCTTGCATCCGGGGCCGCAACTCTTTTTCCCCACCCAGGGGTGGACTGTCACTCACCACTGCCCGAGGTCGGAGGGTCAGTGGGTGGAACCATCTACTCCTGTCCCCCCGGCTCCTCCCTCCTGCCGTGTACCACGGATCTCTGCCTCAGGCTATGTGCAGAGCTTCGATAATGCCTGCAGTGGCTGAGCAGCTCGCCCGGCTCCCCGATCTCCTCTGCAGAGTGGACGATCTGAAATGGAGGAGGACCCGTCAGAGCTGACGCCCGGTTATCATCCACGAGTCAGTCTGCAACTAACAGCCTCAAAGGTACAGTCCTGCCCGTGCCCGACACTGACACATCCCGACCCAAGACGTCACCTCCTGACTGAGGGCGCCCAGAGAATTACCGCTGCCTTCCGACCTCACACACGCTGCCCTGAGTGATGATATGCATGCAATCCGGCATATGATGCCACCTACTGACCCCATGCTATCATCATTATCCTCCTCATCCCCCTGTTCCTGGCATCCTACTTCCTGTAATACTTCCCACTGTCAGCTTCCTACCAACTTACCCCTGTGATCATCTCCATCCTCATCCTAATCCCCCTGTTCCTGGCATCCCACCAGCCTACCATCATCTCTGCTGTACCCCACTGCCAGCTGACTACCACCTCACCCCCTGTCATCATCATCCCCTGTCATTATCATCGCCATGTACCCCACCTCTAGCATCCACCACCCTACCTCTGTTGTACCCCACTGTCAGCTGCCTACCACCCCACGTCATCATCATCCCCCCCTGTACCCCACTGTCAGCTGCCTACCACCCCACGTCATCATCATCCCCCCTGTACCCCACTGTCAGCTGCCTATCACCCCACGTCATCATCATCCCCCCTGTACCCCACCGTAAGCTGCCTACCACCCCACGTCAACATCATCCCCCCCTGTACCCCACTGTCAGCTGCCTACCACCCCATGTCATCATCATCCCCCCTGTACCCCGCTGTCAGCTGCCTACCACGTCACGTCATCATCCCCCCCTGTACCCCACTGTCAACTGCCTACCACCCCACGTCATCATCACCCCCCCTGTACCCCACTGTCAGCTGTCTACCACCCCACATCATCATCATCTCCCCCTTGTACCCCACTGTCAGCTGCCTACCACCCCACGTCATCATCATCACCCCCCTCCCCTGTACCCCACTGCTGACATCCCACTTGTCAACATCCCCATCCCACCTCTGGCATCCTACCACCCCACCCCCTGTCATCATTCATATCTTAATCCCTCCTGGCACTCCACTGCCAGCTTCCTACCACCCCACCCTCTGCCGTCATCATCCCCCTCCGTACCCCAACCCTGACATCCTCCCACCCTGCCTCCTGTCATCATCATCCCCATGTAACCCACCTATAGCATCCACCACCCTACCTCTGTTATCATCCTTATCTTTATCCCCATGTACTCCACCTCTAGAATCCACCACCCTACCCCCGTTATCATCATCATTCTCTTCATCCCCTGTACCCCACTGTCAGCTGCCTACCACCCCACCTCATCATCATCCCCCTGTACCCCACTGCTGACATCCTACCACCGCGCCTATTGTCCTCAACATCCCCATCATCCCTGTACCCCACCTCTGGCATACTACCACCCTACCTCCTGTCATTATCATCCTCATCCCTCCTGTACCCCACCTCTGGCATCCTATCACCCTGCCCCCCATCATTATAGCGGAGATATGATCTCAGCCTCTCCCCAATACTGCCACCATTACCCCAAACTGCATCCTGTCATCCAACCAACAGTACCCCAACAGTTGCATCACACACCATAATACTGCCCTGCCACCCAGTGAGCAAACAGTGAGTAATAATGATAAGCAGTAACCCATAGCAACCAATCAGTGAGCAGTAATAATGTACAGTAACCTCTAGCAACCCACCAGTGAGCGGTAATAATGTGCAGTAACCTCTAGCAACCAATGAGTAAGTGGTAATGACATGCAGTAACCTCTAGCAACCAATGAGTAAGCTGTAATGATGTGCAGTAACCTTTAGCAATCTATCAGTGAGGTGTAATAATGCGCAGTAGCTTCTAGTAACCAATCAGTAAGCAGTAATGATGTGCAGTGACTTCTAGAAACCAATCAGTGAGCCTGGAGCAATCAGTGAGTGTGAACCAGATCTTTATGTTTACATTATTAAAGTTTTTTTTTAGATAAGTCTATGTGCATTTGTTTTTTGGGATGTTGGGATGGGAAGCGAAATCGCTAGGGGTGGGGCCAGGAAAATATTTGAATTATTTTTCCCATTATGGGCGTGAGTGGGGCCTCATGTCTAAGATTTGCCTAAGGCCTCACAAAGCCTAGAGCCGCCTCTGCCTCTAGCTACCCCCCCAACACCTAAAAGCCTTTAGCCACCACTGCATCTCATCTGAACCTGCTTCCAGATCCTATCTATCTATCTATCTATCTATCTATCTATCTATCTATCTATCTATCTATCTATCTATCTATCTATCTATCTATCTATCTATCTATCTATCTATCTATCTATCTATCTATCTATCTATCTATCTATCTATTCTATCTATCATCTAGTGTGCCTATTTAACAAGTTCTTAAATATTTTTGCAGTGTAACGTGTTTGATGTCATGGATCCAATTGTCAAGAACATGTCTTTGGCTTTAGGAGGGATACGAAGATAAATATGTTCAACCCATTGTTGCCAGCATAGAACAGGCCAGGTTAATAATTGTTAGTTTAAAATCAGTTCAATAATCCTAACAGTTAGCAAACTGTTAATACTTCTCATGTTCTCTAGATGTCATTTATTTTTCAACCCAGTGACATAAGACAGAAAAATGTTCCTCTTCTGTGTTTTATTAAAAAGGTTTTCAGCAAATCCATTGTAAAATCATTGCAAAAGGCTTTTTCATGGTCCACTGAAGAGATTTCTCCAGGCTCACATTTGCCTTCTATTAAAGTACAATAGGCAGAACTATATTTACTCAGGATTATTGCTAAGGGTTCATCATAGAACAATGTTTTCAGAAATCAGTGCCCAGTAGACATCTACATGTTACTTGATATATTTATAGAATATAAAATAATTTAATGTACTTAGCAATGTTAATAAAATACTGTAATTGTGTCCATATATAGTAATACTGCATGCTTCTTCTTATTAGGGATGAGCCAAACACTCCCTGGTTCGGTTCGCAACAGAACATACCGAACAGGCAAAAAATTTGTTCAAACACATGAACACCATTAAAGTCTATGGGACACGAACATGAAAAATCAAAAGTGCTTATTTTAACCACTTGCTTACTGGGTACTTAAACCCCCCTCCTGCCCAGACCAATTTTCAGCTTTCAGCGCTGACGCACTTTGAATGACAATTGCGTGGTCATACAACACTGTACCCAAATGAAATTTTTATCATTTTTTTCCCACAAATAGAGCTTTCTTTTGGTGGTATTTAGTCACAGCTGGGAATTTAATTTTTTGCTAAACAAACAAAAAAAAATGGAAAATTAAAAAAAAAAAATCATGTTTCATAGTTTGTTATAAAATTTTGCAAACAGGTAATTCTTCTCCTTCATTGATATGCGCTGATGAGGCGGCACTGGTGGGCACTGATAGGCTGCACTGATGGGCACGGATAGGAACAGTTAAGGCAGCACTGATAGGCACAGTTAAGGCAGCACTGATAGGCACAGATAAGGCGGGAAAGATGGGGACAGATAAGGCAGTACTGATGGGCACAGATAAGGTGGCACTGATGGCCACTGATGGGTGCTGATGGGTGGCACTGATGGGTGGCACCGATGGGTGGCACGGAGGGGTACTGATGGGTGGCACTGATGGGCAGTAATGGGGGGCACTGATGGGCACTGGTAGGTGACACTGATAGGCACTAATAGGTGGCACTGACGTGCAGCACTGTTGTTGTGGCACTGATTGTGGGCGCTGATGGGTGGCACTGTGGGCACTGATGGGTGGAACTCTAGGCACTGATGGGTGGCACTGATGGGTGATGCTGGTGGGCACTGGTAGGTGGCACTGCTGCCTATTGCTAGGTGTCACTGGCAGGGGGCACAGATGATCGCCGTGATTGGGACTGATGTCCCTCTCACGGCCGCCGGTGATCTGCTTTTTTTTCCTCCTCACGCTGTCAGCGCGAGAAGAAAAAATAGCCGATTAATGGCTCTGTTTACATCACATGATCAGCTGTCATTGGTTGACAGCTGATCACATGGTAAGGGGTCGGGACCAACCCCTTACTCCGATCTGTGATCAGGCGAGTCTCATAGACTCGCTGATCACTGAGCGCCCCCTGCAGGGGGCACGCAGGCCGCTCATGCACGGGACGACGTCAATAGACGTCGCCCCGGCAAAGCAGGTCCACGCTGTTGCCATCATTCGGCAATAGCGCGGATCTGAACTGGTTAAAGGCTTATATGCAAGTTGTTGTCACAGCCGGTTGCGCATGTATCACTGCGCTGTCCTGCATAGCCTGGCAATCTTTTGGGACCTGTGATGTGTCCCAGAAGATTGCAGGGTGGAAGGGCCACCTAGGCAGCGCAAGTGGAAGTGGGAGCTCGTCGGTAATCGTGATGCATCGTGATGCATTGAAAAATCAAATCGAATCCAATAGTTGACCAGATAATCGTAATCAAATCGAATCATGAGACCAGTGAAGATGCGCACCCCTAGGCCCCCCCCAAATCCATACCAGACCTGATTTTAAGGGGAACCCTGCTCCAAAATGTAAAACAAAAATGGTGTAGGGCCCTGCCAAAATCTATACCAGACCCTTATCTGAGCAGATACCCCCTTACCTTACCCCCAGATCCCGGCCCCCCTATCTAAATTGGTAAGGGGTACATTGTCAAAAATGGTAAAAAAGAGAAAGCTTGGGACAAGTCCTTTATTAAAAAATAAAAATGTCCCGCAATGTAAATCCCCGCTGCCCGACGGACCGAAAAAGACTACTTTTGTTCTATTTACTTTTATTATTAAACAAATGTGATTTAACTGTACTTCTGTCTCAGTCTGATTCATGGTTTCTGACAGTAGGCGAAGGCCATGAATTCAGAAAATACAGTCAATCCACTTGTTGGTAAAATTTTGTCCAGATTGGATGAGCAAGATCACCGCATGGATCAGTTTGCCGTGGCATTACAAATGCTCCTGAGTCGCACGGCTCACCTGGAATCTCCCACTGTGGCTGCTCCGGTACAACCTGAGTAACAGGCCATCCCTGCTGATGCGCCAGTCTCTGTGCTGGCACCCGCCTCGAGTATTACCTCTATAAAAGGTATGTCTGGTTCTGCTCCACTTTCCCAGCGATTTGGGGGTGATCCAGTTCAATGCAGAGGGTTTCTCAACCAGGTTGAGATATACTTTGAGATGCTGCCCCAGGCGTTTCCCATGGACAGAAGCAAAGTAAGCTTCGTGATATCTTTACTTTCTGAGAGAGCCTTGGCCTGGGCAAACCCTCTATGGGAGACGCAAAAACCTGTTGTCTTGAGTTATCCTGAGTTTGTGGCCTCCTTTAAAAGGGTATTTGACTTTCCCGCATGCTCTGCTTCTGCTGCCAAGTGCCTCATGTCCATCAAACAGAGTATGAGAACTGTTGCCGACTACGCTATTAAATTCCGCACTCTAGAAGCAGAGGTTGCTTGGAACAATAAGGCCCTCATGGCTGCTTTATCTCATGGTCTCTTGGATTCCATCAAGGATGAGATAGCAGCCTGAAATATACCCTCTGAGCTGGAGAAGTTGATCACGTTTGCCATCCTCATTGACTCCAGATTCAGAAAAAGACTCTATTTTAAGGAGCGCTTGTGGAATCCTCCTCTATGTTTGCCTCCAAGCTTTGCAGTCCCACCCGTGCCTCCCTCACCTCCCATGCCTCCTGGTACCGAGTCGGTTATGAAGATGGACCCATGCACTTGGGCTTCATGCGTCTCTCTGTGGATAAGAGAACCTTTAGGAGGAGGGAGAGATTGTGCCTTTATTGTGGCCAGGCAGGTCACTTTTTGAAGTCTTGTCCTACCTGTCCAGGGAACGCCCGAACCTTGAGGTTCTGTCACAGACAGACCTTAGGTGGCATTGTTTAGTCCCCAGTTATCCAGAAAGATAAGCCCCTGGTTTTGGTCACCCTTTCTTGGGCTGAGTCGCTGTCGAGATACATGCAATAAATTGACTCTGGAGTTGCAGGCCTATTCATTGATGCTGCCTTTGTATCGAAGCACTCGAATCTGCTGCAGCTGCGTGACACTCCACTTGCCATTGAGGCTCTTGATGGGAAACCTCTACAGCCTGCCCATGTGACTCATGAGATGGTTCCATTGTCTATGGTCATAGGGACTCTTCTCAATGAGATAATCCCATTCCAAGTTATTTCCTCACCTAAGTTTCCACCGGTTATTGGTTATCCCTGGTTACAGAGGAACAACCCCTCTTTTGATTGGCTCCGTGCTGAGGTTCTCCTCTGGTCACCACAATGCAGTAAGACATGCTTCCAGAAGGTAGCCAAGGTCCTGTGCACTCTTCACTCCTTCCTGCCAGAGGAGTACCACGATTTTAGTGATGACTTTGATAAAGGTCAAGCCAGTAGTTTGCCTCCACACATGCCGTGTGAATGCGCAATTGACCTTGAACATGGTGCCATACCCCCTCGTGGCCAGATTTACTGTTTGTCGGTCTTGGAGGATAAGGCCATGGAGGAGTATGTTGTAGATGCACTTTCTTGAGGTTTCATCCGCAAATCCTCGTCCCTTGTGGGTGCTTGTTTCTTCTTCGTGAACAAGAAAAGTGGTGAACTGAGACCTTGTATTGATTATAGGGGTCCCAATCGTTTCACAATTAAGAATGCCTATCCGATTCCATTGATTACGGAGTTATTTGACAGCCTCAAGGGAGCAACTGTTTTCACAAAGCTTGATTTGAGAGTGGCATACAATCTCGTGAGGATTAAGAAGGGACGACGAGTGGAAAACTGTGTTTAATACCAGAACAGGCCATTATAAGTACCTTATAATGCCTTTTGGCCTTTGTAATGCCCCAGCAGTTTTCCAGGAATTCATTAACAATGTCTTCCGAGATTTGTTGCAGTTATGTGTGGTGGTTTATCTCGATGATATCCTCATATTTTCCAAGTCCCTGGAGAGCCACCATACAGATGTCTGTCATGTGCTTCAGAAACTAAGAGAGAACAATCTCTATTGTAAATTGGAGAAGTGCGAGTTCCATCGTGAATAGGTTATATTCCTGGGTTATGTCATTTCCACTGCTATTTTTTTTCGATGGACCCAGAGAAACTTTCAGCAGTCCTACAGTGGCCCCGACCCATGGGTTTACGTCCTCTGCAGCGTTTCCTGGGCTTTGCCATCTATTATCAGAAGTTTATTTGTAACTTCTCATCTCTGAACAAGCCCCTGACTGAAAGGACGGTAACCCACAGAGTTGGTCTCTGGAGTCTGTAAAGGCCTTTGAGAGTCTCAAGGCTGCCTTTGTTTCTGCTCCTGTGTTGGCACTTCCTGATCCTATGTTACCTTTTATCCTTGAGGTTGATGCTTCTGAGACTGGAGTTGGCGCCCATCTGTCTCAATGTCCTACCTGTGAAAGCCCTTTGCATCCTTGTGGCTACTTTTCCAAGAAATTGCCACCTGCGGAGTGCAATTATGAGATTGGTGGCAGAGAGCTGTTGGCAATAATTTTAACCCTGAAAGAATGGAGACATCTCCTCGAAGGTACCACTGTGCTGGTTCTCATTTTTACTGACCATAAGAATCTCACATTCTTGACTGAGGCTAAACGTCTCTCTCCCAGAAGTGAGCGATGGACTCTTTTCTTCTCAAGTTTCAATCACATTGTCTAATTTTTACCCAGTACTAAGAATGTAAGGGCTGACGCCTTGTCACAACAGTTTTCCTCCACTTCCAAGTTGGAGTCAGTTCTGGTTCTTGCGATTCCTCCTGATCGGATTATGGCTACGGTTCGCACCAGTCTCACTTTTCCTTTGGGTGACAAAATTCTTGCTGCTCAGGTCCATGCTCCTCCTGAGAATCCTTGAGACTGCTGCTTTGTCCCAGAGAGCTTCCATTCTGTCGTGCTCCAGACTTACCATTCTCCCAAGGCTGCTGGCCACCCTGGGAAGAATCAACTCTTTTGGGCCATTTCCCAACAATTCTGGTAACCTAGTCTATGTGTTGATGTAACTGCCTCCTACAAACACCATGCTGATGGGCCTCCTACAACCCATATCCAATGAAGAGAGGCCCTGGACCCACCTGTCTATGCATTTCATTGTGGAATTACCCAACTCCCAGGGCAACACATTTATCCTTATGGTGGTTGACCGGTTCTCAAAGATGTGGCATTGTATTCCACTTAATAAGTTGCCCACTTCTAAGGAACTGGCTTCCATTTTTGCTCAGGAGATCTTTCGCTTACATGGGCTACTCAAGGTGATTGTCTCAAACAGGGGTAGTCAGTTTGTGTCTCGGTTTTGTCGAGTCTTTTATGCACAGTTGGGAATTCAGCTTGCTTTCTCCTCTGCGTATCACCCGCAGTCTAATGGGGCCGCAGAACGAGCCAATCAGTACTTGGAGTAATTCCTACTTTGCTATATTTCTGACTATCATAACAACTGTATACACATAGGATCTATAAAAAAAAAAACTAGAACAACTAAATGGGACTTTAAATGAGAACGCAGGGCAACTATCGCCCAGCGCCTCCATCCCTGGCAATTTGATAAATAAAAAAGAGAAGGGTGGGACTTTAAATGAAGTTTGCATCCCTAGAGGTGACACGATGCAAATGAAGGCGGACAGTACTCAGAATATTAAGGCTATGAACATACAAACCATTATAGAATCGGTATTGAGCAATCACTGATTTATTGTACAGAGTTAACGGTAATAATGGTATTCACACAGTAAAATAGTGACAGAATAGATACATAGTTTAAAACATATACAATATATACCAGTGATAATGATAGCATAGTATATTGATATCAAGGTTGGTTCATGCTGTACATATGGTAAAAAGCAGTTCACTTTCATTGAAGCGTGTCTCCTTGGTGGGAAAAATAACTGTAGTTATTGATACAGTCCAATTGGTAAAAAGAACAGTTGGTAGTGTTGAAAGGTAGAAATAATAAGGCATCTATTGGCTCTACGCGTTTCGTGGCAACTGCCACTCATCAGGAGCAAAAATGAGAGAAATGTCTAGGTATAGAAACACATATGTACAGCATGAACCAACCTTGATATCAATATACTATGCTATCATTATCACTGGTATATATTGTATATGTTTTAAACTATGTATCTATTCTGTCACTATTTTACTGTGTGAATACCATTATTACCGTTAACTCTGTACAATAAATCAGTGATTGCTCAATACCGATTCTATAATGGTTTGTATGTTCATAGCCTTAATATTCTGAGTACTGTCCGCCTTCATTTGCATCGTGTCACCTCTAGGGATGCAAACTTCATTTAAAGTCCCACCCTTCTCTTTTTTATTTATCAAATTGCCAGGGATGGAGGCGCTGGGCGATAGTTGCCCTGCGTTCTCATTTAAAGTCCCATTTAGTTGTTCTAGTTTTTTTTTTTATAGATCCTATGTGTATACATAACAGGGATGGAAGTTTTGCGCCCTATCTTTATCTATTATTCCTATAATGGTACTGTCCATTGTTTCATTTAACTAGATGTCTAGATATTCAAACACCTTTGTGTCTACCATGTACATTGAGTCATATGTTTACTATAGGTGTAGAGCAGATTAGACATTTTAGAATTACCACTATTGTTATGTTCACTCTTGTGCTGCTTTATGATTGCTGGGCTATGGTTGTGTCTTGGGCCGTCTCCAGGCCGGGACGTGCCCAGTTCCGGGAGCTGCGATGCGCTCCTGGGGCCCGCCCCTTTCCCCTCTCTCCTCAGGAGGTTGTTCAAGGATCGGGGGGACGCCCAATTGCGCATCGACGTCACGCCGGTGACGCCGTTCACGCTGCGTCGCTTCCAATGACGCTGGCGTGTTGACGCCACCTTTCCACCTGACGCCTCTCATGAGGTGATTGGCGCCAGACGGGGTCGGGCGGGTCCCGCCCCTTCTGCTTTCTGGCGCCAACTCCCCCTCTCCTTGAGGCTGTTTTAGCGTGCCGTTGGTGGACACCAACCATCTAAGTGGAGTATATATACTCCCTCGGGGCCAGTTAGTCTCCCTTAGGGCTTGGAATCCATCACCACAAGGAACCATTTCACCTCACCAGCTTTATTAAGCTTCTAGGTATATCTACCAATTTCCCTTACTATCTTTCCACGTTCCTATATAATCTTTTTCTATTCCCATTTCCCTTTGTGCTATGACTTTTGCCCACCCTTGGGGCTCTCTGTTTAACCTCCTATTTTTCTACACTATTCCATTACTATCAAACAAGTCATTTTGTTACCTCTAGGTATCTCACCGGATCCCACCTTTCCTATACCCTTCTATTACATTCACAGCCTTCACACTTCATTTTTATTACCTTTTTTCCAAATATTTATTTACCTTATCACCATTTTATTTTACCCACTAGTTTACTGTATTATATAATTGTTATTATTATATAAATTTTATAATTATTTTTACCTCTCTCCCCCGCCCCCTAAATTTTCTTACATTCATCTACCATTTCTGCACCTCACTTTTCACACATTCTGTTTATCCACCCCCTAGGTATTCTGTCTCCCCCTGATATCCATCCTTGGTTGGGTTTATCCACCTCAGCTCCCGGGACTGATGTTTGTTGCCCGGCCGGATTTCGGCCCTCCATACCCGTGTCCAGTCTCATTGGCACTATTGTAAGTGTTCGTGGTAAATGGGGACAATACACCCCCCCCTTTCTCCTCTCCCTACATAACTCAATCCGTTGTTTACTTTACACAAACTAATTATGTGTTTCTATACCTAGACATTTCTCTCATTTTTGCTCCTGATGAGTGGCAGTTGCCACGAAACGCGTAGAGCCAATAGATGCCTTATTATTTCTACCTTTCAACACTACCAACTGTTCTTTTTACCAATTGGACTGTATCAATAACTACAGTTATTTTTCCCACCAAGGAGACACGCTTCAATGAAAGTGAACTGCTTTTTACCATATGTACAGCATGAACCAACCTTGATATCAATATACTATGCTATCATTATCACTGGTATATATTGTATATGTTTTAAACTATGTATCTATTCTGTCACTATTTTACTGTGTGAATACCATTATTACCGTTAACTCTGTACAATAAATCAGTGATTGCTCAATACCGATTCTATAATGGTTTGTATGTTCATAGCCTTAATATTCTGAGTACTGTCCGCCTTCATTTGCATCGTGTCACCTCTAGGGATGCAAACTTCATTTAAAGTCCCACCCTTCTCTTTTTTATTTATCATAACAACTGGTCAGACCTATTACGGTGGGCAGAGTTTGCTCACAACGGTGCCTTGAATTCTGCTCCCTGATTGTCCTCGTTTATGGTGAATTATGGTTTCCAACCTTCCATGTTGCCTGACTCGTTTGTTCCGTTGTTTACACACACAAATCCCTGTGCTGGTTCTCATGCCAGCAATCGCAGGTAGCTGGAGGCTCTTAAAGGGGACAACGTACCCAAACGGGCACAAGATCCAGAACGGGGATCTGTGTATGTAAACAGGCAGATCCCAGTTCTGACAGGGGAGGAGAGACAGATCCGCTGTTCCGAGAGATTAGAAACAGCGATATGTCTCCTCCTCCAGTCAGTCCCACCCCCCCACAGTTGGAAACACACATGAGGAAACACATTTAACCCCTTGATTGCCCCCTAGTGTTAACCCCTTCCCTGCCAGTGACATTTACACAGTAATCAGTGCATTTTTATAGCACTGGTCGCTGTATAAATGTCAACGGTCCCAAAAAAGTGTCAAAAATATCCGATCTATCCACTGCAATGTCGCAGTTCCGCTACAAATCGCAGATCGCCACCATTATTAGGAAAAAATAAAAAATGCCATAAATCTATCCCCTATTTTGTAGACGCAATAGGTTTTGTGCAAACCAATCAATATACGCTTATTGCGGTTTTTTTTACCAAAAGTATGTAAAAGAATATATATTAGCCTAAACTGAAATTTTTTTTTTTTTGGATATTTATTATAGCAAAAAGTAAAAAATATTGGGTTTTTTTTTCAAAACTGTTGTTCATTTTTGCTTATAGAGCAAAAAAAATACAGAGGTGATCAAATACCACCAAAAGAATAAAAAGGACGTCAATTTTGTTTGGTTAGAACGTCGCGTGACCGTGAAAATTGTCGGTTAAAGCAACGCAGTGCCGTATCGCAAAATATGGCCTGGTCATTAAGGGGGAAAATCTTCTGGTCTGTAAGTGGTTAAAAAGCAAGGGTCCCAACACTGAACCTTGGGGTACACCACTGATAACCTTAGATGATTCAGAGTAAGAATCATTAACCACTACTCTCTGAATTTGGTTTGTTAGCCAATTTTCTATCCATTTACAAATTGATCTTTCCAAGCCTGAAGACTTTACCTTACACATTAGTCATGTGTGGGAAACTGTGTCGAACGCTTTTGCAAAATCCAAGTATACAACGTCCACAGCCACCCCTCTATCCAAGGTTTTACTTACCTCCTCATAAAAAGAAATCAAGTTTGTTTGACAACTTCTGTCTTTCATGAATCCATGCTGTCTGTTGCTTAAAATATTTTTTTCTGGGGGGGCGTGGCCTGGCTCATGGAGGAGTGAGACGTGTTTCTCAGGAGCTCCTGCACACACCGGACTAATAGAGGCTCTCAGCGACTCCAGAACTCTGCAGACAGGTCTGTAATGGGGAAGAGAGGTGGGGGAGAAGGACGCCATACCCCTGATACACAAACCGAGGGGGAAATCGACCGCTTTTTCATACATTTGGGACAAAATCAGCACGACCCCCCCAAATCCAAGATGGCGCCGACCCGTTCCTCAGGCTCACATGCGGCCTCACAAGGAGCTACATTACAGCGCTCCACACCACATATGACAACCAGGCAGCGTGCCAGATCCCCTCCAGACTCAGAGAATGAATCTGTGCGCTCTGCATGTCATTCCCCAACATCGCACCCGTCTTATAGCGGATGGGACATGGAAGCTTACATCAAAGCTCTCCCCACCAGACATGATTTTGAGGCATGTGTACAGAGACTTGAACGCTCTTACAAGCAGGAGATCTCTGAGCTGCGCAAGGATGTCACAAGCAGGCTAGAAGGTGTGGAACAAACTGTAGAAGAGACTGTCACTACACTACAGTCACATGAAATCATCTTACAGGAGCACACATTACAGATTCAGCAACTGATGTATCATCAGGATGACCAAGAAAATCGCGCCAGACGTAATAATATACGTATACGCGGCCTCCCAGAATCTGTGGAAAATAAAGACCTGGCCCCTGCAGTCACGGCCATATTCAATGACCTGCTCCACAAAGATAAAGAATCTCCTATAGAACTTGATCATGTACACAGAGCCCTCGGCCCCAAAAACCCAAATCTTGAACACCCCAGAGATGTGATCTGCAGAATCCACTTTTATGCGATTAAAGATGCTATCATGCATGCAGCTCGCAACCAAGATGCCATATACTTTAATGATGTGGCTGTGACTTTATTACCAGACATCTCCAAGCTGACCCTGGATATGCGACGTGCACTGAAACCCCTCACAGGAGCTCTTCAGGAAAAGCACATTAAATATCGCTGGGGCTTCCCATTTAACCTCTTTGCATGTCATGAAGGAGGGTCGGCCACATTTCGCACTCTAGGTGACCTCCCAAAGTTCCTCGGGACTTTCGAACTGCCCCAGATCCACATCCCTGATTGGCCAATTCATGCAGCGACTCCTGGATTCCCGATCGCATCGAACTGGCATAAACAATCCAGGAAGAATAAACGCTCAAAGTCGGATTTCCCCAAAGCAACAGATGGATGAACCCCCACCGCAGAACTTCTGTTTAACCATTTCTTTCCTTCACAGGCACTGCGCCGATGAAGCGGCCCCAGTTTTATGGTTACAGTATTGTTGGGACATTATGTTTAGCTATATTATTTTGTTCTTCTCACACACAGGGTTTGTTTTGTGTTCTTAGCAACACGGTCTTTCCTCAGTTAATAGAGACCCCAAGCCAATACTGTGTTTCCCTACTTTACTAAGGGTCCCTCCCAGACCCTGCCCTTCTCACCCAGTCCCTCATTGCTTTATGTTGTACTGTTATTCTCATATTGTTGATCCTGCAGATAGTTAGATTATCGGACCTCACCTAGGGGCTTTGTCCGGCTGGACAGCTCATAATAGTTTAGCGATGTGCATGCGACTCTGCGGGTCCTGAGTTGCTAAAGTTTTAGAAGTATTTAAAATTTATTGCCTTTTTCTTTTAGTAGCCCGGTGTGTGCGGGCCCCTCTGTGGACTAACCACTACCCCCCACATAGGATTTTCAGCGACCTTAGAGGCCTTAGCTGAACTTTAGAACACAATGTTCTTTATGCGGCCTCTGAGGCCAAAGTTTTTCTTTCCCTGCTTTCTTTCTGTTTTTCTCCCTACCTATTCACTTAAACTTATTCTACAACTCAATACTAATGGAGGTTTCTTTACTACCTCTTTTCACTCCTCCCCCACCCCCCTGGAGACAGCGAGCCTCTCCCTTGTTTCAGTACACCTAATTATTAAATCCTCTTCCCCATGGCAATGCAAACCCCCTTGAAAATCTCCTCTTTAAACTGCAGGGGTTTTAACACCCCAGAGAAAAGGAGGCAAATCTTATATCATTTTCACAAAAACCGTACCCAAATTCTACTCCTTCAGGAGACTGATTTTAGGTCAGACACCATTCCGCATCTCCTCCATAGGCAATATCCCACTTGGTTCCACAGCACCAACCCCTCAGCGAAATCTAAAGGGGTTTCGATCGAGTTTCATGTCTCATTCACACCAGATGTGCTAGACACCCTCATTGATCCACTAGGGAGATATGTTTTTTTTAAACTTTCATATATGAATATGATCTATACTATAATTAATGTCTACTCTCCAAACCAGGATCAACTGCAATTCCTCTCCAAGGTTTCTACTCGCCTGAAAAGATTTAGTACGGTCAACATGATCCTGGGAGGAGACCTCAATGCCGCTTTGATTCCACGCCTTGACACCTCAATGGGTAAGTCCTCAATCTCCCCGGCTTCCCTGACTAAAATACGTACAATTCTTTCAGACTTATCTCTAGTGGACGTCTGGAGGATGTTACACCCCTCCACTAAAGATTTCACATACTACTCCCCAGCACACTCCACCTACAGTAGATTAGACTATATTTTCATCTCCCAATCCTTACTGGATTTCTCACCCACCGCCTCGATAGGCCTCACTTTGTGGTCTGACCACGCCCCCATACATATGAATTTAGGAAACATACCAACACAAAAAAAGAGAGCCACATCGAGATTAAACGACAACCTGCTCTCAGACTCAGTATGCACCCAAGACATCACACAAACCATCAAACACTTTGTTGCAGACCATGCCCGTGACGACACTAACCCACTAATGAAATGGGAAGCCCTCAAATGCGTCATTAGGGGTAAACTTATCCAACACGGCTCCAGACTAAAACGTGCGCGAACAGCAGACATCACACGCCTTCTGTCCCTAATAGCCACCCTAGAGGAGGAACATAAACGATCCCCCGACGAAAAACTTCAACTAGAACTCACCAACGCTAGGAGAGACCTCTTGCAAATCTTTACACAACGCTCACTGGTAGCGAGAGATAAAGGGCGATTTACCCACTACTTACAAGCAAATCAGTGTGGCAGACATCTTGCGCAGACTCTGCAACCCAGACAGACCCAGAGGTCTATCCCCTGTATTAACTCACCCAATAAAGGCAAAATAATAAATAATTCTTCCATAGTAGAAGAATTCCATAAATACTATCACACCTTATACAATCTCAAGCCCCAGACACCGTCACCCAAAGTCCAAACAGACCCTCCGACTCAAACACTGTCCTCATACATTCAGGAAACTGCACTCCCAACCATCGCTGCCTCTGAAGCAGAAGACTTGGAATCCCCCCTGACTGACTCCGAATTCCAATTGGCCATAAAAAATGTAAAGAATGGTAAAAGCCCAGGTCCAGATGGGTTCTCCTCACGCTTCTACAAGACGTTTGCACCTTTGTTATCCCCCCTAATGGCCAAAGCATTCAACGCCATAGATGAGAACTTATCTCCCTCCCATACTTTATTACAAGCCCAAATAGTAGTCATCCCAAAACCAGGCAAGGATACCTCTTTATGTTCTAATTATAGGCCGATATCCCTACTAAATATAGACCTTAAACTGTATGCTAAAATCCTAGCGAACCGTATCGCACCTCTTTTACCAAATCTAATACATAGAGATCAAGTGGGTTTTGTCCCTGGACGTGAAGCTAGGGACAATACCATCAAAACTATCCACCTCGTGGCATATGCCCATCGTAACAACATACCGACCTGCCTTCTCTCCTGTGACGCGGAGAAGGCTTTTGATAGGGTCAGTTGGCCCTTTCTTCAGGCTACTCTCTCCCAAATAGGACTAAGACCTAGAATGCTAGCCCACATCATGTCACTATATTCTAAGCCCTCAGCCACAATTTTAGTTAATGGAACTCAATCAGAGAAACTCACTATTTCAAATGGCACGAGACAAGGCTGTCCACTCTCCCCTCTTCTATTTGCCTTAGTAATTGAACATCTAGCCCAAGTGATTAGAGCTAATCCGGATATACAAGGGATACAGACCCCGTCCTCACAATGTAAACTTTCCCTTTATGCAGACGACTTGCTCCTCTATGTGACAAATCCCCATATTAGTATACCATCCATACTTGCCGAGATCAACCGATTTGGTGGTCTCAGTA
Source organism: Lithobates clamitans (assembly GCA_037952925.1). Classification (NCBI taxonomy): domain Eukaryota; kingdom Metazoa; phylum Chordata; class Amphibia; order Anura; family Ranidae; genus Lithobates; species Lithobates clamitans. Next base: position 1,275,086 of record JBBGZY010000929.1, read on the forward strand.
ATTATAAACTGAATATCTCTAAAACAGAGGCACTGAACATATCCCTACCTCAGTCGACCCTTTCCTCTCTTAAGGCCAACTTCTCATTCCAATGGCAATCAAAATCTATCTCATACCTAGGTATGGCCATCCCAAGCCGTGCCTCGGAAATATACGCCCTAAATTACAGTCCACTTCTCACGAAACTCAGACGCCTCACTGAAAGCCGAGGGGACCTGCCAATATCATGGTTTGGTCGCATGAACGTATTGAAAATGGACATACTCCCTAAATTATTATACTTATTTCAAGCCCTCCCAATTGCTTTACCAGCCGCCTTCTTCCGCACTCTTCGTTCTATGGCCATACGATTCGTGTGGAGGGGAAACCATCCCAGACTGAAACACAAACTTTTATGTGCCCCCACTTACAAAGGTGGGACAAGCCTCCCAGATTTTGAACTCTACCACATTGCAGCAGTGGTCTCCCGTTTACTGGAGTGGTTTCCTCGCCCACTACTTAAAGCCTCCACTTTGGTGGAACAAGACCTATCTCCAATTGACCTCCGGGCTTTGCCATGGGGTTATGAGCGGACTTATAGATCTCTTACTAGTCTGTCCCCACTGACCAGAGATGCACTATTAGTCTGGTACCGCAGAAAAGAAAGATACTCACTTTCCACTGAACCAAGTCCCCTTGCCCCACTATTTGACAACCCAGCTCTCCCAGAAGGCAGTTCAATACAAATTATAGACGATCATAACAGAGCCACTTGGCCCACAGCACGACAATTTGTCAACATCACACTTGGTACTTTCACGTCAAGATTAAGCACTACATCATCCAACGTAACATGGTTAACACGCCTACATCTGACAGCCTACTGTAAAAAATTACATGATTCCAAACAGATTCACAGACCTTTGACTGGCTTTGAACAATTATGCACACTCTCAGAAACCCCCCGTCACACCCTTTCATTGATCTACAAACTGATTATAGAACACACCCATGATACCTTACCCAACTACACCAAAGCATGGTCAGAGGAACTCGGGAGGGAAATAACAGATGCTGAATGGGGCAAAGCTTTTATCTTCACCCACAAATCAGCCATTTCGTGCTACACCAAAGAAAAGAATTACAAGGTTTTATCCAGATGGTATCGAGTGCCAACGAATCTCAGGATCATGTTTCCATCAACCACCGACATCTGCTGGAGATGTAACTCTGCGAAGGGTACATATAGCCACATCTGGTGAGAATGCGATGTGATAGGTCCGTTTTGGACCCAAATCTTCCAAATCTATACAGAAATTTACGACAAACCACTCACTCCCTCTCCTTTCATCGCTCTCCTATCAATACTACCTGGTAAAATCAAGTCACAAAAACACAACCTCTTAAAATTTTTTCTCAGCAGTGGCAGACAATTAATTGCTAGACACTGGAAATCCACTACTCCCCCATCTCTTTTAGAGTGGGTAAGTGAAATAAATAACACCATGCTTATGGAGGAGATGCAAGCCAGAGCCATAGACAAATATGCAAAATTCTCCTTTATCTGGAGCATATGGAGGCATTACTCCACTTCAGATAAGCTAAAAAACAGACTCACAGCTATGAAGGCACCTAGCCAAGTTACAAATTCTACTAGTTCCACACAAACAACCTAACAATAAAGACCCTGACTCGGGTTGAGGCTCGCTGTCCCCCTCCCTCCCCCCTTCCCCCCTTCCCCCCTCTCCCCCCTCCTCCTACCTACCTTGCCAGTCTTCCTCCCTGTTCCTCCCCCCACCTCTTTTCTTTCCTCTACCTGTCATTCCAACACTTTTCTTTACTCTTATACTACTCTTTTGGGCTATCTATAGTCATGATTTTATTTTTTACCTATAGTATTCTGCTCTTTAACATCAATCCCCTCACAACCTCCAACAGATTGGTTGAATGCCAACGTTTATATGCTGATGGTATTCAGACTACTTGTCTATACACTCCAAGTTCCTAGACACCTGGGCGCAGCATGATCCCGTAGGGGCGTCCAGATCTCGGGAATTTTAATTAACACGACTAACAGCAAAAGTTCCGAAAAATGTTGAGATAATACACTATGTTTATATTGAAGACAGAACGCATAACATTGTATTGATCTGCCCATGTATGTTTCTTTATTACTAAATCAGATTGCCCGATGTCGAGCATCTGATCTTGTTCATGTTTTCATCTTCCGTTTGGAAAATTATTTTATATACAATAAAAACTTATTGAACCTAAAATATTTTTTTCTAGCAAGAACTCGTCTATGTGGTCTTTTATTAAACTCTCCAGTATCTTCCCGACTATAGAAGTTAAACTAACAGGTCTATAATTACTTGGATCCCTTTTTAAATATGGGCACCACATTGACCCTACGCCAATCCAGTGGTACCATTCCAGGCATTAACGAGTCCCTAAAAATTAGAAACAATGGCTTTGAAATGACAAAGCTCAATTCTTTTAGGATCCGTGGGTGGATGTCATCTGGTCCAGGTGCCTTAACCCCCCTTTATTCTGTATAAATATTTTTGGACCATATCACTTTTGAGCCATTGTGGATCATTTGGGGCTGTGTCAATACCATCCCCATTATGGACATGAGCTCCCCCATGCTCCTTTTTAGGCCCCTTTCACACGAACTGACCATTCAGGTCCGCCTGTCAGTTTTGTCGGCGGACTTGAACGGGCGATCCATGTAAGACTATGGAGCGATGGATGTCCGCTGACATCCAACCTGGTCCGATCCGCCAAAATTAGACAGATGGCCCTACATTCACATCCGTCCCTGGCGGATCAGATCGGGTGAAATCTGACGAAAACAGACATGCTGTCCATTTTCGTCTGATCTCTCCATAGCAACCAGCAGCGCTCGACAGGCCCCTCCCTGCTCAGTGAGCAGAGAGGACCTGTCATCCGCTGGCTCAGCGGACATCAACGGAGAGATCTCCCACTGAGCTGGCGGACAGAGGTGGACTCCAAGGCAGCGGATCCGCCTCGTGGGAATGAAGCCTTATACACAGAGCTGAAGAAAGTATTTAATACATTTGCCTTCTCTTTATCCCCAGTCACCCACTCTAGATTATTTTGTAAAGGACCTACATGCTCAGACCTGACCTTTTTACTAATAATATATTTGAAGATTTTTTGGGGGTTTCTCGTACTATCTATTTCAATCTGCTGTTCTTTTTGAATTTTTGCTTCCTTGATTTCATTTTTACATATTCTGTTATATTCTTTGTAGCATGTAAATAATGATAGTGATCTTTCATTTTTATAAGTTATTTTCTTATTATTTAAAGCAATTTTAACTTTGGCCGTGAGCCACATAGGTTTTATTTTTAGCGTTTTAAACGTATTGCCCATGGGAATATACTTTGCAGTGAGTTCGCATACAGTCTTTTTTGAAGAGTTACCATTTCTGTTCTGTGTCAATTGATGCCCATATTCCCTCCCAGTCTAAGTCCTGGAGAGCAGCCCTCATCCTTGGAAAATTTGCTCTCTTAAAGTTAAGTGTTTTTATCTTTCCCATATGTGTTTGTTGCTTACAGCTAACATTAAATCAAATCATGTTATGGTCACTGCTACCCAGATGTTCTTTTATATGAGAGTTGGTAATAAGCTCTGCATGGTTTGAGATTACCAGGTCCAGCAGAGAGTCATTCCTAGCCGGTGCTTCAGTAAACTGGACCATAAAATTGTCTTGTAATAGGTTTATACATTTTTGCTCTTTAACTGTCCCAGCAGTGCCATTACTCCAGTCAATTTCTGGGTAGTTAAAAGGCCCATTATTATCACTGTCCCAGCCCTTGCAGCCCTTTCCATCTGTGCAAGGAGCGGAGTCTCCACCTCCTCGTTAACACTGGGAGGTCTATAACAAACTCCAATGATAACCTTTGTAGTATGCACACCCATGTACAGTTCCACCCATAATGCATCAGACTTATCACACTCTCCATCAACTAGGTCCTCTTTCACACTCACTGCTCACATAGAGACATACACCACCACCCCTCTGTTTTACCCTGTCTTTTCGAAAGAGAGCATAGCTAGGAACATTAATAACCTAGTCATGAGAAGAATGAAGCCAAGATTCAGCAACACCAATTAGATCATAGTTCTCCTCATGCACCAGAGCTTCCAACTCATCTATTTTGCTTGGCAGACTTCTGGTATTGATGAACAAACATTTATTGTCACATTTTGCAAACATATGTTGCATTTTTTTTATTTTAGTACAAATAGTACCATTTCCAATGGTTGTTTGTAACATAGGAACCTTCATATCATCTTCCATAGCCCTCCCCCATTTTTTCCCATTCCACCCACCAATAGGGGCTGACCCCTGCCTGGCTGTCTGTCCCATTATAATCTAAATACTTCTCCAGCCTTCCCATAAACCTCTCCCCCAGCACAGTAGACCCCCTTCCATTTAGGTGCAAACCATCTTTAGCAAATAGGTTGCACTCCAATGAAAAGTCAGCCCAGTACTCTAAAAACCCAAATCCCCCTTCTTACACCAGGTCTTTAGCCATGCACTCAGCTCTCTAATCGCCCCCTGCCTTTCCTGTGCTGTGCATGGCACAGGCAATATCTTAGAGAATATCAACTTGGAGGTCCTTCCTTTCAACTTGTAGCCTAGTTCTTTAAATTGGTTCTTAAGAAGCCTCCACCTTCCATATATTCTGTTATTGGTTCCAACGTGGACCAAGACATCTGGGTCATGCCCAGCCCCCCCCCAGTAATTTATCAACCCGGTCCATCACATGCCGAACCCTGGAACCAGGGAGACAGCAAACCATTTGGTTGAGGCGATCTTGGTGACAAATTATTCTATCAGTCCTTCTGATTATAGAATTCCCTATTACCACTAACTGTCTAGGCATACCTGCACTCCCCTCACCACCCCTACTAGATGGGCTTCTCTCCTGGCTGTTAGGGGGAGCAGTGACATCTAGGGCTGCCACCTCTGAGCTTGATACCCCCCACATCTTTACTCAACTTGGGGAATCTGTTAGGGTGCTCATACCCAGGGCTAGCCTTCCTTTTCTGTGAATCCCTACCACTCCCTCTAACTTTTTTAACCCATTTTCCTACCTGATAATCCTGACTTATCCCTCCACCCTCCCCATTAACCCCACTAGCCACCTGCTCAATGATCAGAGGACCCCTTTCAAAATTGTCAGTTCTGCCCAGTGTTGCAATTTTCTCCTCCAGATCTCTAATGTGAGCTTCCAGAAGGGCAACCTGCTCACATCTGTCACAGCGGTATCCATCCCGGAGCTGTTGCTCCATTGTTGTGTACATGTGGCATAATGTGCACTGCACAAAACCTTCAATCCTGCTAGCACATATTTTCCCAGTTACAATAATAATATTACTATCAGGAAATTTCATATGTTATTTACACGTTTGATGACTCCTGTTATAATCTCCTGTTTTCAACTCTGGTTTTTTAAAGTGGAGTTCCACCCACTTTTACAACTCTTTAGCATCCCTCACTAAACTGTGCACTGTAAATGAATTGGATATATTTTTATTTTTTTTCTCAGCACCTACTGTATATCTGCTGTATTCATTTTTCACTTCCTCCTTCCTGGCCGTGGCTCATCGCATCATTTCCTGTTTGCAATGCCTTCTGGGAAGGGGCGGCAACTTGCTCTGACACTGCCGTTGCTATGGAAACCTGACCTGAAACCTATCACACTGCTTGTGCTGCACTGAGCATGTGGGAGATCTGCAAGGATGAGATCCAGGAAGAAATACAGTCTGGCTTCAGATGCCCACACTTAAGATGGCCACGGCCTGCTGTAAGTTTATAAAATAACAAACTACTGCTATAAACTAACAAAACAGACCTTAGTTTGCAGACTAACTTTACTAGAATACATTAAGCTTGTGTATTATAGGGGTATTTTTATTTAATACCGTATAATAGTATAATTTCGGCCGGAACACCACTTTAACTCACCAAGTTCCAGCAAGCAAAAGTTGGCAAGCTCAAGGATGAGCAAGCTCAGAAATTAGTTCTACAGAAAGTTATATAGGACCTGAAGCACCTGTGACGAATAAACCATTCCCTTTTAGTATTCTGAAGAAAAAAAAGAAAAATGCTGAACTAAGCATGATGCTAACATTGGGTCCCTCATAGCTTAAGGCCCAGATCCTGGCAAACTTCCTGGTTGACAAAAAAACCCTTATGCCGCGTACACACGGTCGGACTTTTCGTCTACAAAAGTCCAACGGACGCCAACGGACTAAAGCTGGCTGACAATCCGATCGTGTGTGGGCTTCCCCGGACTTTCAGCGGACTTTCAGCGGACTTTTCCAGCGGACTTTTCCAGCCTCAAATCTGACGGACTTTAGATTTGAAACATGCTTCAAATCTTTACGTCGTAACTACGCCGGACCCAGAAATCCGCTCGTCTGTGTGCTAGTCCGTCGGACAAAAACCCACGCTAGGGCAGCTATTGGCTACTGGCTATCAACTTCCTTATTTTGGTCCGGTGTACGTCATCACGTATGAATGCGTCGGACTTTTGTGTGATCGTATGTAGGCAAGGCTGTTCGTAAGAAAGTCTGCCGCAAGTCCGCCAAAAGTCCACCAAAAGTCCGTCGAAAGTCTGTCGGACAGGCTGTCGGACTTTAGTAGATGAAAAGTCCGACCGTGTGTACGCGGCATTAGAGACGCTGTCTTCATGGCTGAGCCTTTACTCAAAACTGGACTGAAAGTGATCTTATCTGGAGCAGCAAACTGCTAGAGGCTCCTAAGGCTCTGGGGAGTCAGAAATAGGCATCCCTATAAGCAACAATAATACTCATCTTAAAATCTCATTTGTTGCGATTGGTATTGCCTACGCCTGAGACGGTAAGATTCAATGTTGGGTAGCAGAACTTGTCTATTGTTGCCAAAGCATAGGGGTCCTGCTGGCACAATCAGAGACTTGAAGGTGACTAATTGTCCAAATATGGCCTGAAGTGCTTGTCCTGAAGATTCATACATCCAAGACCAAAGCTGTACCCTTCTATAAGAAGAGGAGCAATCAGGAGCCTTTCAGGGGTATACCCAACCATGGTGATTGGGTGCATACTTGGGGGTGTGGCATCCTCTAGTGGGAACTTTATGTGTTGATCTTTACCTTAGAACAGGAGTCTCCAAACTATGGCCCTACAGTTGTTCAGGAACTACAATTCCCATCATGCCTAGTCATGTCTGTTAATGTCAGAGGTCTACAATGCCTCATGGGACATGAAGTTCTGCAACAGCTGGAGCGCCATAGTTTGAAGATCCCTGCCTTAGAATATATATCTGTCAGCAATTGTGGTCTGTGAATCTGACGTAACCCCCACCTATCTTCAAATGCAACAGAAGTTGGGATGGAGAATATTTGTTCTACCCTAAAGGATAATTATATTTAAAGTCTGTATCTAATTAACTCCAAAGAAGTTTGGAGTCCAGGAAGAATTGGAAAGAGAGAGAGTCCTCTTCCAAGAAATCAGCAAAGACCTTCACTTTCAGAAAGACAAGATTCTTCCTGGTTGTTTTTCTGATTATGTCACCCAAACGTACCTAATTGTAGATTAGATCATATTTATTCAAGACCAGTGGACATATCAGTGCGAGCAGGTATTTTGCCAGCTGAAGAGGAGCCAATTGTTCAATGCTAGCCTATGTTGACCCATCTAAATGATATGAACAATGTCAATGCTAGCAGAAACAGACTGGGTGGGGTACTATACCAAGAGCACGATGGACATCTGTGACCAGTTGCATATATGAGCAGAAGTCCTACCCCTCCTGAAAAAAATTACTGCACTCAAAAATTAGAGTTTCCTTTCAACAGATTTTTATTGAAGTTTCAGCAATGGAAAAATATCATGGTTCAGCGAAAACAGTTATCAAAAATGCAAATACTAAACATTGTGTTCCACAGGTGCAACAGAGCCATAACATGCATGGTCCTACATACAGAGTAGTATCATCGAGTAGCCTTCATCATGATCCGAGAAAGGCGGGAACTCCTCAGTCCCAACATCCCTAATAGGAACTAACTGTGTTGGGGCCTGAGGAGTGTCGCCCCCTCTGGAAGCCTATGGCTCATCCATTGCTCATTTTCTGGCTGACTAGCAAGGGCCGCTCGTTTGGAGAGGACCTGTTTTATGAGCTCATTGATGTAGATTTGGGGTCATCCCCATAGTGTTGTATGTAGATTTGCTGCACTTAACATCTGTGATCTTGTCTAGAACCATGCAGTACAAAAGGAGATGCCGCTCCCAGGACTACCACACCTGAATAAATGCTCCTGCCCTACTTAACCTCTTAGGTGCTGGCTCTGCACTGGTGTGTAGAAGAGGAAAGGGATCCTGGACAGCCGCACTCAATGAAAAAAGGCATCTTTATTAACGAAAATAAATAAAATCCAAAACACAGTCACATCAGGGGTGGATAACACAGAGAAAATTGCTAACGCGTTTCACATCTACTGATGCTTACTCATAGCTGAATTATAGACATGTGCACACTGAAATATTTAGTTTTGGAAATTTGTCTTCTAATAAACTAAATTTATTTAGTTACTCCCGAAATTCGTTTTTACTTATTTTGTTTCATTAAAAAATGCATTCGTACAAAAATCCGAAATAATTAAGGTCGAATCTGTCATTGAAGGCTTATGGTGTCTGTTGAATGTTCTAAGAAGATTTGATGGAGCAGCTAAACTGTACGATGCCGCAATCGTACATTTCCGGTCGAATGTTCCGCCTACAAGCTATAGTAGAATTCTAATGTTGTATGACACTAGTAATAATTATATTTATTAATTATTATTACTAGTCAACCAACATGAGAATTCTTCTAAAGCCTATGGGTGGAGCATTTGACCATAAATGTCTGCTCGCTGTGACTGCTTCGACAAATCTTCATGTCGAATCTTTTCTCTCTATGTCAAATAATCTTGGACTAATAGAGTTAGGTTAGGCACATTCAACCTTTTTTGCTATTGTCTCTATAATGTCAAATCTTTTCTCTCTATGTTGAATCTTTTCTCTCTATGTAGAATAATCTTGGACTAATAGAGCTAAGGTTAGGCACATTCGACCACAGGTTTGATAGACACAGATCGCTATTGTCAGCGTCATGTCGAATCTCCTATCTATATCGAACTGTTGTCGCAACCAAAACGAAAATAAAGCATTTGTTTATGTCGGATCTTTAGGTTTTCGGATTCTGCACGTTCGTTATCGTTTGTTAAAACGATAACGAACATACCCGAAATTCGGACGAAAATGCATTCTGACGAAAACGAATGCACATGTCTACTGAGTTATCGAATGTCAACTGAATGCATATAAAGGGGGAAGATTGATATGGAATGCTCCAATCACAGTGTGAAATTGAAATTGAAAAAAAACACACCTTTTGCATAGTTAACTTTCAAGATCCCAGAAAATAAGGTGCACCTGTGAAGGTGAAGGACACATATAAGCTAAAATCAAAACATGAAAATAGAAAAAAAAACATGCTGTACCTAATGAGGACACAAATGCAATAAAGGGATAGAGAGAACGAAAAAGAATATAGGGAGGAAAAAGAGAAAGAGAGGCATTTGATGAAGCGACAGAAGACTGAGTGGCGCTCGCTCCTCTGCATCTAACCAGATGGGGAAGCATGGACCAGTGACCTGGAAATGTATTTGGCCCAGTGTTCCCATACGGCGTCATTTCTGTCTACCGTGTCCAGAAGGGTGCTGACTGTTTTTTCCTGAGCCATAATCCAGGATATCTTTCTTTTAACTAACAGAAATGAGACAGTGGGCTGTTTCCAAGCTCGAGCTATTGTTAATTTAGTTCAGAGAAGGATGAACCTAATAAGGTTTTGGGCTAATTTCGGTACCCCAGGGTTGGAGAAGTTTAATAATGCATACTGTGGAGTTTTGGGGACAGGTAAATTCATAATTTTCCTAATAATAGGGAATATTGGGGGGGCGTGGCCTGGATGGGCATGTGAGCGGTCGCACTACACGGAGCTCCCGCTATTGATCCTCCGGTGATCCTGATCCCGCACCAAACCAGCACCGGCAACTGATCCAGAGACGCAGCCCTTCTTGCTCAGCGGCCACAGAGGACGATTCGGCGCATATCGGAGCCCATGATGAACCGCAAAGCCGGGAAAGAAGCCGCAGCAAGGGTAGCCATGGAGGCCCAAGATTGCGCCGGCTCCCCTCTGTCTCAGAGAACAGTGCGCGGAGCGGACAAATCACAGGAGTCGGGCGGTAAGTCACTTAAAGCCCAGAAGCAGCAAAGGAAGGAGCAGCCCAGAGACATGCTTTATTACACCTAAAGGCTGCAGGGCCCTGGCTGCTCCTCTCCCCCCTCAGTACAGACTCCTGCACATGGGCCTCACAGGCAAAATGGCGACTTTATGTTAGTGGACACACTCCTTTTAGAGAGCTCTCCTGTCTCTACCCCGGACCTGTTTGATGAACTGCAAGATGAGTCACAACAGCCCACACTGATTGAAATCCTACGTGCTGTGCAGAGATGCACAGCATCTGTGGACGGCTTGAAGATGCAGTTTGGGGGTCTTACAGAGACAGTGTCCCTCATGAGACAGGACCTTCAGAAGATAAGGGAGAGGACCACGGCTGTGGAGGGTAGGATCAGTGAGGTGGAGGATTTGCTGCCCCCCTCACTAGAGATACCAGAGCTGCACTACAACAATCAGCACAGGCGAACGCCAAAACGGATGATATTGAGAACCGCCTATGAAGGAACAATGTCAGAATTGTGGGTCTCCCAGAGAGGGTGGAAGGCAGGGACCCCTACAGTCTTTACAGAAACATGGCTCCAAGAAATATTTGGCAAAGAGGCGTTTACCACACTGTTCGCAGTGGAAAGGGCACGCCGCACACCTCCTAGACCCCTTCCTCCGGGCCACCCACCAAGATCCATGCTTGCCAGGCTCTTAAACTACAAATATAGAGAAATTATACTTCGACCTGCCAGGGAAAGGGGTGCAGTGCACTACAACGGAACCAAAATATAATTCTACCCCGATTTCTCGGCTGAAGTGCAGTGGAAAAGGGCCAAGTTTGCTGAGGTGAAGAAGCGTCTACAGAGACTCCAAGTCACATATGCAATGTTGTATCCTGCCAAACTTCGTATCACGGCCAGAGGTCAGGCCACCTTTTTTGACACAGCCACAGATGCAGCAGACATGGGAGACTGATGTCCGGAATTTCACGCTACTGAGTCGGTATGTTATTTGTAGACATGTCTGGTCTAACATTTACAGAGCGGGACTTTCGTTGTAACTAGCGTTTGATTTGGGTTCTGCAAGAAGAAACTTAACCACGCTGGAATCCGAGCTACCGAGGGGGAGTTACTCCTGCAGTGGCTATTGTAGCTATATTGAGTCCCAGTTGAAGGGACGTGTTAATTAGTGCCCTGTTGGCACAAGTTTCCTGCCAGACATCGGGAAGGAGGTGTACAAGGGGAGACTTGCACTTGTTACATGCGGGAATGTTGCTCGCACCCAACGGATCTGTTCAGGACAGTTCATACTATTTCTATCATACAAAATGAGTATGCTATCTTTGCTTGCTCCCCAAAGGAACAAGTTGCCCTTCCCGCTACTGATGGCCCACCTCCTGACTGCAATGTGCCCCTGTGCTGATGTTGCTCTCATCTTTTGCTGTGACGTACAGACACCAGAAGCAGTGATTGTACACACCCTCCATGGCTAATACTCCAGTTGTGACTTGGAATGTCCGTGGGGTCCATGACCCTTTAAAACATACTATGATCAATTCCTGCTTGAAAAATGTCCAACCGGCAATAGTGGGCCTCCAGGAGACCCACCTCTCGGGGGATACGGTGAGCTCCCTGCATTTTTCCTGGGTGGGCAAGGTGTACCATGTGGTGAGTGAGTGTTCTGGTGCATAAATCCTTGGCCTACCAGGAATTGGATGCAGCTGTGGATGTTTACTGTGTTTACTGTGACGGTGATATTTGCATTTGTATACATACCTCCGGTTGCATGGACCCTAGAATGGATAGGCATCCTCCATCTATACCTCCGTTGGGGGGCAGAGGCACTGTTTTGAGCTGGCTCCTTCAGGAGGTGGGTTGGATAAATGTGTGGCGAGCCAGGCACCCAACACTTAAACAATTTTCCTGTTTCTCTAAGACGCATGGGACACTGTCTCGCATTGACCTTTGCATAGGAACCCCACAATTATTACACATGGTCCCAAAGGTGGAGTACTTCCCTAGGGGGGTCTCCGACCACTCACCGTTGGTTGCTCACCTGATTACCTGCCCAATTTCCTCCTTGCCCAGAGCACCGTGGAAGCGAAATGCTTTCTGGCTAAAACTTTTACCCTCACATGAGCATGTGGTGCAACAGATAGAACAATACTTTTATGTTAACAGGTTGTGTACTAATCCGACTCTGAGATGGGATGCATTTAAGGCCTGTCTGAGAGGCACTTTTATAGCTGAAATTACGGCTCTGAAACGCAACTCGTTGGCTTTGTTAGAGCAGGTGGAAGACCAGGTGGGGAAACTGGAGCTTGCGTTTGTGACTGACCCATCTGATTCCACGAGGGAGGCTTGGATCTCGGAACAGGACTACCTGGACCGCTTGGGGGCTTCCACCGCGGAGCAAAAGAGGTTTTTCACTAAGCAAGCTTTCTATGAGGAAGAGGAGAAAACCGGCCATCTGTTGGCCAGAATTGCCAGATCTTAGCAGTCATCCCCGGTTATAGGAGCTATTCGTGGTTCTCGGGGATGGCTGGTGAATGACCCTGAACAGATCATAGCAGAACTAGCAGCCTTTTACACTGACTTATATAAAACTTGTGACAATTACACTGATGAGGAATTACAACGATATATGGACACTGTGGCTCTTCCATCTCTGTCCCGCCAGGAGTGTATGGAGATGGAAGCCCCGCTTACTCTTGACAAACTAAAGGAGGCGGCTGCCTCCTTCCCTACATGCAAGGCCCCTGGGGAGGATGGGATTCCTATAGAGGTGTACACCCAATATGGGGAAGTGATTTTACCTAAACTACTTGAAGTATTTAACTCATCTTTTAAGACAGGAAGGCTAGCCCCATCCATGACGAGGGCCAACATTATACTTTTACTCAAAGCAGGTAAAGACCCCTTAGATCCTAGTTCTTATAGACCTATCTCATTGCTGCAAAGCGACGTTAAAATACTAGCTAAAGTGCTGGCCATAAGAATTAACAAAATAATTCTGTCAATCATTCACTCGGACCAGGCTTTATGCCAAAAAGCTCTACGGCAACCAACCTTAGAAAGCTATACTTGAACATGCAGACCCCAGCAGATTCGACAGGACATAGAGCACTACTGTCTCTTGACACCAACAAAGCATTTGACAGTGTTGGCTGGCAGTATCTATTGGCTGTGTTATCCAGGTTTGGATTCGGGCCCAATTTCCTTAAGTGAGTGAGATTGTTATACGATACACCGCAGGCAACAATACGCATGTCGGATAGCATATCACACGCTTTCGCACTGGGTAGAGGGACTAGGCAGGGATGCCCCCTGTCCCCTCTACTCTTTGCTATGGCCATTGAGCCCCTTGCGTCTCAGGTGCGCAACTGCCCGGAGATCAGGGGTTTCCGGTTCGGCGAATTGCATGAAAAAATCATGCTTTACGCTGATGACATGCTCCTTTTTTTGTCTGACGTAGATGACTCTTTGATTCAGGTCATGTCCATCATTACGAAATTCGGACACTTTTCAAGCCTTATTATCAATTGGTCCAAATTAGCATTAATGTTTATAGATGAGATCTCTGGGCCAGATATGGGACCCTCGTGTCAGGTTCCTGTGGTGTCTTCCTTTAAATACCTAGGGATTAATATTTCCCCCATAGTGACTGACTTCTGCAGGCTGAACATCTATCCCCTTTTGACCAGGTTTAGAGATAAAATACTCATATGGAACAAACTTAAAATGTCCCTGGCAGGTAAAACGAACCTTATCAAGATGATTCTAATGCCACAACTGTTATATTTACTTCACAACACGCCAGTAGTTCTTAACCTAAAAATTTTTAGAGTGGTTAACTCTCTTTTCAGATTATTACTATGGCATACAAAACCTCCAAGGATCTAACTGGAGCAGCTGCAATACCCGAGGGAGGGAGGGGGCCTTGCCTTGCCCAACCCTTGGATATACTACCTAGCTGCACAGTTACAACACCTGATAGGGGCCATGACGCCCTTGCCAGCACGGTCATAGACTCCTGTTACTTGGCTCGGGGGCTGATTCAAACCCTGAAGGACTAGAGGCTCAGCAGTTTCAAAAATCCAACAAGAAAATGCCCACATTTTCACTCCTTCAGAAGGTGTGGAATAAAGCCAAACAACTTCAGAATATGAAGGGGTACACGGTATATAGTCCACTATGGGGAAACACCACCTACACTGAGATAGCCAAGATTCAACAGGGGCCCAGGTGGCACCTCCTGGGTATAGCTCACTTAAGACATGTCTTTCACAATGGGGCCCTCCTTTCCTGTAGTGACCTGCAATCTAAATACGCAATACAACATGCTATTTTACTACTTACACCTACAACATGCTGTTAGAGCACAAGGGGATGCAGTGGAGTGGGTTCAGTCTCCCACTCCACTGTTTCACATACTGTAGGATGCATCAGACATGAAAGGCATAATTTCCCAATGTTACAACATGCTACTCTCATCCTTCCTAGAGGGGCATCCCATGAAGGCAGTGACACAATGGGAGGTGGATGTGGGGCCCAATGCAGGGGAATTGTGGGAGGAGGCACTGCAGGCGGTTAATACGTTTTCCCTAAATGTATCACAGAAGGTGTCCCAACTGTATATATTGCTAAGAGTGCATTACACTCCTGTGAAGTTGTACAAAATGGGCAGGGCATCAGACCCAATGTGTAATAGATGTAAAACAGTGCCTGGAGATCTGATTCACCTCCCCTGGCGTTGCCCCAAACTCCACAGATTTTGGACGGGGGTTATGGACACAACCGGGTGTTCCAGACCAGCGTCCCTTTGGAACCATTAAGATGCCTGCTTGGAGTTTTGGAGGGGGTGATAGCAGAGGAGGGGACAAGAGTGGCATTTGCCAGAGCACTGTTCCAGGCAAGGAAAACCATACTTATGAGCTGTACCGCCCAAGGTGAAAACATGGATAAAACACATGGGTACAACACTCATAATGGAAAAATACATATATCAACATGGGGGAAGGCCAAGAAGTTTGAGAGATTATGGGATGCATGGCTTGCTACTCCTGGTATAAGCCCTATGGAATTGGTTCAGATGAGACTGTTGAGAGACATATAAATTTTGACTATGTAAAGGGAGCCTTCCAGTTGGTAGACTAACCGATTGCAGGATGATTTAAGGGGCATGGAGGGAGGGGAGTAGGGAAAGGGGGTCGGGTCTGGTACATGTGTTAGAATACTTTTAAGATACTCTGAGTGAAGGGAAAGTGAGCAAAGTGCATACTGTAAACATTTGTTGGAGCAATTAAGACTACTGGATAGACCATATCAATGTTTATATGTCTGAATACAATGCACTGTGTATCATTCTTGGCATATACTGTTTGTTTTGTATGAACAATAAAAACCTTTTAATCAAAAAAATAATAATAATATGGAATATTTCTTTCCATTCCCACCAGATATGGATCATGGAACCAATATGTCCGCAGTTACGAAAGCATAAGGGGGATGCGTTTGGGAAGATTTTGGCTATCCGCAAGGGAACCATATACCATCTCATGAAAATTTTTAAATTAGCTTCAACTAACACTATGTTGAGGATGCCCTTTGAAGCAGCCACAATTCATATTCCATGATAAATGGTTTGTGTATGGAGGGCCCTAGAGATCTGATAAGATGGGATATTTGTTGGAGCCCACTCGAACCTAAAGTTTTTAAGTTGAGAGACCAGCTGAGCTAGTAGATTGATATTGAGAGCTAACGATTTTGAATAATTAACCGCGAGTCCCGAGACTTTTCCAAAATCATCTAGCATCCTGCATATAATAGGAAGGGAGGTGATTGGAGAGGATTTAAAGAGCAAGATGTCATCAGCGAACAATGCACATTTGTGGGTCTGTGGTCGGCATTGTACCTCTTGTATATCAGGGTTGTCTCTGATGGAAATGGCAAGGGTCTCTATGATCATGGCAAAAATTAATGGGGACAAGGGGCACGCCTGTCTTGTACCGCGGAGGATTGGGAAGGAGTTTGGGTGATATCCCTGTATCTTAATTTTCGCTTCCGGATTAGAGTAGAGAGCACCTATTATGTGCATAATGAACTTACCAAGTCCCCATTTTTGCAGGGCATGGACCAGAAAAGACCAGGAGATGGAATCAAACACCTTCATGAGATCCAGTGAGAGCAGGAAACCCTTTTGCTGGGGGCCCCTGTCCCATCCCTATCCCAAAAGCGAAATGACGTTGATTGCCCTCCTGATCTGGTCTGGCCCCTGCCACCCGGGAATAAAGCCAACTTGATCCTAATGAATGTAAAGGCCAATAAAGTTGGATATCCTGTCAGCTATAATTTTTGTTAGAATTTTGAGCTCGTTGTTGATCAAGGATATGGGCCTATAATTGGAGGTGAAACTGGGGTCCTTACCTGGCTTAGGGATCACTGTAATGAACGCCGAGTTTGATGCCTTATCAAGAGGTGCTCGAGACTGGAGATGATTAAAAAATCGAACTAAATATGTACTATATAGCTAAATATGGGGAGAGTATTGGGGAGAAATGCTTATAATATGGAACAGAGAAGCCGTCAGGGCCGGGGGCTGAGTTATTTTTAAGGTTTTTAATGACCTGTGCGACTTCTTCCATTAAGATCGGAGCCTCTAACTCATCCCTGTGCTGTTCCTGTAAGGGCTTACCTAGGTTGGAGTCCATGGCGCAGAGATGTACGCTCACCCTTGAAAATACACACAACCCACGGTAACAAAGAGATAAGCTACCTAGGCTGTGAATCTGTGCATGAGGGGCTTGACAGGAATTTGCCAAAGGATAGTCGAGGTAAAGCCGTAGTCAGGGATTCCAGAAGACAGAATAAACGATAAGCAGAGCAAGGGTCAGAAGCCGGAGTCAGCCTTGGAATGCTGTAACTAGAACACAGGAATACTGGAACACAGGAATACAGGAATACAGGAACCTTAGGCAAAACAGAAAACAATAAACTGACCAAGCCCTCAGAGTGAGGCAGTGTTTTATACCCAGCTGATTGGATAAACTGTCTCAGCTGAACCAGGAGTGACAGTAACTAATTGCAACAACAACTAGAGTATGGCCCTAATATTTCAAGCAGAACTAGGCAAAGCTGGAAAGCAGGCTGAAAGGATCTGAGGTGTGGCTCACAGGCAAAGTAACAGGAGCACTAAACAGGCAGTCATAGGTTCAATACCTCTTTGAGCCACTTGGGGCGTGACTGTTCTGTCCACCAGATGTCTTGCTGATTATTTGTACCTGTGTTGTTAAATTTACATGCAAAATGTGTAATGTACTTAAGACAATCATATGTGGTGTGCAGGCTCCATCTAGCGTTCCTTTTTGGTATTGCTGCAGTTCTATTTATTTTTTTAATGTATGTGTAATTAAGGAAGTTGTCAGCAAGCAGGGAATTCTGGGTAGAGTCTTAACAGGAAGTGAACCAGCCACCACTCTTTTCAACACATTGCAGGAAGCAAGTCATGTCTTTCTCAATCTATCGTCATCACCCCTTAGAGAACTTAAAAAGTAAGTTTTTATTATCTCATCTAGTACTGCATATCGTTTTGTATACAATGCATGCTGTATGGTATGTGATATTGTACTTATTGAAGTCTATTTCTGTTATTTTGTAGTTTCACCTGGCTTGTTCTAATAAACTGAGATCAAAGAAATATGGTATCTGAAGTTATTGGGATAAGAAGGTTTAGCTAGCTGTACCAGAGACAGAACAGTGAAATTTTTAAGCTGACCTCTAAAGGGGAAGATAAGCCGACTTCAGAAGTCTGTACAGCCCGGGGCTATGCAGTATCCATACATTTAGAAGCCTTAAAGAAACAGGCCTGCAACAGGCGAAGCAAGTAGCCACGCTACACAGAGACGCACTCTGTCAAGCAGCATCGACACTAGAGCGGACTCTTTACAGCAAGACAGCTTCTTCCCCGCAGCCATGTCTCCAAGTGGAACATCTTCTTACAAAACACATTCACGAGCAAGCTCATCTAAGTCATCTGTCTCAAATGCAGCAGCTATCGCCCATTCAAAAGCTGAAGCAGCAAGAGCCAGGGCCGCATTCGCAGACCAAGAGCTGCAGATGAAAAAAGAAAAGGCCTGCCTTGATGCAGAAAAGGTAAGACGGGAGCAAGAGAGAGAGAAGGAAAGAGTACGCTTGGAGCAAGAAAGAGTACGCTTGAAGCAAGAAAGAGTACGCATGGAACAAGAGAGAGAGATGGAAAGAATATGCCTGGAAGAAGAGCTAACTCAGCAGGAAGCATCTCTGCAATTGCAGCAAACTATCTTAGAAGCTAACATGGAGAAGCTGGCAGTAGAAAGAGATGCTGCCCCTGCCATTGCAGAAGCAGAAGCTTTAGAAGCAGCCGTCTACGATGAACCAAGACTAGGCAGCAGCATACCGGGTCTAGAAGAGGGCCGACAAGATTCTTCGCAACGCACGTCAGATTATGTCTACCAGCACTATGACCCAAGCAGCATCCCACAACAAGAAATCAAACATGACGTCAGTGAGTCACATCAAATAAAGCAGCAACAAGACGACCTGGGACCCCAGTGCTACAAGCAAGAAAAATCTGACAGAGTTCCAGACTTTCCAGTTCCAACCAAACGTTCTACTCCACAAGGTACCCAGCCTTCATACAAACATCAAACACCAGTCTTGACTCCAAAGGTGTATGCAACGAGCCATACGAACTGCCAACCTTATGCAAGTTTGAGGCCAGCGCGCCTAAAGAAGAGACTTTTACCAGGTATGCCTTTACACCGCACCACAGTACACCAGCAGCCTACCCCAATGCCAATCAGGCTACTGTAGACTTTGCCAAGTTCCTGGCCAAAAGAGAGTTAGTTACCCAAAGACTTGTCAAATTTAGTGATCGTCCTCAACACTACAGGGCATGGCGATCCATTTTCCAGAGTGTCATTCAAGGTCTAGATTAGGGATGAGCTTCGAGTTCGTGTCGAACTCATGTTCGACTCGAACATTGGCTGTTCGCAAGTTCGCCGAACAGCGAACAATTTGGGGTGTTCGTGGCAAATTCGAATGCAGCAGAACACCCTTTAAAAGTCTATGGGAGAAATCAAAAGTGCTAATTTTAAAGGCTTATATGCAAGTTATTGTCATAAAAAGTATTTGGGGACCCGGGTCCTGCCCCAGGGGACATGGATCAATGCAAAAAAAAGTTTTAAAAACGGCCGTTTTTTCAGGAGCAGTGATTTTAATAATGCTTAAAGTCAAACAATAAAAGTGTAATATCCCTTTAAATTTCGTACCTGGGGGGTGACTATAGTATGCCTGTAAAGGGGCGCATGTTTCCCGTGTTTAGAACAGTCTGACAGCAAAATGACATTTGGAAGGAAAAAACACATTTAAAACTACCCACGGCTATTGCATTGCCGACAATACACATAGAAGTTCATTGATATAAACAGCATGGGAATTCCCCACAGGGAAACCCCGAACCAAAATTAAAAAAAAAAAATGACGTGGGAGTCCCCCTAAATTCCATACCAGGCCCTTCAGGTCTGGTATGGATATTAAGGGGAACCCCGGCCAAAATTTAAAAGAAAAATGACGTGGGGTTCCCCCTAAATTCCATACCAGACCCTTATCCAAGCACGCAACCTGGCAGGCCGCAGGAAAAGAGGGGGGACAAGAGTGCGCCCCCCCTCCTGAACCGTACCAGGCCACATGCCCTCAACATTGGGAGGGTGCTTTGGGGTAGCCCCCCAAAACACCTTGTCCCCATGTTGATGAGGACAAGGGCCTCATCCTCACAACCCTGGCCGGTGGTTGTGGGGGTCTGCGGGCGGAGGGCTTATCGGAATCTGGAAGCCCCCTTTAACAAGGGGACCCCCAGATCCTGGCCCCTCCCTGTGTGAAATGGTAAGGGGGTACTTACCCCTACCATTTCACTAAAAAACTGTCAAAAATGTTAAAAATGACAAGAAACAGTTTTTGACAATTCCTTTATTTAAATGCTTCTTCTTTCTTCTATCTTCCTTCATCTTCTTCTGGTTCTTCTGGCTCTTCTGGTTCTTCCTCCGGCGTTCTCGTCCAGCATCTCCTCCGCGGCATCTTCTATCTTCTTCTCCTCGGGCCGCTCTGCACCCATGGCATGGGGGGAGGCTCCCGCTCTTCTCTTCATCTTCTTCTTCATCCTCTTCTCTTCTTCCTTCTTCTCTTCTTCTCTGCTTCATTTTCTTCTCCGGGCCGCTCCGCATCCATGCTGGCATGGAGGGAGGCTCCCGCTGTGTGGTGGCGTCTCCTCGTCTGATGATTCTTAAATAATGGGGGGCGGGCCCCCCCGGTGACCCTGCCCCCCTCTGACGCACGGGACATGACGGGACTTCCCTGTGGCATTCCCCGTGACGTCACAGGGAAGTCCCGTCAAGTCACCGTGCGTCAGAGGGGGGCGGGGTCACCGGGTGGCCACGTTATTTAAGAACCGTCAGACGAGGAGACTCCGTCACACAGCGGGAGCCTCCCTCCATGCCAGCATGGGTGCAGAGCGGCCTGGACAAGAAAATGAAGAAGAGAAGAAGAGAAGAAGGAAGAAGAGAAGAGGATGAAGAAGAAGATGAAGAGAAGAGCGGGAGCCTCCCCCCATGCCATGGGTGTGGAGCGGCCCGAGGAGAAGAAGATAGAAGACGCCGCGGAGGAGATGCTGGACGAGAACGCCGGAGGAAGAACCAGAAGAGCCAGAAGAACCAGAAGAAGATGAAGGAAGATAGAAGAAAGAAGAAGCATTTAAATAAAGGAATTGTCAAAAACTGTCTCTTGTCATTTTTAACATTTTTGACAGTTTTTTAGTGAAATGGTAGGGGTAAGTACCCCCTTACCATTTCACACAGGGGGGGCGGGATCTGGGGGTCCCCTTGTTAAAAGGGGCTTCCAGATTCCGATAAGCCCTCGCCCGCAGACCCCCACAACCACCGGCCAGGGTTGTGAGGATGAGGCCCTTGTCCTCATCAACATGGGGACAAGGTGTTTTGGGGGGCTACCCCAAAGCACCCTCCCAATGTTGAGGGCATGTGGCCTGGTACGGTTCAGGAGGGGGAGCGCACTCTCGTCCCCCCCTCTTTTCCTGCGGCCTGCCAGGTTGCGTGCTCGGATAAGGGTCTGGTATGGAATTTAGGGGGAACCCCACGTCATTTTTTTTCAAAATTTTGGCCGGGGTTCCCCTTAATATCCATACCAGACCTGAAGGGCCTGGTATGGAATTTAGGGGGACTCCCACGTCATTTTTTTAAAAAATTTTGGTTCAGGGTTTTCCTGTGGGGAATTCCCATGCCGTTTTTATCAATGAACTTCTATGTGTATTGTCGGCAATGCAATAGCCGCGGGTAGTTTTAAATGTGTTTTTTCCTTCCAAATGTTATTTTGCTGTCAGACTGTTCTAAACACGGGAAACATGCGCCCCTTTACAGGCATACTATAGACACCCCCCAGGTACAAAATTTAAGGGGATATTACACTTTTATTGTTTGACTTTAAGCATTATTAAAATCACTGCTCCTGAATAAACGTCCGTTTTTCAATTTTTTTTTGCATTGATCCATGTCCCCTGGGGCAGGACCCGGGTCCCCAAACACTTTTTATGACAATAACTTGCATATAAGCCTTTAAAATTAGAACTTTTGATTATTCATGTTTGTGTCCCATAGACTTTAACGGTGTTCGCGTGTTCGAGCGAACTTTTTTCCTGTTCGCATGTTCTGGTGCGAACCGAACAGGGGGGTGTTCGGCTCATCCCTAGTCTAGATCTATCCTGCAGGGACCAGATAGACCTCTTCGTAAAGTGGCTTGGCAATGATTCTGCTGAACATGCCAAAAGGATCAGAGACATTAACATAAACCGCCCTGAGATAGGCCTTGCAAACATCTGGAACAAACTGGATAGATGTTATGGCTCACCAGAGGCTATAGAGAGTACACTGTTTAAAAGAATAGAAGACTTCCCAAAAATACCTAGCAGAGTTTACCAAAGACTCAGAGAATTCAGTGACCTGTGTATGAAGTTACAAGTGGCTAAAGCAGAAGGAGACTTACCTGGCCTTTCTTATCTTGACTCTGCTAGAGGTATTAACTCCTTAGCACAAAAACTTCCTTATGAGTTACACGAAAGATGGATTACTCATGGCTGTAACTACAAACGAAAACACAATATGCCTTTTAGACCCTTTAGTGAGTTTGTGGACTTAGACAGATAAGCAGGAATGAAAGATGACCCCAGCTTCATTTTTCCAGTGTCTTATACCACTTCTTCTGGCTCTAAACAACACAGAGCTCTAGTAGCAGTGCACAAAACTAACATTTCTTCACATAGATTTGCAGAGTCTCAGCCAGAGGATCAAGACAGCGACCCTACTAAGTTCTGCCCTCTACATGCCACATCCTCTTCTGGAATGCAGAGCCTTCAGGACAAAGACCATCCAAGATCGCAAAGCTTTCCTCAAAGCGAACAACATCTGTTACAAGCTCTTCGTCCACACACTTCGCCAAGGACTGTAAGGTCAGTGTCAAATGTACAGAGTGTGACAACACAGAGCACAAAGCAGCTCTACACCCAAGACCTACTCCAAGAACCATCCCACCTGTCTATGGTGACAAGGAGCAAGGCAGGGAGACCAAAGACTCTAGTACAGACGCCATAGCAATCACTTCACAGTGCACTGAAGTCTGCAAAGGAAGTACAGGCGGCAGATCCTGCTCTAAAATCTGTCTTGTGAGAGTTTACCCAAAAGGATGCAGGGACAAAGCAGTCAAGCTCTACGTCATTTTGGATGATCAGAGGAACAAATCACTAGCTAGATCAATGTTTTTTGACATTCTAAACCTTAAAAGGCCTCAGCAGTCCTTACTCCCTTCGGACTTGTGCAGGTACGGTGGAAACGGCGGGGAGAAGAGCTGACGGCCTACAAATTGAATCTATGGTTGGTAAGACATGCCTATCCTTACCGACCATAATAGAGTGCAACCAGATGCCAGACAACAGATCAGAGATTCCCACACCAGACGCAGCAGCTCACCAGACTCACTTGAATCACATAGCACATCTCATACCAGAACTAGGTGATCATTCTCAGATAATCTTACTCCTAGGGAGGGATATCTTGCAAGTCCACAAAATAAGAAAACTGATCAAGGTCCTATAAATGCCCCATATGCCCAAAAACTGGATCTCGGGTGGGTCATTATAGGTGATGTTTGCCTGGGAGGTACACACAAACCTGCATTTGTTAATAGCCTGCTCACTAGTACCCTCGAGAATGGTCATCCTTCTCTTTTCCAACCCTGTCAAAATCATATCCTCATAAAGGAGCTACCACACAACAACCCTGTACCTCTTCCCTTCCTAAGTCCCCTCTGTGACAACAATACTTATGACAACGACCAAAGCGACTTAGGAAGCACAGTGTTCCAGAGAACAAAGGAAGATAACCAGGTAGCCATGTCCATTGAGGATAGGCTCTTTCTAGAAGTTATGGAAAGGAGCATGGAGAAAGACGGGACTAATAGCTGGGTTGCACCTCTTCCCTTTAGACCACAAAGACGATGTTTGCCTAACAATAGAAACCTAGCATATAAACGTCTCACTTCCCTAAGACACAATCTTCATAGGAAACCAGAGATGAAAGAACATTTCTTTTCCTTCATGGAGAAAATATTCCAGAATGGTCATGCTGAGATAGCCCCAAACCTCAAAGACTCAGAGGAATGCTGGTACTTACCTATATTTGGGGTCTATCACTCTAAGAAGCCAGGACAGATTAGACTGGTGTTCGATTCCAGCGCCAAACATGAATGTGTCTCTCTAAATGATGTCCTTCTCTATGGCCCTGACCTTAACAACAGACTATTAGGAGTACTTCTTCGCTTTCGCAAGAATTCCATCGCTGTCAGAGAGCTCACCTTGCTGGTCATAGGATTGGCCGCCTGGGGGCGTGCCTGTGAGCAAGCCGGCCTATTTAAGTTTGTCAGGCACTCTGTTCAGTGCTGCCTGATCATCAGCTTCCTGTGTCATAGTTCCTGTTTCCTGTGTTGTCTTCCTGTTTACCTGATCTCCTGATGACCCGGATTGCCCTTGGATTCTCCTGTTTGCTGCCTGTACCTGACCTTGGCCTGTTTGACTCCGCTTCTGCCTGCTCCTATTGTACCTTGCTGCCAGTCTGTTGCCGAAACCTGCTTGTGTCCCGATCTGCCTGTCTTGCTCCTGCTCAGCACCTGTTATCAGTGTTACAGACTACTGACCTGTTGTCTGAAGATCATCTCTCAAGCTGTACCTGGATCTCTTCAGCAGGCTCTCATACCATTCCGCATTCTCGTGCCTCCTGTCTGCTCTACCAGGGGCCGTGAGTCGGATAAGTAAGGGAGTCTACCCTCTGCCCAAATGGACTCATCAGTCTGGTAAGTAAAAGTCTGACAGTATCAGGCAGCCATGACTGAGTCCGGGCAGGGGGCCTCCCCCATGGATGAACTATGTAGACACCTGGCAGAACTTACCCAGGCCGTGAAAAGCCTTCAGGAAGGTTACTCAAGATTGGAGGAACAAGTCCAGGCCTTATCTTCCTCTTCCAACCCCCAGGGGGCGTCTTCTGTTGGATTCCAATCTGCAACCTCCATAGTAATGCTTCCTCCAGAGCCCAGAGTACCCACTCCCGAGAAATTTGCCGGTGAACGCAGCAAGTATCGTGCCTTCCGCAATTCCTGCGAACTCTACTTTGCTCTGTAACCCCGCACATTTTCACTGGAAGCGACCAAAGTAGGCTTTGTTATTTCCCTGCTGACAGGTGAGCCACAAACCTGGGCTCACCGCCTTCTGGAGCAAAAATCTATCTCCCTAGATAGCCTAGATGATTTCTTCAGGGCCATGTCCCAATTATATGAAGATCCCCAACTGACAGCGATTGCTGAAGCTGCACTGCACTCTCTGCAACAGGGTCGCAGAGCGGCTGAAGATTATGCAGTCGACTTCAGACGTTGGAGCGCCGATACTGACTGGAACGACGCTGCCCTGCATCATCAGTTCAGAATGGGGCTATCTGACCCACTCAAGGATGAATTGGCTCGAGACCTCATCGATCTCTCCATCCAGATTGTCCGTCACCTAAGAGAGCATCGGTCAGAAAGGTCTACCAGCCACCTTCGTCCCACCTGGATGTTACCCAAGGCTCCCAGTCCGGTCAGTCAGTTTCCTCCGGCTTCATCTGTCTCGACTCCAGAACCCCCTGAACCCATGCAACTCAGTCTGCTCTGGCCTACGCTTACCCCAGAGGAAAAGATGCGTAGACGAACCCACAACCTGTGCCTATACTGCGGTGAATCTGGGCACTACGTGAGAGCCTGCCCCAACAAGATGCGTAAGTGTCGTTCTGCCTCTTCAATGTGTGCATCTGTGTTACCTAAACTTGGTTCTCATCTCTCTCTTTCCTTCACTCTGCAGCTTCCAGGAGGGAGTATTCCAGTGTCAGTAATTATTGATTCCGGCGCATGCAGCTGTTTCATCGATTTGACCTTTGCTGCCAACCATCTTATTCCTCCTCAACCTAAGGCTCATGGGCTTGCTGTCCATCTAGCGGATGGATCCATCCTTAGTTCAGGCCCGGTCACTCAAGAGACCGTCCCCTTGCTGGCCACCATGGGTACCCACCATCAGGAGCTTCTGCGTCTGGATGCCATCTCTTCTCCTCTCTTCCCTATTATCCTAGGGATGCCCTGGCTGCAGGCCCACAATCCCAGTATCAACTGGGTCACAGGAAAAGTCAAATTCCTCTCTGAGTATCGCCAACAGCATTGTTTACAGCAATCTTCTGACATGACCTCCCAACTCCTGTGCTTGGACTCAGATGCTGAACTACGTCAGTCCATCCCTGAAGCTTATCTGGACTTCCTGGATGTATTTAGTAAAAAAGGAGCAGAAACCTTGCCCCCTCATAGGCCGTATGACTGTCCTATAGAACTGTTACCTGGTACTGAAGTTCCATTTGGGAGAATCTTCCCGTTAACTGAGCAGGAGTTAGACACATTAAAGACTTACATAGATGAAAATTTGGAAAAAGGGTTCATTCGTCCTTCTACCTCCCCAGCCGGTGCCGGCATCTTCTTTGTCGAGAAGAAGGACCACTCGTTACGTCCCTGCATCGATTACCGGGAGTTGAATAAGATCACCATTAAGAATCGTTATCCCTTGCCTTTAGTACCTGAACTTTTTCAAAGATTAGGAACCGCAGTCACGAAACTAGATCTCCGCGGAGCTTATAACTTGATCCGTATCAGAAAAGGGGACGAATGGAAGACGGCCTTCCGTACTCGATTCGGGCACTTCGAGTACCTTGTCATGCCATTTGGATTATGCAATGCTCCCGCAACCTTCCAACATTTCGTCAACGATATTTTCCATGATTACCTGGATCTGTATGTAATAGTATACCTTGACGACATCTTGATCTTCTCCTCTTCACTAACCGATCACTGTAGACATGTCTGCAATGTCCTAACCCGGCTTAGGCAACATGGCCTCTATGCAAAACTCGAGAAATGCGAGTTTGAACGTCAATGAATTCAGTTCTTGGGCCTAGTCATCTCAGTGGAGGGTATCAGGATGGACCCCCAAAAGGTGTCTGCTATTCTGGATAGGCCCTCTCCGATAGATAAAAAAGGGGGGACAACGCTTTATTGGCTTTGCCAATTTTTACCGGAAGTTTATTAAAGGTTTTTCTGCAATCATCGCTCCAATCACCAAATTGACCAAACAGGGAACCCGATTTTCTTGGACTGACAAAGCCCAGTTGGCTTTCGAAAGACTCAAAAAGCTATTTACTTCAGCCACCATTTTGAAACACCCTAACCCTGTCCTACCATTTGTCTTGGAGGTCGACACTTCGGAGATCGCAGTGGGAGCGGTGCTCTCTCAACGACAGGGTGCCAAGGCCCTCCTCTATCCAGTAGCGTTCTTTTCACGCAAACGTTCTATTTCGGAAAGAAATTATGATGTGGGGGATTGAGAACTTCTGGCCATCAAGGCGGCTCTGGAGGAATGGCGTTACCTATTGGAGGGTGCTGCACATCCTATTCTGGTCTACACCGACCACAAGAATCTGGAATACCTGAGAACAGCCAAAAGATTAAGACCTCGTCAGGCCAGATGGGCACTTTTTTTCTCACGATTCCAGTTTCACATAACTTACAGGCCCGGTTCCAAGAATATAAAGTCAGATGCTCTTTCCCGCATGTTTTATGATTTAGAGAAGACCGTATCTCCCGATACGATTCCTCCTTCGGGGAACTTCCTGCTCCTCCAAGGGGACCTTGTTTCACGGATAAGACAGGCCTCGGTGGGAATGCTTCCGTACCCCGAAACCGATTGGAGAGAGGGCCTGTTTTGGCGAAGAGACAAGATCGTGGTTCCCGAGAAGCTAAGGGTAACTGTGATGGAACTATGTCATGATCATAAGTTGGCCGGACATTTCGGTGTCCTGAAAACCACTGAGCTGGTACAGTGCACCTTCTGGTGGCCTCAATTAGCCTGTGACTGTAAAAATTTTGTGGATTCATGCAACACTTGTGCTCGGAGTAAGAACACCAGGACAAAGGCCTGGGGATTATTAAAACCCTTACCTGTTCCAGAGAGGCCATGGAAGATGATATCAATAGACTTCATTGTGGAATTGCCCCCCTCCGAGGGTTTCTCTACTATTTTTGTTGTGGTAGACAGGCTGTCGAAGATGGCACATTTCCTCCCCATGAAGGGTACACCTTCGGCTATGGATACAGCAAAGATTTTTGTCAAAGAAGTGGTTAGGTTACATGGAGTCCCAGCAAGCATTGTGTCCAATCGGGGTGTTCAATTCACTTCAAGGTTCTGGAAGGCCCTCTGTGGTTCCCTTGAAATTGAATTGACCTTTTCATCCGCCTATCATCCCCAGACGAACGGGCAAACTGAGAGAACCAACCAGACCTTGGAGCAATACCTCAGGTGCTTCTCTGCCTTCTCTCAGGATGACTGGGTTTCCTTATTACCCGTTGCAGAATTCTCCTATAACAACTCCTTGCACTCTGCCATCAAACACCATTTTACGCTAATTACGGGTTCCATCCATCTTTTCTACCAATCTCAGTACCTGAATGCTCCGTTCCGGCCGTCTCAGAGACTTTGAATTTCTTTTCCACCAACAATAAGATCCTACAAGAGACTATGGCCAAATCCCAGGATTACAATAAAAAAATGTTTGATAAGAAGAGGCGTGGAGAATTGATCTTGGAGCCCGGCAACCAAGTGTGGTTGTCCACAACTAACCTGAAAATGTCTTGTCCCTCTAGGAAATTAGGCCCTAAGTTTATGGGTCCGTTCCCAGTGAAGAGGAAAATAAATGATGTGACCTATGAACTTGATTTGCCAGACTTTCTAAAAGTACACCCGGTCTTCCATGTGACGCTGCTGAATCCTGCTACCTCTAATCCTTTTGCTGGTCGCACTGTCGGCCCACCCAAACCTGTCATAATTGACAACGAAGAGGAATTAGAGGTAGAGGCAATCCTTGACTGTAGGAAAAGGAGGAATGGAATTCAGTATCTTATTAAATGGAAGGGGTATGGTCCGGAGGACAATTCCTGGGAACCAGAAAACAATTTACATGCCCCGGAACTTTTACAGACTTTCAGAAATGTTCATGCCTCCAAGTTGGCCCGGCTGGGCATCCGGAGGCTGCCCTTAGGGAGGGGGCACTGTCAGAGAGCTCACCTTGCTGGTCATGGGATTGGCCGCCTGGGGGCATGCCTGTGAGCAAGCCGGCCTATTTAAGTTTGTCAGGCACTCTGTTCAGTGCTGCCTGATCATCAGCTTCATGTGCCATAGTTCCTGTTTCCTGTCTTGTCTTCCTGTTTACCTGATCTCCTGATGACCCGGATTGCCCTTGGATTCTCCTGTTTGCTGCCTGTACCTGACCTTGGCCTGTTTGACTCCGCTTCTGCCTGCTCCTATTGTACCTTGCTGCCAGTCTGTTACCAAACCCTGCTTTTGTCCCGATCTGCCTGTCTTGCTCCTGCTCAGCACCTGTTACCAGTGTTACCACGGACTACTGACCTGTTGTCTGAAGATCATCTCTCATCCTGTACCTGGATCTCTTCAGCAGGCTCTCATACCATTCCGCACTCTCGTGCCTCCTGTCTGCTCTACCAGGGGCCATGAGTCGGATAAGTAAGGGAGTCTACTCTCTGCCCAAACGGACTCATCAGTCTGGTAAGTAAAAGTCTGACAATCGCATTCATGGCAGACATACAGCAAATGTTCTATTGCTTTCTTGTTAAAGAAGAACACCAAAACTTTCTGAGGTTTCTCTGGTTCAGGGACAACAACCCCTCTGGAGAAATCACAGAATACCGCATGAGGGTGCACATATTTGGCAACAGTCCTTCCCCTGCAGTTGCTATATATGGCCTCAGACACTCTGCTAGAGTGGGAGAGTCAGAGTATGGGTCAGATGTCAGACAGTTTGTGGACAAGGATTTCTTTGTAGACGATTGCTTGAAATCACTACCCACAAACAAAGCCGCAATCAGTCTCCTCAAAAGAACTCAGGCAATGCTTGCTTGTTCCAACTTAAGACTCCACAAGATTGCTTCCAAGTAGAGAAGTTTTAGAAGCCTTTCCTGTCCAAGATCATTCTAACGAGTTAAAGGACTTAGATCTAGGCACAGACTCGCTTCCCATGCAACGCAGCCTTAGTTTGCTTTGGGACTTAAGATCTGACACGTTTACTTTCCAAGTAAACACAGAAAAAAAAACCTTTACTCGTAGAGGTGTCCTGTCTACCCGTAGAGTAGACTACCTATTACATTTGAAGGCCCTAGAGCACCAGGACAATGACATGTGACACTGACGTGGCACTGATGACAGATGGCACTGATACGTGGCACTGATGTGGCACTGATGACAGATGGCACTAATACTTGGCACTGATGACAGATGGCACTAATACGTGGAACTGATGACAGATGGCACTAATACGTGGCACTGACAGATGGCACTAGTACGTGGCACTGATGACACATGACACTGATGACAGATGGCACTAATATGTGGCACTGATGACACGTGGCACTGATGACAGATGGCACTAATACGTGGCACTGATGACACGTGGCACTGATGAAAGGTGGCACTAATACGTGGCACTGATAACAGATGGCACTAATACGTGGCACTGATGACAGATGGCACTAATATGTGGCACTTATGACAGATGACACTGATACGTGGCACTGATGACACTGATGACAGATGGCACTGATACGTGGCACTGATGACAGATGGTACATGACACTGACAGGTGGCACTGATGACAGATGGCACTAATATGTGGCACTGATGACAGATGGCACTGATGACAGATGGCACTTATACGTGGCACTGGGGACAGATGGCAGTGGGGACAGATGGCAGTGGGGACAGATGGCACTGGGGACAGATGGCACTGGGGACAGATGGCAGGGACATGACAGTGGAGACAGATGACAGCGACATGACAGTAGGGACAGATGGCAGGGACATAACAGTAGGGACAGATGGCATCGACATGACAGTAGGGACAGATGGCAGGGACAGATGGCAGCGGGGACACTTTTTTTCATTTTTTTTTTTACTTACCACCGCAGCGGTTCGCTCTTCCTCCTCACACGCTGTCTCTGTGTGAGGAGGGAGAGCTGGCGATGAGAGATGATCTCATATGTTTACATATGAGATCATCTCTCATTGGCACCGCCGATCGCACTGAAAACGGCCGCTATGATTGGCCATTTTCAGCGATCTGTGACTGGATGTGTCCAAGGGACACGGCCAGTACAGAACTTCCCCGATGTGCGCCGCGGGAGTGCGCATCGCGGAAGTAAACAGGAGGATGTAGCGTGGGCGCGAAGAGAATAATATCCCATCTTTCACTTTACATATATATTTTGAACATTTTCTCAGGGATGTGGTGCCTGGGGACTCTCAGACACTAGACCTCTTTCTACTTAGATAAACGAATAGACTACCTGTATGGTACAGACTTTGTGGTGAAGACCAACAACAACCCACTTACCTACGTACTTACACCAGAAGGCCTTATGGTTCAGATATTACCACAGACAGCTGGATGCAACTTACTACTGAAGAAGTAAAAGCCCTGTGTCAAAGGGCCACCAGAGCCAAAGTTATCAGAGTCCCCACAGTTGGCGTTTCCAAATGTTACTATGACCTTTCTCAAATAAGAGGTTAAGGCCTGCCCAGGTTGTCAACAAAGGATCTATAGAAATACCAACAAGAAGATCCTGCCGCATTCTAACACTGAAAGCTCTAGAGAGCTTGCTATTAACAGAACAGATACTCTGAAAGAAGCACAATTAGTCCACAGGGGTACATGAGGAGCGTGGCCATGCCTTTGTCACTTTATTAGATCAGACATCAATATTATCTCACCAATGATATGTACATAGATTGCTTAAGAAAGGAATTTGGAAGCGGTGTATAAAAAAGCTCTGGGGGGCCTCCAATGCCTTAGATCAAAAGAACAAAATAACTTTGACCTTACATTAAGAATACAAGACTCTGCAGCCTGGGGACAGAGTATTGCAGAGAAATTTAGGTGCCCCAGAGAAGCACAAACTAGCTGACCGCTGGAGGTCTCAACCATTTATAAGATCAGATCCAACCAGAAGGGAAAACCATCCCAGTAAACATATGGCATTGCAATCATCTCTTGCCCTCACAGACTGTTGCTAGTCCTACTAGAATGGTTTCTTGCAGACCTTGTCCATTAACCCAGTTTTAAGACAATGTTCCAAGCATAGATGAAGAGGACAGTTAAGAATAGATGGGAATCAAATTGTTGTGGCAGAGGCAGAACTAAAGCCTTCATGGCCCCGGTGCAAGAAACCATGAAGGGCCCCCCTGACCCCTGGCTGGGGCCCTTCCCACTGATCCCAGGGCCCTTTACTCCCATCATGAGTCCCTTTTTTACGGTCCTGCAGTGGGCCCCTTTCACATGTTCTGCAGTGATCCCCGTTCTTGCCATCTTTGTGACCCTTTGCAATTTGACAGGCATGTGGGTTATTATTTTTTAATTTTTTTACTATTTAACATTTCTTTTTTGCACTTTTTAAATTGTTTGCAATTTTTTCAGCTTAAATCAGCAGGAGGGAGAGGGGATAAGCTTGTTTTCAGCTGCTACAGAGTAAAATGCAGTGCACTAGAAGTTCTGTGAAAGGAACCCTTCAAAAGAATATGTATTTATACAGAAAAAGATGATTCATCTCCAGTCCAAAAATTAAGATAAAACCATTTTATTGAAATAAGATCAATGGGTACACCTCAATGCCATTGAAGTAATAAATGCCAAGCACTGTTTCATAGAAAAGGAAATTTTCTGGTCCCATCAAGCCTATGCAGCACAATAGGTACTACAACTCCTGGTGTAATATAGAGCCTGAAAAATGTCAGTGCACATAAACATCACTGCAGCTGTGTCATAGGCAAATGACCATAGGTGAGCCAGGGGAAAGAAAAAATACCACTATGAGGCTTGCCATGCAGCGATGGCAGGAAATACACCAAACTGATGGCCGTCCTGTGTGTGTGCAGGATGCTGGAAGTGATGTTGGCAGCCATGCAGTGAGCCGGAAGCAGGGCTTTTTTTCAGCAGGAACTAGGGGGAACTCAGTTCAACCACCTCTGGCTCAGGTCTTCTGCTCCCTGCTCACCACTATCACTTGGTAACATTGAAGTCCAGCTTCTGCGTTTACAAGTGATAGCTTATCTCCCAGTAGCTTCCACAGGTCAGATCTCCTGCGCAGATCCCACTGAGTGCCAGACAGGGACAAAGGAGATACAGAACAGGTGCCCAGGGTTCAGTTCAGTCATGGGCAGGAGAGGGTGTGTGGTAAGCTGCACCCTCTGTGGTCTCCATTTTTTCCCTGGTGACCAGTTGTTGATGCTCCTACTGCATGATCTCCCTTGCAAGTGACTCTAGTATAGTATAGTATGCTGGGAGGTACTACAGCCGGATAGGTACTTCAGCCTAATATTGCAACAAAGGTAAGACATATGACAGATGGTGGAGCTTTTAAGGAGGGGGGAGAAGATGAGGGTAGGGGAGGGAGGGGTTGTATGCAGAGGAAAGAGATACTATTTGATGCCATTTGGCAGTTATATGTGTGTGGTGGGCATGGTTGAATTCCTGCACCTTTTCTCTGAGAAAAAAAGCCCTGGCTGGAAGTGATGTAAGCAGTGATCCTGGCAGCAAGAATGGAGCCTGAAATGGATGGGGAACCTTCTCTCACTAAGGGTAATGCATTTTAAAGTAAACCGCTTCTTTGTAAAACCCTTGTCTTTCTGCTGCTGCATACAGGGGATTGGTTTCTTTAATTGCCCACAAAACCTAATGTGACTGGGAGGCCGCATGGACCCCCCCTGGAGCAGGGGCTAGGTTGCAATTGCGACCCCTGTGACCCTCAATAGTACACCCACTGGCCTGTGGCTTTCTTCACCTAAAGAAACATCTGCTTTAGCGAAAGAAAAAGACCTGGTAGTAACCAGATCTGAGACACCAGAACTCACCCTTAAAAATCAGTCACTAGAGGCCCCAGAGGCACAGCAGATGATGTGGAGACAGATCAAGATCATATGGAGATAACAATGCAAAAGGAGTAGGCCAAACCTATGCAGGAACCATGAACCAATAGTTTTGAACAGAACTGATTGAACAGAAGTCGATTGAGAGATCCCTGCTGAACCAGCGGAATTTCACTCCATCTATGGCCAGCTTAGATCCCCCACAAACTCCTAAAACAGTGAGAAGTGGACTTATAATCTCTGGTGTCAGTCTCCATCTCCATCTATGACATACTGTATGTGCAAATGGGAGACTGAAGTCTCCCAAGCTCCAGTACCACTTCACAGATGTTTCTGTAGAGGATATGAACTTCAGTAACGAACTTGCCTACCTAACATTGTAATGATATATAGCAGGGATATGCAATTAGCGGACATCCAGCTGTTGCAAAGTCCCATCATGCCACTGCCTTTGGGTGTCATGCTTGTGGCTGTCAGAATCTTGCTATGCCTCATAGGACTTGTAGTTTTGCAACAGCTGGAGGTCCGCTAATTGCATATCCCTGATATATAGGGTACAAAAAGCCTAGAATTCACAAAAACTGGTATGGCGTAAAGGCTGCCATTCCCACTTATTTTTATAAACACTTTTAGACCTTTCAGATGAACAGCATTGTGCTGGTTAAATGTGCAGTGCACTTAACTAGCTGGGAAACGCAAGCAGCCAGTATAACGTAAACCTAAATAATAGTAGAAGGAAAGGAACCAAGGGAGAATAGACTATAGAAGAGCACTGTAATATTACCCATCAATCAGCAAACCAGCTCTTCCAAAATCACAGCTGTGCTTCATTAAGCAGATAGAACTTTGTGCGGTAAGGGACACATTTTTGGAAGGGGGCATTACATGAAGGTCACTGCTAAAACACCCCAGTCTAGATAGCATTGTCCTAATTGTCCTTTTGCAGTTTGCTAGACATTTATTAAATAAATAGAGCATTAATTATTTACAAAGTGATTTTTTACCTAGCTAAGGGAATATGCTGAAGCTAAGAGAATGCAGAAGGACAAAGATCAAAACTGGAAAGTCACAGTGTCAGGAAGGCAATAGTCATGCACATGTAGCAGAGGGCTCTTGCCAGTAACCGATGGTGCATCTGCGTGCGTGCACGCACACACCCATGCCCAATCTTAGGAATGGCGCCAAGCCTCCTATTTAAGGTAAATACCAATGTCTGGCAATTGCTGGATGTTCTTCAACTCCCCCATGATCTGTTTCCTGTGTTCCTACTCTCGCTGATTGGTCTCCCATTGCTGTCCTAGCATGCTCTGACCTTGCTCTGCAAATTCTGGATTCTGACCTCGGCTTTTTTCTGACATACTCTGCTGTTTGTTGGTGCTGACCTTGGCTTGCTTCTTGACTACACTTACTTCTGCTCCTCCTGTGTATGACCCCAGCCTGGCTACTGACCTAGCTACCGATGCTGCATGCCTAGATAAGGTTCATGTTAAAATAATAGGGGAACTCTATAGCATTTAGTGAATATACTGTATATTTCTTTAATATATCCCCCCCCAATAGGACTATGAGAGTCTTCCTGTGTATATTGCTAAATTATTATTAATTTAACCACTTCAATACAGGGCGTTTTCACCCCCTTCCTGCCCAGGCCAATTTTCAGCTTTCAGCGCTGTAACATTTTCAATGACAATTGCGCGGTCATGCAACACTGTACCCAAATTAAATTTTTATCACAAATAGAGCTTTCTTTTGGTGGTATTTTATCACCTCTGCAGTTTTTATTTTTTGTGCTATAAACAAAAAAAGAGTGACAATTTTGAATAAAACATAATATTTTTATCTTTTTGCTATAATAAATATCCCATTTTTTAAATAAACAAAATTTATTTTTTTCCTCAGTTTAGGCCAATATGTATTCTTCTACATATTTTTGCCAAAAAAAATTGCAATAAGCGTATATTGATTGGTTTGCGCAAAAGTTATACCATCTACAAAATAGGGGAAAGATTTATGGCATTTTTATTATTTTTTTTTACAAGTAATGGCAGCGATCTGCGATTTTTATCATGACTGTGACATTGCGGCGGACAGATCGGAAAATTTTGACACTATTTTGGGACCAGTGACACTCATACAGTGATCAGTTCTATAAATATGCGCTGATTACTGTATAAATGTCACTGGCAGGGAAGGAGTTAACACTAGGGGGCGATCAAGAGGTTAACTGTATTACCTAGGGAGTGATTCTAACTGTGGGGGGAGGGGACTGACTAGGGGAGGGGACCGATCGATGTTTCTATATACTAGGAACACACAATCTGTCTCCTCTCCCCTGACAGGACGTTGATCTGTGTTTTCACACACACAGATCCACATTCCTGTTCTGTCACCAGCAATCGCGGGTGCCCAGCAGACATCACGGCCGCCGTGCACACGCAACGGTTCCCGAGTAAATGGACCAATGGACTATGAGAGTCTTCCTGTGTATATTGCTAAATTATTAATACTTAATACTTAGTTATTAATAATTATTAATTACTGAATTATTAATTACTGCTACAATGTAAAGTAGTGAGTGTACAGCTTGTATAACAGTGTCAATTTTCTGTCCCCTCAAAATAACTCAACATACAGCCATTAATGTCTAAACCGCTGGCAACAAAAGTGAGTACAGCCCTAAGTGAAAATGTCCAAATTGGGCCCAAAGTGTCAATATTTTGTGTGGCCACCATTATTTTCCAGCAGTGCCTTAACCCTCTTGGGCATGGAGTTCACCAGAGCTACACAGGTTGCCACTGGAGTCCTCTTCCACTCCCCCATGACAACATCACGGAGCTGGTGGTTAGAGACCTTGTGCTCCTCCACCTTCCATTTGAGGATGCCTCACAAATGCTCAATAGGGTTGAGGTCTGGAGACATGCTTGGCCAGTCCATTACCTTTACCCTCAGCTTTTTTAGCAAGGCAGTGGTCACCTTGGAGGTGTGTTTGGGGTCGTTATCATGTTGGAATACTGCCCTGCGGCCCAATCTCTGAAGGAAAGGGATCATTCTCTGCTTCAGTACGTCACGGTACATGTTGTCATTCATGGTTCCCTCAATGAACTGTAGCTCCCTAGTGCCAGCAGCACTCATGCAGCCCCAGACCATGACACTCCCACCACCATGCTTGATTGTAGACAAGACACACTTGTCTTTGTACTCCTCAACTGGTTGCTACCACACACACGCTTGACACCATCTGAACCAAATAAGTTTATCTTGGTCTCATCAGACCACAGAACATGGTTCCAGTAATCCATGTCCTTAGTCTGCTTGTCTTCAGCAAACTGTTTGCGGTCTTTCTTGTGTATCATCTTTAGAAGAGGCTTCCTTCTGGGACGACAGCCATGCAGACCAATTTGATGCACTGTACAGTGTATGGTCTGAGCACTGACAGGCTGTCACCCCACCCCTTCAACCTCTGTAGCAGTGCTGGCAGTATTCATACGTCTATTTCC
Organism: Lithobates clamitans; assembly: GCA_037952925.1. Lineage (NCBI taxonomy): Eukaryota > Metazoa > Chordata > Amphibia > Anura > Ranidae > Lithobates > Lithobates clamitans. Next base: position 1,312,490 of record JBBGZY010000929.1, read on the forward strand.
CAAAGACAACCTCTGGATATGACGCTGAGCATGTGCACTCAACTCCTTTGATGGACCATGGCGAGGCCTGTTCTGAGTGGAACTTGTCCTCTTAACCACTTGACCACTGGGCACTTAAACCCCCTTAATAACCAGACCAATTTTCAGCTTTTGGTGCTCTCACATTTTGAATGACAATTACTCAGTCATGCAACACTGTATCTATATGAATTTTTTGTCCTTTTTTTCACACAAATAGAGCTTTCTTTTGGTGGTATTTAATCACCACTGGGTTCTTTATTTTTTGCGCTATAAAAGAAAAAAGACCGAAAAATCTGTAAAAAAATTAATTTTTCTTCGTTTCTGTTATAAAATTTTGCAAATCAGTAATTTTTCTTCATATATTTTGGCCAAAATTTATTCCGCTACATATCTTTGGTAAAAATAACCCAAATTAGTGTATATTATTTGGTCTTTGTGAAAGTTATAGAGTCCACAAGCTATGGTACCAATATCTGAAAATTGATCACACCTGAAGTATTGACGGCCTATCTCATTTCTTGAGACCCTAACATGCCAGAAAAGTGCAAATACCCCCCAAATGACCCCTTCTTGGAAAGAAGACATTCCAAGGTATTTAGAAAGATGCATGATGAGTTTTTTGAAGTTGTCATTTTTTCCCACAATTCTTTGCAAAATCAAGGTTTTTTTTTTTCGTTTTTTTTTTTTTTACAAAATTGTCATATTAGCAGGTTATTTCTCACACACAGAATATGCATACCACAAATTACACCCCAAAACACATTCTGCTATTACTCCCGAGTATGGCGATACCACATGTGTGAGACTTTTACACAGCGTGGCCACATACAGAGGCCCAACATGCAGGGGAGCACCTTCAGGCGTTCTGGAGCACCCAGGCCAATTCTGACATTTCTCTCCTACATGTAAAAATCATCATTTATTTGCTAGAAAATTACATAGAACCCCAAAACATTATATATGTTTTTTTAGCAAAGACCCTAGAGAATACAATAGCGGTCATTGCAACTTTTTATCTCGCACGATATTTGCGCAGCAATTTTTCGAACGCGTTTTTTTTGGAAAAAAAACAGTTTTTTTTGGAAAAAAAACAGTTTTTTGCTTTAAAAAAAAACAAAACAGTAAGGATAGCCCAATGTTTTTGCATAATATGAAAGATGAAGTTACGCCAAGTTAATAGATACCTAACATGTCACCTTTCAAAATTGCACACGCTTGTAGAATGGTGCCAAACTTCGCCACTTAAAAATCCCCATAGGCGACGCTTTAAAATTTTTTACTGGTAACAAATTTTGAGTTACAGAGGAGGTCTAGGGCCAAAATTATTGCTCTCGCTCTACCGATCGCAGCGATACCTCACATGTGTGGTTTGAACACCGTTTTCATATGTGGGCGGGACTTACGTATGCGTTCGCTTCTGCATGCGAGCACACGGACAGGGGCGCTTTAAAATTTTTTTTTTTTTTTTTATTGTTCATTTTACTTTAATTATTTTAGTTTGACACTTTTTTCCAAAAAAAAAATTTTTTTGATCACTTTTATTCCTATTACAAGGAATGTAAACATCCCTTGTAATAGGAATATGGCATGACAGGTCCTCTTTACAGTGAGATATGGGGTCAATAAGACCCCACATCTCACCTCTAGGCTGTTCCTGAAATTTAAAAAAAAAAAAAAAAAAAAAAGATCCTGGCTTCGATCGTAGCGGTGAGTCGGTAGAAGCACCGGAGGGCGGCGGGAGGGGGGGCGTCCCCTCTCGCCTCCCGTAAGAAAGATCAAGCAGTGTAACAGCCGCTATGATCGTTCTCATGGTATAGGGAATCGCCGGCTGAAAAATATGATATCTGAATGATGCCTGTAGCTGCACCCATCATTCAGATATCCCCGCACAAAGTCAAGGACGTCGTATGACGGAAGGCGGGAAGTGGTTAAAACGCTTTTTTTTTTTAACACAAAGTTGTCCATTTATACAATATTTCTAACACATAGCATGTATATACCAAAAATGACCCCCCAAAATAGATTCTCCTACTCCTCCTGAGTACGGCGATACCACATGTGTGAGACTTCCACAGCCTGGCCACATACAGAGGCTGGGTATGGCTGAGCATGGCTGGGTATTGCAGAGTATCGCCGAGTATGACTGGGTATGGCAGAGTATGGCTGGGTATCACCGAGTATTGCAGAGTATGGCTGGGTATTGCGGGGTATTGCAGAGTATGGCTGGGTATGGCAGAGTATTGCGGGTTATGGCAGAGTATTGCAGATTTTTGCGGGGTATTGCAGAGCATGGCTGGGTATGGCAGAGTATGGCTGGGTATCACTGAGTATTGCAGAGTATGGCTGGGTATTGCGGGATATTTCAGGGTATTGCAGAGTATTGCGGGGTATTCCAGGGTATGGCAGAGTATTGCGGGGTATTCCAGGGTATTGCGGGGTATGGCAGAGTATTGCGGGGTATGGCAGAGTATTGCGGGGTATTTCAGGGTATTGCGGGGTATGGCAGAGTATTGCGGGGTATGGCAGAGTATTGCGGGGTATTTTGGGGTATGGCAGAGTATTGCGGGGTATGGCAGAGTATTGCGGGGTATTCCAGGGTATGGCAGAGTATTGCGGGGTATTCCAGGGTATGGCAGAGTATTGCGGGGTATTCCAGGGTATGGCAGAGTATTGCGGGGTATTCCAGGGTATGGCAGAGTATTGCGGGGTATTCCAGGGTATGGAAGAGTATTGCGGGGTATTCCAGGGTATGGCAGAGTATTGCGGGGTATTCCAGGATATGGCAGAGTATTGCGGGGTATTCCAGGGTATGGAAGAGTATTGCGGGGTATTCCAGGGTATGGCAGAGTATTGCGGGGTATTCCAAGGTATGGCAGAGTATTGCGGGGTATTCCAGGGTATGGAAGAGTATTGCGGGGTATTCCAGGGTATGGAAGAGTATTGCGGGGTATTCCAGGGTATGGCAGAGTATTGCGGGGTATTCCAGGGTATGGCAGAGTATTGCGGGGTATTCCAGGGTATGGCAGAGTATTGCGGGGTATTCCAGGGTATGGTAGAGTATTGCGGGGTATTCCAGGGTATTGCAGAGTATTGTGGGGTATTCCAGGGTATGGCAGAGTATTGCGGGGTATTCCAGGGTATGGCAGAGTATTGCGGGGTATTCCAGGGTATGGCAGAGTATTGTGGGGTATTCCAGGGTATGGCAGAGTATTGCGGGGTATTCCAGGGTATGGCAGAGTATTGCAGGGGTATTCCAGGGTATGGCAGAGTATTGCAGGGGTATTCCAGGGTATGGCAGAGTATTGCAGGGGTATTGCGGGGTATGGCAGAGTATTGTGGGGCATTGCAGAGGGAATTGCAGAGCATGCAGAGTAGTGGGGATGGCTGAGCATGGATGGATGGATGGCTGGATGTCTCTGTGCAGCGCTGTGGGCACTACAGATGCAGCCCACAACGCTGCAGCCATCCATCCATCCGCCTCTCCGGTCACTGTGTACCGATCGGTACACAGGAGGGGAGGAGAGGGGGAGGAGAGGAACCGGCGTCATCAGATGACGCCGGTTTGTTGACATGTGATCGCTCCGTCATTTGACAGAGCGATCACATGGTAAACGGCCGCGATCAGCGGCCATTTACCGGGATCTGTGATGCGCCGGGTCCTCTGGACCCGGCGGTCACGGATGCTCTCGAGTGCGCGCCCTAGGGGGCGCGCGAGAGCAGAATTCTGGGAGGACGTCCCTGGACGCCCTCCCAGAGTTAAACAACCGCCCTGTAGCCGTCATTTGGCTATGGGCCGGTTGTTAAGTGGTTAAACTACTGTATTGTCTTGGCCACCATGCTGCAGCTCAGTTTCAGGGTCTTGGCAATCTTCGTAAAGCCTAGGCAATCTTTATGTAGAGCAACAACAGTTCTTTGCAATGAGGTGCCATGTTAAACTTGCCATGCCATGTTAAACTTCCAGTGACCAGTATAAGAGAGTGAGAGAGACTCGAACATCGGGCTCATCCCTACTTTCCACTCACTCTTTCATAAGGCAATATTTGTGGAGTGCAGGACTAATAGTTGTCCTGTGGACAGATTCTCCCACCTGAGCTGTGGATCTCCGCAGCTCCTACAGAGTTACCATGGGCCTCTTGGCTGCTTTTCTGATTAATGCTCTCCTTGCCCGGCCTGAAAGTTTAGGTGGAAGGCCATGTCTTGGTAGGTTTGTAGTTGTGCCATACTTTTTCCATTTTCAAATGATGGATTAAACAGTGGTCCATGAGATGTTCAAAGCTTGGGATATTGTTTTATCCCTGACCTGTCTGGTGTGTTTTTTGGCCTTCATAATGCTGTTTGTTCACTAAGGATCTCTAACAAACCTCTGAGGGCTTCACAGAAGAGCTGTATTTTTATTGAGATTAAATTACACACAGGTGGACTCTATATACTAATTTGGTGACTCTTGAAGACAATTGGTTCCACTAGATTTTACTTAGGGGTATCAGAGTAAAGGGAGCTGAATACAAATGCACGCCACACATATTTCACATATTTATTTGTAAAAAAAATGAAAACCATTTATCATTTTCCTTCTACTTCACAATTATGTGCCACTTTGTGTTGGTCTATTACATAAAATCCCAATAAAATAAATTTATGTTTTTGATTGTAACATGACACAGTGTGGAAAATGTCAAGGGGCATGAATACTTTTTCAAGGCACTGTATATATTCACTAAGGGGAACATTTTGCCTGATGTGGAATTGTGGGCAGTGGCCATACTGCTAAGACAAAATATTCTAAGCATTAACAAACCCAAAAATACAATAACAACAAAACAAAAATAGCCTAAAGCATAGCAGTTCGCTTACAAAATATGCATTACTCAATGTTGGATTAGAAAGACTCAAGATAGCATCACAGGCTAGAATTAAAAAGGGTTGTGAGCACAAACCAAACAAAAGTAGGACAGCCTAGGGATGTGAACAGTAAACTGACTAGTTCTCCTGTACAGTTCTGCAGAGTAAAGGGTTTATAAAGATGAAAGGAGAGCAATAACTGCTTTCCTTTATAGCCAAGGCCATACATTTTTATTAAGGTATTTTCTAAGACATACACACAAGCACAGTATATCTATTTTATTAAAGGCAAAAAAATAAAATAACACCATTAGAAAACCATTGGCAGAAGTGTTGCATATTAAACCTTTCCAATGTTTGCATCCTAAACTACTTATCAATAAACACCAACAAATTGATATTAACATACCAATCCCCATCTATACTTCCCCTTCTAAAAATCTTTTTGGGTATACAGCTTTAGTCACACAATTTACCACAAATGAAGTGTGTCCTACATCTTGCTGGCTGCTGCCTATTAAGGATGAGCTGAATGTTCAATCTGAACTTAAGTTTGGACCGAACCTTGGCTGTTCAGGTGTTCAGAAGAATGGCCGAACATTTATTAATTTGAAGGGATATGATTGTCATGTATAGATGCGGTATTACTTCCACTATTATATATTAGAGCTTTCTGCTGTCAGTGTTTCTTACAGAAAACCATTGATGTCTTCGGCCTCATTCATTTACATGGTTGAGAATCCCCGGTCATGTAAGCAAAACGGTGGGGATAATTGGAAAAAAAACAGTCGGGTCCCCGCCCCCAATTCACAGACACTTTAACTGTAGGTTGCAGGAAAGAAAATCGACTGATTACCCCATCAACACAGTCAGTGTGAATAAAAAAAATCCCTCCGGCAACACTATTGTGTTCTGCCAGCGGGGAGCCCTCCCAAAACACAGTGATTACTGCCAGTGGCTATAGTCACTGGCAGTAATAACATTCAAATATCCCATGGGCTGGATATACTAAAGTTGATTGATGGATCAACTTCAGTACAACCAGCCTGCTCATAGATGGATCAAATCTGGACAGCTGCTGAACAGCCCGAGATTCGATCCATGTATGGCCGGCTTAAACCTTCCTCACTCTATCCTAAACTAAAAAAAGGTTTGGTCTGGAATTGATAATTTGATAAGCTCTTAATGAGATGAAAAATTCTAATGTTTATTAAATCTACTTCCAGGTTTTCTTGCAAATTAATCTATCTGAAAGTCTGTTAAATATTGTTTTCAATTATAAAACGAATTGAGTGCCCTTCTCTTTTCTATCTAAAGGCTACTAGTATTGCACAACAGGAATGTGAACATGTGCAAACATAAAATTATTTTTTTTTTTAAGAGAGAAGGGTAAGAACTTTTGATAAGGTTTTTTGACTTAAATTCACCAACCCCCCCTTCCCTTTTTGTATGGAGTCACGGGGACAGGATTCCAGGCAAATATCCCCAATTGGGTGACAGCCAGAAATAAAAACCTGACAGAAATTTTATGTTTAATAGGTTTTTATTAAAGTTTTAAGAAAGAAGAAGGAAAGCAGAAAGGAACAGCATACAACATAATCACAGTATGAAACACAAAGCTTGAAATAGTAAATGAACTGTATTATAGTATACAGGGTGAGAAGGTTGTTTGCTGACTCATATACTCTATGATTTGAAAAATTCTGAGAATTTAAGGGCATTAAATGCTATAAGACACTCAAAAGTGTAGTTGGAGTTGACCAAATTTACTACATCTGAAACGTTAGAGGATAAATTTGATTTCCAGAGTCTGAGAATGGTCAACCTTGCTGCTAGGGATGAGCCATATACCCCCCCGGTTCGGTTCTCACCAGAACCTGCGAACAGACCGAAAATTCGCACGAATGTTAGAACCCCATTGACATCTATGGGACTCGAACGTTCGAAATCAAAAGTGCTCATTTTAAAGGCTAATTTGCATGGTATTGTCCTAAAAATGGTTTGGTTTGGATTTTCAGCTTAAACGCCACCTCGCCAACTGGGTTAAATGGGTCAATTTCCTACAGGCCCTTCCTAGAGGGTTTCTCCTCTGGGAGGGTCAGAATGGGAACCACCAGACCCGACTTAGAAATTCGAAACCATTGGGCTAATTTTTATTGTACGCACTGACATCTTGGCCTCTGTTCAATTCTCCATCAAAAATTCCTTGTATTCCTTCTCCATCCCTCCCCCCCTCCTTCCCATCTAACTTTACTGGCCTATGAGTGTATATAATTTCTACTTAGGACCATTCTAGGTCCTCAAATCATTACTTACTGTTTCTTTAGCCTTCAGCAACTATGTATGTCTATTTAGGCTATGATCTGCACTGCTAATAATATAAATACACCCATTATGATGTGAATTCCATTTCTAGTTTATTACTCTGCCTAGTATATATATACACTGTTGTTTTATCTTTGACCATGCCTCCATTCCCCTTTATCCCCCCTTTTTTTGTTTCTCCCTTCCCTTACCCCCCCTCCCCCTTCCCCCACCCTTCTGGCATTGTTGTACACATATACATTGTATCAATAGGCATCATAATTTGGTGTTGTTGCTCTTTCTTCTTTTTTAAGGCATGTCTACTTATTGATGTTCCCCCTTGATTGTGTGCCATATGATCAACCTGCCCATGCCCCATGCGCGGCGGGGTGCTCATGCAATATCACACTAGGTTCACGGCTGCATGGGTTCCACACTCGGCGCATGGGGGCCGCCCGTCCCCGTCCTGGCATGGGCGGCCTCTTATTTACATGATGTCACGTGCCCGGCTCTCACCCGGGTCATGTGACCTATGTTTTTGTGCGCTGCCGGAGGACGACGCGTGGCGGCGCAGCCAGCGCACACAGGATTCCCCTGTCATTCAGGGGATCTCAGGGCCTGACATCACTGCATCCTCCTCGATGCAGTGCGTCACCATCCACGCCCCCTGGAGTACTGGGAGGTGCCATCTGTGCGCCGCCGCCTCGGGTGATGCCCCAGTTAGCCCCGCCCCTCCGTTTGTATGCACAAAGTGATTGGCTCTCTGCCAGTCACTCGTGCCTTTTAAACCCCTCCACCCTCCAGCTGATGTCTGCTCACTGTGAGGGTGGACACAAGTGAGGACCTGCAGCACTTTGCTCTGTGATTGACCAGGTAACACTTTTTGGGTTTTGAACTTCGTCACCTCTTGCTCCATCTGCTATGACCCAACCAAGGATGCGCCCAGGCTTTTAGCCCTGGGCGCTCCTATGGCTGTCAATTACGTTTGCTTCTAAATATCTTTGACATATCATTTTTTGCCTGTTACTACAGATCAATCCCCTGATCGTCTTCAGGCTTTATCAAAGTTCTCTGATACACCTGTCTGCACAGCTCTCAACAAGCAGGTCCTCGTCTGCTGGCTATTTCCTGTGTCCCAACCCTCCCCTTGGCTTCCTTCTGGCAAGGTACATACCTTTAATATAACCAATCATTTATTATTGGAATTGTTTAGATGCAGGGTTTTATCACTCTGCACGCAGGGGTTTAATGTTAATGGTTCCCTTAATCCAAGACAGTAACATGTTTTTGAATACGGACCTAGGGGCCCCTCCCCCCCCCGACTACCATAGATGTACATATATATGCAATATCCTTGGGTAGATGGGATTCAATAGCCTTTCCCATTTTTGGCTGGGTGTTAATATGGTGGGTGCCAGCCCTATGAACCAATCTAATAGACCCCACTCTTTTGTTTTCCCTCTCTTCCCATACTCTCACAGTAAGGGGTATACTTTGGAGGGCCAACCCAGGCTGTCCTTTGTGTGGGACTCTGTTCTCTATCCCCCTCCTGCTGCCGCTGGACCTACTTCCCTGTGTTGGTGTACTGACCTACCCTGCCAGGCCGGAGGCCTCGCAGGCTGACAGCTGCAACACATTTTGCTTTTAAACGATAAATTCTGGATAGGAAATTATTTCAAGAGCCATACAACTTGCACGGTCAGTTCTTAAACATTCATATGGAAACTATGGTGTGATTATATATGTATTTACGTTCTAAGATTGCACTTCTTGTAAACCAATAATATACATTTAATATGTGTTTATTTGTTTAATTGCAGACGTTTGTACGTTCTGCGACAAATCACATACCCCTGATGAAGAAATGGCAATTTTGAAACGCGTCGGGTTTTTTCTGTTGTTTTTATTATCAACCTAAAAGATCTCTGCGATTAACAGCTATCCTTATCGAACTGTCACTGTATGACTACTACTACTACTTGTCCAGAATCTGATTGTGACTTTGATATGTGTATTGTTCATACGTGCTCATTATTTTAAAATATTTCTTAATAAAATCATATATATTTTTTATACATCTTTCTCATACTTCATTTTGCTATCTGCCCTTTTCTAAAGTCCCACCTAGAGGAAACTTGATCTTTTTCAATGTACTGCAATTTAGGGATGTGGGGCAGGCTAGCATATACTCTGTGACAATTAGCACCTCCTTCAATTATTTTTTTAAAAAGGGTTTGGGGACCCGGGTCCTGCCCCAGGGGACATGTATCAATGCAAAAATAACTTTTAAAAATGGCCATTTTTTCGGGAGCAGTGATTTTAACCACTTCAATACAGGGCACTTAGACACCTTCCCGCCCAGACCAATTTTCAGCTTTCAGCGCTGTCGCAGTTTGAATGACAATTGCGCGGTCATGCTACACTGTACCCAAACTAAATTTTTATCATTTTGTTCCCACAAGTAGAGCTTTCTTTTGGTGGTATTTGATCACCTCTGCGGTTTTTATTTTTTGCTAAACAAATAAAAAAAGACCAAAATTTTTGAAAAAAATAAAGGTTTTGCTTTTGTTTCTGTTAAAAAAATTTGTAAATAAGTAAGTTTTCTCTTTCACTGATGGGCACTGATAAGGAGGCACTGATACGGCGGCACTGATGAGGTGTACCAATGAGCGGGCACTGACAGGCACTGACCATGGGCACTGATATGTGGCACTGATGGGCACTGGTAGGCGGCATTGATGGGTGGCACTGATATGCAGCACTGATGGGCACTGATATGCGGCACTGATGGGCACTTATGGGTGGCACTGGTTGGCACTGATGGGCACTGATAGGCGACACTGATGGGCACTGAAAGGCGGCACTGCTGGGCACTGCTGGGCACTGATAGGGTGGCACTGATAGGCGAGCACTGATAGGCGGCACTGCTGAGCACTGATGGGCACTGATAGGTGGCACTGTTGGGCACTGATGGGCACTGATACGTGGCACTGATGGGCACTGATACGCGGCACTGATATGAGGCACTGATGGGCATCCCTGGTGGCAATGGCAGTGGTAGGCATTGGAGTGGGCACTGATTGGCAGCTGCCTGGGCACAGATTGGCAGCTGCCTGGGCACAGATTGGCATTTCCCTGAGGGTCTAGGGGCATACCTGGTGGTCCAGTGTGGATGGCTTCCCTGGTGGTCCTGGGCGGCTTCCCTGGTGGTCCTGGGCGGGATCCAAGGGGGGGTGTGCTGATAAACAATCAGCACAGACCCCCCCTGTCAGGAGAGCAGCCGATCGGCTCTCCTCTACTCGCGTCTGTCAGACGCGAGTGAGGAAGAGCCGATCACCGGCTCTTTCTATTTTCATCGTGATCAGCTGTGATTGGACACGGCTGATCACGTGGTAAAGAGTCTCCGTCAGAGACTCTTTACCTAGATTGGTGTTGCAGGGTGTTAGACTGACACCCCACAACAACGATTGCCGCGATGCGTGCCCCCGGGGGTGCGCAGTGGCTCGATATTCCTGATCACGTCATATGACGTCCAGTCAGGAATATCAAACCACTTTGCCGCCGTCATTTGGTAATAGGGCGGGCGGCAAGTGGTTAATGATGCTTAAAGTAAAAAAAAAAGTGAAATATTCCTTTAAATATCATACCTGGGGGGGGGTGTCTATAGTATGCCTGTAAAGTGGCACGTGTTTCCAGTGCTTAGAACAGTCCCTGCACAAATTTCATTTTTAAAGGAAAAAAAGTCATTTAAAACTGCTTGCGGCTTTAATGTAATGTCGGGTCCTTGCAATATGGATGAAAATCAGTGAGACAAACGGCATGGGTACCCCCCAGTCCATTACCAGGCCCTTTGGGTCTTGTATGGATATTAAGGGGAACCCCGCACCCAAATTAAAAAAGGAAAGGTGTGGGGCCCCCAGGCCCTATATACTCTGAACAGCAGTATACAGGCGTGCAAACAAGACAGGGACTGTAGGTTTGCTGTTAAGTAGAATCTGTTTGTTTGTTTTTTTTGTTTTTTTTTCTCTTTTTAGCCACCTCAGAAAGTTCCTAGAGAGACTAATTCAGCTTACTCGCTCATACATGTCTCTTCTCATCTCTTCATCACTGTGGCATATATTTCATTTTCAGAAAAATGAAAAGAGAAACAACAGGGGTTTACAAGGGAATAGTAATACAAAAACTCACACAGCCTAACAAAACTCAGCCCTTAGTTCCCCTTCCTCCTTTACTCTCTAGAATTGTATCTTTATTTATAAGTCTCTCCATTTTACATTTACATATTTGTATACAAACATATATATATATATATATAAACCCCCCTCCCTCCCTTCCCCCTCCCCAACCCTTGTGCAATGCCTATGATCTACTTGATGGCTAGTTTAAATCCTAATTTTTTTCTGCATAGCTCCATGTTTTTTTAAACTCCCTCCAACATTTCCATTTGTCTACTTCTATCTTTTCCTCTTTGTTATAGTAAATCTGCTCCATGGTGTAGGTCTCCTCCACGGCATTTATCCAGTCCCAAATCTCGGGGCTTTATTTTCCCCACCAATTTTTAGGGATTAGCCTTTTTGCTGCGTTCAGTAGGTGTGGAACTAGGGATGATCTATATTGTTTCACATTCCCTTCTATGCCATGGAAGAGAACTGTCCACAGATCTTCTTTCACCTCTACTTTAGTAATCTCCTTAATCAAAGCCAAGATTTTTTTCCAAAATTTTTTGATTGTCGGGCAGTTCCACCATAAGTGAGCCATAGTGCCCACCCTTCCACAGCCCCCCCAGCAGTCTGCCAGTTTCCCATGTTGGAATTTACTAGTCTTATCTGGCGTTGCGTACCACCTTGCCAAACATTTATAATTCATCTCGGCCGTTTTTATATCTGCCGCTGAGCTATGGGCTAGGGTTAACATTTTTTTAATCGTGCTTATGTTTTTTTGTGTTCCCAATTTCTTTTCCCATTTTTTGATGAATGCAGGTACCTCTGCTTCTTCTTCTTTCAGTAATAATTTATACAGCTTAGATATGGTGTTTTTTGTTTTTTCCAAAATACATAGTTTTTCTAAAGCCGTCAAATTTTCTCCTGATCTTAACGGTTGAGGTAAATTTTTCACAAAGCGGTCTAATTGCATGTACCTCCATTCATCTATCACCCATGTGTCAGTGTTTTGTTTCAACTCTATAATTGTGACTATTTTCCATTTTTTTAGTATTTCTCTAAGTTGTACTTTATCTTTTTTTATCCAATTCCCACCTATATTTATTTTCCCTGGTGCAAAATATTAATTCTCCTTTAATTCTATCAGGGGAGAATTGTAAACCTTATCCAGTTGCTTATATACTACATCCCATGTCTTTAAAACTATTTTTGTCAAACAGTGCGTATTCTCATCTACTATTCTGTGATTTGGAGGGTTCCAAATAATAGATCCTAAACGTGTTTTACTATAAAATTTTTCTATGTTCACCCATCTTTTTTCTTGGTTATCCCTAGCCCATTCTATTGCTCTTGATAGAATTATTGCTTTGTAGTATTTTAGGATATCCGAGACCGCGAGACCCCCTTTATCTTTATCTTGTTTTAGGGTCTTTAAGGATATTCTTGATTTTTTATTTTTCTATATTATGTTAGATATTAATCATTTTATTTTTCTAATGTATTCCTGTGGTAATTTAATAGGTAACATTTGGAATTTGTACGTGATCTTTGGGAGAAGGGTCATTTTTATGGCATTAATACACCCCATCCAAGAAAGTGGTTTTGTCTGAAGCTTTTTCCCCTCCCTCTTTATTTCATCCAAGAGAGGGATATAGTTTTTCCTGTATATCTTTTACGGGGAGTTTGCAAGCCTTACTCCCATGTATTTGATCTCTTTTTTCCAGCGGAATTGGAAATCTCTCTTCAATTTTTCCTCCTCTACTTTACTCACACTTATATTCAAAATTTCCCCATATTGATCTTAAAGTTTGTTATTTCGCCGTATTGTTTTAATATTTTAACCAGTCTTGGCATTGTATTTGGTCTGTAGCTAGCGCATAGAGTCCCATCTTTGGTCTCTTTTGGGATCACAGTAATTGTGGCAAAAAGCGCCTCACTACTTAGTTCAAACTCGCTTCCCAACCCATTCATGTACTTACACATTTTTGGTACTAGGATATCTTTAAATTTCTTATAATAATATGTGGTGAACCCATCCGGACCTGGGCTTTTCCCCTGTGCACTTCCCGCTATTGCTCTAAAAATCTCCTCTTCTGTTATTGGTTTTTCCAGGGCCTCTCTAGAATTTTCCGTAATCTTGGTTAATTTGGCTAACTTTAAGAATTCCTTTGTCTTCCTATTTTTAATTTCCTCACTTATCTGGCCTCCGCTCATCTCCCCGTATACAGTTCGCTATAATAGTTTTTAAATACTTCACCAATCTCTTTAGTTTCATATACCATCTTTCCTTGTTTATCCTGTATCTTTCCTATAAAGTTTAGTGTTTTTTTTTTTCCTGAGTATTCTAGCTAGATGTTTTCCCGCCTTATTTCCCCACTGGTATCTTTCTTTAGCTATTTGATTGAATTTTTCCTTTGTTTCTTGCTCCATCAATTTTTTCAGTTCATCTCGTTTATTTATCAATGCTAGGTATGTTGTTTGGTGGTGTCCTCTGTGTTTTTTGTGTTCTTGTTCTAAGTTAAAGATTTCTGTTATAAGATTTCCCATTTTATTTTTCCTTTCCTTCTTTCTCCTTGCTCCCTCTTGTATTATTATTCCCCTTATGTAGGCTTTATATGCTTCCCATATCACTGACCCCGATATGTCTCCTGTTTCGTTTATTGCAAAGTAATGTTTTAGCTCTCTCTCTACCTTGTTACAGGTATCTTCATTTTGCAGTAGATCTTCATTTAATCTCCATAATAACTGTTTTCCTTGGGCCCTGGAGATCTGCATCTCTATTTCAATAGGGGCGTGATCTGATATTGTAATAATTCCTATTTTTGAGCCTACTATCCTGTCCGAAAGTCTATGGTCTACTAAAATCCACAAAAGGAGAGATGAGCGAGATGTTATTGAGACTAGAAAATTCGATTAAAACAGACATCAGCACGTTGAGAGGGGATTTGGGAAGCCTCCTGGACAGGGTAGAAGAAACAGAAAAAACAGTAGAAGATCAAAAGAAAGAATTGGAAACCCTCAAACAGCAAATTAAAATAACACAAAAAAGGGATGGCCTCCCCTCCATCCTACTGTACTCCAGGTCCCCTTCTGATGCAAAATCTTCCCTGGAGTGTTCTGGGGTCTCACCCGTCCTTCTTATCCGTCCCTTTTTTTTTCCACCTTAGCTTGCCCCTGCTTCTCCCCTTCCATATTTCTTGGACTAGCTCCTTGTGTCATGTATTGCTTCAGTGTGCTGACCCCTGGTTTATCTTTAGGGGATTTGGGGGCGCCCCCTCTTGTCGTTTTAGTTGTGATTTTACTCATCTTGTCTTTTTTTATCCCTCTTATCCTCTTATCCATTTACCCAGCCTTAATTCTTTGTTCTTCCTTGATTTAGGGGGGAGCGGTACCTCTGAATGGGGACTATTGGGGACTATTCATAAAAAAAAAAAAAACTTGGGGGGGGGGGGGGCAGGGGAAATAATGGTCACAGGAGTTGTTCCAGGGTTTACCCCTATCCAGGGGCACCCCGTATGTCAGTCCTAATATGTTTTATGGTAATTAGATATTTGCTAGCTGTTTATTTTTTAGATGTTATCCTTCTGGTGGTTTGTTGGCTCTTTCTAGTCGAAGTTCTTCCTCTTTCTTCCGCCCCTCCCACAACTCAGAACTTATAAGTTTTTATGACAGATTTTAACCGTTTATCTTTTAAACCAATATATATTCCTTCAGGATCCACATCTCAATACTTTGTACTGGCAATACAAAAGATACTGGCGATCACATATATTCCTTTATGTTTACCTAAAGTTTTTTAAACACAATCCCTTGACCTTTAGTCACACTACCAGTTATCACGGTGTTGCCCAGTTAAATTATTTCAACCAGAATTAAAACATCACCATTTCCACAGTACACTTGGCTTCTGCCCTTCAATGTTTTCACTTCATATGCTGTTAATCCATGCCGCTTTCATCCATCCACATCTTACCCTCTCCACTCTTTAAAGTTCCTGTGTCCCAGATGGTTTCCTTAGATTCCTCCGGCGTTTGTGGCCGAGGATTACTGCATACAATAAATCCTCTATCCAGCCGCTCGTAAGGCAGGGGGGACGGGGGAGAGGGGGGGGAGCGGGAGGCAGGAGCTCACAGCTGTTTCACAGATCACTCACAGTTCACGTTTGTCTTACTGTTTCTGCCGCTCGTCGGTGTCTTATGATGTTTCTCTGGAGGTGTGTGTTTTTTTTTTTTCATTTAGCTGTCATCTTCCCTGCTGACACGCTGAAGCTCTCCTCTTGCTGTGTAGTAAACACCAGCGGCTTCACAGAGCATTCCTCGAGGCGGCGTCTTGCTGGCACATTGGGATCCCTCCCTCAGTGACGGACGATACGTTCTCACGTCCTCACCTCCCCTCCCATCCTCTGAGAATCTGTTTATAATTTTGAACTGGTACTTTTTTAACGTGTTTAGCTCCAGCCTAAGAATCATTTTAAGCTTTTTAGGGAAAACATAGGGAAGGGTTATCACCCATGTGACATTTTTTTTGCTGTCTGTGCTCCTCTTCAGAAGATTGAACCTCAATTTTTGTCCCAATGACAAATGTTTTTTGAAAATTTGGGTTTTTTTGTGAAACAAGGATTGGTGATAAAGCATCAGTGGAAAGGAGAAAAGTTTTTCCCATATTAACTCTTACAGGGGAGAATTTCCCTTCCTAGGGGTAGATTTCATCTCACTTCCTGTTGTCTCCTTCCGTTTGCAAGTAGGAGTCGTTTGTAAGTTGGATGTTTAAAAGTAGGGGCCTGCCCTATATACTCAGCAGAAATTTGGGCCTTAGGTGTTGTGGCCACAACACTGTAAGCCCTCACAGGGCCCTGCTGTGAAATATTAGATCAAGAATTGTAATTACATGCCCCTGTTGAACAGGGGCAAAAAAATTGGGCCTTTAGTGGTGGTGGTGCTGGTGCCACAACACTGTAAGTCCTCACAGATAATCTTGGTGGGCGCAGAAACGGGCCCTGCTGTGAAATATTAGATCAAGAATTCTAATTACTAGTCCCTGTTGAACAGGGGCTGAAAAATTGGGCCTTAGGCACTGGTGCTGGTGCCACAACACTGGAACCCATCACAGATACTCTAGTTGGAGAGCAAGAACTAGCACTGCTGCAAAGAATTGCATCAAAAATTGTAATTACACGCCCCTGTTAAACAGGGGCTGAAAAATTGGGCCTTAGGCACTGGTGCTGGTGCCACAACACTGCAACCCCTCACAGATACTCTAGTTGGAGTGCAGGAACTAGCCCTGCTGCAAAGAATTGCATCAAAAATTGTAATGACATGCCTCTGTTAAACAGGGGCTGAAAAATTGGGCCTTAGGCACTGGTGCTGGTGCCACAATACTGCAACCCCTCACAGATACTCTAGTTGGAGTGCAGGAACTAGCCCTGCTGCAAAGAATTGCATGAAAAATTGTAATTACATGCCCCTGTTAAACAGGGGCTGAAAAATTGGGCCTTAGGTACTGGTGGGGGGACTGGCGGCGCCCGGAACCAAAAATGTGTTTACAAGTTATCATCATGATCATTGAGGAGGAGGAGGATAATTACTGAACCATATAGTATTCAATTGGCAGTGTTGATAGATTGGGGGTTTAGGATGAAAGCCCTTAATCCCAAAGAGAAAAGATATCTTGTACCAAGCGCATGCCGAATACCGGTTATCTACACGCTGCCTAAGGTTCATAAAAACACCCTGTATCCACCTTCTCGTCCTATAGTAAATGGGATTGGATCGGTGACTGCAAGGCTGGGGGAATATTTAGACAAATTCCTTCAGCCTAGTGTAAAGGAAACAAGAGCTTATCTTAAGGACACTTCGGATCTGCTACACTTATTGGAACAAGTTACATTGGATCCATCATCAGTATCATACTTGGTAACGGCTGACGTAGCCTCCTTGTATACAATCATACAGCACGAGGACGCTTCATAAGCCCTGAATTGGGCATTAAGCAGGAGGGATGACATACCATATATACAGAAGAAGTTTGTGGGGCATGCATTAGAATTTTTCATGTCCCACAGCTACTTTTGGTTCAACGGCCAGTTCTTCTCACAACAGGTTGGCGTAGCGATGGGGGCTAAATATGCCCCCAGCCTCGCCAACCTGTTTATGTCCAAATGGGAAGACAGACAGGTGTTTAACATCAATACTATAGGCCCCAGCTCAAATTTTACTGCAGGTTCATCGATGATATTTTGTTGATCTGGGAGGGATCGAAAGAATCTGTGGAAGAATTTTTAGAGTATTTGAATAGAAACACGAATAATATCAAATTAGAATATCAAATTAATGAGAAAACTGTCAATTTTCTGGATGTTACTATAGAGAAAAACTCCAATGCACTAAAAACTAAGGTATACTTTAAACCGACGGACCGGAATAGTTATTTATCCGTTGGGAGCGGTCATCATCCGTCCTGGATAAGGAATATTCCGAAAGGACAGATATTGCGGATCCGTCGCAACTGCACACAGTTGGATGATTATTTGGTACAAGCAAACGTGTTGAAGGAGAAATTTATACAGAAGGGGTATAGCAATGAAAAGCTTACTGAAATAATCCAGGAAGTGGTAGAAATCCCCAGGGAGCAATGCCTGAAGAAGAAAGAGCCACAAACTGCTGACACTCACTCGGCACCAACTGAGTTTTGTTTCAGGATTCCATTGCCAGTACAGGGAAATAGAAAATATTTACAAGAAATACTGGTACATCCTGTGCAAAGACAGACATTTAGGAGAAATACTGCCAACACAACCTAAATTTATTTATAGGAAAGCCCCAAACATAGGCGACCAAATAGTCAAGAAAATCCTGGACCCACCGGATCGAAGAACTTTGAGATTTGATTTTAGGGGGTTCTTCTGCTGTAGGAAATGTGCATGTTGCAAAACAGTGAGAGTCAGCAATAGGGGCATTACAAGTGTCACCAATAGAGATGGGGAGACTTTTGAAATTAGGGAGTTCAGTACATGCACTACTACGCATGTGGTTTACCTGATGTGGTGCCCATGTGGCCTATTTTATGTGGGGAGAACTAGGAGACAATTAAAGGTCCGTATTGGCGAACATTTGACTAATATAAAAAATGGATATAAATACCATAGTGTATCCCTGCATTTTAAGGATAAACATCAACAGGATCCATCCTTGCTACAGTTCTGTGGCATTGATGTAGTGCATCCCTCCTGGAGTGGATCCAATAGAATAAGGGATCTTTCTCGGAGGGAAACGGAATGGATATTCCTTTTTAAAAGTTTGACCCCTAGAGGACTCAATATTGAACTAGATTTGAACTGTTTTATCAATGATTTCTAACTTTTTAATGGATATTTATTTTAACTATTATTTTAATAATAGTAGTTTGTAAGTTGTAACACCTACCTACATATGAGATAAGTATAGAAGAGATTAGCACAGCACTGTCACTTTTTGGAGGGGCAGTGTATGTAATATTGGAGAACATAGAAACAGCTCACCTATATGTAATCCAAACCCCCACTAGGTCTACCATATGGAGGATTTCATATAGCCCAACAGGGGACATACATATGGTAAAGGAGAAGTGAATACTCACCTAATATGCCATTGTGGGGAATGGTTCTATCTAAGAGAAGTATAGGCTGTATTTGAGCTATGTAGTCCCATATTGAGGGGGGAGTTAAAGATATGTGTCTCACCAACGTCTACCTGTGGCTGTTGGGAGTACACCCCAGACTATAGAAATACCACTTAAGAACCTGTGGGGGTAAGCCCCGATGTACTCTACATATAATGAAATATACAGTAAGGCATATTGTATATGGGGAGGATGGATATGATATACAAATAGATGAGAATATAATGTTGGGAAGACATAAACGAAAAATAACCCACTCACGAATACAATAGGTCAAATTAACTAATATTATTTAATTCCAGCCAACCATAGTCGCTCCCTATAGAGAGAAAGGACTAATGTATTTTTAATTTTAATTTTTATAGTTATTGATTTTAAATATTGTTTTTAATGATTATCTGTATTTTTAATGAGTTTTATCACTGTACGATCATAATGTATTTTGTTGTTTTATGATTAGTGGGAAAAAGAGGTTGCTGGGTGATGTTGAATCTAATTGAGCAATATCACTGAAACAACCAGCACGGAGTTATAATATTCAGGGTCTGGTATGAAAATACTATCCAATGTTAATTAGCATGTGCCTCCATGATAGATATTTGGAAAGCGCATATGTAAAATTGATTGCTGAATGATATGGTCCGATGCTCTAGGATCCTTGGAGCGGTGTTCCCAAACAATGGGGGTTTGCGCTCACGGGGACACGATTAACATGCAGGCGCGGCGTACAGGTGGGGCGCATGCGCACAGAGTGCGTCAGTCATGGACGGAAGGGTATATAAGGAGTGACGGACACACAGGGCGGCCTATCCCATGAATAAGTCACAGGTGTGACGAAACATGTCGGGGCGTGGCCAAGCAGTAGTGGATATCGCTTACGAGTGACGTGCAGAGGGACGAGCGGTGCGGTGCAGCCTACTAAGATAGAGATTGGGTCTTGGGAGTCGGGTGAATGAGGAGTGGGTGAGAGTTTCCAAACAGACGCCTGTATATCTCGGGTCTGCCGTGACCGCATACCCTCAGAAGGTTTTACAAGTTGCTGTGCTGTGCATTGTTCATACAGTGTGCTGTGGAGATTGCTGTGTCAGTTTTACTTTAAAAAGTGTGAGTTTAATGATTGTGTCAGAGAATCTAATTGACCAGACTGTGTGGACTGAACAGAGGAAACCCAAAACACATATAAGTAAAATAATGGTGTTTAATAAATAAGTGACAAGTAAAAGAAATATAAACAGTGCAAAACCAACACAACAAACCCACTACAAACAACAATATATACAAAGAAATGGAGATACCGTAATCGTAAACAAGCCAGGCCAAGGTCATACACAGGGAGATCAAACCAGCAGGACAGGAAGAGGGTGGATGGATGGGATACAGGGCAGGGATCCAAGGTAACCAGGAACAGAGGGGATAGGCTCAGGATAGGGATGGGATCAGATCAGGTCAGGTCAGGACAAGGCAGATGCAGGCTCAAGGTTAAAGAAACGGGCAGCAAGGTTAGAGTGCAGGGAGAGAGATACCAAGGCGAGCATGTGAGGGCTCGCCGGGTATTTATAGGGCTGACTAATTGGCTTCAAGTCACACCTGAGCGCAGGGAGTGTTGTCTGTTCCATACTGCCAGGATCCATCCGCTGGTGGACATCAGTACTGCAGCCAAAAGATGACAAGACACCAGCAGGGAAATATTCTCCTGACAGTTCAACACTGCCAGGAGACACCTGCTGGTGGACCCCAGTACTGCATGCCAAATGATATATCTTACCAGCGAATGGACCCTTTCCTGACAGATTGAAGATTGGTTTTAAGTGTGTATTAATAGACAGTATGTACGGTTGTATGGTTGTACGGTATCACACCATTTGGAGCATCTTTTTTATTTCACATATGGAACGCGTTTTTCACCTATATTTTGATGGAGGAATTGGTGGTCAAATCCTGGTGATTTGGAATCATTGAGCTTTTTAGCCTTACACGCAAGTGGGGGCAATTGGAGCTGGTGAGTGAGTCTTTCATTGGGAGTGGGCTCACCGGACACTTGAGTGTGGTGGAAGTCTTGGAAAGAAGATTTTGCACATTGTGTTTTGAGGACTTTTGGCACGAATTTCAATATATATATATTTTTTCTGTCATTTAAAAAAAATGTATTCAGTTACATCAGCATCAGGTGCTTGGTAGCTGGTGGTGATCCAAGACTGATTCATTTTTATGAAGGTCAGTCGATCGACCGAGTCGGTGGACAGACGCACCCTGTGATCGGTTACAAAGCCTCCAGCAGCACTGAATGTGCGTTCCGAAAGAAAGCTGGATGCAGGACAGGCCAGTAGCTCAATTGCATACTGTGCAAGCTCTGGCCAGTGATCCATCCTCAAGACCCAGTAACCCAGAGGATTTTCGGTGGGAAAGATCTCCAAATCAGATCTCGCCCCTAGGTATTCCTGCACCATGTAAAACAGACGCTGGCAATGGTTGCTGGAACCTATCATACCTTGGGGCTGCGGACTAAAAAATTGTCTGAACGCATCGGTCAGACAGCCACCTTCTCCACCGCTCCTTCTTTGACTGATTGAAGCCTCAGCAACATGTTGTCCAGAAACGGGAGTTTGTAACCTCCCAGTCTCTGGGAACGCATTGCACAGACCTTTCTGCAAGGCCTCCCGAAGATGTTTCATCCTCTGCTCCCTCTGCAATGGCAAGATAAGGTCCGCAACCTTACCCTTGTAACGTGGATCAAGGAGGGTTGCCAGCCAGTATTGTTCCTTCTCCTTCATACCACGAATACGAGGATACTTCTGCAGGCTTTGCAGGATCAGGGAGGCCATGCAGCATAGGATTGCTGAGGCATTCGGTCCGGAGTCCTCCAGGTCACTAAGGATGACATGATCCGCAGCCACCTCCTCCCAGCCACGTACAAGTCCATGTGTTTCTTGGGACTGTAAATGATCCCTTAAAGACTGCTGCTGATGCTGAGTGCCAGGCTCCACCTCCATACTGGCACAATCCTCCTCCTCTTCCTCCTCCTCGTCGTCCTCTTCCTGTGTGATCGGCGGGCACGCAGGAACACTGTCTGGATAAAGGGGGCCTTGAGAGCTAAGGAAGTCCTCCTCTTCCTGCCTCTTTTCTGCCTCAAGTGCCCTGTCCATTATTCCACGCAGCGTGTGCTCCAACAGGTGGACAAGGGGGACAGTGTCACTGATGCATGCACTGTCACTGATCACCATCCTCGTGGCCTTCACAAATGGTGACAGGACAGTGCATGCATCCCTGATCATGGCCCACTGGCATGGGGAAAAAAAAACAAGCTCCCCTGACCCTATCCTGGTGCCATAGTCGCACAGGTACTCATTGATGGCCCTCTGCTGCGTGTGCAGCCGCTGCAGCATGGCCAACAATGAGTTCCACCTGGTGGGTATGTCACAGATTAGATGGTTCTTGGGCAGGTTAATTTCCTTTTGGAGGTCTGCCAGCCAAGCACTGGCATTATATGACCGGCGGAAATGCACACAGACTTTCCTGGCCTGCCTCAGGACATCCTGTAAGCCCGGGTACCTGCCCAAGAACCGCTGCACCACCAAGTTAAGGATGTGAGCCTAACAGGGCAAATGGGTGATTTGTCCCTGTTGGAGGGTGGAGAGGAGGTTGGTGCCATTGTTGCAAACCACCATTCCTGCCTTAAGTTGGTGTGGCGTCAACCACCTCTGAACCTGCCCCTGCAGAGCTGACAGAACCTCTGCTCCAGTGTGGCTCCTGTCCCCCAAACACACCAGCTCAAGCACGGCATGGCATCTTTTGGCCTGCATACTTGCGTAGCCCCTTGAACGCCTACGGAGCATCGCTGGTTCTGAGGACAAAGCACTGGAAGAGGCCATGGAGGAAGAAGAAGAGGAGGGGGTGGAGGAGAGAGGTGTGTCAGAATCATTAGTAGTGGCATTTTGGAGGCGTGGTGGTGGAACAACCTCCAACACTAGTACACCTTGTCCTGCATCCTTCCCAGCTGCCAGCAGAGTCACCCAATGCGCCGTGAAACTTTGGTAATGTCCCTGTCCATGCCTGCTGGACCATGAGTCAGTGGTAATATGCACCTTACCGCTGACCGCCCTATCCAGCGAGGCATGGACATTGCCTTTCACATGCCGGTAGAGAGCTGGAATCGCCTTCCGTGAGAAAAAGTGGCGTTTGGGTACCTGCCACTGAGGAACCGCACATTCCACAAACTCACGGAAGGGGGCAGAGTCTACCAACTGAAAAGGTAGCAGTTAAAGTGCTAGCAATTTTGCCAAGCTAGCATTCAACCGCTGGGCATGTGGCCGGCTGGGAGCAAACTTCTTTCGGCGGTGCAGCAGCTGGGGCAGGGAAATTTGCCTGGTACAATCTGGCGTCGGTGTACCGAAAGCAGATTGCCCACAAGTACTTAGCTGTGACACACCTAATTCTACACCTTCATTCCTCTCAGTGCAGGTCTCAGAGAGGACTGAAGGTATAGTGGGGTTGGAGATCTCAGCTGATGAGGAGCAAGGAGAGGTCCTCTTTGTTCTTTGGTGTGGGTCTTTTAGATACGCTTGCCAACAAACTGCATGGCAGGTCAACATATGTCTGGTCAAGCATGTGGTGCCCAAGCGGGAGATGTTTTGGCTACGCGAGACACGCTTGAGACATATATTGCAAATAGCAGCGGTGCAATCTGATGCACTCGTCTCAAAAAAGACCCACACCAAAGAACTTTTGGAATAATGCACAGAGACAGCAGCGCCCTGCACATGTAGAGCTTTGCGGTGTGATGCAGTCAGTGTGCTGCCCTTAGGCTGGCCCCTGGAGGGCATCCTGCCTCATTGGTGATGTGCCTCCTCCTCCTCCTCCTCCCCTCTCCTATCAGGCACCCAAATTGAGTCAGTGACCTCATCATCCCCTCCCTCCTCATCACTGGAGCAAACCTGGCAGTATGCTGCAGCAGGGGGAGCATGACTGCCAGATTGCTGTCCTTCTTGGGCACCCCCTCTGTCCGTGCTCACGTTACTGCCTTCATCTAGCTCAGTATCATCATCAGAGCCTTCTAAACCCTGGGCATCCTCCTGGAGCATGTACCCAACACTGTGGTCAAACAGTTCGAGGGACTCCTCAGGAGGACATGGTGGGTCTAGGGAAGGAGTCACTGATGCCATTGAGCTGAGGGAAGAGGCCGCGTTGGCAGCTGCTTTGCCAGACAAAGTACCCTGAGCATGGGTGAGAGAGGATGAGGAGGATGAGGATGGCTTGGTCATCCACTCGACGAAGTCTTCCGCATGTTGCGGCTCAACACGGCCAGCTACCGAAAAAAAGGCCAAGCGTGTCCCATGGCCATGTGCTGATGAGGATGCACCGTCTCCACGACCAGCACTGTTGCCTCTAGACACAGAGCCTGCTTGCCCTCTTTTATTGGCTTGTGACTGTCTGCCTCTCCTTGTTGACCTTCCAGACATACTAATGCCCTGCAGTGAGATGTAGCTGCACTAAGCTGGGATATATATACAGTATATATATATATATATATATATATATATATATATATATATATATATATATATATATATATATATATATATATATATATATATATATATATATATATATATATATTGTGGTGGTGTTGT
Organism: Lithobates clamitans; assembly: GCA_037952925.1. Taxonomy (NCBI): domain Eukaryota; kingdom Metazoa; phylum Chordata; class Amphibia; order Anura; family Ranidae; genus Lithobates; species Lithobates clamitans. The sequence goes on from JBBGZY010000929.1 coordinate 1,337,100, forward strand.
ACCCCACCAATGTTTGGACGCAGGATTCTCAACCAGGCAGGTTGAGGGGCTCCAGTTTATTTTCTTATTTGGGAGGAAACTGGCTTTTCAGTTTCCTCATTGTTTACTAAAATCCATTTAGGGATCTTGATCAGAGCAGTGAGGGGCTGCTTTTTAGATGGGCGCTGTGTGCGTTGAAGCTGCGTGCATCCAAGGAGACAGATGAGAGCCTGAAGTGGAAGGCCGGAGCAGCAAGGAAGCTGAAAAGAGGTACAGTAGTTGTACGGGAACTCTGTTATATGGCCAAGAGGGCTGAAGCGTAAATCCTAAGTGGCAGTGCTACTGAAGAGAGCCAGGTGGCTTGGCATTTTTCATTCGTTATTGTTTTTGGGAGAAGAACCCCTGTGTGGGCATCCAAGTGCATGTATGAACTTTCCTTTATTTTGTTCTTTTTATTAAAAGTGGGCTACAATGCACTTAAACTAAAGTTCCTGTCCACTGTGAACTTACTGAAAAGGCATCTACCACTGAGCTAGACATCCCCCAATGTCACAATATATATACTGATACTGCAGCTAGCAAAATCAACTGCCTGCCTGTAGTATGAGAACACCACCAATCTTCTACAGGTAGCTTTAGATGAACACTGTGCAGAGGTCGCACTACACTAACTTGTAGCTATAGCTGAACACTGTGCAGAGGACACACTACACCAACGTTAAAATAATGTAGCTGCCTGCGGTAGTGATAGGATCAGGAAAACACCACCAACCTTCTACAGATAGCTTTAGCTGAATACTGTGAAGAGGACGCACTACACTAACGTGTCAATAATGTAGCTGCCTGCGGTAGTGATAGGATCAGGAAAACACCACCAACCTACTACAGGTAGCTTTAGCTGAACACTGTGCAGAGGTCGCACTACACTAATTTGTAGCTTTAACTGAACACTGAGGAGGACGGACTACACTCACTTGTAGCTTTAGCTGAACACTGTGAGGAGGACGCACTACACTAACTTGTAGCTTTAGCTGAACACTGTGCACTACAGTAACTTGTAGCTTTAGCTGAACACTGTTCAGAGTATGCACTACACTAACTTGTAGCTTTAGCTGAACACTGTGCAGAGGTCACACTAAACTAACTTGTAGCTTTAGCTGAACACTGTGAGGAGGATGCACTACACTAACTGTAAATAGTCTAGCTGCCTGACTGTGGTACTAATAGGAACAGAAGAACACCAGCAATTTTCTTCAGGTAGCTGTAAATACTGTAACAACACAAGCCTGCCTGTCAGTAGGAAGATAACAGGAACGGATCTAGCTAAACTGAATACAGTGTGTGTGTGTATAACACCTGGGATGCATATATATATATACACAATACACTGTCATTGCAGCTAACTGACTGACTGTCCTGCCTAATCTATCTAACTTAAATCAAATGACACTGTCTCTCTGTCTCTCAACGCCGGAACACACTACAAAGGGCCGCCATGCAAGCGGCCTTATATAGTGTGGGGCGTGTACTAAACCCCCTGAGCCATAATTCGCCAAAGCCACCCTGGCTTTGGCCAATTACAGCTTTCTCTACAGACGGCGCTGTGATTGGCCAAGCATGTGGGTCATAGTGCATGCTTGGCCAATCATCAGCCAGCAATGCACTGCGATGCCGCAGTGAATTATGGGTGATTCGCGCCACACAAATTTGGCGCGAATGGCTGATATCGTTCGCAATTCGGCGAACGATCGAACAGACGATGTTCGAGTCGAACACAAAGCTCGTCCCTACTTGCTGCTAATAGGATATGGGTGACAACTGGTCTATAGGTAGGAGGGTAGAGATCGATACCAATATTGAGCAAGGCTAGGGCAAGCTGGAGTTTGGTTAGTATGCCAGTGCCCAGAAACTGGTAAGGCTAGGGCAACCCCATAGGACATGCATAAGGTTGCCTTAAGTAGAAGTAAATGAAAAAGTCTGGACAGCCGCACACTGGAAAACATGACACATGCCTTTTATTTGTAGAACAGGATCATGAAGTACACAGGGCACCACGGCAAGGTTTACAGAGTAACTACTGATGCGTTTCACACTTAAACTAAGTGCTACTCATAGCTCATGAAGTTTAAATGTGAAATGTGTCAGCTGTTACTCTGTACAGTTGGGCGCTGCAGGTGAGGGATTCTAGTTCTCACCTGAACAGTTTGTAATCTATTGGCCAGGTATTTCCCGGCTTTGTAGGCTTGGCGTAGTGGGGGAGTTTGAGGTATCGGAGGTGTCGATCATATTTCTCTGCAAGAAGGGTTCTCAGCTCACCTCTAAGGGAAACTGAAGAGGCTGAGGTAGATTTGGTTGGGGATGTTTTGTTTTGTGACTCAAGCGAATGGATATCGGAATATAAGCTTTGATATTCTTGTATTGAATTGCTTCTTGAACCTGGCCCCATGTTGTATACAGATACCTCATATGTAGGCCTTGTGGGCATTCCAGAGGACATAGGCTGTTACGGAATGTTAGTTGTTAACAAAGTAATCCCTGAGGTGCATGAGAAGCCACCTCCTCTCACCCTTCACCCGGAAGTGACGTCATCTCTGATCGTCCCTGTGTTCCCTGCTGTTCCCAAAGGCTGTGAATGCTGGAATCCACCCACACAAGCTGTCAGCTGCACTTCAGAGACACGGACGTTTAGGAGAAGACCACCCACGGATTTTGCTGCAGGATTACTATCATCTATTGTGAGTAGTTTCACTTTTGACTTATTAAATGGTTTACCAATACTGCACTTAGAGGTGCTGTGTTTCTTTTCCTTTGTTGCATTGCAGAGACTGATTCTAGCTCTTTACACTGGCTGCCCTTAGTTCTGGTACATAGATTCCTCTCCCTCTTCATCTTAGAGACTGTTGCTATGGACTTTGTTCCTATTATTGAGAGACCTTTTAAATCACATTTATTTGATCTGTGTACACCTCCAGGGTTTCTCCTCAAATGAGCACTGAGTTTATTTTTTGTTTGGGACACAACCTGAAACACAGTATTATCTTGCAACAGTTTGACATTACAGTGCCAGAGCGATGACCTGGAGAGGGCTTCCTGCTCCTCCTTTACTAAGGAAATAGCCACGTGGTCTGACCAGGTGATGTCATGTATAGAGGAAGAGGAAACCCTCTGCAGAAGCCATTTGTCAGTGAGAAATAAGTCTATACGGGTATAAGAGTGATGTCTGGAGGAAAAAAAGGTGTAGTCTCATTTATCAGCATGTTGACACCGCCAGACATCATACACCCCCTCTCTGTGGAAAAGATCCCGTGGAGACAGGTTCATTCCTTTTGTAGTAGAGCTAAAATCAAGGTAAGGGTCCACAATCGTGTTGAAGTCCCCGGACATTAGTAGGTGGCCATACTTGACCGAAGAGATGAGTTTGAAGACCTTTTGCATAAATCTTAGTTGGTGTGAGTTGGGAGCATAGACAGAGACAATGGTTTATGGTTTGGAATTTAGCACGATATATCGCCCCTCATCATCCAGTAGCAAGTCTTTTAGGTGGAAGGAGGCAGATTTGCTAATAGCCAGAAGGATTACCCTCTTTTTTTCTGGGGCACTGGCTAGAAAGATATGCGGGTAGTCTCTGTACGTACATTTTGGAGTAGCATTTTTTTGGAAGTGAGTCTCTTGGACACAGAGAATGTCAGCTTTGGCCTTAAGAGCTTATTTCCAGAGAGAGAACCTCTTGGCTGGATGTTTGAGGCTGTTCACATTAATGGAAAGACAATTCAGCGGCATCACATAACTCTAACAACTGGCGATGGGCCTGGTGCTGCCTGAAAAAAAGCCCATAAAAGCAGGGGTGTCATAGATGGGCAAAAGGTAGAGAATAGCAGGTATATGGCTGGAGATCTGTGTTCGCACTGAGAAACCATTAAATTAACTTGGTCTGGTGACCATGTAACTGGGAAAACATCCTGAACAGTCTAAAAAAGACACCCCTAATGGGGACCGTGTGCAGAAACTTAGGGAACTGCATTAACAACAAACAGGGGAAAAGAAGAACGGAAGATAATCTCAGATCCGGGGAAATAAACTGTGTTGTAGATGAGATTTTCATAACTACATAGTAGGTGAGGTTGAAAAAAGACACAAGTCCATCAAGTCCAACCTATGTGTGATTATGTGTCAGTATTACATTGTATATCCCTGTATGTTGCGGTCATTCAGGTGCTTATCTAATAGTTTCTTGAAGCTATCGATGCTCCGCGCTGAGACCACCGCCTGTGGAAGGGAATTCCACATCCTTGCTGCTCTTACAGTAAAGAACCCTCTACGTAGTTTAAGGTTAAACCTCTTTTCTTCTAATTTTAATGAGTGGCCACGGGTCTTGTTAGACTCTCTTCTGCAAAAAAGTTTTATTTCTATTGTGGGGTCACCAGTACGGTATTTGTATATTGAAATCATATCCCCTCTCAAGCGTCTCTTCTTCAGAGGAATAAGTTTAGTGCTCGCAACCTTTCCTCATAACTAAGATCCTCCAGACACTTTATTAGCTTTGTTGCCCTTCTTTGTACTCGCTCCATTTCCAGTACATCCTTCCTGAGGACTGGTGCCCCAAGCTGGACAGCATACTCTAGGTGCGGCCGGACCAGAGTCTTGTAGAGTGGGAGAATTATCGTTTTATCTCTGGAGTTGATCCCCTTTTTAATGCATGCCAATATTCTGTTTGCTTTGTTAGCAGCAGCTTGGCATTGCATGCCATTGCTGAGCCTATCATCTACTAGGACCCCCAGGTCCTTTTCCATCCTAGATTCCCCCAGAGTTTCTCCCCCCCCCCAGTGTATAGATTGCATTCATATTTTTGACACCCAAATGCATTATTTTACATTTTTCTACATTGAACCTCATTTGCCATGTAGTTGCCCACCCCATTAGTTTGTTCAGATCTTTTTGAAAGGTTTCCACATCCTGCGGAGAAGTTATTGCCCTGCTTAGCTTAGTATCGTCTGCAAATACAGAGATTGAACTGTTTATCCCATCCTCCATGTCATTTATGAACAAATTAAATAGGATTGGTCCCAGCACAGAACCCTGGGGAACCCCACTACCCACCCCTGACCATTCCGAGTACTCCCCATTTATCACCACCCTTTGAACTCGCCCTTGTAGACAGTTTTCAATCTATGTACTCACCCTATGTTCCATGCCATATTTTGTACAGTAAACGTTTATGGGGAACTGTGTCAAATGCTTTTGCAAAATCCAGATACACCACGTCTACGGGCCTTCCTTTATCTAGGTGGCAACTCACCTCCTCATAGAAGGTTAGTAGATTGGTTTGGCAAGAATGATTCTTCATGAATCCATGCTGATTACTGCTAATGATACCGTTCTCATTACTAAAATCTTGTATATAGTCTCTTATAATCCCCTCCAAGAGTTTACATACTATTGATGTTAGGCTAACTGGTCTGTAATTCCCAGGGATGTATTTTGGGCCCTTTTTAAATATTGGCTTTTCTCCAATCAGCTGGTACCATTCCAGTGAGTAGACTGTGAAAATTAGGAACAACGGTCTGGCAATCACTTGACTGAGTTTCCTAAGTACCCTCAGATGCAAGCCATCTGGTCCCGGTGATTTATTAATGTTAAGTTTCTCTAGTCTAATTTTAATTCTGTCCTCTGTTAACCATGGAGGTGCTTCCTGTGTTGTGTCATGAGGATAAACACTGCAGTTTTGGTTACTGAAGCCCCCCGATTCACTCGTGAAGACTGAGGAGAAGAATAAATTCAATACCTTCGCCATCTCCCCATCCTTTGTAACCAGATGTCCTTCCTCATTCTTTATGGGGCCAATATGGTCTGTCCTCCCTTTTTTACTGTTTACATACTTAAAGAATTTCTTGAGTCTTTTTTTGCTCTCCTCCGCTATGTGTCTTTCATGTTCTATCTTAGCCGTCCTAATTGCACCCTTACATTTCTTGTTGCATTCTTTATAAAGTCTGAATGCTGAGGATGATCCCTCAACCTTGTATTTTTTGAAGGCCTTCTCCTTTGCTTTTATATGCATTTTTACATTGGAGTTAAGCCAACTTTTGTTCGCTCTTTTAAATTTATTACCCAATGGGATGCATTGGCTAATGCCCTTATTTAATATGCTCTTAAAGCAAACCCATCTCTCCTCCGTGTTCTTTGTTCCTAATATTTTATCCCAATTTATGCCTTTTAGCAAGGTTTGTAGATTAGGGAAGTTGGCTCTTTTGAAATTCAGTGTCTTTGTATTCCCTTTATGTTTCCTATTTGTGTGATTTATACTGAAACTAATTGACCTGTGATCGCTGTTACCTAAATTGCCCCGTATTTCCACATCCATGATCAGGTCTGTATTGTTGGTAATTAGTACATCCAGTAATGCTTTATTTCTAGTTGGTGCGTCTACCATCTGACCCATAAAATTGGCCTACACGACATTAAGGAACTGGTGAGCCTTAAATGAATGAGCGGTTCCCTCCGCCCAGTCTATGTCTGGATAATTAAAATCCCCCATTATGATAACACTTCCCATCCTTGCTGGAATCCAAATTGTGATAGGAGATCTGTCTCCACTTCCTCCCTCAGGTTAGGGGGCCTATAGCATACTCACAGTATTTTCCCCTTAGCTTCATCCCTTTGGAGCTCTACCCATAAGGATTCCACCTCCTCCCTAGCTCCCTCAGTGATGTCATCTCTCACATTCACTTGTACATTATTGTACATTATTCTTGATGATATATAGGCATACCCCTCCCCCAATTATGAGAGCTTTTGAACCAGGTCTCCGAAATTCCCACCAAATCCAAATCCTCCTCGCACAACAGTATCTCTCGTTCACCCATCTTGTCCGTTCAGGAGATCTTTTTTGTAGATCTTTTGTGGGAGACCACTTGCCAGTCAGGTTGCAGAGAGCCAGATCTGGCGGATATGAGCTCGGGTGGTGGAGGGTCTGTAGGATACCCCACTGCCTCAAAACTTGCATGCCTTCCTCCAGGGTGTTGAGGCAGACGGTCGCTTCATTGTGGGTTGTGGGGTAATTCCACTTGTGCGGAAGCTTATGGTTGTGTAGTACTTTGGTCACTTTTGCCAGATTCTTGCGGCGGTGAAGGGTGTGTTGTGCTAGGTCCAGGAGCAGATGTACCAATGAATAAAGTGCTGGCAGATTGACCATCTGTCGGGAGGCAGTTAGAATCTTCTCTTTCACATGAAAGAAGTGGAGCTGGAGCAGAACATCCCTGGGCACCTCCTGAGGAAGAAGGGTATGCTTTGGAAGCCTGTGAATTCTGTCAATTTAAGAGGTCTGCGGGGGTCAGAGAAAGTACCAAGGAGGAGAGGGTCTGAGCAAATTGTTTTAGTTGATCCGGAAGAACTGACTCCGGAACCCCTCTTAGTTTGATGTTGTTCCTCCTGGATCTTTCCTCCAGGTCGGCCACCTTATTTTTTAGCCAAAGGATAACATCTGAGTGGGCCACATGAGCATCCACCATTGTATTAAAGGACACAGTGACTTCAGACATGGATGTTTCCACCCTATCTACCCTCTCTCCTAGGCCTTGGAATTAAACTTTAAAATTGATGTATGCAGGAAAGCATGTCAGCATGCAGGGATGATCACAGGGACAGCAGCATGTCTTTCAACATGGTATCTGGCTGGCCTGAGGTGGGAAAGGCAACTATAGGGTCAGGCTGGGGTGGTGACAGAGAAGGCTTGAGCTGCGCTTACCTCCATAGGGCCTGTTGGATTGATGCTGCTGGGAGATTCCCTGCGGGGCTTGGATTTAGCGGGGCTGTGGAGTGATGAAGTGGAGTTCCCTGAGGAGACCCTGCTGCCATTGCATGAGTGGGAGAGACCATCTGAGCCTGTAGCATGGCCAGAGAGCTGGCCTCTGTGCTGGGATCACTGACCGGCACCACCGCCATTTTGTTGTAGCCCGCGGCTCTCTGACACAAAGAAGCCGATTATTTTGCAGAGCCGTGACGGGTCCTTCTTTCGGAGTGTCATGCTACAGGGCTGGAAAGATGTCTGGCAGTGCTGGATGGTGGCTAAGCAGGCGGAGGGTCTCGATGTGGCTGGTATTCCCCAGAGGCTGAGCAGAGCTTCACCTAGATGCAACCATACTGGATCGCGGTCTCCACGCCTCCTGCATATAGCACCAGTTTACAAAATATTTTGTAGTGGAGCATTCTATAGATGACATATACAGTAGAGCCAACAAAAGACTGAAGGCGGGGAGGACAGAAGGGAATAGGAATTATTCTAGGTGAGGAAATTTGGGGGGGTGCCAAGAGTGGTGGTTTAGGGGGATTTGTGTTGGGAGAGGGGATGAGGGCCATGCTAGGAGGGGGAATTGGGGGGTAACGGGTGATATGGTAGAGTGGGTAGGAGAGTTGTGCTAAGAGGAGAGGGGGGAGATTTGTGCTAGTAGGGTTGATTTGGGGGTATTCATGCTCGAAGCAGGGGTGGGGGATATGTACTGGGAGGGGGGATTTGGAGGGGGGAAGTGTATTCAGAGGAGGGGGATTTATGCTTAGGTGTAAGCATGCACATTAGTTCCCCATTTTTTCCCTGGGGGGTTTGCTGACATGCTCATGCATCCAGGGGGGGCGGGGGTCACAGTTTGGCATGTTTTCCCTGGGCTCTAGATGACCTTGCCTCAGCACTGCCAATAAACCTTTAGTGTACTGTGCCTCTCTTCCAGAAAAGGTAAAGCTTTCACTATCTTTTAGGGCAGGTATAACCCCAGCCTTCAGCCTCCTGTAGAAAACTTCTTTTATTATTTCCTGCTACACGTCCTTTGGGTTGGGAAAACTGTTATGACATAGGAAGGGGTTCGGCAGCTGACCTCAATATTACATACCCTGCACCTGCCCTCCTCCTCCAGGAGATTGCTCCCACCTCCTTTTGTACTCACATACAATCAATGTTAATGAATACCATTCACACTGAATATGTAACCAGGGTCTTCCCTGTTTTATACCTTACGTTCTTCTTGCATCGATTGCTTATTTGGTTGAGTGAACAGGAGCGGAGTGATAACAGCCTATTTGGAGCAAAGCTGTAGTAATGAAAACAGGTGAAGTGTGTCCCTGGAGGTCTGTAGAGCCCACCATACACTATACAATCTGATTGTACAAATTCCTTTAGATCTACCATCAACTGTGTAGTGCAAGGACCTACCTGATTGTATATAGAGTGATTAAATAGGTGTGTCCTCCTATTATATAGTTTTGGTAAGTCTGAAGAAGATTGTACAGAGATTGTACAATGAAATGTATCGTGTATGATCACCTTTATACACCCAAAATGAACTAGTCACGCTTTCAATGACATTATTGTTAACAGCATGCCAAACTTACAGGCAAACACATTTTGCCACGTTAAAAAAAAAAAAAACACGGCGACAAATGCTCCAAAAGCGTGTGGTAAACAACTCTCAAACCACAACATGTCAAAATGTCCAATGAGACATGAGTCCCCATGTTCCCTACTTTGCTTTGTCTAGTGCAGTTTATTAGAATCAGTGGGCTGCCCTATGCACATTGCGTAAAAAAAAATAGCCAAAAAAGTGTGCTTCCACTATGCTAGGTGTGAATGGGATCTGAATGGGAAATTGGTGTATTTACACAAGAATAATGAGGTTCCATTCACATCTGCGCAAACATCTTTGCTACGTATTTTGGAAACGTGCTGCAAAAGCATATTGCACTTGCATTACTATTAAATGTTAATGGCACCCCAAGCGTGGGCAGCAGGTGCATCTTTGCCATGCGACAAATGCACTGCAAGCACACCAAAAAGCACAGCGAAAAATTGTGCCACACTCTGCTCAAATAAAAAAGTCCTGGAGCTTCTTTGGGGTGTTTGTCATGTGTAGGGCAGCCCATTCAAGTGAACGCCCCCAAAAATACATTGTGCAATCTGATTTTACAATCTCTGATGGTATATCTAAAGGAGATTGTACAATCAGACTGTAATGTGTAAGGAAAGGAGTAGGAAGATGGGTGGAAATAAAGAGGTGGTATAGTTATGAGGGAGGTCTGTTCCAGAGTGGTAATACACACCTATACTGTGATGCACTAAGGCAGTGCATGATGGGATATGCTCTACAGGAAATGATGGAAGCAGAATGCATTTTTTTACATTTCAAACAGAAAGGTGGACATTCAAAGCTTCTCTGGATGGAGTGAGAGATAAACACATTGGGATGGCTTTGGTAAAAAAGACATTAAAAAGGCTTCTATTCATTATGAAAAGTGAAAGTGAGCTTAGCCTTTAACATGTATTAGTAGAGGTAAAAGTAAAATCAGGACATTTTAGTGACTTTAAGATGAGGGAGGAGAGAGTAGGTTGGTTGAGGGTTGGGTGAGGGGTGGGGAGCAGGGGGAGGGAGTATAGGGGAAACAAGCACAGTAGTGTGGGGATTAAATACCCTGCAGGAATTTTAATGCTATCCCAAAATAAATAATAAATACTGAAATCAATCTTTAATAAAGGCTGCTTAGGCGGCTCTTCAAGATGGTGGACGTGTGATCCATGAGCTCCGGTCCCGCTCCATGTTCCGCAGCCCCTGTACAGCTTCAACAGCAACTGATCGCAGCGAGGGTAAGCTACCACAACCCCTTGGACCTCCTAACACTACATGGGAAAAATTGGGGACCAGTGATCCTACTACTGAACCACACGAACACCGCAGCCTTTCTCCACTATGGATTGCTATCTGACTAGGCCCCAATCCCTGGTCTCATTTTTACAGGGAGACCCAGAGGATTACGTCAGTGCCCTGATAGCAGAGGATGGTTCTCAGCAGGCTCTCCCCCCATATATCCCCCCTTCTCCTCAGCCTGTATTAATGACTGAGATGCTGGATCTTAAACTCCAGGCTTTGGTCCAACAGCTCAGTGGCATTGCCCAGGAGGTGGGGAAGATTTCTAGAGAACTCAGGGGTGAGATAGACTTACTGGGCGAGCGCACAGCTACCTTGGAAACGAAGCTTGATGAAACTTTGCGCTTTGTTCAGGCTCTAGAAGAGGAGAATGCCTTCTTTAAAAATTCTGTATCCCAGCTCCAGCTCCAGCAAGAGAAGCTGGAGAACAGGGAACTGCGCCAAAACCTCAGAATCCGTGGCTTTCCGGGACAAGTGGCTTACAATAATATCAGACCCAAACTCCTGGGCCTATTCAACACCCTGGCACCTGACATTGTGGACATAGACTGGCACCTTGATTGGGCCCATAGGTCCTTGGCCCCCAAACCCCCTGCGGGGCGGCCAGACCGCGTGACATAGTGGTAAGTTTCCACTACTATGAAAGTAAAGAGGCGCTCACTTTGGCCACTCGCAACCGGTCCAGTATTAAATACAAGGAAGACAACATTCAACTTTTCAGCAACCTCTCCCCAATCACCCTGGCCAAGCGCCGCTTACTACGACCCATCACCTCTCACCTTCAACTACATAAGGTCCCCTATTATTGGGGCTTCCCCTCTCGCCTCAATGTCACTACGGATGATGTCCAACACATCCTTTGAGACCTGCAAGAAGGAGAGGCCTTTCTTAAGTGCCAAGGCCTCCCACCATTACCTACAGAAGAAGGTCAGTTCGCACCTGCCACCCCACGCCTTCCGCCGGCTCCTTCTAAGATTTGGGCACCAGTGTGAGGAAGGGGATCGAGGGCCTACTCCACACCCCACGCTCTCAACGTACCAGGCTACCTACTTGACCTACTGGGAGTCATCCACTGTCTCGCCTTCTATTTTCACCCATGGAGGTGCCCTGAACTGTATTTGAACTGTTTTTTTGTTTTTTCTACTTGCTAACTTCTACAAAGTTCCGAGTAGTTCCAGGTTTGATAATGCTAGATGCGGAACACTGTGGCAGAACGTCACATTTTTCCCCTTGTTGGAGACCACTTTGCTCCCCCACATGTTCTCTGGCTGTGGCCAAGGACTAGTGAGAGAGGATGCCTCTCAGGCCTACACCTGATGTTTACGTTTTTTGGGCCAAACCGGACTTCTTGTTACTATGCTGCAATATTCTTTTTGGTCCTTTTATTTGGATTTTTTAAACATTTTTCTTTGTTTTCTTTTTTCCTGCATTAACGTTGATCAGTTTTTTTACTCTATGTTGCATAATAGATTACTACCTGTTGTTATAAGGCTATATATGTGTGTCTATACCGATGGGCTATCGCCCGCTATACTGAAGGTTCACTGGCTAAATTTCACGGCTATACTATGACTTTGAAACTGCTGCCTTATAATGTGAAAGGTCTGAATTCCATCAAAAAATGATGGATGGCTTTAAAGGAGTTCTGGGCCTCCGGCCTGGATGTGATCCTGGTGCAGGAGACTCACTTCCATGCTGGGGAATCCATGAAATTTGCTTCTAAGTATTTCCCGGTGTCTTATATGGCGTCTGACTCATCTGGAAATGTTGGGGTTGCAGTACTGATCAGACGCTCCTGTCCTCTCCAGATCAAGTCCACCCACCTAGATCCCCACGGTCGTTATATAATACTGCAAGGTACCTACTTGTCTAATCCTTTAACACTAATGAATGTATGTGCTCCAAATGTGGGTCAAAATAAGTTGCTTACTGATGCATTTAAATGGCTACAATGCTTTTCTCAGCCTTTTACGGTGATTGGGGGAGATTTTAATGCTGTCCTCTCTCCTACTCGAGATTGGAAATCTTTGTTCCATTCTACACCACCCCTCGCAACACAATCCTTGGCCAATTTCTTTTGAAAATTCAGTGGAAGCCACCATGTGTTTGATCGAATTACTCCCCCCCCATAAATTGTTCTCTAGATTGGACCATTTCCTCGTGACAGCCCCCCTTTTACTTCATACAATGTCATCCGACCTGGGCCCCATCACCTGGCTTTCGGGGTGTATATGTCAGGCTTGAAGTTGCCTAAACTAACCAGGTCGGATGTGCATGCACTGAACGCCCCCATTACCGGAGAGTAACTAGCCAATACTGTTAAGAGTTTACCAACCTACAAATCCCCTGGTCCAGATGGCCTCCCATATTCCTACTACAAGACATTTCTCCCAATTCTATCAACTCATCTAGTCTCCTTTATATAACGCTCTTCTTCAGGGCTAGTCCCCCAGTCAGCAGTTCTTACACTCTTATATCACAGTTATACCTAAACCGGACAAAGATCTGTTGCTTCCAGATAGCTACAGGCCGATAGCGCTTTTAAACTCAGATTATAAGCTATTCACAAAAATTTTGGCTAACCGCCTTTCCCAATTTTTCACAAAACTGATTGATAGAGACCAAGTGGGCTTTGTCCCATGCGGGTGACAATACCAGGCGCACTATTGACCTCATCGATATGTTGAATAGAGTACGTAGACCTGCTTTGATCTTCAGCCTCGACACCCAAAAGGCATTTGATAGATTAAGTTGGCCCTACATGTTTGCCACCCTTGCTAAATTTGGTTTTCACAGTCCCTTCATCTCGGCCCTAAAAACCCTCTACTCCAACCCCTCATCCCAGGTCCAAATGGCTTCTTTCACATCCCGATCCTTTCAAATGTCTAATGGCACTAGACAGGGTTGCCCTCTCTCCCCACTTCTTTTCTTCCTATGCCTAGAACCCCTAGCAGAGGCTATAAGATCCCATCCTGACATCCGAGGGGTCCCCATGTGTCACAGGGAATATAAACTATCTCTATTTGCGGACGATGTACTTCTGACTCTTACTAACCTACATATATCCCTCCCGTCACTGCATGTTCTTCTATCCCAGTTTAGCTCTCTATCTGGATACAAAATTAACTCATCTAAAACAGAAGCCTTACCGCTACAAATACCACCTGCAGACCTTCTATTGCTCAAACTCTTACCCCTATCGCTGGTGCACCTCATCTCTCAAGTACCTGGATGTACAATTATATCCCCCTGTTCAAGGACATCAAGGCCATGCTGTCTCGATGGAATCTCCTCCCAATATCCTGGATAGGTAGGATTAATGTGTTGAAAATGTCAGTTATGCCAAAACTACTATATTTTGTTGAAACCCTACCTATCCCTATTCCTATGACCCAATTAAAATTGATTAACAATAGTTTCTTAACTTTATTTGGAAGGACGGGCACAAGCTGCAAAGCTCTGTGATATATTCCCCCAGAAGCTGTGGAGGACTAGGAGCCCCAGACATTTATAAATATTACCTGGCCTCCCACCTTCGTGCAGTGGTAGCCTGGTCCAGTTTAAGACCGTTGAATAGGTGGATGGAGATAGAGATGGGTTTTCTGTTTCCGGCTCATCCCTGCTCTCTTGTATGGTCGCCCGCATTATTTTTAGATTGCAAACTCCATAGCCTTTGTATGGGCCCTATGATATGAGGCTCCCTCTCATCCCCATGCCCCACTCTCTCTAAAGTAATACTTAGTCCCTTAATTCTCCCGACAGCCTATACCACCCCAAATGTTCCCTTGGGCACAAGCTGGTCTGTTCCAACTTTGCCACTTTGTACACTCGGTGACATGTAAATTTCGCCCTTTTGCAGACTTCCAATCTAAATATCAGATCCCAAAACATATGTCATATTCCTATCTCCAAATAACTCATTTCTTCTCAACTCTCTCCCCATCCCCTTACCCTTTCCAAACCAAAAGCTTTTGAACTCATCTGTTCCCAGGGCCCCCACCAAACACAACTAATATCTGCTTTATACCAATTGCTTCAGGAGACCCTTCCAACTCTCTATAGACTCCCACTCCTATATGCACAAATGGACTCAAATTATACAACAACCAGTCTCTCTCCAACAGTGGGCCAAAATATGGACCTCAACTTCCAAAATATCCAGATGTGTGGCCCAGAGATAGACAGACAGCATTTAAAGTGTTATTTTTTTGATATAGGACCCTCAAGGTATTGCATCATTTTGACCCCTCTGTTGGAGATGTGGTAAAACTAGAGGAACTCACTACCATATCTTCTCTGTCTCTGCTCCAGCAAATTTTTGAGTCCCTCATTTCATTGGATCCGTTACATCTCCTCCTGGACCTCCCATTTTTGAGTCTGGTAAAGACCTCTAATAGATTGGCTTCCTATATTTTACTACCTGCAAAGAGAGTCATTCCATTGTGTTGGCTATGTCCCTCCCCAAAACCAAGCCCATTTCCTGCAAGCTATTACTGACATACGTAGAATGGAGTATATGACAGCTATGGTAGAGGGTGCTGTTGACAGGTTTGACAAGATCTGGGATGTGTGGCATCATTCCGAGTATGGTTCTCCTCCCTGAATCCCTCCAGTACCCCACATATAGTTCCATGTCACCCTGCCTGTGTTATAATCAACATATTTTCCTATTTTATTTTTATTTCTTTGTCATTTCTTTTTATGTTTGATTTCTCTGACTTTAATATGTATAACTTGCTTTATCTGTATTCCTGCAAATTTTCAATAAAAAAATAAAGGCTGCTTACACAGATCAGGTCAAATCTGAAGACTACATCTTTTTTTAGAGAGATAATGAAAATATACTGTATACGTGGGAACACAACACCAGATTATACACAGTGCACCCGTGATATTAGGGCCTTCTGATAACCTACAAGAGTTTTCATTTTTAAGGAAGAAAATAATGTATTTTTACCACTTGCTATCCAGCAGTTGTGCATAAATGGCCAAATGGCTAGAGGGCAGGAGGCCATTTTAAAACAGTTACCCCTTTTTAATGCTGCTTTTGTGTGCCCTCTAGTGCATGCATTAGTACTTTCTGAGATCCCTGGATTTCCACTGGATTACAGAGTGCTTCCTACACTGATTAGCAGCCACAGTACAGTGGTGGTGTATTTAGGTTTTGTGCTGCCCTAGGCCTGACTAAACTTGTGCACCCATAATTTAAATGTGACACCCCCTCCTGTCAAGACCACACCCTTCCTGTTTAAGACCCGCCCTATTATCTGTAAACCACACCCCTTCCTCTTTAGGCTCCACCTTGATGGCCCTATATAAGTACCTGAAAAAAATAAATGAATAATACATGAGTACAGTGACAGTGCATATTTATAACATTTATCACTGTATTAGTGCCACTGATCCCCAAAAAAGTGGCACTTGTCCGATTTGTCTGTGCAATGGCGCAGTCCCAACATGTACATTTTGAAAAAGTAAAGACCGGGTATCCATAGTGTAAATCCATAGGGTAGGAAGCGCTTGTAGTTCGGGAACAAGCAGTTTTATATGTGAGTAGCTACTTGTAAACACACAAATCCCGGTTCTGACAGGGGAGGAGAAACAGATCGTCTGTTCCTACTAAGTAGGAACAACGATCTGGCTCCTCCTCCAGTCAGTCCTATCCCATCACAGTTAGAAACACACCTAGGGAACACATTTAACCCCTTGATCACCCCCTAGTGTTAACCAATTCCCTACCAGTGACATTTACACAGTAATCAGTGGCTATTTATAGCACTGATTGCTGTATAAATGTCAGTGGTCCCAAAAAAGTGTCAAACGTGTCCGATCTGTCCGCCACAATGTCGCAGTTCCACTAAAAATCGCAGATTGCCGCCATTACTAGTAAAAAATAAATAATAAAAATGCCATAAATCTATCCCCTATTTTGTAGACACTATAACTTTTGCTCAAACCAATCACTATACGCTTATTGCGATTTTTTTTTCTTTACCAAAAATATGTAGAAGAATACAAATCGGCCGAAACTGATGAAGAAATCAGTTTTTTACATTTTTGGGGGGGATATTTATTATAGCAAAAAGTAAAAAATATTGTTTTTTTTTTTCAAAATTGTCCGTTATTTTTTTACAAAATGTTTTTTGTATATATGTTTTCACAGATTATGGGATTGTGATCAATGCTTAGCAGCTGTGAATTTGCACTTTCTTTCACAGGAATTGTTATACCACACCTGACGCTGGGTTGTAACCTCAGGTTACTTTATACCTGATTCTGATTGCAGTCTCAGGTTACTCTAGAGTAGCTCGCAAGATTTATATATTTTTATATTGTCCGTTATTTTTTGTTTATAGCGCAAAAAATAAAAACCGCAGAGGTGATCAAATACCACCAAAAGAAAGCTCTATTTGTAGAAAAAAAAGAACATAAATTTTGTTTTGGTACAACGTCACACGACCATGCAATTGTTAGTTAAAGCGACGCAGTGCAGTATCGCAAAAAATGGCCTGGTCATTAGGGGGGTAAATCCTTTCTGGGCTGAAGTGGTTTATCAAATAAAATGGATTTACACTATGGATGCCCATGCCTGGTCTTTACTCTTTCAACATGTACATGGAGTGGAGAAGTAAAAATTAGGCTGACACAATCTCCAATCTTTCACAAGGCACAGATATTTTTATATTCTAGTGAGTGAAGACTAGAGATTGGCTTGGGAGTGTTTGAAACCCCACATGTCCGTTACTGCCAGGAAACCGACATTACACAGAGCTAATCACAGGCAGTGAGACATTTCCCAATCTGCAGCTGCAGAGATCAGGAAATGTCTCACTGCCTCTGATAAGTGCTGTGCAGTGTCTGCTTCCTGGCGGGATCGGACGTCTGGGGTTTTGGAACACGCCCGAGCCCATCTGTAGTGAGGACAAATAAGAGGGAAGCACAGAGTGTGAAACCTGGAGCACTGAAATAATGCATACAGAGGCACTGAGCACTTTCATATCACAGCTTATTATTGTATAAAAAATATGTATTGATTATAGCATGGAGCACTTTGGAGCATATGAATTTTCACTGAATGTGAACTGTTTAATGAATTCGTAGCACGAAGCACTTTATTGCATTACCTGTACATTAATTTAATTCATATTGAGCACTTTATATTTGATTGATCCTATAGCTATATAATTATTTGCCTAGTAGGTAGCGCTACACACACCTATGACCTTTTTCAAAGATAGAAAGCATTTGTAAATTAAACTCAGCTGCTCTTGCTGAGAGCAGCAGGAAGAGACATCATGCTTTCTATCCTCAAAGAGATAACTTTTGTCCCCACCTGCCACTTATCAGACCCATGTGGCATTTAGTTGCAGCTTTTGTCCCTTCCCTGTTGCCTGGGAAGCCAAGCGAAGTGGTCTGAAACACCTTGGCTCTGTACTACACAAATCTGACAGATGGTGACAGGGGCTGACAAGACAGCTACGTCATTCAAACTCCTCCTTGTTTTCCTGCTACACAGGTCTGAAAATCAGCAAGTCTACACAACCAGGGACATTAATGGAGCCATTTGTTTGCTGGGGACAGACCTATGCAGCATGTATTTGAGCCTTAGGAAGTGCTCTTAAAATCCTCCTCAGCTCTGTGCTAGCTACACAGGTCTGACTGACAGGAGGTGGGCAAAGACAGGAGCCAACAACCACATCATTCAAACTCCTCCTGGAACTAGTGCACTTACATGATTTAAGAAGAGGTACCAGTGCTTGCTGAGCAGGCAGGCAGGCTGCCCTGGGAATTTCCCTCATCCTCCTCTCTCCCATCGAGTTGAAAATTGAGCCCGGGCCAGATGAAAGGATGCCGTGGAGGAAGATAGGCGGAGCATTAGTCTCCGGCTCCGCCCCCAGCAGTTGTACTAAGTGCTGGCGGACTGAACAGTTACTTGTCGCTTTTTGGGGGGTGCCAGTCCCTGTCCCCCTGGCACAGTCCACCCCATAATGACACTGGCTCTGCAGTGTAGCGGCTACACAAAAGCCGCCGGCCATGGTGAAACTGTTTTGCAGTGGTAGACGGGAGAAGGGGGGAGCATTTTTTCGTGTGGGGGCGGCTTTTTTGCCCCCCTGATGCAAAGGCCCTAGGCCTGGGCCTTGTTGGCCTAGGCCAAGAGACAGCACTGCCCTGGTTACTAGTCACATTTATGTTCCTGATCACCGTCATACCAGTCCCAGTACCCAGTGTTGCCAGTGCAGCCAGAAACAGTGTTCCTGATTATTGCCACTCAAGTCCCAGTATCACCAGACAAGTGCAAACCAGCTACAGTGTTCCTGATTGTGGCCACAAGAGAAAAGTGAAGCATCTCCTAAGTGCAGTGCTAAAATAGGCTAATTTATTTTGGTTAGGCTAGGATGCCTATTCAACACCATCTACAGCTGTCGGGATTCTGGTTGGTGGTGCCTGCAGGACAGAGAGGAGCGGCCGATAGAATGTATTTACTTGATGAGTGTTTTTCTCAGTCCACATCTTGTGAGTGTTTTTAACTCTTTGCAAATAAATTAGCTTATTTTAATACTGCACTTAGTTGGTGCTTCCCTTTTCTCTTTTCATTCCCTCCACACGGAGCTGGCCACACTCTGAGGATGGCAGCCACCGGTGCACTAAGTGATACTAAAGTCTCAGTTTTTGTTCTTTAAAATTAACAAACATGTTATATTTACCTGCTCTGTGCAGTGGTTTTGCATAGAGCAGCCCAGTTCCTCCCCTAGCCTCCTCCTCCTCCTAACTAGTCCCAGTGTCACCAGACCTGTGCAGGAAGCAACAGTGTTACTGACTGCTGCCTCACCAGCCTCAGTGGCACAAAACCAATGCAGACAACAACAGTTTTCCTGATCCTTGCCACACCAGTCCGAGTGTCACCAGACCAATGTACACCAGCTAGGGTTGCCACCTTCTGTTCAAGCTAAACCCGAACACTTTAGCAGCCTGGGACACCTTTAGGTGCCCCAAGGAGAGTAGTAAGGCGGTGCACATAGCATGCTGCAGCAAACTTGGGTGTGGCCAAATTGCTCTTGCTGACAACATCACCCTGCACCCCAGTGATGCCGAACCTGCCCCTCAGACAGCAATCAACAGCTCCTGGATGGCAACAGATTTGTCTGTGACTATCTTGGTTACTTGGGGAGCCACAGCCCCGTCTGAATGATGTGTCCGGGTTTCAGTCCGCCTGAAACCCGGATACATGATTTAAAACTCGGACTGTTTGGGTGAATCCTGGACAGGTGGCAAACCTAACAACAGCAGTAGTGTTCCTGATTCCGACCACAGCAGTCCCTATGTCACCAGACCAGTGCAGCAAGCAACAGTGTTGCTGACTGCTGCCTCGCTAGTACAGTGTCACTAGACCAGTGTAAGCCAGCAACAATGTTTCTGATCATTACCACACCAGTTCCAATATCACCAGACTAGTGTAAATTAGCAATGGTGTTCCTTATCACCATCACACCAATCATGGTGTCATCTGACCAGTGCAAGTGTGTTTCTTATCACTGTAACACCAGTCCCAGTGTCACCAAAGCAGTGTAAGCCAGTTACACTGTTCATGATCACCACTACACCAGTCCCAGTATCACCAGACCAGTGCAGCAATCAACAGTGTTCCTGAATGATACCGCACCAGAGCCACTGTCACTAGACCAGTGAAGCCAGCAACAGTGTTCCTGTTTGGCACCACAAGGATCCCAGTGTTAATAAACCAATGTACGCCAGCAACAGTGTTCCTGATCTCTGCCACACCAGTCCCATTGTTGCCAGACCAATATAAAGCAGCAAAAGTGTTCCTGCTCACCACCACACCAGTGCCAGTTTTTCCAGACCAGTGGAGCAAGCAACAGTGTTCCTGATCGCTACTACACCAGTGATAGTGTCACCAAACCAGTGCAGTTGGCAACAATGTTCCTGATCTTTACCCACACCAGTCCCAATGACATCAGAGTCAGTGCAGCCAGAAACAATGTTTTTGGTCTCCTCCACATCAGTGCAGTGTTGCCTTTGCCTACCACCTGTACTGACACTGGTCTTTTTATTGACCACGGTTCCGCTTGCTGCCTGGACCAATTCTTTGCCTGTTTGCTGACTATGTCTTGGCCTGCTACCTGTACTGCTCCATTTGTACATCCCATTGACTACATTCCTGCAAGACATCAGTCCCAACCATCCTGTCAGAAGAAGCCTTCGTTCCGGTCCGGTCGTTTTTCTCGTATTCCCGGCGGAACGGCGTTTCGGCGCATGCGCGTTCGCGGCTCGGCGTTACGGCGCTCGCGCACGCGCACTGGTGCACACCCAACGTGATTCCCTGGGCAGCCTATAAAAGGCGCTCAGAGGATCAAACAAATTGCTGGTTTGTCTCAGCTTCCTGTAGTATCTGAACCTGTATCCTGAATCTCTGCCTGACTACCTGTTGTGACCCGGATTTGCCTTTGGACTTCTCTTGCCTCTCTCCTGGACCTGACCTCTGCCTGCTTATCGGATTCCCACCAATCTCCTGTGTTTGACCCTCGGCCTGTTACCTGGACTGTCTCCTGTCTCCCAGCCTGACCCCTTGCTTGTACCTGGACTTTCTTGATCTTGTCACCTTACCTTGCAGATCCTGTAGTGCCATAGCACCTTTCCAGTGTTTGACCCTCTGCCCAGCTCTGGACCTCCTGCCGGTTGCCTCTGTCTGCACCCGCCTACCAGTACCTACACAGCGGCTCCTCTCTACAAGACCTCACCAGCGAGCCACTTACGGTCCATTGGGGAGCTTGTGCCTCTTTGTGCCGTTCACCCCCTGTCCCAACTCCAGGGGGCGGACTGCGCTTAGTCGCAAAGGCGAAACCGCTCTCGGCATCTCGGCCTCGGTAAGTACTATCTCTGACAGTACAAACCAGCCATGTCTGAGGCCGACAGAGCGCGTTCCCCATTGGAGATCCTATGTCAGCAGGTCTCGGCCCTCACTGAGGCCGTCCAGAAATTACAAGACGGCTACGCCCAAATTGATGGCTGCCTTCAACAGCTTTCCGGACCATCTCCAGCTCCTGCCGCGGCTTCTGTATCTCCCAGTGGAGCTTCCTCTCCTCAGATGCCAACTAATCCCACTGTGGTCATGGCCGCTCCAGAACCCAGGGTTCCCACACCAGAGCGCTTCTCCGGCAATCGCAAGAAGTTCAGGGCCTTTAAAAACGCTTGCTCCCTGTACTTGGCTCTGCAACCTAGGACCTTTTCGTCAGAGGTGGTAAAAGTTGGGTTCATCATCTCTCTCTTGGCCGATGAACCACAAGCTTGGGCTCACAGCCTAATGGAACAGAGGAACCCTATCCTGAATTCCGTAGATGCCTTCTTCGAAGGTATGGCGCAACTTTACGACGACCCCCAGCGCACGGCCACGGCCAAAACCTTACTGCATAACCTGAGCCAAGGACGTAGGCCTGTAGAGGACTACATTGTAGAATTCCGGAAAAGTTCAGCCGATACTAGCTGGAATGAACCTGCCCTTAAATATCAGTTCCGTCAAGGGCTGTCTGAAGCACTGAAGGATGAGCTGGCCAGGATTGAGACCCCTGATTCTTTGGAAGACCTCATCCAAGTTACCACTAAATTGGATCGTCGCATGCGTGAGCGACGCACGGAGCGCTTTCAGACTTCTCGCCCTACCTGGACGATGCCTAAATCGACTCCTGTCCATCCACCTTACACAGCTCCACCGGTTCCTACCACTCCTGAAGCTGAACCAATGCAGCTTGGCCTAGTCCGCGCCCCACTCACTTCGGAGGAAAGACTACGTAGACGCCAGGGCAATCTGTGCCTTTACTGTGGGGGTTCTGGACACTTCCTTCGTTCTTGCCCCGTGAGACCCAGTAAGTCCTGCTTACGGCCTGCTTTTAATCAACAAGTTACCGGGTCTTCTCAACCTTACGTTACTCTTTTTGTCTCCTTACAGCTCCCGGAAAAGGAGGTTCACCTACCCGCTATAATTGACTCCGGAGCGTGTAGCTGCTTTTTGGATGCCTCATTAGCCGCAAGCTTGCATGTTCCTTTGACCACGAAGAACCAAAGTCTATGGATCCACCTAGCCGATGGGTCTCTTCCCCGCTCAGGGCCCATCACGCAAGAAACCAGACCCATCCTTACCACCACTGATACTGGCCACCAGGAATACCTCCGCTTCGATATTATCTCTTCTCCAATGTTCCCCATAATCCTGGGACTCCCATGGCTTCAAGCCCACGAACCACAGATTAACTGGAATAGGAGAGAAGTTTCTTTCTCATCTCAATATTGCTCCAGACATTGCCTTCTCCCGGCCCCAGCTTCCGTTTCCACCATTGCAACCACGTCCAATGATCTGCAACATGTACCTGAGAGCTACCTGGAATTCAGAGATGTATTTGACAAACAACAGGCAGACTGTCTACCACCTCATCGGCCTTACGACTGCCCCATAGACCTGTTGCCGGGTGCTGAAATTCCTTTTGGCCGCATTTTCCCTCTGTCCGAAACAGAATTAAAGGCTCTTAAAACATACATTGACGAAAATCTTGAGAAAGGGTTCATTCGCTCCTCCTCATCACCGGCTGGAGCTGGTATTTTCTTTGTAGAGAAAAAAGATGGATCCCTCCGACCTTGCATCGATTACAGGGAATTAAATAAAATTACCGTCAAGAATCGGTACCCGCTTCCTCTCATCCCGGAATTATTCCAACGCTTCAGATCCGCCCGCATCTTTTCCAAACTAGACTTGCGTGGCGCCTACAATCTCATCCGGATCCGAGCAGGCGATGAATGGAAGACCGCCTTTAGATCCAGGTTTGGACATTATGAGTACCTGGTAATGCCGTTTGGACTCTGTAATGCCCCGGCCACGTTCCAACACTTAGTGAACGATATCTTTCGTGAACATCTTGACAACTTTCTAGTAGTCTACCTTGACGACATTCTCATTTTTTCAACCACCCTGGAACTCCATCGGGTGCATGTCAAACTGGTTCTCTCGATTCTCAGAAAACACAAATTATACCTCAAGGCAGAGAAATGTGAATTTGAGAAAACTACAGTGCAATTCTTGGGATTTATAATTTCGACTGACGGTGTTGCAATGGACCCCCAGAAGGTCAAAGCAATCCAGGAATGGCCAGCCCCTGTAGACAGAAAAGGGGTACAACGCTTCTTAGGTTTCTCCAACTTCTACCGGAGATTCATTGTAGGATTTTCAACTATTGTGGCTCCCATTACTCAACTGACACGCCAGCATAGTCGTTTTCAATGGTCCTTAGAGGCCCAGGAAGCATTTCTAAAATTGAAAGCACTATTCTCGTCTGCACCAGTCTTACGACACCCGGATCCAGCCCTGCCCTTTATTCTGGAAGTTGATGCCTCAGAGACCGCTACTGGTGCCATCCTCTCACAGAGACAAGGACTCAAGGCTCTATTACATCCCGTGGCTTTTGCTTCCCGGAAATTAAGCATTCCCGAGAGAAACTACGATGTAGGCGATAGAGAATTACTGGCCATCAAATTTGCCTTAGAGGAGTGGAGATATCTGCTGGAGGGGGCGTCCAATCCTATCATGATCTTTACTGACCACAAAAACCTGGAGTACCTGCGAACTGCTAAACGTCTAAGACCCAGGCAGGCCCGATGGGCTCTCTTCTTTTCCCGGTTTAATTTCCACATATCTTATAGACCAGGTTCAAAGAACGGAAAAGCGGACGCACTTTCAAGGATGTTCCATGAAACTTCCCAGGTAACAGAGCCAAGTACCATCTTGTCTCCGCAAAATTTCCTTCTAGTTACTCAAGGAGACCTTATGTCCGCAATCAAATCCACATCTGCTCAATGCTCTGAACCCCAAGTAAATTCTATGGAGAAACGCAATGATTTATTTTGGTCTCATGGAAAAATCTTCGTCCCGCTGGAATCAAGGCTCCTAACCCTACAGTCCTTTCATGACCACAAGCTAGCAGGCCATTTTGGGTCACAAAAGACCATGGAATTGATCTCTCGTTTCTTTTGGTGGCCAGGCTGGAGACAAGACTGCAAGGACTATGTTTCATCCTGCATCCCGTGCCAGCGTAGCAAGGGCTCAAATACAAGGGCATGGGGGCTGCTCAAACCCTTGTCTATTCCTGAACGCCCATGGGCGGAAATCTCCATGGACTTTATTGTGGATTTACCTCCATCAGGAGGATTCACCACTATCTTTGTCGTAATTGATCGACTCTCAAAAATGGCACACTTTCTGCCTATGGTGGGTACTCCCTCTGCCTCTGCTACTGCTAGCATGTTTTTTAAAGAAATTATCAGGCTGCATGGTACCCCAGGGAGCATCACCTCTGACAGAGGGGTTCAATTCACTTCAAAGTTTTGGAAGGAATTATGCAAGACCTTGGAAATAAAGATTTGCTTGTCTTCTGCTTATCATCCTCAAAGTAACGGCCAGACGGAGAGGACAAATCAAACCCTGGAGCAATACCTCCGATGCTTCTGTTCCGATTCCCAGGATGAATGGTCCTCCCTCCTACCTTATGCAGAATTTGCATATAACAACTCCATCCATTCCATTACCAACCAGACACCTTTCTGGTCCAATTTTGGATTTCACCCTTCTTTTCTTCCAGTTTCCATCCCTGAATTATCCGTCCCTGCAGTGCAGGACCGAGTAAATTCTATCCAGCTAAATTTTCAAAAGATCAAAGCAGCGATGCAAAAGGCTCAGGATGACTACCGAAAGTACTACAACAAGGGAAGGAAGGAGAACCCGGCCTTCAAAGTAGGCGAAGAAGTATGGCTATCAACTATCCATCTCAGACTGCCAATTCCCTCTCGGAAATTGGGGCCAAAATTTATAGGTCCTTTTAAAATAAAGAGGGTAATCAACCCAGTCGCTTTTGAATTAGCCCTTCCTGATGCTTACAAGGTACACCCAGTCTTCCATGCATCCCTCTTAAAACCTATGGCTCCCAGTCCTTTTCCTGACAGAGAAAAGCCTCCACCACCACCGGTTCCAATCGACGGAGAAGACGAGTTTGAGGTAGAAAAAATTCTAAGTTGCAGAAAAAATGGCAGACAGCTACAGTATTTAATCAAATGGAAGGGGTATCCTTCTGAGGATAACTCCTGGGAACCAGCCAGGAATCTACATGCTCCTCAACTTCTCCAGGCTTTTCACTGAGAACATCCAGAACTGATGTCAACCTTGGGTGTCCAGAGGCCACCCCTCGGGGGGGGGGCACTGTCAGAAGAAGCCTTCGTTCCGGTCCGGTCGTTTTTCTCGTATTCCCGGCGGAACGGCGTTTCGGCGCATGCGCGTTCGCGGCTCGGCGTTACGGCGCTCGCGCACGCGCACTGGTGCACACCCAACATGATTCCCTGGGCAGCCTATAAAAGGCGCTCAGAGGATCAAACAAATTGCTGGTTTGTCTCAGCTTCCTGTAGTATCTGAACCTGTATCCTGAATCTCTGCCTGACTACCTGTTGTGACCCGGATTTGCCTTTGGACTTCTCTTGCCTCTCTCCTGGACCTGACCTCTGCCTGCTTATCGGATTCCCACCAATCTCCTGTGTTTGACCCTCGGCCTGTTACCTGGACTGTCTCCTGTCTCCCAGCCTGACCCCTTGCTTGTACCTGGACTTTCTTGATCTTGTCACCTTACCTTGCAGATCCTGTAGTGCCATAGCACCTTTCCAGTGTTTGACCCTCTGCCCAGCTCTGGAC
This sequence comes from Lithobates clamitans, assembly GCA_037952925.1. Classification (NCBI taxonomy): domain Eukaryota; kingdom Metazoa; phylum Chordata; class Amphibia; order Anura; family Ranidae; genus Lithobates; species Lithobates clamitans. The sequence continues at coordinate 1,363,497 of JBBGZY010000929.1, forward strand.
CTCCTGCCGGTTGCCTCTGTCTGCACCCGCCTACCAGTACCTACACAGCGGCTCCTCTCTACAAGACCTCACCAGCGAGCCACTTACGGTCCATTGGGGAGCTTGTGCCTCTTTGTGCCGTTCACCCCCTGTCCCAACTCCAGGGGGCGGACTGCGCTTAGTCGCAAAGGCGAAACCGCTCTCGGCATCTCGGCCTCGGTAAGTACTATCTCTGACACATCCTCTGTGAACAACTGCACTCCTGGAACCAAATGAACCCTTTGTTTAGCCTCCTGTACTTCCTGGCAAGTGAACATAGCAGTGTGTGTATTTTCTAGGTACAGCCAGACAGTTTTGTATAAAAAACTTTATTTTCTTTCTACATTTTCTAAAAACTTGTGGTAAAAACAATAGTTCATAAAATAAATCTCTTATAAAATACATTTGGGGAGGTGTTTACATTTGGTAATTTTGTAGCCATTTCTGCTGTCCCGGAGCTCCAGGGCTTCCAGAAAATGTTATAGGTGGTCAGGAAATTAGATGCATAATTTATGCCTCTTGAAAGACTGAAGTTGCTTTATGAATTTTGGGCCCCTCGGTGCATCTAGGCTGTGAAAAAGTCTAACATATATGATATTACTATATTCAGGAGGAGTAGCAGAATGTGTTCTGATGTGTAATTCTCAGTATGCCCATGCTGTCTCTGAGAAATAACTTATTAACCACTTGCCGACTAGCCATCGTACTTATACGATGGCAGATCGGCTCTCCTGCGTAAACCAACGTACCCGTACATCAGTCTGTGAGATTGCGGACGCACGCTCGCTGCGCTTTGTGGGAGTGTGCCCGCAGCTTCTGGCGAACTCTATGTCGACCAGCCGCCCACGATCGCTGTATACAGAGGCAGAACGGGGATCTGCCATTGTAAACAAGGCAGATCCCCATTTTGACAGATGACATCTCAGAGATACAGTATGCTGTTCCCAGTGATCGGGAACAGCTATCCCTGTCATGTCCCAGGCAGCCCATCCCCCTACAGTTAGAACACGCTGAGGGAACACATTTAACCCATTGATCGCCCCATAGGGTTAACCCCTTCCCTGCCAGTGTCATTTATACATTAATCAGTGCATTTTTATAGCACTGATCAATGTAATAATGTCACTGATCCCAAAAAAGTGTAATTTAGGGTCAGATCAATAGCAATATTCAGACACTGAAACCTTTAGCCACCTAACTAGAGCTCAATAGAAACTCCCCTGTCCCCAAAAGACATTGAGAATGTGCTCTCACCATTAATGGTGCATTATCAACTTAAGGCAATGGGACTGCACTTGAGAGAGGGTAAACCCGGGCAGACATCAACAGTTTCGATAAGGAATATACCCTTTTTAAACTGTAGGTGAAAGTCTGAGAACTAAAAGAAGAATGATGAGGGGCATGAGCCTTTCACATGTATACATTTTAACTGGTCCTGTAGGTGGGGATAGGGGTGGAGCTCTATCATTAGTCTGCAGCCATGTAGGCACCAGGAAAGCCTGTTCTGGTTACAAATTATTTTTATTTATTTTTCCAAAATACCATTAATGTTTTCAAATGTCCACATTTCAAGGAATTACAGCATTGATTTAATTATGTATTTATTATTTTTTGTAGCAGGCCAATGAAATATGAGTATATGACAACTTGTGCATTAAAAAGGCTGCTTCCTCTAGAGACTGATCTCTAAATTGACACTGCAACAATAAAATACACAGAAGTCTTAAAACATGTGTATGTATTCTATCTCCATAGACTGCAATTAATACACACAAGCCCCTAAAAATATGTTTGTAGGGGGGCGTGGCCTGCAGCGGAGCTGAATGGTCGCTTAGTACCGGAGCTCCGCCGACACAGGGAACCAGCGGCGTATAGCGGACCATCCAATTGAACTTTTGGCTCCATTCCACGATGGATCGGACTGGGCAACCTCCGAGATCATGCCCAACAAAAATAATAGACGCCCGCAGCGCCTGACGGACTTCTACAGCCTGAAGGCTAATGGAGGTAGGCAAGATGGCGCCGAGGCCTACACTCCTCCGGCAGCCTCAGCGCACAGTAAGGCATCAAAAAAGAACACAAAATCCACCCCGATCAATCCCCAACACTCCTATCCTCCCTCTCCATCATCCAATAGTCCTGCTAAGTCCAAACCCAGGCTGGATGACATTGGATTGAGCCCGGCTGCTAGCACAGCGCCAGACTCAGAGGAAGACACAAGAGACATGCCTGAATCAATCGAATCCTTCCCTACACAGAATCAGCCAGTACTGGATACTGTGCTGTGCTAAAAGACATGCTCTTGTCATTGAGAAGCACAATCCAGTCTGATATGGCCTCATGCATGCATAAATTTAACAGAGACATACAGGCAATGGGGAACAGGGTGGATCACATTGAGGTTAAAATGGGTGAATAATGAGGAAAAAGGAAATGAAAATGAGTGGATCAAAGCAAAATTGGCTGACATGGAGGACAGGTCGAGACGGAACAACCTGAAAATAAGGGGGATCCCCGAGTTGGTGCAACAGTCCAACCTAGGTCCATATGCAGCAACACTTTCAAAAACCTCATTCCACGCCTCACTGACCTGGACGTCACTATTGACAGGATCCATCGCCTGCCTAAGCCGTCACATCTATCTGACCACATTCCGAGAGATGTACTTCTTAGATTACACTTCTTTCATGTGAAGGAGAACCTCATGTCATGTATGCGGAAGCATGACCAAATCCCTCCACAGTATCAAAACTTACAGTTTTTCATTGATCTGTCACAATATACACTTCAGAAAAGGAAGAATCTAAACACGGTGACCAAAGCATTGCAAAATCATAAAATCGTATACAAATGGGGTTATCCAACAAAACTCACTGTGACCAGAGAGGATCATACCTACACAATTACCACTCTGGAGAGAGGGATTGCTCTATTAAAGGAATGGGATATTCTACCCGAGTCAGAAGCAATAAGCCCCACCACCAGCACACCGCGGCAAGTTGACCGACCATGGAAGGAAGTTACCTCTAAAAATGCTAAGTCGCACTTGTGAATTGGCCGGATGGTCAACACCCAACTTCTAAATCCATGGGAGATTAGGGCCAAGAACTGAACGATCAGACTTACCCCCCAATACATGTCAGCAGCATGTTGCTGCCACAAGGTGCTCCACACCTTACTCTCTCTTACCACACCATGTTAGGTGTGTTGCAATGTTTTCTTATGTTTCAAGTTTTTTTTCTTTCTTTCTTTTTTATCCTTTTATCAACTCCTTCCTATACTACCCTGGATGTGATTGGACCAAGAGAACATACAGTGTACTGCAACCATTGTCCAATGGTTTCATATCTCACTTCACCGGATCCTTTCCCAAGCCGATCGTTGGAAAAAGACCTCATGATCACATTCTATAACGTGAGTACTATGCTCAATTTCACCTTTGAGAGTATCTTTTTTATCACATTTCCATCTCTATCTCACAAAGTCAAGCCATATTTCTCTCAGATATCTCCATGCGGACTTTTAGCATCCTTAGACACAATCAGATATGCCACTTAATGTTTTGACTATTAATATTAAAGGGCTTAACCATCCTATGAAATGTAAATCTCTTTGGAAAGAAGCCCTTATGCATAACAGTGACATTATGTGTGCACAGGAGACCCACTTCAGCTCTTTAGCTCCTCCTAAATGCTCGCACAGAAATTACCCCTTTGTTTTTACTGCAAACGCAGAATCTAAAACCAGAGGAGTACTCATCGCCATCAGAGATACAGTGGCATTCAAGCTACATGAAGAAATAAAAGACTCGCAAGGTAGATTTCTGATTCTCATATGTGACCTGAATTCTATCACATACACGATTGCTACTGTATATGCGCCCAACAAGCATCAAGTTTGTTTTTTCAACAAATTAATGAACAAAATGAGAAAGATTCAAAAGGTCCTGTTAATAATTAGCGGAGATGTTAATGCCACTCCGGATCCATCGTGGGACTCCACATCTCTTTCTAAGCGCAATGTGGCTTCACTTCTTCCATCTATAAATAATCAAAACATATATGGCGCTGTTTGCTTGCAGATGAAAAAGATTTTACTTTTTTTCACCACCACACCAGGTTTATACAAGAATAGACCTTTTTTTAGTTGACCAGCGAGTTCTCCTAATGACCAAAAAAGTTGTTATAAACACGATAACATGGTCTGATCATGCTTCTGTAGTTCTGACCTTGGCGGACACATCCTCAACCAAGCATTGTCCACTATGGAGACTTAATCCATACTTGTTACAACAACCGGAATTCAAAGCAATTCTACAGACTCATTTACAAGATTTTTTTTCTAACAATGTGGGCTCTGTACAAGACCCCTCTATTCTGTGGAACGCCCATAAGGCGTTCATGAGGGGCATTCTGGTACAACTTGGGGCGAAGGCAAAGAAGCGGAGACAAAAGCAATTAACCGATCTCACACAAGAAATCACACACTTAGAAGCCCAAAACAAAATCAATACCACACAGATATTGTCTAAAAAACTATCACAACTAAGGTATGACCTTAGACTTTTATTATTAGACAACTTTGAAAAAACTTCCAGAAGATTAAAAATGAATTATTACATTCATGGCAACAGAGCTGGCAAGCTTCTAGCACAAAATATTAAAGGACATAGGCACAAAACAAAAATTCCGTATATAGTCCACCCTGGCACTAAGCAAAAAGAATATCATCCACAAAAAATAGCAGACACTTTTAGTTCTTATTATGGGTCATTATACAATTTATATCTATACCCAAATTAAAAGAGGATCAGCTTCAATCATTAAATTTACCATTTACTGACCTGGAACTTTATAAAGCTATTGAAGCACTCCCCTCGAATAAATCACCTGGCCCAGATGGCTTCAGTGGAGAGTACTATAAAGAATTTAAAAACCTCCTATACCCACATTTAATTCAAATTTTCAACACTGCCACTGCCTCCGCTTCTTTCGCGCCAGAAATGTTGGAAGCATTAATCGTGACATTGCCAAAGCCAGGGAATGATCCACGTTCACCCTCAGATTTCAGACCGATTTCACTCCTCAATATGGACGTGAAACTTTATGCAAAACTAATAGCCTTATGTATGGTTTCTATCATCCCCACACTTATACATCCTGACCAAACGGGCTTTGGACGGTGTGTGAGCAAAGTGCCTTCGCGCTACTCTGGATAAGTGCAAAATATTCATAAACAATTTAAAAGTGCAAGTGCATAAATAAATGCAGCAAAATCTATTAGTGTGACACAAAACACTTTTCAAATGAAATAAATAATAAGGTGATTCTGTGCAGATATTAAAATAGTGCCAAAGTAATGAATTAAAATATTTTAGGAGAGTATTTAAATTATGTCTATATCGTATAGAACCACGTGATATTTAGGAAAAAATATATAAAGTATATGAAAAATATAAAAAGTATATACAAATATTTAAAAATATTATCTCTCAAATGGGAAATATTCAATCAATAATCTATATGGCAATAATAGTGTCCATATGTGAACTCTCAGTGCCTGGCAGGCAATAGTATCAACAATAAACAAATAGATATATATCCAAACATATGGAATTAGATAGATGAAATAAATATAGTCTGGTCTTGATAAGTTTCACTTTAAAAGTGTATGACAGTGATAAGGGGCAATCTGTAGGAAGTCTAACCAGTATTATAGTGGGTAGAGGATAATAAAGTCCTATGAATATAGGATGAGGTAAGGATGATTGTTCCAAATGTTTCTGCTGCAGATCCTTTATGTGTCTGGTCTCCCAGAACTCTTACCTCGAGATTAGTGATAGCATGCAATTACCGCCGTACTGGGGGGATCCCTCGATTTTCCTAAGCAGTGATCATCTCTCCTCTGGATGGCATATCATGATGCTGTTTCCTCTCTCCTAGCTACGTTCAGTCTCTCTCTCCTGTTAGATGGGATGGCACCTCCGTGAAGAGGAGACAGGGAGAGAGAAAAAGGGGGGGGCTCCAATAGTGCAGTATGTCAAGTTTATTTTAAAAAATGTATTTATTAAAAGGCATATACTCTTACACAAAGCAAAATTAAAAAACACAGGGAACAAATTAGGCGTTGTTCCTCGCCTTCTCACGTCACTTCCGGCCAATCCCTACGCGTTACGTTGTTTCACACAACTTCATCTGGGGAACCGGATTGTTTATTGGACTATGTTTTTATTGTTAAATTCCGGAAGTGGTGTAGCGGCCATTTTGGGAATGGGCGATATGGGTACATCGAGGCCATTTTGTTGTAGTCTATTATAGAGGTATATTGCAGTCATGATTAGATGTTAAATCTACCGTCGGCCATTTTTTGTAAGTTTAGTGTCTGCAATGTAGGTATAAAACCCCGGCCATTCATACAATCGCAATCTTGAACTAGTCAGGCTACATTTTACAATTCTGGATTTATTTATAGCCTGTAAGATTAAATATACATTACTTATTAGTGAGTATATACCTCACTAGTGGAATTGGTGCCTGATATAGTCGCTTAGCGTCTGTTTGGTGAGATAATATATACTGTTCTATATCCATGGTGTAAAACGTTCTTGATTGGACCAACCAATCAATCTTAATCAAATTGTATATCATCAAATATATAATATGCATTTTACACACCAACCTCTTAATACAAAAACGAATAAAAGTTATTGTTTATATCTCAATGGTGAATTATTACGTACTAAAATTAATTTGTTAAAATGTTTAGTAAATAATTAAAATTCATTAATAAATATATCCCAGAGTGACCCTATGGTGTTGTGATTTTTGATACATACATATTATCTAATTCGTGATCTCCTCCTAGAGGTGTCTATATGTTTCCAGCAATACTAGCTGCATATTTATCCATTTTATTGTAAAGCTACTCTTGTAAATAGGGTATGGGTATAAAAATGGAATCGATATAATAAAATTGATCCCCAGATGAAGTTGTGTGAAACAACGTAATGCGTAGGGATTGGCCGGATAGAGCCGTGACCGGAAGTGACGTGAGAAGGCGAGGAACAACGCCTAATTTGTTCCCTGTGTTTTTTAATTTTGCTTTGTTTAAGAGTATATGCCTTTTAATAAATACATTTTTTTAAATAAACTTGACATACTGCACTATTGGAGCCCCCCCCCCCCATTTTTCTCTCTCCCTGTCTCCTCTTCACGGAGGTGCCATCCCATCTAACAGGAGAGAGAGACTGAACGTAGCTAGGAGAGAGGAAACAGCATCACGATATGCCATCCAGAGGAGAGATGATCACTGCTTAGGAAAATCGAGGGATCCCCCCAGTGGTGACGGCGGTAATTGCATGCTATCACTAATCTCGAGGTAAGAGTTCTGGGAGACCAGACACATAAAGGAGCTGCAGCAGAAACATTTGGAACATTCATCCTTACCTCATCCTATATTCATAGGACTTTATTATCCTCTACCCACTATAATACTGGTTGGACTTCCTACAGATTGCCCCTTATCACTGTCATACACTTTTAAAGTGAAACTTATCAAGACCAGACTATATTTATTTCATCTATCTAATTCCATATATTTGGATATATATCTATTTGTTTATTGTTGATACTATTGCCTGCCAGGCACTGAGAGTTCACATATGGACACTATTATTGCCATATAGATTATTGATTGAATATTTCCCATTTGAGAGATAATATTTTTAAATATTTGTATATACTTTTTATATTTTTCATATACTTTATATATTTTTTCCTAAATATCACGTGGTTCTATACGATATGGACATAATTTAAATACTCTCCTAAAATATTTTAATTCATTACTTTGGCACTATTTTAATATCTGCGCAGAATCACCTTTATATTTATTTCATTTGAAAAGTGTTTTGTGTCACACTAATAGATTTTGCTGCATTTATTTATGCACTTGCACTTTTAAATTGTTTATGAATATTTTGCACTTATCCAGAGTAGCGCGAAGGCACTTTGCTCACTTATCTTGTTTTTTTTTCACACCACTCACCTTTGCAGTCACAATGGATGTATTTACATATATGGAGAGCAGACACATTAATTTAGATGAGGTATTCAACTCACAAAATCACACACGTAACACAGATTTAGAAAGCCTAATGAGAAAACTGGGACACCAGATGGAAAAAAAGGTAAACTTATGGTGGGACACAAACACGTTTGAAAGGTACATTAGAGAAAACATTGTCCCCAGACAGCTGAGATGGGAAATACCACCCAATGATGGCCTATTAGACAAGGAATCGATGGGAGAATGGTACGAATTCTTCAACAATAAAAGTATGGAATGTCTCAAGTTTGTATTAGAAAGGAAACAAAAGAAAACAAGGATGTTAGAACAGCAAATAGAAGAGATAAAGATAAAATAGGAACCATATAAAGAATCTCAAGACTTTAAAAAGTATACAACACAACTAAACAAAGACCTAATAACGAAAGATTTGGAAGTTCAACAACGTAAGAGGAAAAAATATCAACGGGATATGTCGGATTACAAAACAGGAAATGTTTTTAAATAGCAGAGTAAAATAGAAGAACCACAACCGAGCTCTACATACTCCACACCAGAAAGGAAAGTTAAAATACAGGATCCCACCACGGCCCAGGTAGAAATCCCCAATAGACGGGAAAAGAGGGAATCACAGTATGAAGCCACTAGATCCACTTACAATCAATATAGTAATAACGGACCTCAATATAATCAACAAGAGAGCCACCACCATAGACAATACATGGACCAACAAAATCAACAACAACAAGGTAACTACTATGGTGGACAACAGACACACCAATGCAATTATGAAAATACGGGATACCATACCCCGAAAAATAGAGGAAGGAAACCCTTCAAAAAACATTTCAAGAAACCCTATAATAACCGACAAAACTATGATAGGAATTATGGGGATTATAGGGGACCCCCATATCAACAAAATTACCATAGAGATTCCCCCTACCAACAGGACCATCAGAGAAGATACCCTCAAAAACCAGGGGAATATGGAGGACAAAATAGAACACCAATACCAACCCATAATAGGTATGACCCCATTAGGGACTATCAGGATCAGCGAAATCACCAACATTACAACGACTACCAATACAATGAAAACATACAGCCTTCTTTTTTAGACAGGGAGAGGAGAGATTACTCCCCGGGAAGACCAAGGCAAGACACATATCGATCACCAAGGAGAAAACCTCAAGACGAAAGAACACCAAGCAGCCCAGAACAAAGAGAGGACATAGAGCGGGCAAGAGAGTCCAAGAGAAAAAGAGAATAATAGGAGGAAATGTTGTCAATTTAAGTGGAAAACCCATCACGAAGATGAACTGGCTGTCCTGGACAAAGGCCTTAAGCATGCACCGATTAAGAATTTAAACAAGTTTGATACCTATATAGGTATACAAAAATACATCAGGAAAATCAACATCAAGAAAAGTATTATGAATCATCCGTCAGAAAATACAAGGAAAAATACCACTTTAAACATGACACAGAGCACACTACGTAACAACTCGGTTTTCAATCCACAGATAAACAATCAACATTATTATATTATTATTATTATTATTATACGAGATTTATATAGCGCCAACAGTTTACTCAGTGCTTTACAATGTATAAGGGGGACAACACAATTACAGTACAGTTCAATACAAAAGGTACAGGAGGGCCCTACTCGTAGAGCTTACATTCTAAAGGGAGGGGGTGGTGGTACAAAAGGTAATAGCTGCAAAGAATGATTTGATGGGGGTGGCTCAGGGACAGTTATGTGGGTGTGGGATAGGCTTCCCTGAATAAATGAGTTTTCAAGGATTTCCTAAAGGTGGACAGGGTAGGGGCTGATCGGACATACTGGGGCAGGGAATTCCAGAGGATGGGAGAGGCTCTGGAGAAGTCCTGAAGGCGAGCATGGGAGAAGGTAATAAGGGAGCTAGAGAGCAGGAGGTCCTGGGAGGAGTGGAGGGGGCGATTTGGGTGATATCTGCAGATGAGGTTGGTGATGTAGATGGGGGCGATGTTGTGAATGGCCTTGTATGTTATGGTTAGCATTTTGAATTTTACACGGTGGGGTAGGGGAAGCCAGTGGAGGGATTGGCAGAGAGGAGCAGCAGTCACGGATCGATTAGTGAGGTGTATTAGTCTAGCAGCAGCATTCATAATAGACTGAAGGGGGGATAGCCTGCTTAAGGGTAGGCCATTAAGGAGAGAGTTGCAATAGTCGAGGCGGGAAATAATCAAGGAGTGAATAAGTTGTTTTGTAGTGTCATTAGTCAAGAAGGGTCGAATTCTGGAGATGTTGCGGAGGTTAAGGCGGCAGGATTTAGCCAGTGATTGGATATGGGGGCTGAAGGAGAGGTCAGAGTCAAGGATTACACCCAGGACTCTGGCATGTGTGGAGGGACCAATGGTTGTGTTGTTGATATTAATGGTGAAGTCACAGGAGGGGGACCGTGAAGGAGGAAATATAACAAGCTCAGTTTTATAAAGATTAAGTTTGAGGAAGTGGTGTGACATCCATACCGATATGTCATTTAGCAAGTTTGAGATCCGTGAGGAGATAGTGGGGGTGAGTTGGGGAGTGGAGAGATAGATCTGTGTGTCATCGGCATAGAGATGGTATTGGAAGCCATGGGAGGTGATCAACTGGCCCAGGGAAGAGGTATAGAGTGAGAAAAGGAGAGGCCCAAGGACGGAGCCTTGGGGTACCCCAACAGAAAGAGGAAGGGGAGCGGAGGAGATGGAGTTGTAAGTGACGCTGAAAGTGCGCTGAGATAGGTAGGAGGAGAACCAGGATAATGCAGAGTCACGAAGGCCAAGGGAGTGTAATTTGCTGAGGAGCAGCAGGTGGTCAACTGTGTCAAAGGCAGCAGAGAGGTCTAAAAGTATGAGTATGGAGTAGTGGCCATTGGTTTTGGCAGTTATTAGGTCATTGGTGATTTTTAGTAGGGCAGTTTCAGTAGAATGTTGTAGGCGGAAGCCAGACTGTAGGGGGTCGAGAAGGTTGTTGTCCGTGAGGTAGAGACTCATTTGGTCATGAACAAGGCGTTCGATGAGCTTGGAGGCAAACGGGAGAAGGGAGATAGGTCTTAAGTTATTCAAACAGGTGGGGTCTAGTGAGGGTTTTTTGAGTATGGGGGTAACCAGTGCATGATTGAGCGGGGAAGGAAAGGTGCCGGAGGAGAGGGAGAGGTTGAAGATGTGGGTTAGGGAATTGAGGATAGAGTGGGAAGGTGGTCACAGTAATTGAGAGGGGACAGGGTCCAGGGGACATGTAGTGAGGTGGGCCATGGAAAGGAGTTTATCAACTTCTTCTGTGGTAACTGGGCAAAAGGAGGAGAGTATTGAGTGTGGTGTTGGACCTGATATGTTGGGTAGGGGAGGAATTTTAATGCTGGATATCTCCTTGCGAATTGTGTTGATTTTGCTATTGAAGTGGTTGGCAATATGTTGAGCGTTAAGGAAGTTGGTGGGAGGGGGCAGTGGGGGGTGAAGTAAGGAATTAAGGGTAGAAAAGAGTTGACAAGGTTTGGATGAGAGGGTTTTGATGAGAGTGTTGTAATAGGTTTGTTTAGCAGTGTGGAGGCAGGAGTTGTATTTGAGAAGGACAGATTTGTAGAGGGTAAAGTCTTGCAGGGATTTAGATTTACGCCATGCTCGCTCAAGAGCACGGCTGCGTCTCTTGAGACTTCTGATGTCGTTTGTTTGCCAGGGTTGTGGCAGATGGGGCCTGGTTCTGTGTGTAGAAAGAGGAGCAAGTACGTCTAGGGAGGATGACAACGTGGTGTTGTAGATGGAAGTGGTTAGGTCTGGGCAGGACAGGGGTGCGATTTTGTCATGAAGGTCATCAGTAGCAGAGTGAAGAAGGGAAGGTTTGAGGTTGCGAAGGTTCCTGCAGGTAGTGGTTTGTGGGTTGGCAGCATGGGATATAGGAGACAAGGAGAGTGTGAAACGGATAAGGTTGTGATCAGAGAGAGGAAAGGGTGCGTTGGAGAGATTGCAGAGAGTGCAGCGATGGGAGAATACAAGGTCAAGAGTGTTGCCATTGGAGTGAGTGGTGGTTTGTGTCCATTGTGTTAGGTTAAAAGAGGAGGTTAAGTTGAGTAGTTTAGAAGTGGTAGCATTATTAACATTGATTGGAATGTTAAAGTCACCTAGGATGATGGCAGGCACTTCAGATGAGAGAAAATAGGGAAGCCATGCAGAGAAGTCATCCAGAAAGCGTGACACTGGTCCAGGAGGCCGATAAATGACTGCAACCCTCAGACAAGCTGGACAGAAAAGACTAATGCAGTGCATTTCGAAAGAGCAGGTGGAAAGAGAGGGAGGTGTGGGCAGTACCTGGAAGGTGCATTGTGGGGAGAGGAGAAGTCCGACACCACCTCCTTTTTGTCCACTGGGTCTGGTGGAGTGAGTCCAGAGAAGGCCACTGTGGGACAGTGCAGCTGGAGAGGTAGTATCAAATTCCTGGAGCCAGGTTTCAGTTATAGCAAATAGATCAAGGGATTTGGAGAGGAAAAGGTCATTGACAGAAACTAGTTTGTTGAAGACTGAGCGGGCATTCCAGAGGGCACATGAAAGAGGGGGTGCTGACTTGTGGAATCAGGGGAATTGGGATGAGAAGGTTGAAGTTACGACTACTGTTGGAGGAGGTAGATGGCCGATCTTGGCGTTGGAAATTGGGTGTGGGAGGGCCGGGGTTTGGTGCGATGTCCCCAGACATTAGGAGTAGTAGGAGGGTGAGGGTGGTAAGGCGGGAGTGGGATTTATAGGAGGGCAGATGCTGTGGTGGAATGGATGTGGTGATACTGTGTGGACTTAGAATGAGCAGGAGGTGGTAAGTGGAGTAATATTGAGTGGGCAGAAGAGAGGGAGATATGTAAAGGTTGGGGGCTGGAGAGGGGGGTAAAGACATGAGAGTTTGAGGAGAGAGGACGTTATAACAAAGATTAGTGTGAGCATTTTGAAGGGTGGGGACAGGCTAATAGAAGGAAGGCTGAGGAAAGTTAGAGAATGAAGTGGAACTTTCTGCAAAATAGCTGTGGAACAATAATGTCTGTACTTACTTTTTTGTAGCAGTGCCTTAGTCAAAGTGCCCATGTCCAAGTGCCAAACACTTGTTGCCGGCGTGACACTTTGTGCAAGGAGTGACCAGCCTAAATCCTCGCCAGCCGTCCCAAGAAATGAACTAAATTTATAGTGGGAAGGTGTGGGGGGGGGGATTCAAAATTATTCAATTAGAAGCTGATAAAACTAAGCTTGTGGGGGTGGGATTTTACAACTGGCCTGGACAGATTGCAGTGCAAGAGGGGGCAACAGAATAAGGTTAAACGTTTGGTCTTGTTCAGGGCAGCAGAATACAAAATAAATGACACTTTCAAAAACAAACAAGTATAGGCACTAGTTTCAAATTCTTAGTAAGGCAGAATTAAAGTTCAGTTAGGCAATGTAGTCCAGTGTTTAAGAGAAGAGGGGAGTCTTTGCAGTTACCAGAGGGTATGAAGAGTCAGGTGGGAAATCGCAGACAGTTGGAGCGACTTTTGTGTTGCAGGGAAGATCAGTGCAGTTACCAGAGGGTATGAAGAGTCAGGTGGGAAATCGCAGACAGGTGGAGCGACTTTTGTGTTGCAGGGAAGATCAGTGCAGTTACCAGAGGGTATGAAGAGTCAGGTGGGAAATCGCAGACAGGTGGAGCGACTTTTGTGTTGCAGGGAAGATCAGTGCAGTTACCAGAGGGTATGAAGAGTCAGGTGGGAAATCGCAGACAGGTGGAGCGACTTTTGTGTTGCAGGGAAGATATATATATACATATATATACATATAGAGGTATTTAAACAACTGGTAATACAAGATCTGGAATCTTTGAAATTGAAGAAGAAATCTGACCCGATCCATATAAGAAATGGGATCAAATTACTCCAAGAAAGAAAAGATATAGTAATACGACCGGCCGACAAAGGAGGGGCAGTGGTCCTATAGCCAAAAGAACAATACCTCAGTGAATTAAATCAACAACTATCCGATGAAAAAACCTACATCAAACTGATGGGCAATCCCACGTCTAAATATAAGAAAGAGTTGGAATCCCTCGTAAATCTAGGTACAAAAAAAGAGATACTCAACAAAAAAGAATCAAAATACCTTATCCCTGGGTCATGCCAAATACCGGTGAGATACACGGTTCCAAAAATCCATAAATCTATGGTAAACCCACCAGGTAGACCTATCGTGAATGGGATAGATTCCCTAACATCAAGAAAGGGACAGTACATAGATTATTTCATTCAACCAGCAATACAATCAACCCGAGCCAACCTCAAAGATACTAAACACGTCTTACAGTTATTAGAAAACACACCAGTACTAGAAGGAAGAACTATCCTAGCAACAGCGGATGTGACATCGCTATATACAATTGTAGCACACCATGAAGCTTGTTCAGCGATTAAATGGCTCCTTAGACACCACAGCACTTTACCATGCATACAAAGGAAATACATTATTAAATGCATTGATTTCTGCCTGAAATGCAATTACTTCTGGCATGACCAAAATTACTACAAACAAGCAATAGGAATTGCTATGGGTGCAAAGTTTGCACCGGGAGTTGCCAATGCCTTTATGGCGGAATGGGAGGAGACAGCGATTTACACAGACACCCCAAGGGAACTCACCCTATACAAGAGATTCATAGATGATCTAATAATAATTTGGAATGGAGATAGAGACAAACTGGAAACCTTCTTAACCAAGCTTAATGAAAATAATAAAAATATTAAATTGGTGTGGAAGATAGACGAGAAAACGGTGGAATTCCTAGACCTAAATATCTGCATAGAGGAGGACAAACTAACCACCAAAACATATTTCAAGAATGTTGATGCTAACAGTTACTTATCTTTAAAGAGCTGCCATCACAAACCGTGGTTATTCAATATACCAAAAGGACAATTCATTCGGTTGAAACGGAACTGCACCAAAAATGAAGACTATTTATCTCAAGCATTAGCAATAGGTGAAAGATTTAAAGCTAAGGGATACAACGACTCATGGATAAAAGATCAAATACAACATGTTGAAAAGATCGAGAGAACCCAAATGTTACAAGATAATTCAAAAAAGAAAATGTTATCGGAAGCACCAAGCTTAATATTGGACTATAACGCCCAACATAAGGATGTGGCCAGGATTATCAAGCGCCATTGGCACATCCTTAAAAATGACAAAGATTTAAATATGATATTACCAGAACGTCCAAACATCATCTATAAAAGAGCTCCCACAATCAAGGATCTGATTGTCAAATCAGTAATAGAACCACCAAGGAAACCAACTTTCACCTTCTTTTATGGCAAAGGATTTTATCCTTGCAAAAATTGCTACGCCTGTCGTCATGCAAAAAAGTTTCAGACCAAAAGAACGGAATTTACAGCCATGAATACGGGCCAAGTACATATGATCCATGATTTTATTAATTGCCATACAGAAGGAGTTGTATATGTTCTCCAGTGCAGCTGTAATTTACAGTATGTTGGAAGGACCAAGAGAGCACTGAAAGTAAGGATAAAGGAACATATACAAAATATACAAAATGGCTTTCCAAAACACAATGTATCAAAACATTTCCTATTGAAACATAATAAGGATCCCTCAGAACTCCAATTTTGGGGTATTGATAAATACCAAAAAGCGTGGAGAGGTAGTTACAAAATTAGAACAATAAGTCAGAAGGAATCCAAATGGATATATACTATGCGCACATTAACACCTGGGGGAATGAACGTAGAGTTTGATTTGAACTGTTTTTTAAGTAACTTCTAATACACGTAATCAATTTTATTATATCAATTCCATTTTTATACCCATACCCTATTTACAAGAGTAGCTTTACAATAAAATGGATAAATATGCAGCTAGTATTGCTGGAAACATATAGACACCTCTAGGAGGAGATCACGAATTAGATAATATGTATGTATCAAAAATCACAACACCATAGGGTCACTCTGGGATATATTTATTAATGAATTTTAATTATTTACTAAACATTTTAACAAATTAATTTTAGTACGTAATAATTCACCATTGAGATATAAAGAATAACTTTTATTTGTTTTTGTATTAAGAGGTTGGTGTGTAAAATGCATATTATATATTTGATGATATACAATTTGATTAAGATTGATTGGTTGGTCCAATCAAGAACGTTTTACACCATGGATATAGAACAGTATATATTATCTCACCAAACAGACACTAAGCGACTATATCAGACACCAATTCCACTAGTGAGGTATATACTCACTAATAAGTAATGTATATTTAATCTTACAGGCTCTAAATAAATCCAGAATTGTAAAATGTAGCCTGACTAGTTCAAGATTACGATTGTATGAATGGCCGGGGTTTTATACCTACATTGCAGACACTAAACTTACAAAAAATGGCCGACGGTAGATTTAACATCTAATCATGACTGCAATATACCTCTATAATAGACTACAACAAAATGGCCTCGATGTACCCATATCGCCCATTCCCAAAATGGCCGCTACACCACTTCCGGAATTTAACAATAAAAACATAGTCCAATAAACAATCCGGTTCCCCAGATGAAGTTGTGTGAAACAACGTAACGCGTAGGGATTGGCCGGAAGTGACGTGAGAAGGCGAGGAACAACGCCTAATTTGTTCCCTGTGTTTTTTAATTTTGCTTTGTGTAAGAGTATATGCCTTTTAATAAATACATTTTTTTAAATAAACTTGACATACTGCACTATTGGAGCCCCCCCCCCCCCCCCCCATTTTTCTCTCTCCCTGTCTCCTCTTCACGGAGGTGCCATCCCATCTAACAGGAGAGAGAGACTGAACGTAGCTAGGAGAGAGGAAACAGCATCACGATATGCCATCCAGAGGAGAGATGATCACTGCTTAGGAAAATCGAGGGATCCCCCCAGTGGTGACGGCGGTAATTGCATGCTATCACTAATCTCGAGGTAAGAGTTCTGGAAGACCAGACACATAAAGGAGCTGCAGCAGAAACATTTGGAACAATCATCCTTACCTCATCCTATATTCATAGGACTTTATTATCCTCTACCCACTATAATACTGGTTGGACTTCCTACAGATTGCCCCTTATCACTGTCATACACTTTTAAAGTGAAACTTATCAAGACCAGACTATATTTATTTCATCTATCTAATTGGATATATATCTATTTGTTCATTGTTGATACTATTGCCTGTCAGGCACTGAGAGTTCACATATGGACACTATTATTGCCATATAGATTATTGATTGAATATTTCCCATTTGAGAGATAATATTTTTAAATATTTGTATATACTTTTTATATTTTTCATATACTTTATATATTTTTTCCTAAATATCACGTGGTTCTATACGATATGGACATAATTTAAATACTCTCCTAAAATATTTTAATTCATTACTTTGGCACTATTTTAATATCTGCGCAGAATCACCTTATTATTTATTTAAAACATCGGACGGTACCCGAAGGCTGGTGAACATTGTACATATGGCCGAAGCACAGAAGAGGCCTTCTCTGCTCCTGACATTGGACAACGAGAAGGCCTTTGATCGCATACACTGGCAATACTTAGCCAGGGTGTTAAATTCCTTCGGCTTTGCTGGAAAAATTTTTACGACCATTTTGGCTTTATACTCTAATCCATCCGCCAGGGTATATATGTCCGGGGTACTATCTAAGCCTTTTAAAATATCTAATGGAACCAGGCAGGGGTGTCCACTGTCCCCTTTAATATCTAACCTTTTGATGGAACCACTAGCCATTTATATAAGAAACCACCCACATCAAAGGCTTCCCGGCTGGTGAAGAGACCCACAGTATCAGTTTATTTGCAGATGATATAATCTTGATTATGACAGAAGTGGAGTCTTCCCTGGCTGCAGCACACGATACACTGGCTATGTTCAATCGTATTTCATATTATAAAGTCAATGATAGCAAATCCCACATACTAGGTCTAGGAATTAATTCTCACATGCAAACTGAGCTGGAAAAGCGATACCCTTATTCTTGGAGTGCTACAGGGATACAATATCTGGGTATAACATTGACAGCAACTACTGACCAATTAATTGAAGCAAACTATACCTCATTCCTCACCAAACTTAAATCCAAGCTACAGACCCTGTCCAAAATAGAGTTGGCATGGTGTGGAAGATTGGCCGCCTTTAAAATGACCATACTTCCTCAATTTCTATACTTATTCCGAACCCTTCCCATTCCTGTCCCTGATTCATTTTTCACTAAAGCACAATCTATGGTGAATAGCTTTCTATGGCAAGGGAAAAAAGCTAGATGCGCTTTCCAAAAGCTAATTAAGGCACGGAATACTGGAGGTGTAGGGCATGTTCTTTTAAAAGACTATTATCTAGCTGCCTCCTTAGCACAGGCCAGACAGTGGTTCCTACATAACAACACATCTAGGTGGCACGAACTGGAGATTCATCAATGCCCACACAACAATTTATCTGATTTATTGTTAACTAGTAGATTTATGACCAAGACCCCCACAGGTATTTCACCGCCTATGTATGCAACAATTCAAGCTTGGAAAATTCTCCTAAATACCCCAATGGGTGATACACCTTCTAAATCTATCCCTTTGACTATATCTAGTCTTCAACTCCTGATTCCGAATTTAAAAATTAAACATTGGATAGCTAAAGGTATTACATATATCACAGATCTGAAAGTTGGCCTGGCAACTAAGACCTTCAGAGCATCCCAACTAGAGTTTGGCTTGGGGCCCGAAGATGTGTACACTTATATTCAGACTTCACATTTATTATCAACAATTCCTGACATATCTATAAATTTACCCTGGAGAGTGTTTACATATCTCACAATTCCTATGTCTTCCATCAAAGGAATTTCTCTAATGTACAATATCCTAAACCAAAAAACTATATTCACCAAAACCCCATCTATGAGAATGTAGGAGATAGATCTTTCAGTGTCGTACTCAAATGATCAATGGCAAATAGCATTGTCCTCTACTTATAAAGCCACAAAAAGTGCTAATTTATGGGAACTATACCAAAAAATACTATTAAGGTGGTACCTAACACCTATGAGATTAGCAAATTTCCTACCAC
Source organism: Lithobates clamitans (assembly GCA_037952925.1). Classification (NCBI taxonomy): domain Eukaryota; kingdom Metazoa; phylum Chordata; class Amphibia; order Anura; family Ranidae; genus Lithobates; species Lithobates clamitans. The sequence continues at coordinate 1,382,728 of JBBGZY010000929.1, forward strand.
AAGCCTCCCCACTATGTTGGAGGAATTGTGGCAACAGGTGTTCACTGATACATATATTTTGGAATTGTCCCTCATTGCGAACCCTTTGGTCCTAGTCTTTAGCACAATAGCTACTATTACAAATATCCACATACCTCTGAACCCAGGATTGGCTATTCTGTCTCTAGGAATAGAAGTATTCCCATTCCGATTTAGGAAGATTGTTTCCCACGTTCTATTGAGTACCAGATTAGAAATAACTAGAGGCTGAAAAAAAAAGGAAGTTCCAACTATAGCAGAAGTCTTAAAAACATCTCATCTACACATCTCATATGAAATAATGTTTGCTACCTCGCAGGGTAAACGTCACGCACAACAGCAATAATGGAAACCATGGCTAGACTGGTATGCCAAGAATAAAGATTAATCAACACTACATCCTTTATATACACGTTAAAATTCTCTTGCTTCAAGTCACATCCTTTTTCTTCTTCTTTTTCTTATTAACGGTGTTCTACACATAGTTATATACCTACGATTAACTGATCTTATTGAATGGTTAATGATTAAGGTTTGAATACAACTTAGGTCAAGTTGAACTATGCTATAAATTATGTTGTTTAGAATGATGTCTCCCGATTTTAAAAGGGGACCTGGCTACCTCCACCTGAAGGCACAGTGAGTTCCCTTGAGGGGCGCTGGGGTGGGGGTCTCTGGGTACTCCTTACGAAGATAAACAATATTAAAACAAATAATAGATACTTGAGTTATTCAAATATATGGTTTGGTTTGTATACCCTTAAGTTGAACATGTTAGTCTATTCACCTTTGAGAACTTGATTTACAAATAATAGACCAATGGGATACATGCCCACATTATAATATTTGTAACTGTGTCGTACAATCTTGTTCATATGTGTTTAAATATTATTATTTTCCTTTTTATTATTTACCTCTGTTAAAATACCTGTACAATTTCAATAAAAACCTATTGATATAAAAAAAAAATATGTTTGTATATTAAGATGACCTGTCTCTAAAGTATATACTATAATTACAATATAAAAATAAATCTACTGAAGTGAGCTCTGACCATGATGCACAAACAGAAAACACCCTCCGTTGCTGCTTAGTGATTGTTGTTGAGTTGTTTCTCCACAAAGAGAGTTCAATACTGTCTCTAATATAAATCTGTGAAGTCACAGAGTTCATCCAAGTTTGAGCCCTAATGAAGAGGGAGCGGTTTTGCCCTTGAAATGTGTTGGCTGTTTTTATAAGACTTTTTTTATCAACAATTAAATTATTTCAGACTCTTTAATCTGATTTTTCTGGCACTCCTTTCTATGGTTTACACAAACCGCAAAGGCACGTCACAAAGAAACAAAAGAATTTGCCTGGAGGAAGCCGATCCCTCCTTAAAGGCACAGGGATGGACAGGATTCCCAGCAAGAGCACTTACAAACCAGCCTCCAGGCATACCTGCTCTTAATGTATCTATTCTTTATTTTGCTACTACTATGGAGGTTCTGAGAATTTTGAGTTAAGACCACAGTATATAAGAGGTCCCTTGGCATGTGCACAGTTTGGTTATTTTGCAGGTTTGCAAGTAAGTGTGCTGAGAAATCTGTTGTTTGTTTGTGATGTGCGTTGCCCTTGCATGTGCACCTTGCTGCAAATGCCTGTTATAGTAGGGGTGGTCGCCACTTTTTTTTGTACAGTTGGTTGAATTGGGTGCAGGGATGCACTGGATGTCTTCATTGCCATTGTGCTTTTGCTGGGCATCACATATGTCCTTGTGCCTTTAAGGATGTACATTGCCCTTCCATGTGCACCTTGCTGGAAAGGCCAGTTATCGGTTGGGGTGGTTGCCACTTTTTGTAAAAAAAGACAGTCTAAGGTCCAACAGAAATTGTAAAGATTTGATCGCATGACTATAGCTATCAAATCAACTTTATCAACAAATCTTGTCAAAAAGTTCTATTTTTTTGTTCAACAATCAGTATTGTCTGGGCATTTTATATCTGTGTGGGCAGGCATTTGTTTTTAAGCATACATACCATGGATCTAAATTTCCACAATTAATTTGCTAAATGTTCCAATTATGGTATACTATAAAACCTTATTCAATAAAAAATCATATGGTGCTAATACTAAATTAATTAGTTAATGACTCATTGCAAAAGCTAGGAACTTACAAGACAGTTTTTTTTCTATAAGCTTATTGTGATTAGAAAATTGTGAATGATTCAGTTAAATGTGCATATTTTTGCACCTAACACATTTTCCTCTAGAAAATACTTTAGATAACACAGCATATTTGCTCATTGTTATAGTCAACATTTTCATAGTAATTATAGATCATTAGTAAGTTGTGAATTTATCAAAATGGCAAATTGTGTCTATGAACTGAGCAGAATAATTAAATCTCATTTCTCAAGCAAGAATTATTACAAATGTTTATGCATAATATTTATATTGCAACAAAACATCAACCAGCATATAACAAAACCTAATCCTGTGTCAGGTGAAACACAATCATACATCCAATGAAACAGACATGCTTGCTATGTCAATCTCTGGATGTGAGATGTTTGTCAGGTCTTCCCAGACCTGAGACATTTGCATCATTATGTTCTGGTTGATGTAGGGTATGATTGTATGGAATAGGTATTGGATGCAAGGTGTTGAATGTAGGGTGACATTTTGTTAAAAGTAGGATAATAGTGGAGTTTAATCAGTTGTATTGATTTTGACACATGCATAATGAAGCTTTCAAGGAACACCAGGAAACCCAAGAGCAATGAACTGGAAGTGCACTATCTACATCTCTGTGAAGCAATGGGTGCATGCTAGCTCACACTAAGCACTGGTGACAATCCATACTCAACCATTAGGAACTGTCTAGGTTCTTTTGAAATTTTTACTTGGTTCTTTCCTTAAAACAATTTGAACTGGGCATGCAGTACTAAATAAGTTTGATACTACATAGGGATCCTATAGGCTGTAGAGGTGACACTGTAGTAGAATTAAATATATTTTGTTATCTCCATTGCCTGCATTTTCAGAAAGTATATTGAAAATGGGACCCTCCAGTGATATCAAAACCCTTCCACCTTCCCCTTTGCCTATATAGTCTGATTGGTAGCATAGTATATCCTTGTGTTTGGACTACTCACTATTTTAAAGAGAAAACCTGCTTTTGGTGTCATTGACCACATAAGTTAATGACTTAAGCATTTGTACAGTTCTGTCCTCCTTGGCAGAATCTTTTGCATCAGAACGAAGTACAGCTGGATCATGTGACCTGATTTTTAGAAGATAAAATTGTACTTTTGCAATTTACGTAAAATGTCTGTAATGCAATACTAGGTCTACAAGGATGATACCCAACTCTATCTCTACTTCTCACATCACCCCTTCAGTCTTCTCACACATCATTAGTTTACTAATTGACATATTGTCACATACCCATATGCGGAGCCTGAGATGACCAGGATGGCCTCTTGAACAGTTCCCATTCAAGCTCCCCTGGATGTTGAGACAGGATCTGCATTGGCAAAAGAAAAGGTACAAGTGCCAAGCTGTAAGCACTGAGGAAAGAAGTTTCGGAGCGCTCATATCTGATGTGCAGCTGCCAAGACCAGTTAAGGTCCCAAACCTGGTTGAATGGTAGCCGAGTGAAGGTACACCAGGGTATAAGCAATATCCAAGTCAGGAAAAGGCAGAACCTTGCAACAAGTAGGCCATGAAGTACAGATTCACCAGGCAAAAGTGTAGTCAGAAGTCTAGGCTGAAGTCGGTAGCAGATGGAGAAAGTGAACATACTGTATGCAGTCAAGGAGAATCTGAGAGCAAGGTCAGAGGGGAAACTGGGATCAAGATGCATATCACAAGTTGGAAAAGAGGAATAAGACTGAAGACCAGCAAAGAGCTTGTGCAGAGTTCAGATGTAAAGAGGCTGCTTGGCTATGCTCACAGAAATGTGCATGCTCATGTGCACGCTCATTAGCCAGACAGTGTACATGTTTATGTGCGTGCACATAAGCTTGATGGCTAGCACCATGTTCCTGACACATATTGGTATGGATATTTACACTGCTTCAGTGGCCACTGCCCCACTCTGCCAACCCCTCTACTGGTTTCTATTAGTCCAACACATAAAATTCCAAGTATAGCAACAACATACAAAGCCATCCACAAATCTGTCCCAGGTGATATCCCCAACCTTATCTCAAATATCACCTATACTTTCCTCTTCACGTCTTCCAAGACCTCCTGCTGTCTAGTTCCCTAATTACTTCCTTACATGCACCAGGACCTCTCCAGAGCTTCTCATGTTTTCTACACCTACCTACCCCAATCTGCCTGGGTAGTTACTACTGTCTCACATTTTTCAGAGTAACCCATCCTACCTCCACCTAAATACTGTACTGCTTCTTTCTCTATCATGTCATCCGTCACTGTTAGTACTTTTTGTATCATTTACGCGCCCCCCTTTTAGATTGTAAGCTTTCACAAGCAGGACCTTCTTAATCCTCTTGCATTTAAGTATACTGTAATTGTACTTTCTCCCTTTACTTTGTAAAGCACTGCATAAACTATTGGTGCTATATACATAAATCCTGTAAAATAATAATGTTTTGTTCTGTCGCCTTTACTTCTACTCAAATGCCTTTTACTTTAACTGCATTTATACTGAATATCAATTGTTTACAATAAAAAGTACTTATTTGTACTATATTAAGGGAAATTAAATTGAGTACTTTGCTCCAGTTTGTAAAGAAGGCAGGCCGATCCCGTTTTAGAAATAGCTCTTTGTCCTTGACTGACTCCCCTACAGGGATTGTAAAAAATGCTTCATGCACAGTTTTAATGAATGTATTGGAGTCTTGATTAAAAAGTGACTGAACCACAGAATATATGGTATAACAGTGAGGTTATGATAAATTCACAAAAGAAGAGGCAAGCAATTTAGTACTTTACATAAATGACTGAAAATGGTAAAGCTATTACTATCAAACACAATTTTTATTGTTTTTTTTTTTGGCATATTTTCATAATTACAATACAAACTGTCCTAATATCCAACTAACCTTTGAAGAAAAATGTTCATGAGGTCCCAAAAAGTAAATTTTATATTATTTAATTTAAATGTACAATTTACATACACAGTCCAAAGATGTATCTATTTTCTATCAAAAACTGTTCTTAATGTACATGCGTTTTCCTGTATGTGTGCTTGTGTGTGTAAACACCAGATAAACTTTTGTAAGGATCTATGGAATATGCTGGCATTAAATAGACACAAGTCAAATCACTTACCTATATTTCTGTCACACAGCCCACAAGGCTGCAGTAAAATCTAGAAAAGTATGTATAAGGAATTTAGAGCAAATATAATCTTTTAGATGAGAACAGTATTAGACAAATATGTGGGCTCTAAATTCAGAGACTCATTTTTTACAGTCCCTTAGCAAAGGTGGCTCCAGACATTTTTTTTGGAGGGGGGGGGGGGTTGCTGTACTGGTGCTGGGAGTGTATTTGGGGGAGCTAATGTTGTGTACCACCCACTGCACACTTGGGGACCTGGACAAAAAAGTGGGTGTAGTCAATAAAGTAGATGTTGCTTCAATGTGTATGGCTTGTTGAATGCCGCATTTCTCCCTTTGTTTAAACAAAACAGGGCAGGTGGATAAAAAAAAAGGAATAGATTAAATTGACTTATTCAATAAACATTGCATTGTATAAGGTGAAAAATACAATGTTTTCAGGCGGTAAAAAAACATATGAATGATATTATGTTGAACGAAAAACTGACAGCTATACTCCGACACCCCATGATGAAACCCTATGGGTCTGGCAAACCGTTGGTTGCCTACCTTTAACCTTCTAGATTTGATGTAGTGCTTCTTTCGATTTAATATGTCTCCATCCCCCACCCCGTTGACTTCCTTTCCTCCTTCCTGATCTTATACTACCCCTCTTTTCCTTTTCTTTCCTTTCATCTCCTCCCTTACATTTTCCTCTTGACTCATTGGGCCACCAGGCATATGCCTGCTTTGGATGATTACAGGGTAAATTTTTAACATTTATATATGCTATATCTTAAAAATTATACTTATTGACTATATGGTTTGATAGCCACTACACTCATAAAGCTGTAAGAACGTTTTTACCTATATCTGGTGCAGAATTCTGAGGATCCAGATGGTGATATCAATCTCCCAAGTGGTGTGTACTCTTGGAACCTCTGGGACCATGTCTATCTAGCTTATTTTTTTTTTTTTTAAGTTTTATATGTTTTCTACGATGTGACCATCAATGTGATGTACTGTTATGTTGAAATGAATATTAATAAAACCATTTGTAAAAGAAAAAGACAATGTTTTTAAGGAACACTTCAAAAAAATCTGTTTTAATGTTAGGTAAAATCAGCCTAGGGTGGAGTATTCTATATCTTATGTCTTATGGGGTAGGTCCTTTTGGATGCCCTGGATAAACAATGGAATAACATCTTGCACAGTGCAAAGTACCAATTTAATAAAATTATAATTATCACTATAACATTAAAACAACTTATTTGATGTGTATTCCCCATCGCCAGTGCAGAACTGGTGATCTCAGGCCGCACTGAGAAGCCAGGATGCCATACAATGCATCTCCATAGGCCTCTGTAGCCTATTGCATTAGGGTGTGCACTCCAAAGCTCAAACACACATGCAAAAATTCACCAAACCATGTAGTGCAAGGGCCTGCTTGATTACCTACAAATTGTAACGTAGAAAGTTTTGTCTCCTATTATATTGATAGACTATTTCCGAATGTCAAAATGTGGTGCAATTTGGACAGTGTGTATCCAGATTTTTAGATTATGACACTTCTTACCTGTCCACTGGGCTGCCAAGTAAGTAAGGAGGGGCTGGTCAAAGTATCACAGATTATTTATGCAAACAGCTCTCATGGAAGTGGAGAGGGTTACCTGTCCAAAACATCTACCCATTACCTCCCCCCCACCCTAGAATTTGTCTAGGGCCACCAGAGGGGTTAAGGAATCAGATAAATTGACCTTACAATTTTGTCTTTAAATACTCATTTATGTTTTTCATTTAAGTTTTCTCCTTATGTTGGCTAAGCATGTTTGTGTCAAATCCGCTTGCAATGCTATGTGCAGAAGTAGTAATTTCTTTTTCTTTTTTTAATCCCCAGTTTCCTTCCAACCCAGAGCAATGACAGGACGTTGCAGCTCAGTTCCAGCATCAGTGGGATTTTCCCAACTGTGGTGGTGCTATTGATGGCAAGCATGTCCGGATTATCCCACCACCCAACTCTGGCTCATATTATTTTAATTATAAGGGCTTTTGCAGCATAGTCATGCTAACTGTAGTGTCTGCCAACTATGAGTTTTTCGTATCTGGATGAAGAACGGCCACAACTCTGATGAAGGAGTGATTTTGCAGACAAAGTTCTTCAAGCGGCTCCAGAATGGCACCTTAAACTTGCCACCTGCTGAGGAGAATGTTGAGGGCCCAAATTTTGTTTTTGTTGCAGATGAGGCCTTTCCTCTGGGGGAACATCTGATGAAGCTGTTTCCTATGAGGAACCTCACCCCAGAGCAGAGAATATTCAATAACAGTCTCTCTTGTGCCAGAAGGGTGGTTGAAAATGCCTTTGGCATCCTATCGAGTCTTTTCAGGCTGTTTTTGACTCCAATTAACCTGGCACTCTACAAAATAAACCATGTGGTCCTGTGCTGCTGTATCCTACATCATATTTTAAGGAGGAATGCTACCAGCTACCTAGCCTCAATGCCAAGTGATGCGGACCCTGCAGTGGCAGGCCCAGCTGAAGAGGCTGCAGCTTGTCCGTCTGGGCATGCTGATGGCTATTGAAAATGCCCATGCTGGATTGCCCTCACAAATTTACGACAGAAATACCTTGATTATTTTGTGGGTAGAGAGGAAGTGGCTTGACAGCAAATTGTGGCTTATCATGTCTAATATTTTTTTGAGATCATAAACTCATATTTCATTTGAACTACTGTTTTCTTATCTTATCTGATATCTAATAGTGCAAATGTACCCTATTTGCTACATGAGGTGACAATTTCTTCTTCGTCTAACTATTATGGTGTGCTCTGTGTCTGCTACACACACACAATGTTTTTGTTCTCAATGGATCTAATGCATTAAGTTCAAAAACATTATGTCTTTTCAACTCCTTTAATCTTTTGGAGGCCTAAAAATTGCAGGAGTTGGCCACATTTAGGAGCACATTGTCACTGTAACACAACTTAACAAATACCCTGGTATTGAGCATTGAAATAATAAGTCACACATTGTTTAGTAAAAAAGCATTTTACTCAAAGCACATTCACATGTGCATTTTAAGGTTTTAAAACAAACCAACAACTTGGTGTATAACATGTATGTTTTGCATTATTTCTCCTTTTTTGTGGCTAAACATGCATGTTCTAAAACATTAGATACACATCCCAAACTCAGGAACTTACAAAGTTCGAGTTTGGTAAAGTGAAGGCCAAATGAGACATTAGTATCCCAAGACTGTGTGGATGTTGCCTTCCTCAGATGGGGTGATCTCACCCCTCTAAAAGCCAAAATTTGAAGCCACTTACACGTAGAGGCATAACAAATAAATTTTCCTTATGACCCCATGCCGAAATTGTGTGTAATTACAAACATATTTTTGTCTAAACCAACAAAACACACAGTGTGCTATCTCCCATCACAGGATATCAATGGACGTGTTTCTGGGGTGCAACCCCTTCCTCTGAGCTACTTTAGTTACGAGAAAGGGGTTGCACCCCCAAAACATGTCCATTGATACCCAGTGGTGGTAGAGAGCACATGTTGACACACTGTGTGTTTTGGTGCTTTTTACAAACTAGATGTATGGAAATACACACATTTTAGGCATGGGATCATGAGGGAAATAAGAATGTTAAGGCCCAATTTGGGGGCACCTTCCAATTTGGGGTTTTATATTCTTAAAAACACAGAAACATTACAATTCACATTAGTTAGGGTAGTGATTCCCAGCTTTCCTCCTCAAGATGCAAACCCAGGTCATGTTTTCTATACTTTGAGAATTTGGCACAGGTGATGTTGTCATTTTCACTGTTAGTAATTCGCACAGTAGTTTTTAGACTGAGGAAAATACAGAAAACATGACCTGGTGGTGCACCTAGAGTAGTACAGTGGAGAAACACTGAGTTCTGTCCCTAAACGTTCACATTTCAAAGTCCTAAAAACATGTTAAAAATAAAAGGGCAAACAGAAGCCAACAAGTTCAACAATAAACTTCAGACCAGGCAAGAGGAAATTAAAATTTGGCAAGCATGTCCACAAAATCTCTGATTCTTTGCTGTAAAGCAGTGATAGCCTCCTCGATTTGCTCCAGATTGTTCTAACAATGCAACATATCTGCACTCATTCTGCCAATAGTGCATCGTGGAAGATCATGACCTAGTAAGAAGAGTAAAAAATATTAAGGGAACGATGGTCAAGTGGCTGAGGCCCTACATAGTGAGTTATGCCTAGGGATGAGCCGAACACCCCCCGGTTCGGTTCGCACCAGAACCTGCGAACGGACCGAAAGTTCGCATGAACGTTAGAACCCCATTGACGTCTATGGGACTCGAACGTTCAAAATCAAAAGTGCTCATTTTAAAGGCTAATTTGCATGGTATTGTCCTAAAAAGGGTTTGGGGACCCGGGTCCTACCCCAGGGGACATGTATCAATGCAAAAAAAACTTTTAAAAACGGCCGTTTTTTTCGGGAGCAGTGATTTTAATGATGCTTAAAGTAAAAAAAAAAAAAGTGAAATATTCCTTTAAATATCGTACCTGGGGGGTGTCTATAGTATGCCTGTAAAGTGACGTGTGTTTCCCGTGTTTAAAACAGTCCCTGCACCAAATGTCATTTTTAAAGGAAAAAATCTCATTTAAAACTGCTTGCGGGTTTAATGTCATGTCGGGTCCTGGCAATATGGATGAAAATCAGTGAGACAAATGGCATGGGTACCCCCCAGTCCATTACCAGGCCCTTTGGGTCTTGTATGGATATTAAGGGGAACCCCGCACCCAAATTAAAATAAGGAAAGGCCCTATATACTCTGAACAGCAGTATACAGGCGGTGCAAACAAGACAGGGACTGTAGGTTTGTTGTTAAGTAGAATCTCTTTGTAATTTTGAACAGGTACATTTTTAACGTGTTTAGCTCCAGCCAAAAAATCTTTTTTAAGCTTTTTGGAAAACATAGGGAAGGGTTATCACCCCTGTGACATTTGTTTTGCTGTCTTTCCTCCTCTTCAGAAGATTTCACCTCACTTTTTGTCCCAATGAAAAATGTTTTTTGAAAATTTGGGTTTTTTTGTGGAACAAGGATTGGAAAGCATCAGTGGAAAGGAGAAATTGTTTTCCCATATTAACTCTTACAGGAGAGAATTTCCCTTCCTAGGGGTAGATTTCATCTCACTTCCTGTTGTCTCCTTCCGTTTGCAAGTAGGAGTCGTTTGTAAGTTAGATGTTTGAAAGTAGGGTCCTGCCCTATATACGCAGCAGAAATTTGGGCCTTAGGTGTTGCTGTGGCCACAACACTGTAAGCCCTCACAGGGCCCTGCTGTGAAATATTAGATCAAGAATTGTAATTACATGCCCCTGTTGAACAGGAGCTGAAAAATTAGGCCTTAGGCACTGGTGCTGGTGCCACAACACTGCAACCCCTCACAGACACTCTAGTTGGAATGCAGGAACGAGCCCTGCTGCCGTGGTACTAATAGGATCAAATAGAACACCAGTAATTTTCTTCAGGTAGCTTTATATACTGTAACCAGACAAGCCTGCCTGTCAGTAGGAAGATAACAGGAACGGATCTAGCTGAACACTGTGAGCAGGACGCACTGTACTAAATGTAAATAGTCTAACTGCCTGACCGTGGTACTAATAGGATCAAATAGAACACCAGTAATTTTCTTCAGGTAGCTTTATATACTGTAACCAGACAAGCCTGCCTGTCAGTAGGAAGATAACAGGAACGGATCTAGCTGAACACTGTGAGCAGGACGCACTGTACTAAATGTAAATAGTCTAGCTGCCTGACCGTGGTACTAATAGGATCAAATAGAACACCAGTAATTTTCTTCAGGTAGCTTTATATACTGTAACCAGACAAGCCTGCCTGTCAGTAGGAAGATAACAGGAACGGATCTAGCTGAACACTGTGAGCAGGACGCACTGTACTAAATGTAAATAGTCTAACTGCCTGACCGTGGTACTAATAGGATCAAATAGAACACCAGTAATTTTCTTCAGGTAGCTTTATATACTGTAACCAGACAAGCCTGCCTGTCAGTAGGAAGATAACAGGAACGGATCTAGCTGAACACTGTGAGCAGGACGCACTGTACTAAATGTAAATAGTCTAGAAGATAACAGGAACGGATCTAGCTGAACACTGTGAGCAGGATGCACTGCACTAAATGTAAATAGTCTAGAAGATAACAGGAACGGATCTAGCTAAACTGAATACAGTGTATATATATATATATATGCAACACCTGGGGTGCATATATATACACAATACACTGTAAGTGCAGCTAACTGACTGACTGTTCTGCCTAATCTATCTAACTCAAATCAAATGACACTGTCTGTCTCTCTCTCTCTCTCTCAATGAACGCCGGAACACACACTACACAGGGTCGCCGTGCAGGCGGCCTTATATAGTGTGGGGCGTGTACTAAATCCCCTGAGCCATAATTGGCCAAAGCCTCCTTGGCTTTGGCCAATTACGGCTCTCTGTTCAGGCGGCGCTGTGATTGGCCAAGCATGCGGGTCATAGTGCATGCTTGGCCAATCATCTGCAAGCAATGTACTGCGATGCCGCAGTGAATTATGGGCCGTGACGCGCCACACGAATTTGGCGCGAACGGCCCATATCGTTCGCAATTCGGCGAACGGGCGCACAGCCGATGTTCGAGTCGAACATGGGTTCGTCTCGAACACGAAGCTCATCCCTAGTTATGCCGCTTACACACGAGCGGAATGTCCGACAAGAAAAGTCAGACGGAAGCTTTTCATTGTATATTCCGATTGTGTGTATGCCTCATCTGACTTTTTTTTTTGAAAATTCTGATGGACCTAGAAATAGAACATGTTCTAAATATTTCCAACAGAACCAATTGTTATCGGGAAAACCGCTTGTCTGTATGCTGTTCCGACGTACCAAAAACGACGCATGCTCTGAAGCAAGTACGAGACGGAAGCGCTCGGTGTGGTAAAACTAGCGTTCGTATTGGAGCTAGAACATTCCTCACGCTGCTAATTCTGTGATCTTTTAATGCAGCCCATTCTTTTCTTCTTTATAATGCTAGAAAAATGAAGTTGTTTTGCTGCTCATATTCACACAGAGTTCGCACAAACTTATTTCTTCATCTTCATTTATCCTAATCTCATGAATAATAATCTATTTTTTAACCACTTAAGGACCGCCTCACGCCGATATACGTCGGCAAGGCGGCACGGGCAGGCAAAATCACGTAGATCTACGTGATCTGCCTCCCGCGGGTGGGGGGTCCTATCGGACCCCCACTGGTGCCCGAGGCGGTCCTCTTTTGTCCCCCGGCGATCGGAGGTGAGGGGGAGGCCATCCATTCGTGGCCCCCCCTCTTGATCGCCGCCGGCCAATCAGAACATTCCTTTGCTGCTGTATGCTAAACAGCAGCAAAGGAAATTATGTCATCTCTCCTCGGCTCGGTATTTTCCGTTCCGGCGCCGAGGAGAGAAGACATCTATGTGAGTGCATAAACACTACACACACAGTAGAACATGCCAGGCACACAAAACACCCCGATCCCCCCCGATCGCCCCCCCGATCACCCCCCAATCACCCCTCCCACCTCCCTGTCACACTGACACCAAGCAGGTTTTTTTGTTTTTTTTGTTTTTTTTTCTGATTACTGCATGGTGTCAGTTTGTGACAGTTATGCCCCGTACACACGGTCGGACATTGATCGGACATTCCGACAACAAAATCCTCGGATTTTTTCCTACGGATGTTGGCTCAAACTTGTTTTGCCTACACACGGTCGCACAAAGTTGTTGGAATTTCCGATCGCCAAGAACGCGGTGACGTCAAGCACGTACGATGAGACTAGAAAAGGCCGGTTCAGAACCAAGCGCAGCACCCTTTGGGCTCCTTTTGCTAATCTCGTGTTAGTAAAAGTTTGGTGAGAGACGATTCGCGCTTTTTCAGACTCGTGGCTTTCAGATCGTTTTCTGCCGTTCAGTTTGTGCTTGTGGGTTTGTATCTGCTCTTCAGTGCGTGCAAGCAAGTTCTGCATGACTTTAGTCACTGTATTCTTGTTCGTTCGTTACTGGTTTTCAGGTCGCTCTTCACAGGCCTTGCTGTTCTTCAGTGCGTTCTGTTACTTCGTTCTAAGCAGCCGACCGTTTTCTAGCCATGTTTCGTATGCGTACTCCTCGTAGAGTTCGTGCTGTGCGGGGGCTTGGTGTTGGGGTCCTGACCTTGACACAAGTCCAGTCCATGAACAGGGTGGGGAGGAGTTCATGGACCAAGAATTGGTTGCTTCAGCGTGACCAGTTCTGTCATATGCCTTTGCTCCGTGAGATCCGTGAGAATAATCCTGATGATTTCAGGAACTTTCTCAGGATGACGGACCCCGTGTTTCACCATCTGTTGGCTTCGCTGACCCCCTATATCAGCAGGCAGGATACCTGCATGAGGCAAGCCATCACTCCGGAGCAGAGGTTGGTCGCTACCTTGCGGTATTTGGCCACAGGGAGAAGCCTGCAGGACCTCAAGTTCTCAACAGGCATCTCCCCCCAGGCTCTGGGGATCATTATCCCAGAGACCTGTTTTGCCATCATACAGGTCCTGCAGAAGGAGTATATGAAGGTAAGATTTTTATCCTTTTATATCACATTTTATTGTATTGAATGTTTGCTAATATATTGTATTTCTTTCCTCATTCCCTAATTACCATGATTGTATTATGCTGTGAATGTCCCCTTTGTCCTCATGCATGCTGGATTTTTATGTAATTATTATTTTAGGTCCTTCATACATATTTGCCCTTCAATAACCTCCCCAGCATGGTGTCCCCTGCCCTATATTCACCTCATGTAGTCACTTAACAATGTATTTTATCAGCTCCGTAGTAGTGCTTTACCCCAAACACCCCCTAAAATGTTTGGAAATGTTATTTTGGATTTAAATTCAGGCAGAGGGCCAGAGGCTTTTTTTTGTGGTGTCCCCAAATTTTTGGTAACCCTCCCTCCCCCAACTGCTAAGTCAGCTGATCCCAATTCTCTATCCTCAATCATCTATCTGCTGACTTTGCCAAACCCATACACAATATACCCATCTCTATAGTGCTCAGATTTATGGATGAATTCCCCAAAGCATGTAGTGCGAGGGCCTGCCTGTATACTTTCCAATGGTACTGTTTAAAGTTCTTGTATCCTATTATGATCTTGATAGGTAATAGCAGAATGTCCAAATGTGCTCAAATGTGTACAGTGTGTATTTATATCTTTGTATTATGACACTTCTTACCTGTCCAGTGGGCTGCCAATAGTGTAACTAAGGAGGGGCTGTTCCAAGTAATACACATTATTTAGGCATTCATCTCTCAATGAAGTGAAGAGGGTTACATGTCCAAGAGTCCCCCCCCCCATAATGTTAGAAATGGCCCATGAGAGGGGGGGAGGGGGAATATGATAGGTGTACCTTATACTTTGTTGTTGTTAAATTCCCCTTAATAAATGCTATCTGGAGGTTGACCCATAATGTTTGTGTCTAATCTGCTTGCCAGGTTTCTGTGAAAAAATAGTAATGTTTATTGTTTTTTCCTCAACAGTTTCCTTCCACGCCACAGGAATGGCAGACTGTGGCCTCCCACTTTGCCCAGCGGTGGGACTTTCCTAACTGCGGAGGGGCAATTGATGGGAAACACGTCCACATCGTCCCACCACCCAACTCGGGGTCGTACTATTATAATTACAAGGGGTTTAATAGTATAGTGATGTTGGCGGTGGTGTCGGCTAATTACGAGTTCTTGTATGTGGACGTGGGGAAGAATGGCCGGATGTCCGATGGTGGAGTGATCGCCCAGACGGAGTTCTACAGGTGTCTCCAGAATGGCAGTTTGGACTTGCCACCTCCAGAGGACAATGTTGAAGGTCTCCCATTTGTGTTCGTTGCTGATGAAGCATTTGCGCTGGGGGACCACCTGATGCGGCCATTCCCGATGAGGATCCTCACCCCGGAACAGAGGGTTTTTAATTACCGGCTGGCCAGAGCCCGAAGAGTGGTGGAGAACACATTTGGAATCCTGGCCAGCCGGTTCTGACTATTTCTGACACCCATCCATATGGCGGAGTATAAACTGAACCATATTATACTGGCGTGCTGTGTTCTCCATAATTTTTTAAGAAAACATTCAGCCAACTATGCTGGCTCAGTTGGGCCTGAGGCCGGAATACCAAATACATCAACAATGACGGCACTTGAAAGCGGCCGTCCTGGCTTGCCCTCCCTGAATGCCCGTGATGTCCGGTTACGATACCTGGAGTTCTTTGCGGGTAGGGGGGCTATCAATATGCCAGACAATCTGTGACACCTTTTTCAAAAAACAACCAAAAGCTATTCTTGGTGGACATTTCCTGCTTGTGTTTGTTTTAGCTGACCCTGACAGAAATGTGTTGAGTGCAGAAAATGTCGTGATTGGGTAACCTTATAAAAAACAGTGTTGGCTGGTACTTCCTAAATGCAAAAACACATTTCACTACAAGTGCACTTGCAACTGCACTGAACCTGCACTTGTAGTGCAAAGTGTATTTGCCCTTAGGAAATAACCCCCATTTGTGCATAAAACAACAATTACATCACCCCAAAAGTGTTGTAGTGTTGAGACAATAATCCACACATTCTTGAGTAAGGCACTTTTTTATACCTGCACAATCACATGCGCATTTACCAAAGGTTTTTAAAACAAACCAACATGTTTGTTGTATAAAATGTTTGCAGTAGCATTATGAAAAATCAAAATATCCATTTCAGATAAAACAGGCCTGTGTAAAACCAACAAGAAAGCCAAAAAACTAGAACTTACAAAGTTCACATTAGGTAAAACCTGAAGGCTATATCAGACATCAGTATTTAGGAACTGGGTTTGATATAGCGTTCAGATGGGGGGAACTCACTCCCTGGAAAAGCCAAATTTGGAAGATGCACACCAATTTACGAATGTCAACATGTGCTATCTGCCATCAGGGGGGATCAAGGGACGTGTTTTGGGGGAGCAAGCCCTTCCTCAACGCTACTTTATAATTGAGGAAGGGGTTGCACCCCCAAAACGTGTCCATTGATCTCCCGTGATGGCAGATAGCACATGTTGGCACACTGTGTGCATCCTCCAAATTTGGCTTTTCGAAACATTGTAAAAATTTAAATTACATAAAACAGGTGATTTTGTGGGGTTTAAATTCGCCCCAAAACATCAATGATGTTATTATTTTTTTTAATAACATCAGTGATTTGTTGCTGGATGTTTTGCAATTGGAGATTACATCCCATGATCTCCCCTATCAGTATCTGGGCACTTTCTGATGTAAAGCGTTCTCTCTCCCTCACATCACGATCACCTAAAAAGAGATAAAGAACAAAAAAAACAGGTCTCAAAAATCTGCCACCAGCCATCACTTTTACCTGAGTCTGTGGTCGCAGACACTCACCTGTTGTGGTGCCAATCTCCACCACGTCTTCTTCTTCCTCCTGCTCTTCTTCTTGTGTTTGGGGTATTTCCCCTTCTTCCAGAGGGGGGGGGGCTCTGGTCTCCTGGGATGAGGAGTGTCCTCCGAGTCTTTTCTCCCCTATGTAAAACAAAAATGGTATACTTAGCACACAGATATTTGATGGCAGAACTATAGAAATAGGAAACATTGCTTGGAAGTGGGGTACAATTGTCTATTTTAGCCAAGTTCAAAGATGTCTTTTTTTTATTGCCCTTTGTCAAGCTGCAATACTTTACCTGTTTGGTACAAGCTTCACAGCTGTAACCCCCCCTATAGTATACACTGGAGCACCTGTGTGCCCCCCCTAATAAAAATGGTGTTCTGGGGTCCCACACTAGTGCTCCAGTGTCCAGATGTGAAAACAGCTGCTCAGTGTCCTCTCCTTACACACAATCTAGTTTGCATTTCATTCTAGTAACAAACCCATCTACACAAACAAATATTTGGCATCCAAGTAGGCCCAAAAAAAATGTGTGAAAATGCATATGGCCTAAACAATGGTGTTCTAGAGGCCGAAAGAAAAATGTTTGATACGAACGAATAATGGGCCCATGAACATTAAAGTTGCCCTTTTAAACGTTACAATTACTAAAAGCATATGGAGCAGAACGAATGGAATAAAGACAGAAAGAATATGAACACAGCACAACTACTTACTTTTTTGCAGCACTCTCCGGATCTTTCGGTACTGCTCCGGCTCTCAACTTCAGGTCCGACCACCGCTTCCTGAGCTGATCTTTAGATCTTCGTACCCCGAAATTCCTCTCCAGACTCCGGACCACTTTACCAATGATTTTGGCCTTTCGGATGTTGGGGTGGGGGTAAGGCCCATATTTTCCATCATAGTCGGACTTCTTCATGATGTCGACCATCTCCAACATCTCCCCAAACGACATATTTGTGGCCTTAAAACGTCTCCTTCTGGATCGGGACGTGCCTGGATCCGGGCTTTCCTCCTCCTCGTTGTTCGAATTATCACGCACCTGGTGTAACTCCGCCATCATGCTCTTCCCCCACTGCGCCGAACGAAAAGGGGAGGGGAATAGAATAGAAAGAACGTCAGGGGCGGGCGGAGTTACACACATGCGCAGTGTGTATAAAGCGTAACACGCGTGCGTATTACGTACGATCTGTGAGCGGAGGAAGGAGCATTGGACGCGCCGATCGTAAGAACGAAGGTAAGAGACAAACTTGGGCCTATACTGCTTCTAGATTGAGGCCTATATTGTAACAAGATTAGGAGAGTTTTGTCTGACATTAGGCTTTGTCTTGTGTTGTGTCTTGCAGTGAACATGGATATCTTAATGAGAGATACTGACTTCATGTCACTATTCATTGATATGCTAAGGGAGCTGCCCTGTCTGTGGGAGCTTACCCTCCCCCATTTCAAAAACCAAGCAAAGAGGAAGGCAGCACTGGAGCAATTGTGTGAAATTGTGAAGCAGGTGATCCCCATGGCAGACATCACTTATTTAAAGATATTAATTGGTTGCCTGAGGAGCACATATCTGAGGGAGCGCAAGAAAGTCCTGGATTCACAGAGATCCGGAGCAGCAGATGACATCTATGTCCCCAGGATGTTGTACTACGACAGGCTGCACTTTCTGGCAGGCCAGACTGAACCCAGGCCATCCCTCTCAAGTCTTCCTTCCATGCTTCCTTCCCCCCCGGCTGAGGCTTCTGATGCCCAACCTGGGCCTTCCAGGCCACATGTGGAGGAGCCCAAATTGAGCCAGGTATAGCATTCCTCTAAATATTTCTGCTTGTCCAATCAATGATGTTAACTAGATGTTAGTTGGGAGTACTAATTTAGGATTGTGATTGATGATGCAAAAACTAAAACCATGTCCCTTTTTCATACACAGGGAAGTCTCAGCCAGGAGGTGGCTGATCTGCAGGTCCCTCCACCCACCCTGAAAACAGAAAGTGGCAGCAGGAGGAGTAGCCTAGAGGAGGCTGCTATCAGATTTTTTTGGAGGGCTACAGAGGTCCTGGGAGCACCACACACCAGGCAGGAGAACCTTGCGGCATTCATTGCCTATAAAATGCAGAGGATGGAGGAGGGCCAACAAGCCATGTGTCAGACCCTCATATCAGAGGCTCTGGAGAAAGGTGTGAGGGGCCAACTTACACCTCACACACAGCTTTGGGATGGTCCTCCTCCTCCTCCGGCAGGTCCTCCTCCTCCTCCTCCCTCTCCTCCAGGGCCTCCCAGTCCTCCTCCAGGTCCTCCCAGTCCTCCTCCAGGTCCTCCCAGTCCTCCTCCTCCTCCAGGTCCTACTCCTCCTCCTGCCACATCTCCTACTGCACAGCCACAGCCCGGAAGGAAGTGTGAAAGGAAGACCAGAGAGTGATTGCCCTGGATCCAGTCTGGTCGGCCAAAAGATGCAGCCTCTTGTGGTACCACAGCCTGGGGACACTGATGTCATCTGCTGCTATCCAAGTCTCTGTGAATCCCGGACCAGACTGCCCTCCCTTATATATGGACTCCTCAGGCCACCAATTTTGAGGTTTAAGAATTGATGTCTGCCGTGGGGGTCCCAGGCTTCACTAATTTCTGCTGTTGATCCAGTGTTGCCTTCCTCTTTGTTTGGTTCTGATACCTTAATAAAGGATTTTTGTTTTGAATTATACTCTCCTATGTGTTTTACTTCAAAATTGATGGTTTGTTTGTGAGGATTCAGGTACATTTCTAATATACAATGTGAAATGAACAAGGGACACCAACAACAAAAAATCTCATGGAGATTAAATAGTAAAAGATATCAATGGTGTTGGGGTAACTTGCCACACAAAACACACAGAAAAATATTCTGGAGTAAAAGTAAAAATAACATTGAACAAAGATCAGCCTTGGAAAAAATCCAAACATTAAAGAAAAAAAAAGGCTTAAAAAGAAAAAAATAATAATAATAACATAAAAAATATAAAACTGTCAGATGTGACAACTAATAACAATATATTGAGGGAATCCCACTAAAAAAACACAAATAAAACTTTGTGAGAAGTGTGTGTGAATATGAGCAGCAAAACGACTTAATTCTTGTCACATTATAAAGAAGAAGAGAGTGCGCTGTATTAAACCATTTTTAACATTGCAGCGTGACGAAAGTGCTGTATCCATTGCGAACGCTAAGTTTACCAGAACGAGCTGTCCCGTGTCGGAATTTCTTCTGAGCATGCGTGGCACTTTGTGCGTCGGAACAGGCCACACACGGTCGGAATTGACGCGATCGGATTTTGTTGTCGGAAAATTTTATCTCCTGCTGTCCAACTTTGTGTGTCGGAAAATCCGATGGAAAATGTCCGATGGAGCCCACACACAGTCGGAATTTCCGAAAACACGCTCCGATCGGACATTTTCCATCGGAAAATCCGACCGTGTGTACGGGGCATTACTGTGTTAGGACAGTTAGTGTTAGCCCCCTTTAGGTCTAGGGTACCCCCCTAACCCCCTAATAAAGTTTTAACCCCTTGATCACCACCTGTCACCAGTGTCGCTAAGCGATCATTTTCCTGATCGCTGTATTAGTGTCGCTGGTGACGCTAGTTAGGGACATAAATGTTTAGGTTCGCCGTCAGCGTTTTATAGCGACAGGGACCCCCATATACTACCTAATAAACGTTTTAACCCCTTGATTGCCCCCTAGTTAACCCTTTCACCACTGATAGTTAGTTTATTTTTTATAGTGTCAGGGCACCCGCCGTTTATTACCTAATAAAAGTTTAGCTCCCTGATCGCCCGGCGGTGATATGCGTCGCCCCAGGCAGCTTCAGATTAGCGCCAGTACCGCTAACACCCACGCACGCAGCATACGCCTCCCTTAGTGGTATAGTATCTGTACGGATCAATATCTGATCTGATCAGATCTATTCTAGCGTCCCCAGCAGTTTAGGGTTCCCAAAAACGCAGTGTTAGTGGGATCAGCCCAGATACCTGCTAGCACCTGCGTTTTGCCCCTCCGCCCAGTCCAGCCCACCCAAGTGCAGTATTGATCAATCACTGTCACAAAACACTAAACGCATAACTGCAGCGTTCGCAGAGTCAGGCCTGATCCCTGCGATCGCTAACAGTTTTTTTGGTAGCGTTTTGGTGAACTAGCAAGCGCCAGCGGCCTAGTACACCCCAGTCGTAGTCAAACCAGCACTGCAGTAACACTTGGTGACGTGGCGAGTCCCATAAGTGCAGTTCAAGCTGGTGAGGTGGCAAGCACAAGTAGTGTCCCACTGTAACCAAGAAGAAGACAAACACAGGCCTGTCGTGCCCATAGTGCCCTTCCTGCTGCATTCGCCAATCCTAATAATTGGGAACCCACCATGTCTGCAGCGCCCGTACTTCCCCCATTCACATCCCCAACCAAATGCAGTCGGCTGCATGAGAGGCATTTTCTTCATGTCCTCCCGAGTACCCCTACCCAACGAACCCCCCAAAAAAGATGTTGTGTCTGCAGCAAGCGCGGATATAGGCGTGACACCCGCTATTATTGTCCCTCCTGTCCTGACAATCCTGGTCTTTGCATTGGTGAATGTTTTGAACGCTACCATTCACTAGTTGAGTATTAGCGTAGGGTACAGCAATGCACAGACTAGGCACACTTTCACAGGGTCTCCCAAGATGCCATCACATTTTGAGAGACCCGAACCTGGAATCGGTTACAGTTATAAAAGTTAGTTACAAAAAGAGTGTAAAAAAAAATATATATATAAAAAATAAAAAAAAAATAGTTGTCGTTTTATTGTTCTCTCTCTCTCTATTCTCTCTCTCTATTGTTCTGCTCTTTTTTACTGTATTCTATTCTGCAATGTTTTATTGTTATTATGTTTTAACATGTTTGTTTTTCAGGTATGCAATTTTTTATACTTTACCGTTTACTGTGTTTTATTATTAACCATTTTTTTGTCTTCAGGTACGCCATTCACGAATTTGAGTGGTTATGCCAGAATGATGCCTGCAGGTTTAGGTATCATCTTGGTATCATTCTTTTCAGCCAGCGGTGGGCTTTCATGTAAAAGCAATCCTAGCGGCTAATTAGCCTCTAGACTGCTTTTACAAGCCGTGGGAGGGAATGCCCCCCCACCGTCTTCCATGTTTTTCTCTGGCTTTCCTGTCTCAACAGGATACCTGAGAATGCAGCCGGTGATTCAGCCAGCTGACCATAGAGCTGATCAGAGACCAGAGTGGCTCCAAACATCTCTATGGCCTTAGAAACCGGAAGCTACGAGCATTTCATGACTTAGATTTCGCCGGATGTAAACAGCGCCATTGGGAAATTGGGAAAGCATTTTATCACACCGATCTTGGTGTGGTCAGATGCTTTGAGGGCAGAGGAGAGATCTAGGGTCTAATAGACCCCAATTTTTTTCAAAAAAGAGTACCTGTCATTACCTATTGCTATCATAGGGGATATTTACATTCCCTGAGATAACAATAAAAATGATTAAAAAAAATGAAAGGAACAGTTTAAAAATAAGATAAAAAAGCAAAAATATAATAAAGAAAAAAAAAAAAAAGCATCCCTGTCGCCCCCTGCTCTCGCGCTAAGGCGAACGCAAGCGGCGGTCTGTCTTCAAACGTAAACAGCAATTTCACCATGCATGTGAGGTATCACCGCGAAGGTTAGATCGAGGGCAGTAATTTTAGCAGTGGACCTCCTCTGTAAATCTAATTTGGTAACCTGTAAAGGCTTTTAAAGGCTTTTAAAAATGTATTTATTTTGTTGCCACTGCACGTTTGTGCGCAATTGTAAAGCATGTCATGTTTGGTATCCATGTAGTCGGCCTAAGATCATCTTTTTTATTTCATCAAAATATAGTGTGTTTAAGTGCATTAAAATTTAAAAAAGTGTGTTTTTTCCACTAAAAATGCGTTTGAAAAATCGCTGCGCAATTACTGTGTGAAAAAAAAAATGAAACACCCACCATTTTATTCTGTAGGGCATTTGCTTTAAAAAAATATATAATGTTTGGGGGTTTAAAGTAATTTTCTTGCAAAAAAAAATACATTTTCATGTAAACAAAAAGTGTCAGAAAGGGCTTTGTCTTCAAGTGGTTAGAAGAGTGGGTGATGTGTGACATAAGCTTCTAAATGTTGTGCATAAAATGCCAGGACAGTTCAAAACCCTCCCAAATGACCCCATTTTGGAAAGTAGACACCCCAAGCTATTTGCTGAGAGTCATGTCGAGTCCATGGAATATTTTATATTGTGACACAAGTTGCGGGAAAGAGACAATTTTTTTTTTTTTTTTTGCACAAAGTTGTCACTAAATGATATATTGCTCAAACATGCCATGGGAATATGTGAAATTACACCCCAAAATACATTCTGCTGCTTCTCCTGAGTACGGGGATACCACATGTGTGAGACTTTTTGGGAGCCTAGCTGCGTACGGGACCCCGAAAACCAAGCACCGCCTTCAGGCTTTCTAAGGGGCGTAAATTTTTGATTTCACTCTTCACTGCCTATCACAGTTTTGGAGGCCATGGAATGCCCATGTGGCACAAAACCCCCCAAATGACCCCATTTTGAAAAGTAGACACCCCAAGCTATTTGCTGAGAGGTATAGTGAGTATTTTGCAGACCTCACTTTTTGTCACAAAGTTTTGAAAATTGAAAAAAGAAAAAAAAAATGTTTTTTCTTGCCTTTCTTCATTTTCAAAAACAAATGAGAGCTGCAAAATACTCACCATGCCTCTCAGCAAATAGCTTGGGGTGTCTACTTTTCAAAATGGGGTCATTTGGGGGGGGGTTTGTGCCACCTGGGCATTCCATGGCCTCCGAAACTGTGATAGGCAGTGAAGAGTGAAATCAAAAATTTACACCCTTAGAAATCCTGAAGGCGGTGATTGGTCTTCGGGGCCCCGTACGCGGCTAGGCTCCCAAAAAGTCCCACACATGTGGTATCCCCATACTCAGGAGAAGCAGCTAAACGTATTTTGGGGTGCAATTCCACATATGCCCATGGCCTGTGTGAGCAATATATCATTTAGTGACAACTTTGTGCAAAAAAAAAATGTCAATTTCCTGCAACTTGTGTCAAAATATAAAATATTCCATGGACTCAACATCCCTCTCAGCAAATAGCTTGGGGTGTCTACTTTCCAAAATGGGGTCATTTGGGGGGGTTTGTGCCATCTGGGCATTTTATGGCCTTCAAAACTGTGATAGGTAGTGAGGAGTGAAATCAAAAATTTACGCCCTTAGAAATCCTGAAGGCAGTGATTGTTTTTCGGAGCCCCGTACGCGGCTAGGCTCCCAAAAAGTCCCACACATGTGGTATCCCCGTACTCAGGAGAAGCAGCTGAATGTATTTTGGGGTGCAATTCCACATAGGCCCATGGACTGTGTGAGCAATATATCATTTAGTGACAACTTTTTTGTAATTTTTTTTTTTTGTCATTATTCATTTTTTATTTTATTATGGGACAAAAAAAATATTCAATGGGTTCAACATGCCTCTCAGCAATTTCCTTGGGGTGTCTACTTTCCAAAATGGGGTCATTTGGGGGGTTTTGTACTGCCCTGCCATTTTAGCACCCCAAGAAATGACATAGGCAGTCATAAACTAAAAGCTGTGTAAATTCCAGAAAATGAACCCTAGGTTGTAGATGCTATAACTTTTGCGCAAACCAATAAATATACGCTTATTGACATTTTTTTTACCAAAGACATGTGGACGAATACATTTTGACCTAAATGTATGACTAAAATTGAGTTTATTGGATTTTTTTTTTTTTTTATAACAAAAAGTAGAAAATATCAATTTTCGGTCTTTTTCCGTTTATAGCGCAAAAAATAAAAACCGCAGAGGTGATCAAATACCATCAAAAGAAAGCTCTATTTGTGGGAAGAAAAGGACACAAATTTAATTTGGGTACAGCGTTGCATGACCACGCAATTAGCAGTTAAAGCGATGCAGTGCCAAATTGGAAAAAGACCTCTGGTCCTTAGGCAGCATAATGGTCCGGGGCTGAAGTGGTTAAAAGCCCAATCTCCCTAAAAATGTTTACAATTGGACAAAAGAAAAGGGGAAGTGCACAGGGTAAAAGCCACGTCCGTAGAAATTAAATTAGTAGAAATGGGGTAGTACTAAGTAATACCAAAAAAGCAGACTTTTTAGGCTGAGAAATAATGGAGAAGAGACATACTATAAACAATCAAATTTATTGAGATTAACAAAACAGAATAGTCAGTGGATTGCTGTCTCCCAGGGGCATGTTCCTTTACTGAAATTCTGAATGTAAGTACTTAATTAACTTTGCTTAACACTGAGGTTTAAAGCCCTTATATATCATCTTAGGCGTCCTGGTACTTTTTATTCATTTTATTTAATTTTATTCTAGGTTTATAGATACAGCACTATCCTGCTAGGCTTTATATAGCCACCATTACTACTGAAACCCAAGTAAGGTTTTATATACTGGACGCCTTATGGGCCCCCCTATTTTGCCTCCTTCAGACAAAACTCTTCCTGCCCTTGTTTAAATACTCAACTTTATATGATCTAGTAAATTTGTTCTGTTTTTTCTTTTCTTACCATCTGGCTGCAACACAGGCTCAATTCACTAAAACTGGGTATATTTATTTATTTTTCCTTTTAGTTCATAACCTTTATATGCATCACACATCCCACCGTGGGTGTATATGATACTATATCTCAAATTAAGGTACCTTTTTGTTGCTCATTTTTGATCTCTGTCCATAGGTGCTCAGCACATGATTTTTATTTTAAACAGATTTGTATTGTGTTTTAATGGCATTGTATCTCATTTCAGATAGAGAAATACATTCTCTTATCTGTTTTCGTCTTTGAACCTTGGCCCTGTCCTGAAGAAGCCTAACAGCGAAACACATAGACGCACAAGGGCTCACTGCACTACAGCTTAGATGCATATATGCTTGATTCTATCTATTTTTGACTATTCTATGTTTTGTTAATCTCAAAAAATTTGATTGTTTATAGTATGTCTCTTCTCCATTGTTTCTCAGCCTAAAAAGTTTGCTTTTTTGGTATTACTTAGTACTACCCCATTTCTACTAATTCAATTTCTACAGACGTGGCTTTTACCCTGTGCACATCCCCTTTTCTTTTGCCCCATAATGGGTGGTAAACACAAATCTATCTATGAGTGCTCTGATCTTGATTGATTTGATTTTTTTGCAATTTTCTACTAACATGGCGGATCTGGCAGAAAATAATTGGGAGGGTTTTATGCTGGATATCAAGCAAAAATGTTCCTCTTTGAAAAATAATAATGATGAAATGGATATTATTTATCACAAACTATTCCAAGTATTCGAACGCAAAGTGAGTTTATTTTGGCACATCAAGTACTTCGAACAATATATCCTGGAGAATCTGAACCCGAAAGGTCTTAGGGTACAGGTCTTCCCCAATATTTGGGCTGTTGACCATGACCTTAGAACCTCATGGTAACAGAATCACCAGGACTGTTCCAAAAAAATGATGGAATTGATGATAGAATACTACATGCAAGAACTGAAATTAGTAGACTGTGAGATAAAACATATTTATGACGAAAACACCATCATATTAAACAATTCCGATTTTGCAACCTATGACACTCGCTTGAAAGAGCATATTCAAACCTTTACTAAAGACCTGGGGGGCGTGACTTCAGCTGATAAGACCGGATGTGAGCGGTGGAAGCTCTGAGTCAGCCTGAGTCTCCGTCAGTATCCTGAGTAGTACGTGCTACAAACCGAGACCCAAGACCCCGACATACGAACGAACCCGGCAGTGAGATGAGTTCTAAGCAATTGGCAGCCGATCACCTAAAAGAATACGCCAAAGCGTTCGGAAAGCGTTCGGAGCCCCCCGCAAACAAGGAGCGGCGGGCCTTCGGCGCTGGAAGTCTAGAAAACGAGCGTGCCTCCATCTCAAGCTGAGAAATCAGAGAAAGCTACGAAGCTAACGCTGGAACAGGTGAGCGGACAACTAATGGCAGCCATCCAAGCAAGCAGCGTGGGACTGACAGGTAAAATTAAAATGGATGAAATCAGAACGGATATTGGACTGATTAGGCAAGATATGCATAGTCAAGGGGTTAATATGGCGCACAATGGAGGTAGCCGAGTACATATAACTAAAAATGGTGGGGGGAAGGGGGTGGGTTGGGGGTTCCTGAGAGGGGGAACTTGATGGTGGTAGTTAATGTTTCACAACAAGTTCGGGTATTAGTCCATGTAAGGATAAAATGATGCTGAATAAATGGAAGGCAGCCAGTTTATAAAAGCTAGAAGAAGCTCTGGAACAAATAAAAAAGAAAGAAGGACGGCGCCCTCTAAGTGCAGCATGTATGTTAAAAATATTTATTACAATAGATAAAAACACTCACATTTGAGTTGCTAAAAACCAGCATGTAAAGTAGTTTCATCCGCGTGCTCTCGGGGGATGTGGGTGTCACGGGCCAGTTCAGGGGTTCCTGGGATGTGAGTCCTGTAACCTGGGTCCTGGTAGCTGTTCCGGTGGTGCCGAGGGTCCTCAGAGCCTCCGGGCGGCCAGGATATCGGTCATGGATCCTCCGTGGAGCGCCGTGCTGACCTGCGTCTTCACTTCCGGGAGCGGGGTGAGGCGGGCGGTGCTTCGCGTTCGGAGCATGCGTGCTCCTTCATCAGGCTATGCTGGTGGCCATATTCAGTGTGGGAATTTATACCATAGGCAATGGGAGGGGTGGAGAGGTAATTGAGAGGAGGGCGGGACTATGTATAATGATTGGGCACGTAGGTAACCATGCAGATGGGGTGTACACAATGTGGAAGGGGAGTGGAGGGAGACGGGGAGTGGGCGGGACGGGGAGTGAGGAGGGGGGAAAAAAAAAAAAAAGGAGATATGCAAATGAGTGTGTTGTGGTAAGAACATATATGTGTGTATATGGAATGTGGGGTAAGGAGAAGGCGGTCTATAGGAAGAGGAATGTTGTATTGATCATAGTGGACGGGAACAAAATATATATACATATATACATGTATACATATATACATACATATACATACACATACATACACACATATCTACATATATACATACACTTCAACATATATGGGAAGGGAATGCAAAAATGCAGAAAATGGTATATAATTAAGTAGGTATATAATTATAGGGAGAGTTTGGTGGTATATATGAGAAGAAATGACGCAATGATGGAAAAGGGATAAAACATGTACAATGTATATACGTGTGTAAACACAAAGAACCGTTTAAAAAGGATCCCTTCACACACACATACACATATATACACATTTAAATGATGCGTAAGATTGGGACAAAAGAAGGGGGGGAGTGTGTTTCCAGACGGGTATTTGGGAATGAGAGGAATGTTATGGGAAATACAGGGAAATAAATAAATAAAAGTAAAAATAATAAAAATATATAGAAATATAAATAAAAATAAAGATAAATATAAATATATATATATATATATGTAAAAATACAAGTACAAATAAATAAAAAATAAATAAAATTAAAAAATATATAAAAAAATAAGGAAATTAAAAATAAAATATTTTTTAATAAGAATAAAAATAAAATAAAAAATAAAGATAGGAATAAAAATAAAAATGGTATGTGTTATATACTAGGGCTATGTGGATAGGGGTAATGGGTGGGAGACGGGTATACCCATACACGTGCTCCACGTGGACTGTAAGTTAATGGGGTAGTGACTAGATGATGGATAAAACAATAAATGAGACAACAGGTAGGACAAAGGATGAAACAATACGTGGTGAATTGGGATGAGATGATGTGATGAGGCAGGGATATGGTTGGGGTCACAGCAAAATGTTAATTTCAATGCCTTCATTGAGGCCTCCTGGCGATAAAGTGTCCAGTGTGTATATCCAGTAGTTTTCTCTTTCACACAACCTTTTGTAGCGTTCAGCGGTAGGGAGGGTGGGTGGGATAGACTCAATAACCCACACGCGTAGCCCTGAAGATGTTTGTCCATGATGTTCTTTAAAATGTCTTGGTACACTATGCTTGTAAATGCCCTTCTCTACAAGGTTACGATGCTCACCAAACCTTTTGCGGAGTGGGCGTATAGTGCGGCCTACGTATAGTAGGCCGCAGGGGCATGTGAGGCAATAGACCACATAATCTGAACCACAATTGAAGAAGTCGGGGATGACATATAGTTTACCCTTATGGTGGAAGTCTTTTTGCCTATGTGTAACATGAGCGCATGTGAGGCAGAGGGGCTTCCTACATTGATACATGCCTTTGATGTTAAAGAAGGTTAAGGGGGCACTGACGGTGGGGCGTGCTGTTTTCACTTTGCTTGGTGCTATTTGGGCCTTTATATTCTTAGCCCGTCTGTAGGTGACCAGTGGTTTATCACTTATGGTGGGTTTTAGATGCGGATCCTCACGCAGAATGGACCAGTGTTTGGTGAAGATCTTTTCCATTTGCTTAAATCTGTTGTGGTATTGTGTCACAAATCTGACGGGTTGGGTAGTGTCGTCTGTACTGGTTTGTCTCTTGTCCTTCGCGTTTTCACTGAGATAGTATTGGAAGGCATCTTCTATGATGTGGTCTGGATAACCCTTGTCTTTGAATTTGGCTTTGAGTAGTAGGCCGTGTGTTTCATAGTCCTGTAGGCGCGTGCAATTGTGTTTCAGGCGGCAGAACTGGCTTTTTGGGATGTTTTTAACCCATCGTGGGTGATGGCAACTGTTAAAGTGTAGGTAAGAATTTCCTGAGGTGGATTTTGTATAATTCTGGGCGCAGATGGTGTTTTCATAGTGGAAGAGTTCCAGATCCAAAAAGGCCAGTTTGTTATTGTCTGTGACTGATGTGAATGATAGACCCATGGAGTTGTTGTTGCAGTGTTGGACGAAGGGTAGGATGGTGGTTTCTGGACCATCCCAGATAATGACTACGTCATCTATGTAGCGCCCGTAATAGACTATGTGGGGCGCATATGGGTTATTGTTGTGTATATATTGTAGCTCCCAGTAACCCATGGTAAGGTTCGCGTAGCTGGGAGCAAAATTGGCCCCCATGGCAGTTCCTTTTGTTTGAATATAGAAGTCTCCGTGGGATTCAAAATAATTGTGGGTTAGGCAGAATTCTAATATTTCCAGTAAGAATTGGTTCTGACGTGGGTTGAGTGATGGGTCATTGTTGAGGTAGTGTCGTACAGCTTGTAAACCAATGTTATGGGGAATGGACGTGTATAGTGAGACCACATCTAGCGAGAGCCAGCGGTATGTCGGTTCCCAGGAGTAGTATCGTAGCATGTTCAGAAGGTGGATGCTGTCTTTAATGTAGGAAGGTAGGTTCTGTACTATACCTTGTAGAAAATGATCAATGTAGATAGAGAAGTAGCTGGTTACGCTTTCCATGGCCGCCACTATTGGTCTACCAGGAGGGTCTTTGTGCACCTTCGGAAGGTGGTAAAAGTAGGGCCTTTTGTAAAAGTCGTGTTTAAGAAATGAGGCCTCGGATGCAGTAACTATACCATCTGCTTGTGCTCGATCTATTAAGTTGTGAGCTTCAATAGAGAATTTGGGTAAGGGATCTCCGGAAAGTTTTTTGTATGTGGATGTGTCCGATAGGAGTCTAGTTGTTTCCAGCATGTAGTCTGCACGGTTCTGGACTACGATACCACCTCCTTTATCTGCGGGCTTAATAACCAGTTGTCTGTTGTTGGTGAGTGATTTAAGAGCCGTGCGTTCTGCTGGGGTTAAGTTAGATGGTGGATTGGAACGTGAGTTGGACATTTGACACATTCGTAGTATATCAGCTAGGGATGAGCCGAACACCCCCCTGTTCGGTTCGCACCAGAACATGCGAACAGGAAAAAAATTCGTTCGAACACGCGAACGCCGTTAAAGTCTATGGGACACGAACATGAATAATCAAAAGTGCTAATTTTAAAGGCTAATATGCAAG
The DNA here is from genome assembly GCA_037952925.1 of Lithobates clamitans. Classification (NCBI taxonomy): domain Eukaryota; kingdom Metazoa; phylum Chordata; class Amphibia; order Anura; family Ranidae; genus Lithobates; species Lithobates clamitans. The sequence goes on from JBBGZY010000929.1 coordinate 1,413,457, forward strand.
TTATTGTCAATAAAAGTGTTTGGGGACCCGGGTCCTCCCCCAGGGGACATGAATCAATGCAAAAAAAAGTTTTAAAAACGGCCGTTTTTTCAGGAGCAGTGATTTTAATAATGCTTAAAGTCAAACAATAAAAGTGTAATATCCCTTTAAATTTCATACCTGGGGGGTGTCTATAGTATGCCTGTAAAGGGGCGCATGTTTCCCGTGTTTAGAACAGTCTGACAGCAAAGTGACATTTTGAAGGAAAAAACACATTTAAAACTACCGCGGCTATTGCATTGCCGACAATACACATAGAAGTTCATTGATAAAAACGGCATGGGAATTCCCCACAGGGCAACCCCGAACCAAAAAAAAATGATGTGGGAGTCCCCCTAAATTCCATACAAGGCCCTTCAGGTCTGGTATGGATATTAAGGGGAACCCCAGCCAAAATTTTAAAAAAAAATTGACGTGGGGTTCCCCCTAAATTCCATACCAGACCCTTCAGGTCTGGTATGGATTTTAAGGGGAACCCCGCGCCAAAAAAAAAAAAAAAACGGCGTGGGGTCCCCCTAAAAATCCATACCAGACCCTTATCTGAGCACGCAACCTGGCAGGCCGCAGGAAAAGAGGGGGGGACGAGAGTGCGGCCCCCCCCCTCCTGAACCGTACCAGGCCACATGCCCTCAACATTGGGAGGGTGCTTTGGGGTAGCCCCCCAAAACACCTTGTCCCCATGTTGATGAAGACAAGGGCCTCATCCCCACAACCCTGGCCGGTGGTTGTGGGGGTCTGCGGGCGGGGGGCTTATCGGAATCTGGAAGCCCCCTTTAACAAGGGGACCCCCAGATCCCGGCCCCCCCCCTGTGTGAAATGGTAAGGGGGTACTTACCCCTACCATTTCACTAAAAAACTGTCAAAAATGTTAAAAATGACAAGAGACAGTTTTTGACAATTCCTTTATTTAAATGCTTCTTCTTTCTTCCTTCATCTTCTTCTTCTTCTGGTTCTTCTGGCTCTTCTGGTTCTTCCTCCGGCGTTCTCGTCCAGCATCTTCTCCGCGGCGTCTTCTATCTTCTTCTCCTCGGGCCGCTCCGCACCCATGGCATGAGGGGGGAGGCTCCCGCTCTTCTCTTCATCTTCTTCTCTTCTTCATCTTCTTCTTCATCTTCTTCTTCTTCTTCTTCTTCTTCTTCCTTCTTCTCTTCTTCCTGTCTTCTCCGGGCCGCTCCGCAGCCATGCTGTGGCATGGAGGGAGGCTCCCGCTGTGTGACGGCGTCTCTTCGTCTGACGGTTCTTAAATAACGGGGGGCGGGGCCACCCGGTGACCCCGCCCCCCTCTGACGCACGGTGACATGACGGGACTTCCCTGTGGCATTCCCCGTGACGTCACAGGGAAGTCCCTCAAGTCACCGTGTGTCAGAGGGGGGCGGGGTCACCGGATGGCCCCGCCCCCGTTATTTAAGAACCGTCAGACGAAGAGACGCCGTCACACAGCGGGAGCCTCCCTCCATGCCACAGCATGGCTGCGGAGCGGCCCGGAGAAGACAGGAAGAAGAGAAGAAGGAAGAAGAAGAAGAAGAAGATGAAGAAGAAGATGAAGAAGAGAAGAAGATGAAGAGAAGAGCGGGAGCCTCCCCCCTCATGCCATGGGTGCGGAGCGGCCCGAGGAGAAGAAGTTAGAAGACGCCGCGGAGAAGATGCTGGACGAGAACGCCGGAGGAAGAACCAGAAGAGCCAGAAGAACCAGAAGAAGAAGAAGATAAAGGAAGAAAGAAGAAGCATTTAAATAAAGGAATTGTCAAAAACTGTCTCTTGTCATTTTTAACATTTTTGACAGTTTTTTAGTGAAAAGGTAGGGGTAAGTACCCCCTTACCATTTCACACAGGGGGGGGCCGGGATCTGGGGGTCCCCTTGTTAAAGGGGGCTTCCAGATTCCGATAAGCCCCCCGCCCGCAGACCCCCACAACCACCGGCCAGGGTTGTGGGGATGAGGCCCTTGTCTTCATCAACATGGGGACAAGGTGTTTTGGGGGGCTACCCCAAAGCACCCTCCCAATGTTGAGGACATGTGGCCTGGTACGGTTCAGGAGGGGGGGGCCGCACTCTCGTCCCCCCCTCTTTTCCTGCGGCCTGCCAGGTTGCATGCTCGGATAAGGGTCTGGTATGGATTTTTGGGGGGACCCCACGCCGTTTTTTTGTTTTTTTTTGGCGCGGGGTTCCCCTTAAAATCCATACCAGACCTGAAGGGTCTGGTATGGAATTTAGGGGGAACCCCACGTCAATTTTTTTTTTAAATTTTGGCTGGGGTTCCCCTTAATATCCATACCAGACCTAGGGTGGAGGAGTCTTCTGTAGTAGTACTGCATTCAGCGTGGTCATTAGTAGTATATGGAGTAGTGTTTGGGGTAATGTTTGGGGTACCATTACCCTTCTTAGTGTCTTGAATGTTGAAATATCGTTTGATGGTGATATTTCTAATGAACCTATTGAGATCCAAGAAGAGAGTGAAAGGGTTGGGAGATGCTGTGGGGGTGAAGGTGAGCCCGCGTGCTAGTAGAGATTTTTCAGGCATGGATAAAGTGTGATCAGAGAGGTTGAAGATTTTTACAGTCTGCGCAATTTCTCCCTCCTTTTTGTGTCTGTGTCTCCCCCCTCTCCTGCCTCGTCGGTGAGCTTTCTTTTTGGGCAGGGTTGGGGGGTGATCACTAAAAAAGAGGGGGTAGGGGTGGGAGATATATGTTTGTTGGTCGGACTGTAAATGGGGGGTGATGAGATGGCGTGGATACTGGGGTGGTCCATGGTGGGCCCAGATGCTTGAGTGATCTTGGGCTGTGCGGTGTGTAGATTCCCAATACCAAAATCCAGAGTGGATGACTGGGGGTCCTCATAAGTGCTGTGATCTGATATGGCACTGCCGGTCTGTGTTTCTTTGAGGGTAACCGGTATGGGAGGGATTGAGGTAAGGATGCCAGTGTGGGGTTTCTTCTTTATACTCTTGGAAGTTTTGGGTGTACTGGAGGAAGAAACTGGCACGGGGGGTGGTGGACGATGATGGTCCTCTTTTGGTGTGGGTGTGGGCTGTGGCCGTCTGGAAGTTGCCGGTGGCCTATGTGGTTTAGAAGGCTTGGTGGAGGGGCCTTGAAAGGATAAGAGGGCCGTGGTGGGCCTAGGTACACATTCCATCAGGGGGACTGGGGCGTGGTTCTCTTGCCCTGATGGGGTGGGGAGATTGGGGTGGTTGTTAACTTTGGGGGGGTGTGTATTGCGTCTATGTATGTATACATGTATATATGTATATATATTTTGTTCCCATCCACTATGATCAATACAACATTCCTCTTCCTATAGACCGCCTTCTCCTTACCCCACATTCCATATACACACATATATGTTCTTACCACAACACACTCATTTGCATATCTCCTTTTTTTTTTTTCCCCCCCTCCTCACTCCCCACCCCGCCCACTCCCCTTCCACATTGTGTACACCCCATCTCCATGGTTACCTACGTGCCCAATCATTATACATAGTCCCGCCCTCCTCTCAATTACCTCTCCACCCCTCCCATTGCCTATGGTATAAATTCCCACACTGAATATGGCCACCAGCATAGCCTGATGAAGGAGCGTGCATGCTCCGAACGCGAAGCACCGCCCGCCTCACCCCGCTCCCGGAAGTGAAGACGCAGGTCAGCACGGCGCTCCACGGAGGATCCATGACCGATATCCTGGCCGCCCGGAGGCTCTGAGGACCCTCGGCACCACCGGAACAGCTACCAGGACCCAGGTTACAGGACTCACATCCCAGGAACCCCTGAACTGGCCCGTGACACCCACATCCCCCGAGAGCACGCGGATGAAACTACTTTACATGCTGGTTTTTAGCAACTCAAATGTGAGTGTTTTTATCTATTGTAATAAATATTTTTAACATACATGCTGCACTTAGAGGGTGCCGTCCTTCTTTCTTTTTTATTTGTTCCAGAGCTTCTTCTAGCTTTTATAGACTGGCTGCCTTCCATTTATTCAGCATCATTTTATTCTTACATGGACTAATACCCGAACTTGTTGTGAAACATTAACTACCACCATCAAGTTCCCCCTCTCAGGAACCCCCAACCCACCCCCTTCCCCCCACCATTTTTAGTTATATGTACTCGGCTACCTCCATTGTGCGCCATATTAACCCCTTGATCGTTTTTTTATCTCCTCTTAAGAAGTTCACATATATGCGCAGCCTCTGGATCTATGCCAATTATTATTATTGTACATTCATCTTCAGCCCCATCATGTTTATGTGATTTACTTCCCCCCCAGTTTACATACCTAATACTTCAAGCCTATGCTGTATAGTAACCATGGAAATTATACAAAAAATAGAATCAGTCAAGTACACCATATTAGATGACTTATACGCACACTTCCCAGATGGATACTTCCTCCCATCAGCAAATATCCCCCGTCTGGAATACAGACACATATGTGCGAAGTTTCGCAAAATAGAGGACACCATCAATAACATCAACCAACAATGGTGGGATAAGTTCTTCTTGGAACTGTATTTGAACTACAAAATTTCTCCCAGAGGTCTCAGAAACCAAAAGACTTGCTCATTCCTGGGCGCAGATTTAGCTGCTGAATGGTCCACCATATCCGAATTCTGCACTCAAAAATGGATGGAAATCTTCATCAAGCAAAGGGATACCCTATTCAACTCATTATCGTCCAAATTAACCAATCTTATAGATGAACTAAGATCATACATTACACCCCTACCCACCTCATGGTACAAAAAACTGAAACTTAACACTAAGTACCAAGAGGATTGCCTCATAAAATGTAAATTACAGAAGATACGCAGAGACTTTGACGATTACAACTCCAACAGGATCCACTGTTGGAAAAAACCCAGACGCAATACACACCCCCCCAAAGTTAACAACCACCCCAATCTCCACACCCCATCAGGGCAAGAGAACCACGCCCCAGTCCCCCTGATGGAATGTGTACCTAGGCCCACCACGGCCCTCTTATCCTTTCAAGGCCCCTCCACCAAGCCTTATAAACCACATAGGCCACCGGCACCTTCCAGACGGCCACAGCCCACACCCACACCAAAAGAGGACCATCATCGTCCACCACCCCCCGTGCCAGTTTCTTCCTCCAGTACACCCAAAACTTCCAAGAGTATAAAGAAGAAACCCCACACTGGCATCCTTACCTCAATCCCTCCCATACCGGTTACCCTCAAAGAAACACAGACCGGCAGTGCCATATCAGATCACAGCACTTATGAGGACCCCCAGTCATCCACTCTGGATTTTGGTATTGGGAATCTACACACCGCACAGCCCAAGATCACTCAAGCATCTGGGCCCACCATGGACCACCCCAGTATCCACGCCATCTCATCACCTCCCATTTACAGTCCGACCAACAAACATATATCTCCCACCCCTACCCCCTCTTTTTTAGTGATCACCCCCCAACCCTGCCCAAAAAGAAAGCTCACCGATGAGGCAGGAGAGGGGGGAGACACAATAGGTCTCAATAGGTTCATTAGAAATATCACCATCAAACGATATTTCAACATTCAAGACACTAAGAAGGGTAATGGTACCCCAAACATTACCCCAAACACTACTCCATATACTACTAATGACCACGCTGAATGCAGTACTACTACAGAAGACTCCTCCACCCTAGGACCCGCAGAACTCATAGCCCTAGACCAGTTGGAAGATCGCTACATTGACGACCAGATTGAATCTCTAACTCAACATCCACCTACCTCTCCACCCATCTTACACACTAATTTCAAACCGAAATCTATCTTTTATCCCACATTTGCCAAAGGACCTTACGTCCAGACCTTCTATCAGGTTGTATATGCTGATATACTACGAATGTGTCAAATGTCCAACTCACGTTCCAATCCACCATCTAACTTAACCCCAGCAGAACGCACGGCTCTTAAATCACTCACCAACAACAGACAACTGGTTATTAAGCCCGCAGATAAAGGAGGTGGTATCGTAGTCCAGAACCGTGCAGACTACATGCTGGAAACAACTAGACTCCTATCGGACACATCCACATACAAAAAACTTTCCGGAGATCCCTTACCCAAATTCTCTATTGAAGCTCACAACTTAATAGATCGAGCACAAGCAGATGGTATAGTTACTGCATCCGAAGCCTCATTTCTTAAACACGACTTTTACAAAAGGCCCTACTTTTACCACCTTCCGAAGGTGCACAAAGACCCCACACACCCTCCTGGTAGACCAATAGTGGCGGCCATGGAAAGCGTAACCAGCTACTTCTCTATCTACATTGATCATTTTCTACAAGGTATAGTACAGAACCTACCTTCCTACATTAAAGACAGCATCCACCTTCTGAACATGCTACGATACTACTCCTGGGAACCGACATACCGCTGGCTCTCGCTAGATGTGGTCTCACTATACACGTCCATTCCCCATAACATTGGTTTACAAGCTGTACGACACTACCTCAACAATGACCCATCACTCAACCCACGTCAGAACCAATTCTTACTGGAAATATTAGAATTCTGCCTAACCCACAATTATTTTGAATCCCACGGAGACTTCTATATTCAAACAAAAGGAACTGCCATGGGGGCCAATTTTGCTCCCAGCTACGCGAACCTTACCATGGGTTACTGGGAGCTACAATATATACACAACAATAACCCATATGCGCCCCACATAGTCTATTACGGGCGCTACATAGATGACGTAGTCATTATCTGGGATGGTCCAGAAACCACCATCCTACCCTTCGTCCAACACTGCAACAACAACTCCATGGGTCTATCATTCACATCAGTCACAGACAATAACAAACTGGCCTTTTTGGATCTGGAACTCTTCCACTATGAAAACACCATCTGCGCCCAGAATTATACAAAATCCACCTCAGGAAATTCTTACCTACACTTTAACAGTTGCCATCACCCACGATGGGTTAAAAACATCCCAAAAAGCCAGTTCTGCCGCCTGAAACACAATTGCACGCGCCTACAGGACTATGAAACACACGGCCTACTACTCAAAGCCAAATTCAAAGACAAGGGTTATCCAGACCACATCATAGAAGATGCCTTCCAATACTATCTCAGTGAAAACGCGAAGGACAAGAGACAAACCAGTACAGACGACACTACCCAACCCGTCAGATTTGTGACACAATACCACAACAGATTTAAGCAAATGGAAAAGATCTTCACCAAACACTGGTCCATTCTGCGTGAGGATCCGCATCTAAAACCCACCATAAGTGATAGACCACTGGTCACCTACAGACGGGCTAAGAATATAAAGGCCCAAATAGCACCAAGCAAAGTGAAAACAGCACGCCCCACCGTCAGTGCCCCCTTAACCTTCTTTAACATCAAAGGCATGTATCAATGTAGGAAGCCCCTCTGCCTCACATGCGCCCATGTTACACATAGGCAAAAAGACTTCCACCATAAGGGTAAACTATATGTCATCCCCGACTTCTTCAATTGTGGTTCAGATTATGTGGTCTATTGCCTCACATGCCCCTGCGGCCTACTATATGTAGGCCGCACTATACGCCCACTCCGCAAAAGGTTTGGTGAGCATTGTAACCTTGTAGAGAAGGGCATTTACAAGCATAGTGTACCAAGACATTTTAAAGAACATCATGGACAAACATCTTCAGGGCTACGCGTGTGGGTTATTGAGTCTATCCCACCCACCCTCCCTACCGCTGAACGCTACAAAAGGTTGTGTGAAAGAGAAAACTACTGGATATACACACTGGACACTTTATCGCCAGGAGGCCTCAATGAAGGCATTGAAATTAACATTTTGCTGTGACCCCAACCATATCCCTGCCTCATCACATCATCTCATCCCAATTCACCACGTATTGTTTCATCCTTTGTCCTACCTGTTGTCTCATTTATTGTTTTATCCATCATCTAGTCACTACCCCATTAACTTACAGTCCACGTGGAGCACGTGTATGGGTATACCCGTCTCCCACCCATTACCCCTATCCACATAGCCCTAGTATATAACACATACCATTTTTATTTTTATTCCTATCTTTATTTTTTATTTTATTTTTATTCTTATTAAAAAATATTTTATTTTTAATTTCCTTATTTTTTTATATATTTTTTAATTTTATTTATTTTTTATTTATTTGTACTTGTATTTTTACATATATATATATATTTATATTTATCTTTATTTTTATTTATATTTCTATATATTTTTATTATTTTTATTATTTTTACTTTTATTTATTTATTTCCCTTTATTTCCCATAACATTCCTCTCATTCCCAAATACCCATCTGGAAACACACTCCCCCCCTTCTTTTGTCCCAATCTTACGCGTCATTTAAATGTGTATATATGTGTATGTGTGTGTGAAGGGATCCTTTTTAAACGGTTCTTTGTGTTTACACACGTATATACATTGTACATGTTTTATCCCTTTTCCATCATTGCGTCATTTCTTCTCATATATACCACCAATCTCTCCCTATAATTATATACCTATTTAATTATATACTATTTTCTGCATTTTTGTATTCCCTTCCCATATATGTTGACGTGTATGTATATATGTAGATATGTGTGTATGTATATGTATGTATATATGTATACATGTATATATGTATATATATTTTGTTCCCGTCCACTATGATCAATACAACATTCCTCTTCCTATAGACCGCCTTCTCCTTACCCCACATTCCATATACACACATATATGTTCTTACCACAACACACTCATTTGCATATCTCCTTTTTTTTTTTTTTTTCCCCCTCCTCACTCCCCGCCCCGCTCACTCCCCGTCTCCCTCCACTCCCCTTCCACATTGTGTACACCCCATCTCCATGGTTACCTACGTGCCCAATCATTATACATAGTCCCGCCCTCCTCTCAATTACCTCTCCACCCCTCCCATTGCCTATGGTATAAATTCCCACACTGAATATGGCCACCAGCATAGCCTGATGAAGGAGCACGCATGCTCCGAACGCGAAGCACCGCCCGCCTCACCCCGCTCCCGGAAGTGAAGACGCAGGTCAGCACGGCGCTCCACGGAGGATCCATGACCGATATCCTGGCCGCCCGGAGGCTCTGAGGACCCTCGGCACCACCGGAACAGCTACCAGGACCCAGGTTACAGGACTCACATCCCAGGAACCCCTGAACTGGCCCGTGACACCCACATCCCCCGAGAGCACGCGGATGAAACTACTTTACATGCTGGTTTTTAGCAACTCAAATGTGAGTGTTTTTATCTATTGTAATAAATATTTTTAACATACATGCTGCACTTAGAGGGCGCCATCCTTCTTTCTTTTTTAAGATATGCATAGTATCAGAGATAGGATGGCCGAGGTGGAAAATAGGATATCTCAATTGGAAGATACAGTAATTCATATACCTAAAAAGATAGCAACAGTAGAAAAGCAGATTGGTACATGGCAGCAGAAAACGGATGATTTTGAGAATCGGATGCGCCGCAATAATATAAGAATAATAGGTCTGCCCGAGAAAGTGGAGGGGTTCAACCCGGGGGACTTTACTGAAAAATGGTTGATAAAAACATTTCCAGAGATGGAGGTATCAAAGACATTTGCGGTGGAGCGGGCGCACAGGGTCCCTGCAGTAGTACCCAAGCCTAGGCTTCCCCCTAGACCTCTGCTGGCGCGTCTCTTGAATTGCAGGGACAGAGATACAATTCTGCGAAATGCAAGACAAAAAAGAGAGATCCACTATGAGAACAGTAAAGTGTCAATATTTCCAGACTTTTCTCTAGAGCTACAAAAGCAGTGGGCAACTTTCTACGAGGTCAAGAAAAGATTGAGAGAAGTAGGAATAGAATACTCTATGGCATATCCAGCCCGGTTGAGAGTGGATGAAAGAGGAAAGACTGTGTTTTTTAATACACCGGAGCAAGTTAAAGAATGGATTCAATCAATCAAATCTGTATCTAAATAATATGAAATAGAAAATCGTGAGATAATTGAAAGAAAAAGAACTACCGGGACAAAATACTGGAAGAGAGGGAGGGGAGGACCGTGTTTGATTGATGGCGGGGGGGTGGGGGAGGGAGAAGAGATATGGTGGGGTTTTTTTTCTTTCTCTCTCCTTCCTCTCCCCTGTGACCCCTACTGGAGGTTGAAACAGGGGTCATGGGAGAGATGCGGGAGAATGTAGCACACATCGCGCATCACAGAGTGGGAGTAATGGTGTGCCCCTAAGGGGTATGGATAAGGGGGATGTTGTGGTTGGATAAATTTGTTTTTGTGGAGTGACAACAATGGTGGGGGTTTTTTTTTTTTTTTTCTTTTTCTCTCTTGGGTGTGAGGGAGGGATAAGGGAATCAATAGGGAGAATGAAAGTTAATCACAGAGTATGATTTAAGCATGGAAATACAGAAGGAAGGGGATTCAACTTTTTTCTTCTCTCTCCTTCCTCCCCCCTGTGGCCCCTGTCGGAGGTTGAAACAGGAAAAAATCCAAAAAAGAAAGTGCCTCTTCAGTATCAAAGGTTTATTATAGTATAAAAGCAATTAAAAGCACTTACATAAAAGTTGACGAATTGCCGCTTCCATAGAGAACTGAACCCAAAGTGTGTCATAAATCCAAATGTGGGGCTGATGTGTGCCAAGCGGATGGCCGCGGACCTCCGCTCGGAGATGCCGGCTGTGTAAGCGGTGATGTGGGGAAGTCACTTCCGCGTTCCGACAGACCACGTGGATGATGACGTCACTCGGGTCATTCAGGTGCGCTGGGGACCACTACGCATTTCTGAGCATGCGCGAAGCTCGTAATGAGCATGCGTGCTCCTTTGTCAAGTGTGTTAGGGGACGCAAACCAGGAAGTTTAAATAGCTCAGTATAAAAGGCAATTACCAATCAGAATAGATCGGGATGAAGGGGAAGGGGAGGAGGAACAATGTCTGGGAAGGTTAAAGGACTGTAATAAGGATAAATTCTCTATGGATTACAGATTTGTGTGAAGATATATCAAAAAATATATATACACATATATATATCATAAATTTATATAGGGATAAAATAAAATATATTTGATATAAATGGTAAATAATAAAAAAAAAATAAAAAAATATATACAAAATGCAGTAAAAAATACAGTAAAAAAAAATATATATATATAGTGAAAAAAATATATATATATAAAAATAAAATAATAAAAAGCAAAAACTCAATCAAAAGTCATTAATACTAATTTTTCAGGGGACATAAAAGACAGATGTGATGGCTGAATATACCAATGTGATTGGTGGTTGAAAAATGTGTATACATATATGTATATAAAACATACATATACACATATATATATATATATATATATATATATATATATATATATATATATATATATATATATATATACAGAAATATATTACTTCTGTGACTGAGTAGAATCAATAAATATATTCTAAATGATGGTGTTAACCTCCAATTCCTCGTTTAACCCATTGGGAGCTAAAGTGTCCAAAATGAAAATCCAAAAAGTATCACGCTCACATAATTTAGAAAAACGCTCAGCCTCAGATAATTTTCGTGGAATGGATTCAATTACCCATACCTGTAGACCGGCAGTGGACTGATGATGATGTTCAAGAAAATGTCTAGGGACGCTGTGTTCATCACAGCCTTTTTCTATAAAACGGCGATGTTTGCAGAATCGTTGTCGCAAAGGACATATGGTGCGTCCAACATACAATAATTTGCATGGACATGTGAGACAGTAAACAACATAATCTGTCGAACAATTATAAAAGCCTTCCAATTGGTAAGTTTTATCCTTATGTTGGAAACTGCGTTGGCCATGTTTTATAAAGGCACAGGTTTTACATAAAGCTTTATTACATCTATACATGCCAGTAAGTGGAATAAGGCAAGGAGTACTCTCAGGTTTGATGGTTTTAAATCTACTGGGTGCTAGTTTGTTTTTTAGCGTTGGGGCCCTTCTGTAAGTGACCTTTGGTTTGTCGCCAAGGTCATTCTTTAGGAGGGGATCCTGTTGAAGGATTTTCCAATGTTTTTGGAATATAGATTCCATCTTTCTATGCTTGTTGTGGTATCTGGTGATGAAGCGGACAGTGCCGTGATCAGTCTGTTTGGAGATTTTTTGTTGTTTATTTCTGGAGAGATAAGTGGCCTGCGCTTGATCAACCAGTGTTTCAGGAAACCCCTTTTCCAGAAATTTATTTTTAAGGTGAATACTCTGAGTGATGTAATCGGACTCCCTACTGCAGTTTTTTCCTTTAACCTTCCCAGACATTGTTCCTCCTCCCCTTCCCCTTCCTCCCGATCTATTCTGATTGGTAATTGCCTTTTATACTGAGCTATTTAAGCTTCCTGGTTTGCGTCCCCTAACACACTTGACAAAGGAGCGCGCATGCTCATTACGAGCTTCGCGCATGCTGAATGAATGAATGATTTATAAAGCGCTGCAAATGCAAACTAAATCGCCTCAAGGCGCTGGATGCATTCTCTGATGTCAGCTTCTCAGAAAAGGAAGGTCTTTAGTTTTTTTCTGAAGGCCTGGTGGTTTTCTTCCATGCGGATGTTGGTAGGAAGAGCGTTCCATAGTCGAGGTCCTTCGACTGCGAATCTTCATTCTCCCTTTGCTTTGTAGCGGTATTTGGGAATGGTAAGGAGGTTTTGGTTAGCTGATCGAAGACTGCGATTCGGTATAGAGTGTTTTATTTTCTCGCGGAGATATGGTGGGGCGTTTCCTTGTACGCATTTGTGGGTGAGGCAGAGGGTCTTGAATGTGATCCGTTTCTTCACGGTTAGCCAGTGTAGGCTCTTTAGGGAGGGGGAGATGGATTCCCAGGGTTTTTTTCCTGTTAACAGTCTTGCCGCCGTGTTTTGGATGAGTTGTAAGCGCGCAAGCTGATATTGGGGTAGTCCTACGTAGAGCGAATTTGCGTAGTCGAGTCGGGAATTGATGATTGTTCCCACAACTGCCGCTTTGTCCTCTTCTGGGATGAAGGGGATGAGTCTACGTAGTTGGCGGAGGAGATGGTGGGATCCGCTCACCACTGATCCTATTTGTGCATCCATTGTCATTCCTGAGTCAAAAATGACTCCGAGACTCTTGGCTTTGGTGCTTGGGGAGATGGTCTGTCCAAGGATGGTGGGAGGTGTCCATGTAGTCTTTATTTTGGAATTTTTGTTAGCTTGTAGGAGAAGAAGTTCTGTTTTTGATCCGTTGAGTTTGAGGGAGCTAGTGGTCATCCAGTCGTCTATTAAGGAGAGGCATTTCTGTAATTGCTGATGAAGGTCTTTTTGTCCGTTGATACGAAGGTAGAGTTGGGTGTCGTCAGCGTATGAATGGAAACAAAGATCAGTTTTCCTGATGATATTGAGAAGTGGGCGGATGTATATGTTGAATAGTACTGGTGACAAGGGTGATCCTTGAGGGACTCCGCAGGAGACTGCCCGGGTTTCCGAGGTGAATGTACCTAGTTTTACTGTCTGGGAGCGATTCTCTAGGAAGGATGTAAACCATTTTAGAGCAGAACCTGTTGCTCCTGCTACTTCAGCGAGGCGGACGAGTAAAGTGTTGTGGTTTACTGTGTCGAATGCTGCGCTGAGGTCTAACAGTACCAGGAGACTCTGTTCTCCGTCATCTGCTGCTTCAAGGGCATCATCCCATATTTTGAGAAGTGCTGTTTCTGTGCCATGGCCTGGGCGGAAGCCTGATTGCAGAGGGTCCAGGAGTTGGTGTGTGTCCAGGTGGCGTTGTAGCTGTTGTACTACCGCTTTCTCCATAATCTTGGAGATGGCATGCTCAGAAATGCGTAGTGGTCCCCAGCGAACCTGAATGACCTGAGTGACGTCATCATCCACGTGGTCTGTCGGAATGCGGAAGTGACTTCCCCACATCATCGCTTACACAGCCGGCATCTCCGAGCGGAGGTCCGCTCGGCACACATCAGCCCCACATTTGGATTTATGACACACTTTGGGTTCAGTTCTCTATGGAAGCGGCAATTCGTCAACTTTTATGTAAGTGCTTTTAATTGCTTTTATACTATAATAAACCTTTGATACTGAAGAAGCGCTTTCTTTTTTGGATTTTTTATGTACTCATGGAGAGCTGACTTTACTCTACAGGAAGCTGCCCTTGGTATCCTGGCTGCACAGACTTCCCTGGCTCCCACATTCATCCATATTATGGACTATCCACATATTATAGACTTTTCTTCTCTATGGATCATTATTGTTTCCACCTATAGATAGGGAGAGCGATCCATTCATATACTTTGGACTTATGTTATTTTACTGTTATATCCACTGACTTTAGCGTTGTTACATCATTATTTATTATTGGAGGTTGAAACAGGGGTCATGGGAGAGATGCGGGAGAATGTAGTGCACCCCGCTCATCACAGAGAGGGAGTAATGGTGTGCCCCTTGAGGGGGATGGATAAGGGGGATGCTGTGGTTTAATAAATGGTTTTTGTGGAGTGATAAATGGTTTTGGGGAAGGATTTAGAAAATGGGTGAGAATTTTGTACAAAAAACCATGCTCTAACCTTTTGATTAATGGAATTCTGTCCCCCACAGTGAAATTGCAAAGGGGAACGAGACAGGAGTGCCCGCTGTCCCCCCAATTGTTCTCACTTGCTACAGAGGTACTAGCTAATAGGTTTAGACAATCTAAAATATATAAAGGGATTAGAGTGGGGGATAGGACTGAACACATAGGACTATATGCATATGACATCATATTATATATGGAGGATGCAAATAGTTCACTAGGGGAGGCAATGAAGATAATAGAAACATATGGGATACTATCGGGTCTTAAAATAAACTGGCAAAAATCCGCATTGATGCTATTAAGACCAGGAAAGGAGAGGAATTTCCAGACCCCATTAAAAATAGTGGACACTTTTAAATATTTAGGAATAAATATTACATTGGAAGCAGAAGAAGCCTTTAAAGCAAATACAGACTCCTTGGTAGAATATGTAAAGAATAAAGTGGGAGTATGGAAAAAACTACCGTTATCAATGGCAGGGAGAGTCCAGCTGATTAAATCTATTATACTACCGAAGTGTCTCTATGTGATGGCGCATTCGGAGGTAAAAATACCAAAATATATATTCAAAAAATTAATCTCCCTGTTAACTAGATTCATCTGGGCAAATGGGCGATGTAAATTAAAGCTCTCCACGCTACAAAGACCCAATACTGCAGCAGGGTTGGCAGTACCAGATCTATACTTATATTACTTGGCGGGGCAATTAAAACACTTAAGGACCTGGGTAGTTCAGTAACGAGAAATGAGGGTGGAGAAATATTTATTAAAGAAAATGCAGGTAGAAGATTTTCTAGTAGGATTAGAAATAGCAGAATTAAGAAGGATTGGAATAAAAATTCCTCCTTTAAAGCTGGCTAGGTCGGTGTGGAACGAGGTAAAAAAATTAACGGGATATAGGGACATTCCACCAGAAACATCATTATGGAACAATCCAAGGTTTGAAAAATTAGAAATATTTGAAGATAGTAGTTATTGGAAACAGAAAAAAATAAAAACTATTGGCCAGATGTATAATAACAATGTAATAGTGACATATGAGAAAAATGTGTAAACAATATAACCTCCAGAGTAAACAATTTTATAAATACCTACAGCTAAGACGCTTACTACGAGAACAGTTTGAAAGGAAAGAACTAAAAATCTCTAGATATCCCCTTCATAGGAATATTAAAATCTCAAGGACCAAAGGGTCTGACATCTAAGTTGTATTCACACTTGCTACAGAGTAAAATAAATGGGGACCCGGTGGGCGTGAGGAAAAAATGGCAGGGAGTTATCCCGGGAATGAGTGAACCGGACTGGGATGAAATCTGCTCCTCGCATCTGAGAGTATCGCTGGCAATAAACAATAGAATAATTCAGTTAAATATAATATATCAGACATATTTGGCACCAAATAGATTATATAAGATGGGGAGGATGCAGGCGTCAGATTGTACAAGATGTGGAGAGGGAGGAGCGGATTTCATCCACGTCATGTGGCAGTGTGGATGTATAGGAAGGTATTGGCAACAGGTAGTTAAAAAACCAGGAAAAGTCATAAATAAACCTATGATGGCTACGGTGGAGTTGTGTGTGCTGGGGGTGGTAAAAGATAGGGTGTGTGGTTACACTAAGATATTTTTGCAAAAAGTATTATTCCTGGCCCGAAAACAAATAGTTGAAAAATGGATCCAGCCAAGTCCACCTACAATAAACCAGTGGGTGAGGGTGGTAAACCAGGTGATCCCATGTGAGAAAATAATGTATGAACAATGAGGAAATATACAGAAATATGATAAGGTTTGGGAAAAATGGAATAAATCACATTTGACGACAGATATAGGAAGACCAGAAATTACAGTATAAAATGAGCAAAAAGGAGAAAGAATCAGTGACCATAAGATGAATGAGAGGGAAGGGTGTGTGTAAGAGTGAGAATGATATATGTAAAATGTGTAGAAGAAAAAATATAGAAATGACAAATGTAAGTTGTGTTAAATAACTTGTAAAGTAACATTTTGTAATAAAGAGTTTAAAAAAAAAAAACCTTTACTAAAGACCTGTTACTTAAAAAAGAGGATAAACTCGCACGGGACAAACTGGCCTTTGCGGGTAAATACGCATATAACTGGCCACAAACCAATGGCAAATGAGGGAACTGCAAATTTACCAATACACAGAAAAATAGAAGAAAGCTAAATGATAGAGTAAGCGATTCTGATTCCTCTGCTAATTCTTATCTATCACAAGGTTCTAGGACATCTGATCAGGGTTGACAGAGAGGCCGAGGCTCAAGGAAGAGAACACAAACTGGTGGTAGGCACCAAACAGGTACAGACAAAAAAAGAGCACTGGGTGAATTAACCACTTGACAACTGGGCACTTAAACCCCCTTCCTAACCAGACCAATTTTCAGCTTTTGGTGCTCTCACATTTTGAATGACAATTACTCAGTCATGCAACACTGTATCTATATGAAATTTTTGTCCTTTTTTTCACACAAATGGAGCTTTCTTTTGGTGGTATTTAATCACCGCTGGGTTCTTTATTTTTTGCGCCGTAAAAGAAAAAAGACCGAAAAATCTGTAAAAAAATACATTTTTCTTCATTTCTGTTATAATATTTTGCAAATTAGTCATTTTTCTTCATATATTTTAGCCAAAATTTTTACCGCTACATATCTTTGGTAAAATTAACCCAAATTGGTGGATATTATTTGGTCTTTGTGAAAGTTATAGAGTCCAAAAGCTATGGTGCGAATATCTGAAAATTGATCACACCTGAAGTACTGACGGCCTATCTAATTTCTTGAGACCCTAACATTCCAGAAAAGTACAAATACCCCCCAAATGACCCCTTTTTGGAAAGAAGACATTCCAAGGTATTTAGAAAGATGCATGGTGAGTTTTTTGAAGTTGTCATTTTTTCCCACAATTCTTTGCAAAATCAAGGTTTTTTTTTACTTTTTTTTTTTCCCACAAAATTGTCATATTAGCAGGTTATTTCTCACACACCGCATATGCATACCACAAATTACACCCCAAAACACATTCTGCTATTACTCCCGAGTGCGGCAATACCACATGTGTGAGACTTTTACACAGTGTGTCCACATACAGAGGCCCAACATTAGGGATGAGCCGAACACCCCCCTGTTCGGTTCGCACCAGAACATGCGAACAGGAAAAAAATTTGTTCGAACACGCGAACACCGTTAAAGTCTATGGGACACGAACATGAATAATCAAAAGTGCTAATTTTAAAGGCTAATATGCAAGTTATTGTCAATAAAAGTGTTTGGGGACCTGGGTCCTGCCCCAGGGGACATGAATCAATGCAAAAAAAAGTTTTAAAAACGGCCGTTTTTTCAGGAGCAGTGATTTTAATAATGCTTAAATTCAAACAATAAAAGTGTAATATCCCTTTAAATTTCATACCTGGGGGGTGTCTATAGTATGCCTGTAAAGGGGCGCATGTTTCCCGTGTTTAGAACAGTCTGACAGCAAAATTACATTTTGAAGAAAAAAACACATTTAAAACTATCCGCGGCTATTGCATTGCCGACAATACACATAGAAGTTTATTGATAAAAACGGCATGGGAATTCCCCACAGGGCAACCCCGAACCAAAATAAAAAAAAAAAAATGATGTGGGGGTCCCCCTAAATTCCATACAAGGCCCTTCAGGTCTGGTATGGATATTAAGGGGAACCCCAGCCAAAATTTAAAAAAAAAATTGACGTGGGGTTCCCCCTAAATTCCATACCAGACCCTTCAGGTCTGGTATGGATTTTAAGGGGAACCCCGCGCCAAAAAAAAAAAACGGCGTGGGGTCCCCCCAAAAATCCATACCAGACCCTTATCTGAGCACGCAACCTGGCAGGCCGCAGAAAAAGAGGGGGAGACGAGAGTGCGGCCCCCCCCCCTCCTGAACCGTACCAGGCCACATGCCCTCAACATTGGGAGGGTGCTTTGGGGTAGCCCCCCAAAACACCTTGTCCCCATGTTGATGAAGACAAGGGCCTCATCCCCACAACCCTGGCCGGTGGTTGTGGGGGTCTGCGGGCGGGGGGCTTATCGGAATCTGGAAGCCCCCTTTAACAAGGGGACCCCCAGATCCCGGCCCCCCCCTGTGTGAAATGGTAAGGGGGTACTTACCCCTACCATTTCACTAAAAAACTGTCAAAAATGTTAAAAATGACAAGAGACAGTTTTTGACAATTCCTTTATTTAAATGCTTCTTCTTTCTTCCTTCATCTTCTTCTTCTTCTGGTTCTTCTGGCTCTTCTGGTTCTTCCTCCGGCGTTCTCGTCCAGCATCTCCTCCGCGGCGTCTTCTATCTTCTTCTCCTCGGGCCGCTCCGCACCCATGACATGGGGGGGAGGCTCCCGCTCTTCTCTTCATCTTCTTCTCTTCTTCATCTTCTTCTTCTTCTTCTCTTCTTCCTTCTTCTCTTCTTCCTTCTTCTCTTCTTCATTTCTTCTCCGGGCTGCTCCGCAGCCATGCTGGCATGGTGGGAGGCTCCCGCTGTGTGACGGCGTTTCTTCGTCTGACGGTTCTTAAATAACGGGGGGCGGGGCCACCCGGTGACCCCGCCCCCCTCTGACGCACGGGACATGACGGGACTTCCCTGTGGCATTCCCCGTGACGTCACAGGGAAGTCCCGTCAAGTCACCGTGCGTCAGAGGGGGGCGGGGTCACCGGATGGCCCCACCCCCCGTTATTTAAGAACCGTCAGACGAAGAGATGCCGTCACACAGCGGGAGCCTCCCACCATGCCAGCATGGCTGCGGAGCGGCCCGGAGAAGAAATGAAGAAGAGAAGAAGGAAGAAGAGAAGAAGAAGAAGAAGAAGAAGAAGAAGATGAAGAAGAAGATGAAGAAGAGAAGAAGATGAAGAGAAGAGCGGGAGCCTCCCCCCCCATGCCATGGGTGCGGAGCGGCCCGAGGAGAAGAAGATAGAAGACGCCGCGGAGGAGATGCTGGACGAGAACGCCGGAGGAAGAACCAAAAGAGCCAGAAGAACCAGAAGAAGATGAAGGAGAAAGAAGAAGCATTTAAATAAAGGAATTGTCAAAAACTGTCTCTTGTCATTTTTAACATTTTTGACAGTTTTTTAGTGAAATGGTAGGGGTAAGTACCCCCTTACCATTTCACACAGGGGGGGGCCGGGATCTGGGGGTCCCCTTGTTAAAGGGGGCTTCCAGATTCCGATAAGCCCCCCGCCCGCAGACCCCCACAACCACCGGCCAGGGTTGTGGGGATGAGGCCCTTGTCTTCATCAACATGGGGACAAGGTGTTTTGGGGGGCTACCCCAAAGCACCCTCCCAATGTTGAGGGCATGTGGCCTGGTACGGTTCAGGAGGGGGGGGGCCGCACTCTCGTCTCCCCCTCTTTTTCTGCGGCCTGCCAGGTTGCGTGCTCAGATAAGGGTCTGGTATGGATTTTTGGGGGGACCCCACGCCGTTTTTTTTTTTTGGCGCGGGGTTCCCCTTAAAATCCATACCAGACCTGAAGGGTCTGGTATGGAATTTAGGGGGAACCCCATGTCAATTTTTTTTTTAAATTTTGGCTGGGGTTCCCCTTAATATCCATACCAGACCTGAAGGGCCTTGTATGGAATTTAGGGGGACCCCCACATCATTTTTTTTTTTTTATTTTGGTTCGGGGTTGCCCTGTGGGGAATTCCCATGCCGTTTTTATCAATAAACTTCTATGTGTATTGTCGGCAATGTAATAGCCGCGGATAGTTTTAAATGTGTTTTTTTCTTCAAAATGTCATTTTGCTGTCAGACTGTTCTAAACACAGGAAACATGCGCCCCTTTACAGGCATACTATAGACACCCCCCAGGTACGAAATTTAAAGGGATATTACACTTTTATTGTTTGACTTTAAGCATTAATAAAATCACTGCTCCTGAAAAAACGCCCGTTTTTAAAACTTTTTTTTGCATTGATCCATGTCCCCTGGGGCAGGACCCAGGTCCCCAAACACTTTTTATGACAATAACTTGCATATAAGCCTTTAAAATTAGCACTTTTGATTTCTCCCATAGACTTTTAAAGGGTGTTCCGCGGCATTCGAATTTGCCGCGAACACCCCAAATTGCTCGCTGTTCGGCGAACTTGCGAACAGCCAATGTTCGAGTAGAACATGAGTTCGACTCGAACTCGAAGCTCATCCCTACCCAACATGCAGGGGAGCACCTTCAGGTGTTCTGGAGCATCCAGGCTAATTCTGACATTTCTCTCCTACATGTAAAAATCATTTATTAGCTAGAAAATTACATAGAACCCCAAAACATTATATATGTTTTTTTAGCAAAGACCCTATAGAATACAATGGCGGTCGTTGCAACTTTTTATCTCGCACGGTATTTGCGCAGCAATTTTTTTAACGCGTTTTTTTTGGAAAAAAAAACTGTTTTGTGCTTTACAAAAACCAAAACAGTAAAGTTAGCCTAATGTTTTTGCATAATGTGAAAGATGAAGTTACACCGAGTAAATAGATACCCAACATGTCACCTTTCAAAATTGCACATGCTTGTGGAATGGCGCCAAACTTTGCTACTCAAAAATCCCCATAGGCGACGCTTTAAGATTTTTTACTGGTTACATGTTTTGAGTTACAGAGGAGGTCTAGAGCCAAAATTATTGCTCTCACTCTACCGATCACAACGATACCTCACATGTGTGGTTTGAACACCGTTTTCATATGTGGGCGGGACTTACGTATGCGTTCGTTTCTGCATGCGAGCACACAGGGACAGGGGCGCTTTAATAAAACATTTTTTTTTTTATTGTTCATTTTACTTTATTTATTTTAGTTTGATGCTTTTTAAAAAAAAAAAAACATTTTGACCACTTTTATTCCTATTACAAGGAATATAAACATCCTTGTAATAGGAATATGGCATGACAGGTCCTCTTTACAGTGAGATATGGGGTCAATAAGACCCCACATCTCACCTCTAGGCTGGGAAGCCTGAAATTTAAAAAAAAAAAAAAAAAAACGATCCTGGCTTCGATCGTAGCGGTGAGTCGGTAGAAGCGTGGGAGGGGGGGACATCCCCTCTCGCCTCCCGTAAGAACGATCAAGCAGTGGAACAGCTGCTATGATCATTCTCATGGTGTAGGGAATCGCCGGCTGAAAAAGCTGATATCTGAATGATGCCTGTAGCTGCAACCATCATTCAGATATCTCCGCACAAAGTCAAGGACGTTGTATGACGGCCGGCGGGCGGGAAGTGGTTAAAACGCTTTTTTTTTTTTAGCACAAAGTTGTCCATTTATACAATATTTCTACCACATAATATGTACATACCAAAAATGACACCCCAAAATAGATTCTCCTACTCCTCCTGAGTACGGCAATACCACATGTGTGAGACTTCCACAGCCTGGCCACATACAGAGGGTGAGTACAGCTGAGCATGGCTCAGCATGGCAGGGTATGGCGGGGTATTGTGGAGTATGGCGGGGTATGGCAGGGTATTGCGGAGTATGGCGGGGTATTGCGGGGTATGGCGGGGTATGGCGGAGTATGGCGGGGTATGGCGGAGTATGGCGGGGTATTGCTGAGTATGGCGGGGTATTGCGGAGTATGGCGGGGTATGGCGGGGGCATGGCAGAGTATGGCGGGGGCATGGCAGAGTATGGCGGGGGCATGGCAGAGTATGGCGGGGGCATTGCAGAGTATGGCGGGGGCATTGCAGAGTATTGTGGGGGCATTGCAGAGTATGGCGGGGGCATTGCAGAGTATTGTGGGGGCATTGCAGAGTATTGCACAGCATTGCAGAATATTGTGGGGGCATTGCAGAGTATTGCACAGCATTGCAGAGTATTGTGGGGGCATTGCAGAGTATTGCACAGCATTGCAGAGTATTGTGGGGGCATTGCAGAGAATTGCACAGCATTGCAGAGTTTTGTGGGGGCATTGCAGAGTATTGCACAGCATTGCAGAGTAGTGAGGGATGGCTGAGCATGGATGGATGGATGGCTGGCTGGATGTCTCTGTGCAGCGCTGTGGGCACTACACATACAGCCCACAGCGCTGCAGACATCCATCCATCCCCCTCCCCGCTCACTGTGTACTGATCGGTACACAGGAGGGGAGGAGAGGAACCGGCGTCATCAGATGACGCCGGTCTGTTTACATGTGATCGCGCCGTCATTTGACGGCGCGATCACATGGTAAACGGCCGCGATCAGTGGTCATTTACCGGATCCGTGATGCGCCGGGTCCTCTGGACCCGGCGGTCACGGATGTGTTTGGGTGCGCGCCCCAGGGGGCGCGCGAGAGGGGAATGCTGGGAGGACGTCATAGTACGCCCTCCCAGAGTTATCCAACCGCCCTGCAGCCGTCAATCGGCTATGGGCCGGTTGGTAAGTGGTTAAATCCCCCCACTATCAATAGAAACACTGTAAGTACTGACTCCTCCTCCGTGGCTAATACAGGGCTATCTATGTTACCGAACCAAGCACTGGGTGTTCCTTCTGATACTTCCTCTGTCCTTTCATCTGTGACCTCTAAGACAGAACAGAACACCCGACTACATATTATAGATTGTGCAAAAACCCTAGTGTCATCTAGACCCATTAGCACTGCAGCAGCTGGAGCAATCCAGAAAGACTGTAAAAATTGACGCATAGATCCATTTTTTCCTACCACAACATCACAACCTTCTAGCACTAATTCTATTAGTATGTCTTCCCCTGATCCAATTATGAATATACCAGCAACAGTAGAACATGATGGAAAAAGTTCTAGCCCAAATAAATGTGAATTAGAAGTGATTCATTTATCATCGTATCCTTTGAGCGCTGTAGAATGTGAACTACTACAACTCGGCCTGAGCTTCTGTCCCAATTCCCTACCAAACAAATTTGAGATCATTAAAGATCTGTATTTGTTTGCGAGGAAGCTTACACTTAAGTTCATGTATGACAATGACAGACGGAGCAAACAAGCCGAAATCTCCCATCAAGAGATTTGGAAAGACTTCTCTGTAGCTGAATTCAGAGCTTTAAAAAACTTAGTTTTGCTCTTAGAAGAGAATGAATCCATTCCAACAACCCAGGATATTCCTGAATCTGATCAAAGCCATGGTCAACGTATACAAACAACCCTGTATTTAAAGGATATTAAATCACTAGGGGAGGCAATTAAGAAAAAATCTTCTAATTTTCCTTCCTTACACATTAATTCCAATGTATGGACTTTCTTAGTCCAGACCATTAAGGATATTGAGTCCATCCCAATGGGGAAGAGATCAAATTCTAATCTCAGCGAGGCCCATAAAGCGGCTCTGGCTAACTTAAGCAATGACCCCGATCTGGTAATTAAACATTCGGACAAGGGGGGTAATGTGGTACTTATGGAAATATGTGCTGGGACATCCTAAAAAATAGACACTGGTACAAACCAATCTCTATCAATATCCTAACTAAATTTGATCAACAGTATGACAACCTTCTACGATCTGCCCTTGCTAATGGCTTGATTACAAAAGAGATCTTTATAGGCATTCAGGTCCCCCACCCTGTAACACCAACTTTTTATTCTCTTCCAAAAATTCATAAATAACCCACTAAACCACCAGGTCACCCAATAGTCTTTAGTGTAGGCTCAAAAACTGAAAGAGCAAGTAGATTTGTGGATGAGTACTTACGGCCCTATGTTACAACTTTGCCCTCCTATGTCAAAGATACTCCCGACCTTTTAAGAAACCTGGAGGGTCTAACGGTTCCTCATGATTGCCTATTGGTAACCATTAATGTGGAAACTCTCTATTCATCTATTTCACATGAACTAGGCCTGACTACAGTGGCCAGATTTTTGAATGAAAGAGGACCGACTTTTATGGACCTGAATGGCTTCATACTACGACTCTTATCACATATTCTTAAAGAAAATGTTTTTTCTTTTGATGGATCCCACTTCCTCCAGGTACAGGGGGTCGCTATGGGCACATGCTGTGCACCTTCTTATGCGTACCTGTACCTGCGGGGGTGGGGCGGGATCTTTTTGCCAATGATAAACATTCTAATCTTTTTTCCTTTGTGCTACGATGGTTCCGCTATATAGATGACATTTTGTTACTATGGGCAGGGCCACCAGCAGCACTCAATGATTTTATGGCCATTCTTAGACAGAATGACTATAATTTGAAATTCACTATGCAGTTTAGCTCTACCACTATTACATACCTAGACATTACCATTAAGATCAATAAGGAGGGTCAAATCATGATATCACTCTTTCGAAAACCCACAGCGGGTAGCACAATTCTGGATGTGGTTAGCGCACATCCACGTCCTCTTGTTCAAAGTATTCCCTTTAGTCAATATATACGCTTAAGA
This sequence comes from Lithobates clamitans, assembly GCA_037952925.1. Classification (NCBI taxonomy): domain Eukaryota; kingdom Metazoa; phylum Chordata; class Amphibia; order Anura; family Ranidae; genus Lithobates; species Lithobates clamitans. The sequence continues at coordinate 1,438,401 of JBBGZY010000929.1, forward strand.
CGTAGCTGTTCTACGGACGTGGACTTTAGGCATGAAGCAGATCTTCTTTATCAACGTCTTTTAACAAGAGGCTATAGTAGAACTAGTCTTAAAAAAGCTTTCAAAAAAGCGTTAGCTAGACCTAGGAATACTCTCCTTTTCCCAGAAACTAAACAAACTAGCCCAGATATAGTAAGATTCATCACTACTTATTCCGATCAGCACCAAACGGTGCGTTCCACAATCCAAAAACACTGGCATATTCTAACGACATATCCCATCATTAGCAAATATATAGGGACGAGACCTGAGATCACCTTTCGGCAAGCTAGATCCATCAAAGATTGTCTGGTACGTAGCCATTACTGTAAAATAACTATTCCCATGTCGCAATCCCCCACAGGTCTCTTTAAATGTGATAGATGCGACTTCTGCAACTTTTTACTGACAGGACCATCGATTCTTCTCCCAAATGGTCATATGCATATTTTACGGCACCACATCACTTGTCAAACTCATGGAGTTATTTACATCATATTTTGCCAATGTGGTGCCTTCTATGTTGGTAAAACCATCAGGCCTTTTTGGAGAAGAATAAAGGACCATGTATACTATGCTACAAATGGTCTTCTAAATACCACAATGGGTCATCATATAGCTTTCAAACACATGTATCATCCAACTGTGTTTAAATTTGCTGTCCTCGACATTGTCTATGCAAATCCTTGTGGCGTTGACTTTGATAAAAAAAGTACTCAAGCGAGAAACTCAATGGACCAATAAACCATGTTCAATATTGAATTTGATTTTCCGTAGAACCGTATATCTAAACTATTGAATTCAATATTTGGTGGTTCAGATCTTCTTTCTACACTGCTCTCTTTGTACTGCTGTCAGCTGCTCCCGGCCGTATGTATTTCAATAGTGAATGACCGTTGAACCTTTTCCTACATTTCCCATAATGCCCCTAGGTGTACCCAGCCTATACGACGCATGCGCAGAGCTCACTAATCCCACAAACTGCGCCGTGTGAGGGGATGCTCTCTCATATGCCTCTCTTTGTTCCTCAACCATCTGCACACGCGCAGAGGACACCCTTACCTACCTTTCCTACAATTCCCATAAGTCCCAGTGGTCCCAGCCCTCATCATAACTACATCACATGACATCCTTCAACGATCAGCTGTGATCGTCCCTAGTGTTGTGGAAAATTTAATGAAGATGTATTTTAATGTTTTTTCATAAGAGTCTCCCAGTGTTTGTTCTCTTGCAGCCCACTCTAAAGAGCTGACTGGGGCAGACTGACGCTGGTTGAGACCTGTTAGGTAATGGAAAACTTCCTGTTGTTTGGAGAGAGGTATTTGCGGAGAGAGGACATGTCCGCCAGTGAAGGGCCCCTGTGCAATGCACAGAACGATCGTCTGGTGGGGGTGTGTTTTCTCTGCAAAGACATTATCGGTTTAGTGGATGTGCACTCTTGTCACCCCTGTATGCCTGATCAACGTATTTGGGGTGCCATGACGTACACCTGCAGATAATCTCCCATGCACGAGGAACTGTAGTCATTGTTATTTGTTTATTGTATATTGTATCATGTCCTGTGCTTACATCCTGTGTTGTTAAATCCTTATATGGTCATTCACATCCTGTGTTCATTTCCTGTGAAGTCACAAACTTTGGAGGAGGCGTTTGGCTGTTGGAGGCACACCCTCTTGGGACTTCGGGTTGATATGTTAAGAAAAGAGGCTGCTAGCTAGAGAAAGGAAGAGATGCTGAGATGAGAACGTAAGGAATGGTGCTGTTGTCTGATTACTTGGATGCATGGGTTTTTAGGTAAGATACATTATATAATTAAGACGGAAATGGGTGCTTATTAGCACAAGAGTGTAGTGGAATATCTACGACACTAGGATATAAATAGCCTCTCTTATTAACATAGCCCTGTGTGCAGTGGGTATTTATTCATTTTTCCTTTTAGTTCATAATCTATATATGCATCGCTCATCCTACCATGGGTGTATATGATACTATATCTCAAATTAAGGTACCTTTTCGTTGCTCATTTTTGATCTCTGTCCATAGGTGCTCAGCACATGATTTTTATTTTAAACAGTTTTGTATTGTGTTTTAATGGCATTGTATCTCATTTCAGATAGAGAAATACATTCTCTTATCTGTTTTCGCCTTTGAACCTTGGCCGTGTCCTGAAAAAGCCCAACGGCGAAATGCGTAGATGCACAAGGGCTCACTGCACTACAGCTTAGATGCATATATGCTTGATTTTATCTATTTTTGACTATTCTATGTTTTGTTAATCGCAAAAAATTTTATTGTTTATAGTATGTCTCTTCTCCATTGTTTCTCAGCCTAAAAAGTCTGCTTTTTGGTATTACTTAGTACTACTCCATTTCTACTAATGTTTACAATTGTTTTTTTATAGTCATCTTTTATAATTTTTTATTTAATCAAGATTTATTTTAGGATTACCGTATTTATCGGCGTATAACACGCACTTTTTTCCCCTTAAAACCAGGGGAAAATCGCAGGTGCGTGTTATACGCCGATCCCCTGCGATCCGACCTGTCACATTTTCAAAATCGCCGATCGCGATTTGAAAATGGCTCCGCCGGCGCCAAAATACACAGAGCCGGTCCTCGGCTCTTTCCGGCGGCTGTCGTTCATTTTCGGCTCCACTCGTAGTCCCGAGCGGAGCTATCCGAACCTACTCGGCTAGGTTCGGATAGCTCCGCTCGGGACTACGAGTGGAGCCGAAAATGAACGACAGCCGCCGGAAAGAGCCGAGGACCGGCACTGTGTATTTCGGCGCCGGCGGCGCCATTTTCAAATCGCGATCGGCGATTTTGAAGCCCAGAATGGCTGGGATCACTGTAGCAAGGCTGCACTGGGGAAGGCTGCACTGGGGAAGGCTGCACTGGGGAAGGCTGCACTGGGGAAAGCTGCACTGGGGAAGGCTGCACTGGGGAAAGCTGCACTGACAAGGCTGCACTGACAAGGCTGCACTGGGGAAGTCTGCACTGACAAGGCTGCACTGGGGAAGTCTGCACTGACAAGGCTGCACTGACAAGGCTGCACTGGGGAAGTCTGCACTGACAAGGCTGCACTGGGGATGGCTGCACTGACATGGCTGCACTGACAAGGCTGCACTGACATGGCTGCACTGACATGGCTGCACTGACATGGCTGCACTGACAAGGCTGCACTGACAAGGCTGCACTGACAAGGCTGCACTGACATGGCTGCACTGACAAGGCTGCGCTGACATGGCTGCACTGAAAAGGCTGCAATGATAGGCGTTTAAATGTAAGTTTTTTTTCCCTTCAACTTCCCTCCTAAAAGTTTTTTTTTCCTTAAAATTCCCTCCTAAATTGGGGTGCGTGTTATACGCCGGTGCGTGTTATACGCCGATAAATACGGTACTTAAAAAAATATTTTCTATTGATCTCCATATAGTTTGAATTTTTTGAGTGTCAAGTTGCCACAATAAAATTATTATCTTGTATTTTTTCTTAACCTCAAGGAGGTTGGTGTCCCTTGTTAATTTGACATTGTCTTTTTGAAATGTACCTGCCTACTCGCAAACAAACTGTCCTTTTTGACGAAAAACACATAGGAAAGTATTTTCTGAAAAGAAAATATCCATTTATTCTGGGTAACAAAATAAGGGGGAAGTCAACGCTGGAGAAACTTTAGGAGTTTGCAAAGCCTTTTGGCCCCCAGGGCACAAATCAAGTCTGTGGAAAAGAAAATTGGAAGCTTGAGGAGTCCATATAATAGGGAGCACAATCTGGTCCAGGAATCCCAGAGATCAGGACCAGCAGCAGATGACACATCTGTCCCCAGGCTGTGGTACTACATCAGCCTGCGTCTTCTGTCAGAACAGACTGAACCCGGGCCATCACTTTCTTCTCTTCGCTGCAACCTTCCCCCCACGCTTTCCTGCAGCCTTCCCTGCAGCCTTCCTTGGAGGCTGTGGCTCTGGTTGTGGTCTTGTGGCAGGAGGAGGAGGATGGGCTTGCTGATATATGTGGCTGTTCTCGTCAGCTGGCCCCTCAAAACCCCTTCTGAAGGGCATCACCAAAAATTCTCTCACAGAGGAGGCGTATGGTCATTCACATCCTGTGTTCATTTCCTGTGAGGTCACAAACTTTGTAGGAGGCGTTGGGCTGTTGGAGGCACACCCTCTTGGGACTTCCTGTTAATATGTTAATAAAAGAGGCTGCTAGCTAGAGAAAGGCAGAGATGATGAGATGACAACGTAAGATATGGTGCTATTGTCTGATTACTTGGATGCGTGGGTTTTTAGGTAAGATACATTATATCATTAAGACGGAAATGGGTGCTTATTAGCATAAGAGTGTAGTGGAATATCCACGACAGTTAAGATGGCAAGTCAGAACCGTAGGAGTGAACAGAACCTCCTTCGCAATCGGATCATTAAGATGTGTGATGTGTTGGGGAGGCTCTGCTTCACAAAAAGCTAATTTTTCGTCTTTTTGAGATAATGCTGGAAGTTTGATCGTATGTCTTGTGTGTGTGTGCACCTGCATGTGCCTGCATGTGTGTGATTTGTATCTCGAATGTATAAGTAACTGTATGTTGTGTAATAAGTATATGAGAAATAGAAATGTATGAATTGGGATTATTTACAGCCTGCCAATGTGTGTGTGACTAATGCTGTGTAACAAGTTTGTAATGCATGTGAGAAATGGATGAATTGTAATTATTACTTATGTATGGGACAAGTAGATTGCATGAGTCTTGTAGAGTGTTTAATTGACTCAAGACACAGATGGTTAGTGGACTTTAATGGTTGTTTAGAAAAGCTTTTGGTTTGAAGATGGCTGCTGCATTTTCAAGTGGCCATGCGGAAAGGGGAGAGGGGCGGCCAAGCATAGCTGACCCATCATTTACAATGGTGAAAGTTGGCTACTCCCTGTGGACAATAGAAAAGTTTTGTTTTGAGATGAAAAAACATGCAAGCATCACTGTATTGTATTTCTCAATGTCTTGTTCCTGTGAAAGCTGATGTAAACTTTGTTTGAGAAAAGAGGGTATGTTTCAGCCGTGTAATTGTGGTTTATGTGGCTTTGTTGTTTCATTGGATAGCATGTGTTCCTAAGTTGTGCTTTTTCGTAACTTTAACACTTTTAAATGTTTGTAAGTGTTCATTTAGTATCTCAAATGTGTAATTTTGTGGGGAGAAATTTTGGTTTTGGCTGGAAAATGCGCCATTTTGTCATGGCCTGGTTTTTGTCTGCCATTTCCTTTTGTTGTTGTCTGCCATGAGGCTACGGTCGGCCATTTTCAATTCCTTTGTGTGTGTAACCATGAGATATGAGCCACCATCTTGTTTCTAGGCATCATTTCTGTTTTCTTTTAAGCGAATGTAAGCTATTGAAGGTGAGCTGTGTTTGTACTTTTTGTTAACTTTGCAGTAGAAGAGTGGCCATCTTTGTATTGGATTTCAGTTTTGGCGGGAAAACGCACCATTTTGTTGTGGTCTGGCTTTTGTTGTAGTCACCATGTAGATCGGTGGCCATTTTGACCTGTGGGTCATCTTACAGGGGAAGCTGATCCAATTTCCTTTGTGTGTGTGTGTGTAGCCATGTGGTTTGGGCTGCCACCTTCTTTCTAGGCACCATTTCCTTTAAAGTAAATTCTATTTTTGTACTGTTTACATACTTTTCAAGGAAGCTATTGCATTTTCTGTATTGAATATTGGTTTTGAGTGAAACCTCTACTTTGCACTGAATTTCAATGGATAACAAGACTAGCTTTAACTGTGAGTTTTTGTACTTTTAGCGGTTTGTGTTTATTTTTTTTATTTTGTTTTATATTTTATTGCTTTAGCAAGGTTTGTATTGTATAGCCTGCAGTATATGAAACTAGGCTTACCCCCCCCCCCTCCCCCTCCCCCTCCCTTTTTCTGTACATTGATATGTAAATAAACCAGTTTGAGGGGTTTTTAGAGCTGGGCATGCAACAAGAAGTTTTTCTCAGCATTTTATGTATCCACAGGAGGTTGGTGGGGGGAGCTTAGGGTCCTATGACACAAGCAAATGAGATTTGTGCTTGGAAGGACAATGGGAAAATACTGGCATTTGAAAGTGTTTTAAATTTAATTCCAGTTGTCTTTTTAGTTTTATACTGTAATACAGTTTTGGGTAGAGAGCAAACAGGAGGCATCCAAGTTATTGTTGTAATATCGAGGTACAGAGAGAAGCCGCAGTGTTTTGTAAAAGAAGCGGGCATAAGTGGGCTGTGTAGTTTAGTCTGGCGACGCAGTGTATGCATACACTTTGAGGGGTAGAGACATAATTCGGGGGGTGATCTGTGATTGTTGACGAATCATGTGGCATAGTTAATAGTTGGTTGTTAAAAGAGTGGTACTCTGTAGTTCTGTGTCAAAAGTGTTGGGACAGCAAGCCATAGAGTTGATGCCTCATTTTAGGGTTCCTAGTTGGGGGACTAATAGTGACAAGGCTGCACTGACAAGGCTGCACTGACATGGCTGCACTGACAAGGCTGCGCTGACATGGCTGCACTGAAAAGGCTGCAATGATAGGCGTTTAAATGTAAGTTTTTTTTCCCTTCAACTTCCCTCCTAAAAGTTTTTTTTTCCTTAAAATTCCCTCCTAAATTGGGGTGCGTGTTATACGCCGGTGCGTGTTATACGCCGATAAATACGGTACTTAAAAAAATATTTTCTATTGATCTCCATATAGTTTGAATTTTTTGAGTGTCAAGTTGCCACAATAAAATTATTATCTTGTATTTTTTCTTAACCTCAAGGAGGTTGGTGTCCCTTGTTAATTTGACATTGTCTTTTTGAAATGTACCTGCCTACTCGCAAACAAACTGTCCTTTTTGACGAAAAACACATAGGAAAGTATTTTCTGAAAAGAAAATATCCATTTATTCTGGGTAACAAAATAAGGGGGAAGTCAACGCTGGAGAAACTTTAGGAGTTTGCAAAGCCTTTTGGCCCCCAGGGCACAAATCAAGTCTGTGGAAAAGAAAATTGGAAGCTTGAGGAGTCCATATAATAGGGAGCACAATCTGGTCCAGGAATCCCAGAGATCAGGACCAGCAGCAGATGACACATCTGTCCCCAGGCTGTGGTACTACATCAGCCTGCGTCTTCTGTCAGAACAGACTGAACCCGGGCCATCACTTTCTTCTCTTCGCTGCAACCTTCCCCCCACGCTTTCCTGCAGCCTTCCCTGCAGCCTTCCTTGGAGGCTGTGGCTCTGGTTGTGGTCTTGTGGCAGGAGGAGGAGGATGGGCTTGCTCATATATGTGGCTGTTCTCGTCAGCTGGCCCCTCAAAACCCCTTCTGAAGGGCATCACCAAAAATTCTCTCACAGAGGAGGCGTATGGTCATTCACATCCTGTGTTCATTTCCTGTGAGGTCACAAACTTTGTAGGAGGCGTTGGGCTGTTGGAGGCACACCCTCTTGGGACTTCCTGTTAATATGTTAATAAAAGAGGCTGCTAGCTAGAGAAAGGCAGAGATGATGAGATGACAACGTAAGATATGGTGCTATTGTCTGATTACTTGGATGCGTGGGTTTTTAGGTAAGATACATTATATCATTAAGACGGAAATGGGTGCTTATTAGCATAAGAGTGTAGTGGAATATCCACGACAGTTAAGATGGCAAGTCAGAACCGTAGGAGTGAACAGAACCTCCTTCGCAATCGGATCATTAAGATGTGTGATGTGTTGGGGAGGCTCTGCTTCACAAAAAGCTAATTTTTCGTCTTTTTGAGATAATGCTGGAAGTTTGATCGTATGTCTTGTGTGTGTGTGCACCTGCATGTGCCTGCATGTGTGTGATTTGTATCTCGAATGTATAAGTAACTGTATGTTGTGTAATAAGTATATGAGAAATAGAAATGTATGAATTGGGATTATTTACAGCCTGCCAATGTGTGTGTGACTAATGCTGTGTAACAAGTTTGTAATGCATGTGAGAAATGGATGAATTGTAATTATTACTTATGTATGGGACAAGTAGATTGCATGAGTCTTGTAGAGTGTTTAATTGACTCAAGACACAGATGGTTAGTGGACTTTAATGGTTGTTTAGAAAAGCTTTTGGTTTGAAGATGGCTGCTGCATTTTCAAGTGGCCATGCGGAAAGGGGAGAGGGGCGGCCAAGCATAGCTGACCCATCATTTACAATGGTGAAAGTTGGCTACTCCCTGTGGACAATAGAAAAGTTTTGTTTTGAGATGAAAAAACATGCAAGCATCACTGTATTGTATTTCTCAATGTCTTGTTCCTGTGAAAGCTGATGTAAACTTTGTTTGAGAAAAGAGGGTATGTTTCAGCCGTGTAATTGTGGTTTATGTGGCTTTGTTGTTTCATTGGATAGCATGTGTTCCTAAGTTGTGCTTTTTCGTAACTTTAACACTTTTAAATGTTTGTAAGTGTTCATTTAGTATCTCAAATGTGTAATTTTGTGGGGAGAAATTTTGGTTTTGGCTGGAAAATGCGCCATTTTGTCATGGCCTGGTTTTTGTCTGCCATTTCCTTTTGTTGTTGTCTGCCATGAGGCTACGGTCGGCCATTTTCAATTCCTTTGTGTGTGTAACCATGAGATATGAGCCACCATCTTGTTTCTAGGCATCATTTCTGTTTTCTTTTAAGCGAATGTAAGCTATTGAAGGTGAGCTGTGTTTGTACTTTTTGTTAACTTTGCAGTAGAAGAGTGGCCATCTTTGTATTGGATTTCAGTTTTGGCGGGAAAACGCACCATTTTGTTGTGGTCTGGCTTTTGTTGTAGTCACCATGTAGATCGGTGGCCATTTTGACCTGTGGGTCATCTTACAGGGGAAGCTGATCCAATTTCCTTTGTGTGTGTGTGTGTAGCCATGTGGTTTGGGCTGCCACCTTCTTTCTAGGCACCATTTCCTTTAAAGTAAATTCTATTTTTGTACTGTTTACATACTTTTCAAGGAAGCTATTGCATTTTCTGTATTGAATATTGGTTTTGAGTGAAACCTCTACTTTGCACTGAATTTCAATGGATAACAAGACTAGCTTTAACTGTGAGTTTTTGTACTTTTAGCGGTTTGTGTTTATTTTTTTTATTTTGTTTTATATTTTATTGCTTTAGCAAGGTTTGTATTGTATAGCCTGCAGTATATGAAACTAGGCTTACCCCCCCCCCTCCCCCTCCCCCTCCCTTTTTCTGTACATTGATATGTAAATAAACCAGTTTGAGGGGTTTTTAGAGCTGGGCATGCAACAAGAAGTTTTTCTCAGCATTTTATGTATCCACAGGAGGTTGGTGGGGGGAGCTTAGGGTCCTATGACACAAGCAAATGAGATTTGTGCTTGGAAGGACAATGGGAAAATACTGGCATTTGAAAGTGTTTTAAATTTAATTCCAGTTGTCTTTTTAGTTTTATACTGTAATACAGTTTTGGGTAGAGAGCAAACAGGAGGCATCCAAGTTATTGTTGTAATATCGAGGTACAGAGAGAAGCCGCAGTGTTTTTTAAAAGAAGCGGGCATAAGTGGGCTGTGTAGTTTAGTCTGGCGACGCAGTGTATGCATACACTTTGAGGGGTAGAGACATAATTCGGGGGGTGATCTGTGATTGTTGACGAATCATGTGGCATAGTTAATAGTTGGTTGTTAAAAGAGTGGTACTCTGTAGTTCTGTGTCAAAAGTGTTGGGACAGCAAGCCATAGAGTTGATGCCTCATTTTAGGGTTCCTAGTTGGGGGACTAATAGTGGGTGTAGTCCTTTAATCCACTGTGTAAGAAGACACCGGGCCATGCTCCCCGAAATGGGTGCAAGGGTTTCCCTGGATGCAGGGGTAAGATAAGCCGATTCAAATCGCCATGGGCAATTGGAAGTCCATGCAAGGGAAGGAGTGAGGCTTCCCACAGTCGGGCGGCTGCACAGTACATGAAATAGCTTTGAGGAAAAGGCCATTAAACCCCAGAAAGATTGACATAGGTGGTCCAAGGATACTATTTTGAGTATCCCTCTGGAGTTGATGTAGCGCGATTGTGGCTTCAGAAATCTGTAATGTTGAGTGAGTTGATGGATGCGTAGTACACGTTTGTGTGATTAAAAATATACAGGCCTGTTTTTGAACTTTGTGTGGCTGGTCTATGCAAAGATTTCGAGATGCTCTCGTGCTTTTCAAATTGTATTCTTTTTCTATCGCTAAAAGAGTGAAGGCAGCATTCCATCTGGTCGTTTTTATTTTTTTCATTTTCGTTTTTGGGAACTATGAAATATCTCTCCCACATTTGTATCTAAATGTTTGTCTCATGTTTTAGTCTTCTCATTGTTTGTATGTAGTAACATGTTTGAACCTACCGCGACAGCCCTCTTGAGTGTCGCAGCTGTTGTATTTTAGTAAGAGTTACAGAGAGTTTAGTTATTATCGGTTTTGTGGAATGTCAAGTGACAATTTACCAATGTACACGAATGTTGTATTGTTTACCATTCTTTGAAGTATAGAGCAATAACTTTTTTTTCTAAGTATCTTTTCAGGTACAAAGAGTTTCTTAAAGTTTATGTACAGGTGTATAAGAAGGTAAAAGTATCATAGGCTATTTCACTGTTTTTTTCTGCACCATTCTAAACCCTGCATGTCTTCCTCCAGTTTGTAATGAGGATGAAGAAGAGGGGGTATGAGAGTGGTGAGAATTACACATTTTTAAACCAATAATACTAACTGCTCTAATTCTAGCCAAGTTTGTGACAGGTGACTGGGTCTTTTGTTTAATAAATTTTAGCAAGGGTAACAATGAAAAGCATCCCAACTAGCTAAGAAAGAGAACAGGACACATGGTCGGGTCTACTAGTGCCCCAGCGATGACGGCGGTACATGCTATATGTGACGTTCATATTGGTGTGAGGAGTTTTGACAAACTAGTAAAATCCAAACAGACACCTTTCAATAGAACTTAACAAAACATTTCTAGAGGGTAAAATTAGTTATAATTTTAACAATAGCTCTGGTTCTTGCAGCTTTGGTATTGGGATAACTAGGTAGTTCACAAGTGTGCTTCAACTGTATTTTGGTATTAATGTGGATCTACAGCTTAAAAGGTAATTCCCCTAAGGCAAGAGGTTCATGTGTGCTGGTGAAACTCATCCCAGCATCTTATGTCGTGGCCAATGGTGAGGATCTGATGGTGCGAGAGAAGGTAAGAATGGCAGGGACAACTGGAAGGGAATTGCTTGTACACGGTGGGGGCTTGAGCTTATGAAACGCTTGAACAATTTCTCATCCATTGAAGATGGGATGTTTTCATGTAACTGTTGAAGCTATAAGGAAGTTCCCACAGTCCAAAGGGGGTTTCTGGGAATTCATAAGTAAAAATTGTTATACCTGGATCGGGGATAGTAGTGACAAAGTTCAGGCCCATATAGATAAGGCTTAGATCCCTACAAGACAAAGCCAGAGCTATAGCTAGTGAAGGTTGGAATCCTTTCAAGGATTTGGGAATCGGTGGGGATTTAAATTTTTATTTTGCAGCGGATCATAGTGAAGGAAGTAGGGGTATATATACTCATGTTGTTTTTGTTTCTATTCCTTCTATATGCCATTATGAGGTGCTCCTGTTGCCTGATTGGACACGTGATCAGAGCCTGAGCAGATGACCACATCTTCCCTGATGAGATGCCCTGAAGCCCAACCCACGTACAAGACACAGAGGATCCCAGACCAACCGGCGATTACTACAAGCTCACCGTGTCATCTCTAACAGAGTCTACATGTCAAGCCGTGTTTTCCTTTTTATGGACTAAGAAGAAGATCAGGATTCATCAAGGGACACATGGGATCATTTGACAAGAGGAGGGACTATTGTGGAAAATTTTATGAAGATGTATTTTAATGTATTGTCATAAGAGTCTCGGTTTAGTGGATGTGCGCTCTTGTCACCCCTGTATGCCTGATCAACATATTTGGGGTGCTATGACGTACACCTGCAGATAATCTCCCATCCACGAGAAACTGTAGTCATCGTTATTTGGTTATTGTATATTGTATCATGTCCTGTGCTTACATCCTGTGTTGTTAAATGCTTATATGGTCATTCACATCCTGTGTTCATTTCCTGTGAGGTCACAAACTTTGTAGGTGGCGTTTGGCTGTTGGAGGCACACCCTTTTGGGATTTCCGGTTGATATGTTAAGAATAGAGGCTGCTAGCTAGAGAAAGGCAGAGATGAGAACGTAAGGAATGGTGCTGTTGTCTGATTACTTGGATGCATGGGTTTTTAGGTAAGATACATTAAATCATTAAGACGGAAATGGGTGCTTATTAGCACAAGAGTGTAGTGGAATATCCACGACACTAAGATATAAATAGCCTCTCTTATTAACATAGCCTTGTGTGCAGTGGGTATTTATTCATTTTTCCTTTTAGTTCATAATCTATATATGCATCGCTCATCCTACCGTGGGTGTATATGATACTATATCTCAAATTGAGGTACCTTTTCGTTGCTAATTTTTGATCTCTGTCCATAGGTGCTCAGCACATGATTTTTATTTTAAACAATTTTGTATTGTGTTTTAATGGCATTGTATCTCATTTCAGATAGAGAAATACATTCTCTTATCTGTTTTTGTCTTTGAACCTTGGCCGTGTCCTGAAGAAGCCCAACAGCGAAACGTGTAGATTTACAAGGGCTCACTGCACTACAGCTTAGATGCATATATGATTTTATCTATTTTTGACTATTCTATGTTTTGTTAATCTCAATAAATTTTATTGTTTATAGTATGTCTCTTCTCCATTGTTTCTCAGCCTAAAAAGTCTGTTTTTTTTGGTATTACTTAGTACTACCCCATTTCTACTAATGTTTACAATTGTTTTTTATAGTCATCTTTTATAATTTTTGATTTATTTTAGGATTACTTAAAAATTATTTTCTAGTGATCTCCATATAGTTTGAATTTTTTGAGTGTCAAGTTGCCACAATAACATTATTATCTTGTATTTTTTATTAACCTCAAGGAGGTTGGTGTCCCTTGTTAATTTGACATTGTCTTTTTGAAATGTACCTGCCTACTCACAAAAAAACTGTCCTTTTTGACGAAAAACACATAGGAAAGTATTTTCTGAAAAGAAAATATCCATTTATTCTGGGTAACAAAATAAAGGGGAAGTCAACGCTGGAGAAACTTTAGGAATTTGCAAAGCCTTTTGGCCCCCAGGGCACACATCAAGTCTGTGGAAAAGAATATTGGAAGCTTGAGGAGTCCATATAATAGGGAGTACAATCTCAGAGATCAGGACCAGCAGCAGATGACATATCTGTCCCCAGGCTGTGGTACTACACCAGCCTGCGTCTTCTGTCAGAACAGACTGAACCCGGGCCATCACTTCTCTTCGCTGCAACCTTCCCTCCATGGTTTCCTGCAGCCTTCCCTGCAGCCTTCCTTGGAGGCTGTGGCTCTGGTGGTGGTCTTGTGGCAGGAGGAGGAGGAGGAGGATGGGCTTGCTTATATATGTGGCTGTTCTCGTCAGCTGGCCCCTCAACCCCTTCTGAAGGGCATCACCAAAAATTCTCTCACAGAGAAGGCGTTGGCCCTTCTCCAATTCTAGCAACCTGGTGGCTAGATAGCAGCCATAGGCCTCTTCAGCGTTGGGGGGGCTCCTAAGGAAATCGCTGGCTTCCCTAACGAGGCCCAGTGCTGCCTCCTCATCGTTAACTTCCTGGGCCATTTGGTGGTAAGGCCAAGGAGAGGCACCTGGGATTGAGTGAGGCTCCTACTGGGCCCAGCCACCTTCTGGCTGCCACTGGGCACGGCCTCCTCCTGGCTGACACTGGCCATAGCCTCCTCCTGGCAGATGATTTCCAGACCCTCCTCCTGGCTGAGCTCATCCTGTTTATAAAAAGGGACATAGTTTTAGTTTTTGCTTCATCAATCACACACAATTTTCAGCTCATGACTTGCAAATTGAATGTTAATGAATAGAAAAAACTATCATTCTGACCCCAGCATTTTTCAAGTTGGTCACAAACATTTTTGGCCACTACTGTCTAGTGATATATATACATTATTTTTTGGTTAAAAACATTGATTTGTAATTAATTATAACATCTAGTTAACAACATTAATATTAGGACAATAAATATGTCTAAAAATAATATACCTGACTCCAGCTGGGCGCATCCACTTCTTCCAGAATGGAAGGCCCAGGTTGTTCCTCGTCAGCCTCTGCTGGGGTTGAGGGAATGGTGGAGGGAAGGCTACAGGGAAGGGTCGAAAGAGATTCCCTGGCTTCAGTCTGGTCATCCAGAAACCACAGTTTTTTGAAGTACCACGGCCTGGGGACATAAACGTTCTCTGCTGATGCTCCTGATCTGAGTGATTTCTGGATTTTATTTTGCTCCTTTTTATATATGTTCCTCAAGATCCCAATTTTATTTTCCAAAAACTTCATGTTTGCATCGGCGACCCGAGGCTTCACAAATTCCAGAAGTTTCTCCAGCGATGACCTCCTAACTTGTTTATTATAATATAAGCTGTGTTTCACCTCCCACAAATTCCTCATCTCCCTGTATCTGTCTATGAAACTGGCCATTAATTCTGGGTCCTTAAAGTGATTCATCTTTGCTGTAAGACAATACACATAACAAAAACACTAATGTCAGTCTAAACTCTCATTATCATATCCCAATATAGGCCTCAATCTTGAAGCAGTATAGGCCACTGTGATGGGCCAAGCTCAAATTGTACCATCGTTTAGGACGCTCGCCACTTTCGTTCATCCTTCCTCCACACACAGATCGTACGTACGACACATGCGTGATATAGACTGCGCATGCGTGAAACTCCGCCCGCGACGCCCGCCCCTGACGTTCTTTCTCGAGGATTCCCTGCCCCTTCTCTCTTTGGTGCGCAGTAGGAGCAACATGGTGGATAAAGAGCAGGTGTGTGGAAATTATTCCAGTAACAAGGAGGAGGAGGAAAGCCCGGAGCCCAAAACAACATGATCCCAGAAGAGGAGATTTAAGGCCTCCAATATGGTCTTTGAAGAGATGGTGGAGATGGTGTCCATCTTGCGGAGGAACGACTATGATGGGAAGCATGGACCGTACCTAAACACTAATTTGCGAAAGGCCAAGATCATGAATAAAGTTGTGAAGAGTCTACGGCAGAATTTTGGGGTACGACGCTCCAAGGAGCAAATAAGGAAACGCTTGTAGGACCTGAAATTGAGGGAGCTGGATCAGTATAGAAGAATAAAGAGAGTGCTTCTAAAAAGTAAGTACTAAAAAGTCATGTGTTCCTATTATTATTATTACTTGCATGCTGCGCCATGCGCTTTTCTTAACTGTTTAATGAATTTCATGTTCGTGGGCACAGTAATCGCTCGTAGGAAACATTGTTCGCTCATTTAATATAATGTTTTGGGCAGATACAGGTTAAATACATTTGGTCATGCCTATTTGTATAAACTGAATTTTTGTACATTGCTATCTAGATGTGTTTGTAACTAGAATGAAATGCAAGCTTGATTCAGTGTAATGTAAGGAGAGGACACTCTGCAGCGGTTTACACATCTGGACTCAGGAGTAGGGATGGGCCAAACACCCCCCCCGTTTGGTTCGCACCAGAACATGCAAACAGACAAAAAATTTGTTTGAACACGCGAACACCGTTAAAGTCTATGGGACACGAACATGAAAAATCAAAAGTGCTCATTTTAAAGGCTTATATGCATGGTATTGTCTTAAAAAGTGTTTGGGGACCTGGGTCCTGCCCCAGGGGACATGTATCAATGCAAAAAGAAGTTTTAAAAATGGCCATTTTTTTGGGAGCAGTGATTTTTATAATGCTTAAAGTGAAACAATAAAAGTGTAATATTCCTTTAAATTTCCTACCTGGGAGTGTCTATAGTATGCCTGTAAAGTGGCGCATGTTTCCCGTGTTTAGAACAAACTGACAGCAAAATGACATTTCTAAAGGAAAAAAAGTCATTTAAAACTACTCGCGGCTATAATGAATTGCCGGTCCTGCAATACACATAAAAGTTCATTGATAAAAACAGCATGGGATTCCCCCACAGGGGAACCCTGAACCAAAATTTAAAAAAAAAGCATGGGGGTCCCCCCAAATTCCATACCAGGCCCTTCAGGTCTGGTATGGATATTAAGAGGAACCCCACGCCAAAATGAAAAAAAAAAATGGGGTGGGGATCCCCCTCAAAATCCATGCCAGACCTGAAGGGTCTGCTATAGATTTTAGGGGGAACCCCAGGCAAAATTTAAAAAAAAAGGTGTGGGGTCCCACCAAAAATCCATACCAGACCCTTATCCAAGCACACAACCTGGCAGGCCGCAGGAAAAGAGGGGGGGCGAGAGAGTGCCCCCCCTTCCTGAACTGTACCAGGCCACATGCCCTCAACATGGGGAGGGTGCTTTGGGGTAGCCCCCCAAAGCATCTTGTCCCCATGGTGATGGGGAGAAGGGCCTCATCCCCACAACCCTTTCCCAGTGGTTGTGGGGGTCTGCGGGCGGGGACCTCTAGATCCCAGCCCCCCTGTTTGAAATGATGATGGGTACCCATTGTACCCATACCATTTCACAAAAAAGTGTATGAATGGTAAAAAAAAAAAAACATACACAGTGGGAGAAGTCCTTTTACCTCTGCCGACGGACCAAAAAAATAAAAATAAAGAAGATCTGCCTCCATGGGAGGCACACGCCATATGACGCATCCTCGCAGGTGGACAGCTTTTTTAAAACTGTGGGTGGGGCCACATGGTGTCGTCGCCGGGTGACCCCGCCCCCTCTGATGCACTGGGACATCCCTATGGCTTCCCCCGTAGCATCAGAGGGGGGCAGGGCCACCCGGTCCGCCCCCTCTGACACACGGGGGCATTCCTATGGCTTCCCCCGTAGCATCAGAGGGGGCGGGGTCACCCGGCGACGACACCGTGTGGCCCCACCCACAGTTTTAGAAGAGCTGTCACCTGCGAGGATGCGTCATATGGCGTGTGCCTTTGGTCCATCGGCGGAGGTGAATGGACTACATGGGACAGTTTTTTTTTTTAATAAAAGACTTCTCCCACAGTGTGTGTTTTTTTTTTTTACCATTTTCACACTTTTTTTGTGAAATGGTACGGGTACAATGTACCCGTTAGCATTTCAAACAGGGGGGCTGGTGTCTGGGGGTCCCCTTGTTAAAGGGGGCTTCCAGATTCCGATAAGCCGCCCACCCGCAGACCCCAACAACCACCGGGCAAGGGTTGTGGGGATGAGACCCTTCTCCCCATCAACATGGGGACAAGGTGCTTTGGGGGGCTACCCCAAAGCACCCTCACAATGTTGAGGGCATGTGGCCTGGTACAGTTCGGGGGGTTCTCTCTAGTCCCCCATCTTTTCTTGCAGCCTGCCAGGTTGCGTGGGACCCCACGCCATTTTCTTTTTACATTTTGGCACAGGGTTCCCCTTAATATCCATACCAGATCTGAAGGGCCTGGTATGGAATTTGGGGGGACCCCCATGCATTTTTTTTTTAAGTTTTGGTTTGGGGTTCCCCTGTGGGGGAATCCCATGTCGTTTTTATCAATTAATTTTTTTGTGTATTGCCGGACCGACAATTCGATATAGCCGCCAGTAGTTTTAAATTACTTTTTTCCCTTTAGAAATGTCATTTTGCTGTCAGACCGTTCTAGACACGGGAAACATGCGTCACTTTACAGGCATACTATAGACACCCCCATGTACAAAATTTAAAGGAATATTACACTTTTATTGTTTCACTTTAAGTATTATTAAAAATCATTGCTCCTGAAAAAACTATTGTTTTTAAAACTTTTTTTGCATTGATACGTGTCCCCTGGGGCAGGACCCAGGTCCCCAAACACTTTTTATGACAATAACTTGCATATTAACCTTTAAAATTAGCACTTTTGATTTCTCCCACGTTTAAAGGGTGTTCAGCAACTTTTGAATTTGCCTTGAACACCCCAAATTGTTCGCTATTCGGCGAACAGCCAATGTTCGAGTCGAACTCATGTTCGACCCAAACATAAAGCCCATCCCTACTCAGGAGCACTAGTGTGGGACACAAGAACAAACATTTTAAGGTGTCCCACAAAGGTGCTCCAGGGGATACTTGGGGTGTCCCCATGTGTGAAAATTGTCACAAAAAGGTAAGTAGTCCAGCTTTGGTAAGGTCAAAAATCATATCTTTAGCTTGGAACTCTGGCCAAAACAGACAATTGTACCCCACTTCCCAGCAATGTTTAATATTCCTATTTCTGAACTGAAATATCTGTGTGCTAGGTATTCCTTTTGTTTCATTCTCAAAGGGGAGAAAAGACTCAGAGGACACCAGGGACCCCCAACTCACCAAGTCAAGAAGGGGAAATCAGCTCAAGACCCCCCTAGGATCTGGAGGAAGGAGAGGTGGAGGAAATGGGCAAGACTGACACCCAAACAGGTGAGTGTCTGACACCCCAGCTTCAGGTAATATATGTATGCCTGCATATTTCTAATACATGTTTTTTAACCAATTTTTAGGTGATGTGCTGGTTGAGGAACAGCAAGCTGAACCTTTCACTAGTGACAGTGCCCAAAGGCTCATCCAAGACATCATGATGTGGAATGGGGAAATCGACATTATTATTAGGAAGAAACTGAATGTTATGTGTTCTGCTTCGTGTTATTGAACTGTTGTATAACACTAGTCAGACAGCTTAACAATAATTCAGAAGTCAAGAAACGTGAGACATCAGATCTGTATGTATTCTTTATCCCGAATAACTTTGTAAAACTACAACATAAGCATAAACAAACATACAGTACCTGACCGCAAGATTGTGTTTCCAGCGCGATACCATCGCGCTGGTTCTCGGCGACAGGGTACTGTGAATGTCGCGCTGGCTCTCTCATCGGGAAAGGAAAACTTTGTTTTCCTTCCGCGATGAGTGACAGGCAGCGCTGACAGCTGTCTAGTATGAATCCTGAGGCGGGAACACCGCGCCAAATTTTCAATGAAAAAACCGGCGTGGGTTCCCCCCTCGGAGGCATACCAGGCCCTTAGGTCTGGCATGGATTGTAAGGGGAACCCCCTATGCCGAAAAATCGGCGTGGGGGTCCCCCCCAAATCCATACCAGACCCTTATCCGAGCACGCAGCCCGGCCGGCCAGGAAAGGGGGTGGGGACGAGCGAGCCCCCCCCCCTCCTGAGCCGTACCAGGCCGCATGCCCTCAACATGGGGGGGTGGGTGCCATGGGGGCGCCCTGCGGCCCCCCCACCCCAAAGCACCTTGCCCCCATGTTGATGAGGACAAGGGCCTCTTCCCGACAACCCTGGCCGTTGGTTGTCGGGGTCTGCGGGCGAGGGGCTTATCGGAATCCGGGAGCCCCCCTTAATAAGGGGGCCCCCAGATCCCGGCCCCCCACCCTGTGTGAATGAGTTTGGGGTACATAGTACCCCTACCCATTCACCTAGGGAAAAGTGTCAATATAAAAAAAAACACACTACACAGGTTTTAAGAGTAATTTATTAGTCAGCTCCGGGGTCTTCTTCCGACTTCGGGGGTCTCCTTCCACATTCTCCCGGTGTTCGGCCTCTTCTCCCGGTGTTCGGCCTCTTCTCCCGGGCCCCGCCGCTATCTTCTTCCAGCTCTATTGCCAGCGAGGGGCCCGGTCTGCTGCCGCTGTCTCGCCGCCGCTGTCCCGGTGTTCGGCCTCTTCTCCCGGGCCCCGCCGCTATCTTCTTCCAGCTCTATTGCCAGCGAGGGGCCCGGTCTGCTGCCGCTGTCTTGTCGCCGCTGTCTCGCCGCCGCTGTCTCTCCGCTTCTTCTCTTCTTTTCTTCTTCCCCGATGTTGACACGACGCTCTCTCCGGCTCGAATGCTGTGTGCGAGCTGCGGAGCCATTTATATAGGCAGTAATCCCGCCCCCTTACGACGTCATGGTCCCAGCATGCGCAGGGACTCTGGGGCCACGCCCCCTTATGACGCCAGAGTCCAGAGGGGGGAGGGAGGGGGAAGGGGGAAGGGAAAGGGGGGTGGGAGGGAACACACAGGGAAGAACAAGAAGGGATGGAGGATAAATTGTATACAAATGTCAGTAATAAGATTTAAAAGAGATAATCAATTTAAATTGATTGGTAATTGTATGGGGAATGGGGAAGGGAAAGGGGGGTGGGAGGGAACACACAGGGAAGAACAAGAAGGGATGGAGGATAAATTGTATACAAATGTCAGTAATAAGATTTAAAAGAGATAATCAATTTAAATTGATTGGTAATTGTATGGGGAATGATCTATAGCATATTTATAAAGTTTTTCCACATTCAGAATGGTAGTCAGATTTGCAGTAGATATTGGACTTACCCTGGTAGGTTATAGCTATGTAAATCTCTAGTGTTAGAGGTACGTGATGGCTTACATTAAAAAATTCATATAAGATTAGATGTATAAGAGGTTAGTGGTCCCAATCTCTAGGTGTACTGCGGCTGTTAAGGAGATAAACCCATAGAGAAAAATGATTTGCCGTAAGTACAAATAAAAATATAATGGGGGGTAAGGTATAGATCATCTGTCACTATTTAGCAATGTCTAATGAGCCGTTGTGCATCAAGGCTTACCTGGGTAATCAGCTGAAAAAGATAGATGGAGGGCGGGAGGTTGTTGCCCTCATCGAGCCACACAGCCGTCTCGTGGAGAGCGGCTGGTAGTGTGGATTGTACAAAGAGAGACGCAGGAAGCGTCTCTTGTACATCCGCCCTGCCTGTAGTCACCAATCTGCGTAGCCGACGTGACATCATTCAGGCCGGCCGCTGACGCATACTGCGCATGCCTCAATCTCCGGCGCCATCAACAGCTGATGGCGCGACGGGGAGAGAGGAGGCAGCTGCGTCATGGTATCCCGGCAACGATACCCACACGGACACGGCCGAGCAGACTCCCCATCTCCGGAGTGGGCCGCACAGCTGACGACGCGCAGGGGAGAGAAGGGGGCAGCCGCGTCCCAGTAACCCGGCAACCCGGGTCACGTGGAGGCTACCGCACATGACTCATCCCTGCGCGTGTGTCCGTCAGCAGCTGGCCCGCACGGAGGGGATGGAGGAAATCCGCCAGCCACGGCCATGCCGACACATCACCAGAGGACACCCCTTGCGCCAATCCTCCATAGGAGGAGTGGCGCTGGGCGGCCGCACATTGCTGGAAAGATCACCAGGCAGTGCAGGGGAATATGCATGTCCTGTGAAAGGGGAGCAGCCTCTACACATAAAACCGGATGTATTTATAATAAAGTAACACATGTATTATTCAAACAGAGTATTAATAAATAATAAAGGGTGGCTAAGATAGTTGAAATGACAATCGAGGTAGAGAGAAAGAGAAAAGGGGGGGTGGGGGAGGGGGGGAGGGGGATTTCAATCAGCCATATATATCGATATTAATAAATCACCGTAGGGTATTGCAAAATTAATATATTGAAGTACACTAAACCTACATATGCAAACCTGCGATTGATAAACCATAGATAGTTGGTGGGGATATAGGCGAGGCAAAACATATATATTAGTTAATGTCAGTGAATGACAGTAAGTTGTTATATAATTATGCCTACATTAATCACATATATATGTTAAAAGGACAAATACATAATTAATATAATGAGGTACATTGAACCTACATATATATTAAAAAAGCAATTAGTAAGCAATAGACAGTTGGTATACACATAGGCGAAACAAAACGTATATATTAATATCAATGGACAACAGTAAGTAAGGACAATTATCCATAGCGATATAATTATTTTAGATTTTCTAGTTTTTTTATAGTTCCATGTCTATTATTCGGGGGAAGCACAGCCGAGGAAAAAGGGGGAGGGAAAGAGGAGGGGGGGGGAAGGGTTATTGATGAATCAAGTTGTGTAATTAGAGAAAAGGTTTATAGGTTTGGGCCTCATTAATTCCAGGGAGAAATGTAGCACATAGGCGTTCTATCCATGTGGTTTCTTTTTGGCAAATAGCTTTGTCCCAGTCCCCACCCCTGGGGTCCATTGGGATCACTGCTAGTACAATAAATGAGATAAGGGAAACATTGAACCTGTGGTAAAGGTCAAGGTGCCTACTAACTGCTGTCACCATTTTGCCTTCCCCCGAATAATAGACATGGTCCCTAATTCTACAACGTAGGTGTCTTATTGTTTTCCCTATGTAGAATGCGCCACATTGACATAGCATAAGGTATACCACTCCTTTTATATCACAGTCTGCATAAAATTTGGGTCGAAATTCTTCCCTATTGGGTAATCGGAAAGATTTCCCCTCTCTTATCCAAGGGCAAAAGGAACATTTGCCACATTGAAAAATTCCTGATTTCGATTGTTGGTGTTTAGGGGTGGTAACAAAGTGGCTTGAGGTCAGTTGGTCACCCAGGGACCTTGTTCGTCTAAACGTGATTTGGGGGGAAGAGCTGATGTATTTGTTGATAATGGGGTCTTCCTGGAGGGTCGACCAATGTTTGTTCAGTATGTCCCGAAGTTTTTGATGCTCTTGCGAATATTTGGTAATAAATCTTACTGGTGCATTTGTAGAAATGTTTTTTTTCTTAAAGAGTAAGGAATTTCTCGACTGGCAGACGGCTTTGTTATATGCACTGCGCAGTATGGTCTTAGTGTAGCCCCTTGCCAATAATCTATTGCGGAGCGCGTTTGCTTGGGATTTAAATTCCTCTAATTGCGTGCAGTTCCGACGTAGTCTGAGATATTGTGCATAGGGAATGCTCTTGATGAGCGGTCTGGGATGGGCGGGAGTCTACACTGGAGATTGAAGGAATTGAGTAGTATATCCCTGGAAGGATATATATTGAGTATGAGTATTGAGTATGTTTGGCTGTTCTATTCATAGACAGCAATATGGTTTGGTGAGCGTGCATTTCTACTATATAGTGAAGGCACGGGACTGCGGACAAGTTTTACGGTGAAGGTTCAGCTAAAGTTTTTCCCGGATTACTTTTTTATGTTTTTTGGATTTATTTTAAAGCATTGCCTGTGGAAATTTTGTTGGCGTTACAACGCAATTTTAAAGCGTGATATGTTAGGTATGTATTTACTTAGTATAACATCACCTCTATTTTACAACAAATTGGTATCTCATTGTGCTAACATGCACTAAAATTCATTAAAATGTATTCTTTTCTGAAAATTTGAGTTTGCTGCGCAATATTACGTGACGTAAAAAAAAAGCACAAGCACCATTTTATTCTCCAGTGCCTCTTCTTTAAAAAAATATATATAAAGTTTGGGGGTTCAAGGTCATTTTCTAGCAAAAAATGCTGATTTTTTTATACGTATGTGAGAAATGTCAGAATTGGCTGTATTTTGAAGTGTTTTTTTCTTTGTAAACTTTAATTTTGTTGTAGTAGGTTGTATACATCACACAGATGTGTCACAGGCAAGGTCAGGGCACCCCAGACATGTTATTTAAAGGAATTTTGCATTTTTAGCTTTAAGTATTACTAAAATCATTACTCCCTGCCACACAGAATTTTTATTTATTTATTTATTTTTTTGCTTTTGCCCAGTCCTCTTCCCTATGCCATTTGTTTGACAATCCCTTGCCTATTAGTCTAAAAAATGGGGATGAGCTTCGAGTTCGGGTCGAACTCATGTTCGACTCGAACATCGGCTGTTCGCCAGTTCGCCGACCAGCGAACAGTTTAGGGTGTTCACGGCAAATTTGAATGCCGTGGAACACCCTTTAAATGTCTATGGGAGAAATCAAAAGTGCTAATTTTAAAGGCTTATATGCATGGTATTGTCATAAAAAGTGTTTGGGGACCTGGGTCCTGCCCCAGGGGTCATGGATCAATGCAAAAAAAAGTTTTAAAAATGCCCATTTTTTCGGGAGCAGTGATTTTAATAATGCTTAAAGTTAAACAATAAAAGTATAATATTCCTTTAAATTTCGTACCTGGGGGGTGTCTATAGTATGCCTGTAAAGGGGCGCATGTTTCCGGTGTTTAGAACAGTCTGACAGCAAAATGACATTTCAAAGGAAAAAAGTCATTTAAAACTACTCGCGGCTATAATGAATTGCTGGTCCGACAATACACATAAAAGTCCATTGATTAAAATGGCATGGGAATTCCCCACAGGGGAACCCAGAACCAAAAATTTAAAAAAAATGACGTGGGGGTCCCCCTAAATTCCATACCAGGCCCTTCAGGTCTGGTATGGATTTTAACGGGAAACCCGCGCCAAAATTTTAAAAAAAATTGGCGTGGGGTCCCCCCAAAAATCCATACCAGACTCTTATCCGAGCATGCAACCTGGCAGGCCACAGGAAAAGAGGGGGGACGAGAGAGCACCCCCCCTCCTGAACCGTACCAGGCCACATGCCCTCAACATTGGGAGGGTGCTTTGGGGTCCCCCCTAAAGCACTTTGTCCCCATGTTGATGAGGACAAGGGCCTCATCCCCACAACCTTTGGCCGGTGGTTGTGGGGGTCTGCGGGTGGGGGGGGGCTTATCGGAATCTGGAAGCCCCCTTTAACAATGGGACCCCCAGATCCCGGCCCTCCCCTGTGTGAAATGGTAAGGGGGTACAAAAGTACCCCTACCATTTTACAAAAAAACTGTCAAAAATGGTAAAAATGACAAGAGACAGTTTTTGACAATTCCTTTATTTAAATGCTTCTTCTTTCCATCTTCTTTCTTCTAACTTCTTTCTTCCTTCATCCTTCGGTTTCTTTCTCCATCTTCTTCTTCTTCTGGTTCTTCTGGTTCTTCCTCCGGTGTTCTCGTCCAGCATCTTCCTCTGCGGCATCTCCTTCTCTTCATCTTCTTTTCTTCATCTTCTTCTCCGGTCCGCGCCGCATCCATGATGGCATGGAGGGAGGCTCCCGCTGTGTGACGCTTCTCTCTTCATCTTCTTCTCTTCATCGTCTTCTCTTCATCTTCTTGTCTTCATCTTCTTTTCGGGCCACTCCGCATCCATGATGGCATGGAGGGAGGCTCCCACTGTGTGACGCTTCTCCTCTTCTGACGGTTCTTAAATAACGGAGGGTGGGGCCACCCGGTGACCCCACCCCCTCTGACGCACGGGGACTTGACGGGGACTTCCCTGTGGCATTCCCCGTGACATCAGAGGGGGGCGGGGTCACCCGCCCTCCGTTATTTAAGAACCGTCAGAAGAGGAGAAGCGTCACACAGCGGGAGCCTCCCATCCAATCGTGGATGCGGAGCGGCCCGAGAAAAGAAGATGAAGAGAAGAAGGCGCCGCTGAGGAAGATGCCGGACGAGAACACCGGAGGAAGAACCAGAAGATCCAGAAGAACCAGAAGAAGAAGAAGATGGAGAAAGAAACTGAAGGAAGATAGAAGATAGAAGAAAGAAGATAGAAGAAAGAAGAAGCCTTTAAATAAAGGAATTGTCAAAAACTGTCTCTTGTCATTTTTAACATTTTTGACAGTTTGTTTGTGAAATGGTAGGGGTACTTTTGTACCCCCTTACCATTTCACACAGGGGGGAGGGCCGGGATCTGGGGGTCCCCTTGTTAAAGGGGGCTTCCAGATTCCGATAAGCCCCCCGCCCGCAGACCCCCACAACCACCGGGCAAGGGTTGTGGGGATGAGGCCCTTGTCCCCATCAACTTGGGGACAAGGTGTTTTGGGGGGCTACCCCAAAGCACCCTCCCAATGTTGAGGGCATGTGGCCTGGTACGGTTCAGGAAGGGGGTGCTCTCTCCTCCCCCCTTCTTTTCCTGCGGCCTTCCAGGTTGCATGCTTGGATAAGGGTCTGGTATGGAATTTAGGGGGACCCCCACATCATTTTTTTTTTAAATTTTGGTTCAGGGTTCCCCTGTGGGGAATTCCCATGCATTTTTTTGCGACTATTAATAAGTTGCCGGTCCGACAATACACATAACAGTTCATTGATAAAAATGGCATGGGAATTCCCCACAGGGGAACCCAGAACCAAAAATTTAAAAAAAATGACGCGGGGGTCCCCCTAAATTCCATACCAGGCCCTTCAGGTCTGGTATGGATTTTAACGGGAACCCCGCGCCAAAATTTAAAAAAAAATTGGCGTGGGGTCCCCCCAAAAATCCATACCAGACTCTTATCCGAGCATGCAACCTGGCAGGCCACAGGAAAAGAGGGGGGACGAGAGAGCACCCCCCCTCCTGAACCGTACCAGGCCACATGCCCTCAACATTGGGAGGGTGCTTTGGGGTCCCCCCTAAAGCACTTTGTCCCCATGTTGATGAGGACAAGGGCCTCATCCCCACAACCTTTGGCCGGTGGTTGTGGGGGTCTGCGGGTGGGGGGGGCTTATCGGAATCTGGCAGCCCCCTTTAACAAGGGGACCCCCAGATCCCGGCCCTCCCCTGTGTGAAATGGTAAGGGGGTACAAAAGTACCCCTACCATTTTACAAAAAAACTGTCAAAAATGGTAAAAATGACAAGAGACAGTTTTTGACAATTCCTTTATTTAAATGCTTCTTCTTTCCATCTTCTTTCTTCTAACTTCTTTCTTCCTTCATCCTTCGGTTTCTTTCTCCATCTTCTTCTTCTTCTGGTTCTTCTGGTTCTTCCTCCGGTGTTCTCGTCCAGCATCTTCCTCTGCGGCATCTCCTTCTCTTCATCTTCTTTTCTTCATCTTCTTCTCCGGTCCGCGCCGCATCCATGATGGCATGGAGGGAGGCTCCCGCTGTGTGACGCTTCTCTCTTCATCTTCTTCTCTTCATCGTCTTCTCTTCATCTTCTTGTCTTCATCTTCTTTTCGGGCCACTCCGCATCCATGATGGCATGGAGGGAGGCTCCCACTGTGTGACGCTTCTCCTCTTCTGACGGTTCTTAAATAACGGAGGGTGGGGCCACCCGGTGACCCCACCCCCTCTGACGCACGGGGACTTGACGGGGACTTCCCTGTGGCATTCCCCGTGACATCAGAGGGGGGCGGGGTCACCCGCCCTCCGTTATTTAAGAACCGTCAGAAGAGGAGAAGCGTCACACAGCGGGAGCCTCCCATCCAATCGTGGATGCGGAGCGGCCCGAGAAAAGAAGATGAAGAGAAGAAGGCGCCGCTGAGGAAGATGCCGGACGAGAACACCGGAGGAAGAACCAGAAGATCCAGAAGAACCAGAAGAAGAAGAAGATGGAGAAAGAAACTGAAGGAAGATAGAAGATAGAAGAAAGAAGATAGAAGAAAGAAGAAGCCTTTAAATAAAGGAATTGTCAAAAACTGTCTCTTGTCATTTTTAACATTTTTGACAGTTTGTTTGTGAAATGGTAGGGGTACTTTTGTACCCCCTTACCATTTCACACAGGGGGGAGGGCCGGGATCTGGGGGTCCCCTTGTTAAAGGGGGCTTCCAGATTCCGATAAGCCCCCCGCCCGCAGACCCCCACAACCACCGGGCAAGGGTTGTGGGGATGAGGCCCTTGTCCCCATCAACTTGGGGACAAGGTGTTTTGGGGGGCTACCCCAAAGCACCCTCCCAATGTTGAGGGCATGTGGCCTGGTACGGTTCAGGAGGGGGGTGCTCTCTCCTCCCCCCTTCTTTTCCTGCGGCCTTCCAGGTTGCATGCTTGGATAAGGGTCTGGTATGGAATTTAGGGGGACCCCCACATCATTTTTTTTTTAAATTTTGGTTCAGGGTTCCCCTGTGGGGAATTCCCATGCATTTTTTGCGACTATTAATAAGTTGCCGGTCCGACAATACACATAACAGTTCATTGATAAAAATGGCATGGGAACCCCGAACCAAAATTTTAAAAAAATGACGTGGGGGTAATCCCTAAATTCCATACCAGGCCCTTCAGGTCTGGTATGGATTTTAAGGGGAACCCCGTGCCAAAATGTAAAAAAAAATTGGCGTAGGGTCCCCCCAAAAATCCATACCAGACCCTTATCCGAGCACGCAACCTGGCAGGCCGCAGGAAAAGAGGGGGGATGAGAGAGCCCCCCCTGAACCATACCAAGCCACATGCCCTCAACATTGGGAGGGTGCTTTGGGTGAGCCCCCCAAAACACCTTGTCCCCATGTTGATGGGGACAAGGGCCTCATCCCCATAACCCTTGCCTGGTGGTTGTGGGGGTCTGCGGGCAGGGCACTTATCGGAATCTGGAAGCCCCCTTTAACAAGGGGACCCCCAGATCCCGGCCCTCCCCCCTGTGTGAAATGGTAAGGGGGTACAAAAGTACCCCTACCATTTCACAAAAAACTGTCAAAATGTTTAAAATGACAAGAGACAGTTTTTGACAATTCCTTTATTTAAATGCTTCTTATTTCTTCTATCTTCTTTCTTCTATCTTCCTTCGGTTTCTTCCTCCATCTTCTTCTTCTTCTGGTTCTTCTGGATCTTCTGGTTCTTCCTCCAGTGTTCTCGTCCAGCATCTTCCTCAGTGGCGCCTTCTTCTCTTCATCTTCTTTTCTCGGGCCGCTACGCATCCACGATTGGATGGGAGGCTCCCGCTGTGTGACGCTTCTCCTCTTCTGACGGTTCTTAAATAATGGATAGTGGGTGACCCTGCCCCCCTCTGACATCACGGGGAACGCCACAGGGTAGTCCCTGTCAGGTCCCCGTGCATCAGAGGGGGGCGGGGTCACCTGGTGGCCCCGCCCTCCATTTTTTAAGAGCCGTCAGAAGAGGAGAAGCGTCACACAGTGGGAGCCTCCCTCCATGCCATCATGGATGCGGAGCGGCCCAAAAAGAAGATGAAGACAAGAAGATGAAGAGAAGATGATGAAGAGAAGAAGATGAAGAGAGAACCGTCACACAGCAGGAGCCTCCCTCCATGCTATCATGGATGCGGAGCGGCCCGGAGAAGAAGATGAAGAAAAGAAGATAAAGAGAAGGAGACACCGCAGAGGAAGATGCTGGACAAGAACACCAGAGGAAAAACCAGAAGAACCAGAAGAACCAGAAGAAGAAGAAGATGGAGGAAGAAACCAAAGGATGAAGGAAGAAATAAGTTAGAAGAAAGAAGATGGAAAGAAGAAGCATTTAAAATACCTTCATCAGCAATTACAGAAATGCCTTACTTTAATAGATGACTGGATGACCATTAGCTCCCTCAAACTCAACGGATCAAAAACAGAACTTCTTCTCCTACAAGCCAACAAAAATCCCAAAAAAAGACTCTGTGGACACCTCCCACCATCCTCGGACAGACCATCTCTCCAAGCACCAAAGCCAAGAGTCTCGGAGTCATCTTTGACTCAGGAATGACAATGGATGCACAAATAGGATCAGTAGTTAGCGGATCCCAGAAGAGGACAAAGCGGCAGTTGTGGGAACAATCATCAATTCCCGACTACGCAAATTCGCTCTACTTATGGACTACCCCAATATCAGCTTGCGCGCTTGCAACTCATCCAAAACACGGCGGCAAGACTGTTAACAGGAAAAAAACCCTGGGAATCCATTTCCCCATCCTTAAAGAGCCTACACTGGCTAACCGTGAAGAATCGGATCACATTCAAGACCCTCTGCCTCACCCACAAATGCATACACTACACGCCGAAGCACAGTCTTCGATCAGCTAACCAAAACTTCCTCATCATTCCCAAATACCGCTACAAAGCAAAGGGAGAACAAAGATTCGCAGTCCAAGGACCTCGACTATGGAATGCTCTTCCAACCAACATCCGCATGGAAGAAAACCACCAGGCCTTCAGGAAAAAACTAAAGACCTTCCTTTTCTAAGAAGCTGACAACAGAGAATGCATCTAGCGCCTTGAGGCGATTTACAAATCGTTCATTCATTCATTCATCAACATGGGGACAAGGTGCTTTAGGGGGGACCCCAAAGCACCCTCCCTATGTTGAGGGCATGTGGCCTGGTATGGTTCAGGAGGGGGGGCGCTCTCATCCCCCACTCTTTTCCTGCGGCCTGCCAGGTTGTGTGCTCGGATAAGGGTCTGGTATGGATTTTTGGGGAGACCCCATGTCATTTTTTTTTTTAATTTTGGTGCGGGGTTCCCCTTAATATCCATACCAGTCCTGAAGGGCCTGGTATTGAATTTAGGGGGACCCCCACGTCATTTTTTAAAAAATTGTGTTTCGGGGTTCCCCTGTGGGGAATTCCAATGCCGTGTTTATCAATGAAATTTTATGTGTATTGTCGGACTGGCAATTCACTAATAGCCGTGAGTAGTTTTAAATGACTTTTTTCCTTTGAAATGTCATTTTGCTGTCAGACTGTTCTAAACACGGGAAACATGCGCCCCTTTACAGGCATACTATAGACACCCCCCAGGTATGAAATTTAAAGGAATGCTACACTTTTATTGTTTGACTTTAAGCATTATTAAAATCACTGCTCCCAAAAAAACATCCGTTTTTAAAACTTTTTTTGCATTGATCCATGTCCCCTGGATCCGGGTCCCCAAACCCTTTTTAGGACAATACCATGCAAATTAGCCTTTAAAATTAGCACTTTTGATTTTGAACATTCAAGTCCCGTAGACTTCAATGGGGTTCTAACGTTCTTGCAAAGTTTTGGTCTGTTCGCAAGTTCAGGTGCCAACAGAACGGGGGGGGTGTTCGGCTCATCCTTACTAGAAAATAGCAGTTACTATTTGATAACATTTGGCTCTCTAAACTTTAGCAATGACCAGAACCAAACCCAGGTTTGTTTTGTGCATCACTATTATTTCAATGTACTACGCTTGATTCAATATGTTGTGCATTAAGCCTGAAGTGTCTGTGTTGGGATGTGCCTGAAAAAAATAATTTTTAAAATATATACAATCTTTTTCTATTTAAAGTGATAATAAACCCTTACATAAGCCCATAAGTGATTAAGCAAATTCTTATACATAATCTTTACTGTACCTGTTTATTTGCAGCACTCTATCCTCCAGAGCCTTCCAAAATACACAGAAACTGTGAGAAGTGCAGATTCCAGTGGAAGGAGAGAGCAACCAGAATCTACACTTTGTGCTAAGGATTCGGGCAAATACACTTTACATGAGAATGCGCTTTGTTCATTTATCCTTTCAAAAGTTTGCATTCACTTTAACCACCTATTAACTCTTATGCCCCGTACACACGGTCAGATTTTCCAACGGAAAATGTTTGATGGGAGCTTGTTGTCTGACCGTGTGTAGGCTCCATCGGACATTTTCCACACAAAATTTTAGGTCTGGATCTCAAATTTTCTGACAACAAAATCCGTTGTTGTAAATTCCGATTGTGCGTACACAATTCCGACGCACAAAGTTCCACGCATGCTTGGAATCAAACAGAAGAGCAAAACTGGCTATTGAACTTCCTTTTTCTCGGCTCGTCATACATGTTGTACGTCACTGCGGAATTTCCGACAAGATTTGTGTGACCGTGTGTATGCAAGACAAGTTTGAGCCGACATCCGGCGGAAAAAATGCACGGTTTGGTTGACGGAAATTTCGATCGTGTGTACAGGGCATTGGTTTACCCAAATCCCAATTAACTCATTCTATCCCTTCTCCCCATAGATATTATTTTCCTGATTATTTTTGTTTATTTATTTAGTTTCCCAACCATTAATATTTATTTTTATTTTATTTTTTTTTTCATTTTGTTCCTTCACTTTTTTAAACATGGCGTAAAAAAATTTAAATGAGAAAATGTCTTTATTTAAGTTTTAAATAACTTTGCAATGCTAGTTTAGTGTAAATTCAAATGCACACATTATAGAATAAAATGTATATTTTTTACCTTCAGTAACATGATTGGTTTGTGTGATCAAACTAGAAAGAATTTTTTTTAGTGTTGTTACATTTTTGTCTACAGATTGCATCAAAAATGAAATCCTTTTAGCAAACCAATATTACCAAAATAAAACACTGTTTGTCCTAAAAATGATGCATAATTTTTATTTTCAGTAATGACAAAGTTATTGATAAATAAATAGGCCCATAGCAAACATTTTAAAATTGCTCTGGTTTGTATGGGGTGTACAGGTTTAAGAGATGAAGTGGTCAAATAACAGAAAATTGCAACAAATACTCACTGTAATATTCCTTTCCTGACACCAGTCTATGGCAGCATACAGTATCTCACAAAAGTGAATACACCCCTCACATTTTTGTAAATATTTTATTGTATCTTTTCATGTGACAACACGGAAAAAATTACACTTTGCTACAATGTAAAGTAGTGAGTGTACAGCTTGTATAACAGTGTCAATTTGCTGTCCCCTCAAAATAACTCAACACAAAAAATATTTCTACAAGAACATAGACCTATGCATACTTTATCTAATGTTTATAAATATCTGATTTCAGAAAATAAGGAAAAGCCAGATGGTATAGGTGTCCTGTGGATTTGCACAAAATAAATCCTGATAATGAGGATGTTTGCTGGAGGTGTCGAGAAACACAAGGCACAATGTCACATATCTGGTACTTTTGTCCAGCAGTTCAACCATTTTGGCAAAAAATATTTGAGATATATAAGGCCGCGACTGGGATCGATTAACAGCTAGATATACAAGTGGCAGTATTATCTATGATCCCAGGATCGGTGAAAAGTATAAAGAAGGGAATATTGAAATATTTCTTGACGGCAGCACAAACTATTATAGCTAAAAAATGGAAAAGCACATGTGCGCCCTCTATAGTGGAGTGGGAATGTGAGATGGCGGAAATGCGTGACTTGGAGGAAAGAATGGTGATTGAAGAAGGGCTAAAAAACAGATACTAAGAACCTGTTTTAAATGGGAAGAGTTTAGGGCCTCCTCGTTGCTTTTGAGGGAGGTATAGGAGCTGAATAGAGCAATAATAGGATGGGTCCTTCTTTTCTTTTTTTTTTTTGTTTTGTTGTTTGGGTGAATGTGCATGAATGTGGTGGTGGTGGAGGGGGGTTGTTTAAGGTAGTAAGGGGTATACATCTTTGAACTTATTATGTGACTAGCTAAGAGGAGATATGAATAATGTTCTGATAAAGAAATATAGGATAAATTTAACAGATTATAAATAATATCTTGGATGTGTACATGTTTTATAAAACTTTGTAAAAATGTTTTCATAAATAAAGATTATTAAAAAAAAAACAAAAAAAACTCAACACACAGTCATTAATGTCTAAACTGCTGGCAACAAAAGTGAGTACACCCCTAAGTGAAAATATTCAAATTGTGCCCAAAGTGTAAATATTTTGTGTGGCCGTCGTTATTTTCCAGCACTGCCTTAACCCTCTTAGGCATGGAGTTCACCAGAGCTTCACAGGTTGCCACTGGAGTCCTCTTCCACTCCTCTATGACGACATCATGGAGCTGGTGGATGTTAGAGACCTTGCGCTCCTCCACCTTCCATTTGAGGATGCCCCACAGATGCTCAATAGGGTTTAGGTCTGGAGATATGATTGGCCAGTCCGTCACCTTTACCCTCAGCTTCTTTAGCAAGGCAGTGGTCATCTTGGAGGTGTATTTGAGGTTGTTATTATGTTGGAATACTGCCCTGCGGCCCAGTATCCAAAGGGAGGGGGCTCATGCTCTGCTTCAGTATGTCACAGTACATGTTGGCATTCATGGCTCTCTCAATGAACTGTAGCTCCCCAGTGCCGGCAGCACTCATGCAGCCCCAGACCATGACACTCCCACCACCATGCTTGACTGTAGGCAAGACACACTTGTCTTTGTACTCCTTAACTGGTTGCCGCCACACACGCTTGACACCATCTGAACCAAATAAGTTTATCTTGGTCTCATCAGACCACAGGATATGGTTCCAGTAATCCATGTCCTTAATCTGCTTGTCTTCAGCAAATTGTTTGTGGGCTTTCTTGTACATCATCTTTAGAAGAGGCTTCCTTCTGGGAAGACAGCCATGCAGACCAATTTGATGCAGTGTGGCATATGGTCTGAGCACTGACAGGCTGACCCCCCACCCCTTCAACCTCTGCAGCAATGTTGGCAGCACTCATACGTCTATTTCCCAAAGACAACCTTTGGATATGACGCTGAGCACATGCACTCAACTACTTTGGTCGACCATGGTGAGGCATGTTCTGAGTGGGACCTGTCCTGTTAAACCGCTGTATGGTCTTGGCCATTATGCTGCAGCTCAGTTTCGGGATCTTGGCAATCTTCTTATAGCCTAGGACATCTTTATGTAGAGCAACAATTCTTTTTTTCAGATCCTCAGAGAGTTCTTTGCCATGAGGTGCCATGTTGAACTTTCAGTGACCAGTATGAGGGAGTGAGAGCGATAAATACCACATTTAACACACCTGCTTCCCCATTGACACCTGAGACCTTGTAACACTAATGAGTCACATGACACCAGGGAGGGAAAATTGATAATTGGGCCCAATTTGGACATTGTCCCTTAGGGATGTACTCACTTTTGTTGCCAGTGATTTAGACATTAATGGCTGTGTGTTGAGTTATTTTGAGGGGACAGCAAATTTACACTGTTATACAAGCTGAACACTCAGTACTTTACATTAAAGCAAAGTGTCATTTCTTCAGTGTTGTCACATAAAAAGAAATAATAAAACATTTTAAAAATGTGGGGGGTGTACTCACTTTTGTGAGATACTGTACATGTGATATAGTTGTGCCCCTATATCCACCCACAGAACCTGTTTAAATCTATAAAAGGAAAATAGAGCAACCTCCCCCATTCTCCGTAAAAAATAACAAGATAAAAAAAGGGAGAGTTCGTATACTGCCTTGGATTGGAGTCAGGAAAGAATAATTACGGTAAGTAGTTAATACAATTTTCTGTTTTCCTGACGCCAACATGGCAGCATACATGTAATACATAATGAGTTAAACAGGGCTAAAATTTATAATCAAACTTTATTACAATAGACATGGAAGTCTGGACCACCTTTCCATCTAAGTCCATTGATGTACAAGCCCCTGGATCTTCCCTTTAGTGCCTGAGGCAGGTACACTGCACCAACCATCCTCCTGCTTTGTAGACATCTACATAGGCATTTTGAATGTGCTGTTTGATAGACTTGTGCACAACGGAAAATTTCCTTTAGTTTCAGTTTGTTGTCATTCGTAAAATACATAATTTTGTTCTGTTATATTCGTTATGTTACGTTAATTCGTTTTCAGATAATTCGTTATTTCTGTAGAGTGTCGATATTCGCTATACTGAATCTCGAATCATGTCAAATTCATGTTATATCTGCTATAATTTCTTTCGCATTGGTTAAAATTCAATATTTATGTATGTATATATATTCATGATAATGATTCGTAGTTTGGAAAGTCGTTTGTTTATTGAATCTATTAACACACACAATGACAATATCTATTCTCCTCTGCTCAAATACAATACAACACCCTTCTCACTCAGTTCTCAGTAATGCACTTTGCAAGTAATCCAACCTCCAGCACAAAATTAATCAGCTGATTGGACTGTAAGATTTACTTTGAGTTGATCTTTTGTTTCATTAGATCTTTAACGAATTACTAAATCATGTCGATTGCATTTTTTATATTCGATATAATTTCTTTCGTATTAATTATTTTGTTATTCTTTTATTCGGACATTCGGGTGCATCCAAATGTCCGAAAGATGCAAAATTCAGCCGAATTTCGATTCGTTACGAAATGCATTGCACATGTCTAATGTTCACACTTAAAGATGTAAAAATTGACCTAGCTGGATGAGCCCCTATCACTTCTGGAGGCTCTTGCCTGGCCGCATTGTAAGTTTTCTGAATGACCTTGACTC
Organism: Lithobates clamitans; assembly: GCA_037952925.1. Taxonomy (NCBI): domain Eukaryota; kingdom Metazoa; phylum Chordata; class Amphibia; order Anura; family Ranidae; genus Lithobates; species Lithobates clamitans. The sequence continues at coordinate 1,474,061 of JBBGZY010000929.1, forward strand.
TCCAAGATGGCCAGGTTTTGCTGTAGGTTCCTCCCGAACTTACCTAATGGAAACACAAATATCCATCCAGAGGATTTTATTTAGGCATCTGCTAGGTAAATATTCTTTTGGTAAAGGAGAGCATCCACTGCCTCCACCAACGGGTGAGGGTAGAAAGAGTGGCACCTTGTAAATAGTGATACAAACAGACTCAGCTGAGAGAGGCCCCATACTTGAGTGATATGGGCAAGATCTTCCGATTAAAGACCCATTCATTGGGGACCAAGCACTGGCATCAGTGGTGACAATGGTCCAGGATAATGAACCTACTGGACGGGATCAAATGAGGGTCCCCTGACATACCCATCACCAGAGGCTCCTGTGCATCTGAGGAGAAGCACTTTTAATCAGCTCAAGTGCTACCTTCTGTGTCAAAAAAAGGAAATTCCTTGGAATGTCTAGAGAATGCAGCGTGCCCAGGATAGCAGAGGGATGCAAGACATGCAAGACATCATCATTTCCATCAGACCCTTGCATTGGGAAGTTGACAACTGCTTGGCCCATTCAAAGAAGGAGGAGAAAAGTGCTTGCTTAAGCAATGAATTGGGCCTCTAGTCAGGTCTGCTCCAACAGTCTTGACAACACCTATCCAGCCAAATCTTCTCAGGCTGGCCAGAAGAATCCCCTTTTGAACTAGTAGATCATCTGGACTTTGAGCCAACATTAGAATACTAGGGATGAGCCGAACACCCCCCGGTTCGGTTTGCACCAGAACTTGCGAACGGAATGCTAATTTTAAAGGCTAATTTGCATGGTATTGTCCTAAAAAGGGTTTGGGGGCCCGGGTCCTACCCAAGGGGACATGTATCAATGCAAAAAAAAGTTTTAAAAACTGACGTTTTTTCGGGAGCAGTGATTTTAACGATGCTTAAAGTGAAAAAAAAGTGAAGTATTCCTTTATATGTAAAGTGGCACGTGTTTCCTGTGCTGAGAACAGTCCCTGCACAAAATGACATCTTTAAAGGAATAAAAGTCATTTAAAACTGCTTGCGGCTTTAATGTAATGTCGGGTCCCGGCAATATGGATGAAAATCAGTGAGACAAACGGCATGGGTACCCCCAACTCCTGTCCATTACCAGGCCCTTTGGGTCTTGTATGGATATTAAGGGGAGCCCCGCACCCAAATAAAAAAAAGGAAAGGCGTGGGGCCCCCAGGCCCTATATACTCTCAACAGCAGTATACAGGTGGTGCAAACAAGACAGGGACTGTAGGTTTGTTGTTAAGTAGAATCTGTTTGTATATTTGAACTGGTACATTTTTAAAGTGTAGCTAAAGCCAAAAAATCTATTTTAAGCTTTTTGGAAAACATAGGGAAGGGTTATCACCCCTGTGACATTTCTTTTGCTGTCTGTGCACCTCTTCAGAAGATTTTACCTCACTTTCTGTCCCAATGACAAATGTTTTTTTCCAATTTGGGGTTTTTATTGAAACAAGGATTGGTGATAAAGCATCAGTGGAGAGGAGAAACGCTTTTCCCATATTAACTCTTACAGGAGAGAATTTCCCTTCCTAGGGGTAGATTTCATCTCACTTCCTGTTGTCTCCTTCCGTTTGCAAGTAGGAGTCGTTTGTAAGTTGGATGTTTGAAAGTAGGGGCCTGCCCTATATACTCTGCAGAAATTGGGGCCTTAGGTGTTGGTGTTGCCACAACACTGTAAGCCCTCACAGGGCCCTGCTGTGAAATATTAGATCAAGAATTGTAATTACATGCCCCTGTTGAACAGGGTCAGAAAAATTGGGCCTTTGGTGATGGTGGTGGTGGTGCTGGTGCCACAACACTTTAAGTCCTCACAGTTACTCTTGGTGGGCACTGGAACGGGCCCTGCTGTGAAATATTAGATCAAGAATTGTAATTACATGTCCCTGTTGAACAGGGGCAGAAAAATTGGGCCTTAGGCACTGGTGCCACAACACTGCAACCCCTCACAGATACTCTAGTTGGAGCGCAGGAATGAGCCCTGCTGCAAAGTATTGCATCAAAAATTGTAATTACATGCCCCTGTTAAATAGGGGCAGAAAAATTGCGCCTTAGTCACTGGTGGCGGCACCCAGAACCAAAAATATTCTTACAAGATATCAGCATGATCATTGAGGAGGAAGAGGATAGTCACTAAGCATAACAGGATAGTCACTTATTCAGTTACATCAGCATCAGGTGCTTGCTATCCGGTGGTGATCCAAGACTGATTCATTTTTATGAAGGTCAGCCGATCGACCGAGACGGTGGACAGGTGCACCCTGTGATCAGTTACAAAGCCTCCAGCAGCACTGAATATGCATTCCGAAAGAATGCTGGATGCAGGACGGGCCAGTAGCTCAATTGCATACTGTGCAACCTCTGGCCAGTGATCCATCCTCAAAACCCAGTAACCCAGAGGATTTTCGGTGGGAAAGGTGTCCAAGTCAAATCTTGCCCCTAGGTATTCCTGCACCATGTAAAACAGACGCTGGCGATGGTTGCTGGACCTGATCATACCTTGGGGGTGCGGACTAAAAAATTATCTGAATGCATCGGTCAGATGGCCACCTTCTCCACCTCTCCTTCTTTGACTGACCGAAGCCTCAGCAACACGTTGTCCAGGAACAGGAGTTTGTAACCTCCCAGTCTCTGGGAACGCGTTGCACAGACCTTTCTGCAAGGCCTCCCGAAGATGTTTCATCCTCTGCTCCCTCTGCGACGGCAGGATAAGGTCCGCAACCTTATCCTTGTAACGTGGATCAAGGAGGGTTGCCAGGCAGTAACGATCAATCTCCTTGATACCACGAATATGAGGATCCTTCCGCAGGCTTTGCAGGATCAGGGAGACCATGCAGCGTAGGTTTGCTGAGGCATTTGGTCCGGAGTCCTCTGGGTCACCAAGGACGACATGATCCGCAGCCACCTCCTCCCAGCCATGTACAAGTCTGTCAGACTGTTCTAAACACGGGAAACATGCGCCCCTTTACAGGCATACTATAGACACCCCCCAGGTACGAAATTTAAAGGAATATTACACTTTTATTGTTTGACTTTAAGCATTATTAAAATCACTGCTCCCAAAAAAACATCCGTTTTTAAAACTTTTTTTGCATTGATCCATGTCCCCTGGATCCGGGTCCCCAAACCCTTTTTAGGACAATACCATGCAAATTAGCCTTTAAAATTAGCACTTTTGATTTTGAACGTTCGAGTCCCGTAGACTTCAATGGGGTTCTAACGTTCTTGCAAAGTTTTGGTCTGTTCGCAAGTTCTGGTGCCAACCGAACCGGGGGGTGTTCGGCTCATCCTTACTAGAAAATAGCAGTTACTATTTGATAACATTTGGCTCTCTAAACTTTAGCAATGACCAGAACCAAACCCAGGTTTGTTTTGTGCATCACTATTATTTCAATGTACTACGCTTGATTCAATATGTTGTGCATTAAACCTGAAGTGTCTGTGTTGGGATGTGCCTGAAATAAATAATTTTTAAAATATATACAATCTTTTTCTATTTAAAGTGATAATAAACCCTTACATAAGCCCATAAGTGATTAAGCAAATTCTTATACATAATCTTTACTGTACCTGTTTATTTGCAGCACTCTATCCTCCAGAGCCTTCCAAAATACACAGAAACTGTGAGAAGTGCAGATTCCAGTGGAAGGAGAGAGCAACCAGAATCTACACTTTGTGCTAAGGATTCGGGCAAATACACTTTACATGGGAATGTGCTTTGTTCATTTATCCTTTCAAAAGTTTGCATTCACTTTAACCTGTAATCAACCAATAAGTCTGAAATCATAAGCAACGCGCCATGTGTTTGATTTGTTATGCTTATTGAAGCAGCGCTAAGTGTCCGATGTTATAAAACACTTTATATAGAACAGATGTTGAAGAGACAGGAAAGTTCAAAATAAAGCTGTGGTCTGTGGATATGAAGATATATGTAGAAATCCTTCCACCAATGATGATCACCGCGTGAGGGGGTCACCCCCGTGAGATTGCACTCACCACAATTTCAATGACCACAAGCCTTTGGGTAATAATCTTTGAAAACTCTCCGTCTCCTTAGTTCAACCACCAGGTGGTGCAAAACCCTCTCGGTAAATGTAACATGGGGAGAAAATGAAATGCCATATAGCGTAATATTGCTTGAGAACGTTTATTCAATGATGCAAAACAACACACTCCCCCCGTTTAAAATATGTGTACCAGATAAAAAAGTATAATAGAGCATTGAAAAGTGCACTGTGCCTGTATTATTCGTCCTCCGGGAGGAATTCCGGGATGCGCACTATATGCAGCTAGTCTTTTCGCTTCCCGGTTGCCTTCCGTGGAGATTACGACTCTGACGCGTTTCGTCACTTCCGGACGTCGTCTGAGGGCGTAATCTACCAATCGTGAGGCCGGCTTTAAGCAATAGTGATGGGTTTGAGCAGCGAATGGGGGAGGCGGATCTGCCAGCCACTCACACTTCATAATCAATGCTCCCAGAGCTGTCAGCAAAGGAGGACTTTGACTCAATTACTTATACTACGCTGAAACTGTTTTAAACCCTGCCGACTTCGCTGGGAAAATTGTGACTCATATGTCTTGCTTAAGGATATCTCTTATCAACTTTTAGCTTTACATACTTATATCATATATGGTGTTTCTATACATTTTTAACGCATGCATGAGGTACAATAAAGAATATAAAAAAAGAAAATAAAAATACCAGACATATGTATATTCTTAATGGTGGGAATAAAATAAGACAATAAATAAGAAGCATCCTCCCTTGTATTTTACCCTATACCATTACAATCTGCTATCACCCATCAAGGGTGTGAGCCCACAACCTAGATATAAAAGGATATGAGTAATTTAAAAGAGTAATAATAAATGCAATGCATTGATGGATCTAATCTTATAATAAATTAAATATGATTACACTATACATGGAGGATGCGTAAAAATGGCTTTACATTCATTTATAAGAATCCGACTTAAATCATTGCACCTACTATTCCAAGACCGAATAAAATCGAATAAAGTTGTAGAAATGTGTATATATATATAAAAATGTATATATAAATTATTTATATGGTAATAGATGTCCAAAAATTATGGGAATAATGTTAGTTCTAAGAAATATTAAAATATCTATATTCATTATTGATATGGTATTTAAAATTTATATGATAAAAAATTTAAAATTAAAAATTAAAAATAGAAAAAATTAGAAAAAATTAGAAAAAATTAGAAAAAATTATTAGATATATCAAACAGGGACTGTATGCACCTAGACTGAAAGATCCCGGATTGTGTATTATGTGTCGCTAATAAAGCAATTTATATCTAGCTCTATGTTTATGTCTATGGCCTCGGGGGGAAAGAACATCTACGGAATATATCCACCGGGTTTCGTGTTTCGATAGTTCACGAATGCGGTTAATACCTCTCCAGTGGGTTTGGAGATGCTCTATCCCCCAGTATTCTAGACCCTTGGGGTCCCTGTTGTGTTTCAACCTGAAATGCAGAGACACATTATGGTCTTTATAACCGTTTTTAATGTTGTTAATGTGCTCTGCAATCCTAATCCGCAACAACCTTTTGGTACGGCCTATATACATCAGGCCACAGGGACACCTTAGAGCGTAGACTACATAAGTGCTGTTGCACGTGATAAATTGCTTTATATCAAAAGAGCGATTATTGACTGGAGATATAAAGTTATTAATGCCCCTCAGAGGTCTGGTGACTTCTCTGCATGCTTTGCACTTTCTGCACGCAAAGAACCCGTACGGTCCCAGAACGTCTGTGGTTTTGTGGGGGGATCTAAGACTTTTTTAACTATTTTATCTCCAAAATTCATAGATTTCCTGTAGATGAACTGAGGTACAGGTGGAAGAACATTTGTCAATTTTTTGTCCATTAGAAGGATGTGCCAGTGTTCTCTAAAGATATCTTCAACTTCTTTATACTGGGAATGAAATTGTGAGACAAATCCCCATTCATTATTTCGTTCATTTCCTTTCTTAGAGAGCCTCTCCTGGCTTGGTTCTTGTAGACACTCAGTTCTAGGTACAGCTGCCACTTCTTCTACCACTTTCTGTAGCGTCTCTGGTTTGTATCCTCTAGCCTCGAACCTTTCTACAAGAATTTTTGATTGTAGATGAAATTCAGTGTCTTCGGAACAGTTTCTTCTCACCCTCATGAGCTGTCCTTTCGGAATATTTTTAAGCCATAGAGGGTGGTGGCCACTAGTGATAGGTAGATAGCTATTCCTATCGGTTTTTTTAAAAAATACCTTGGTCTCTATTTTGTCATTTTTGCTATATATAGTGACATCTAAAAAATTAATCATTTCATTGTGCCAGTTGGAAGTCAATCTAATGTTGTTATCATTGCAATTTAAAACTTGTAAAAACTGTTCTAGTGATTCTGTTGATCCGGCCCAGATAAAAAACAGGTCATCAATAAAACGTTTGTAAAAGATTATTTCCGGACGTTGTTCTTTAAAAATGGTCTTGTCTTCCCACTCTGCCATAAAGAGATTTGCAATGCTCGGCACGAATTTCGCGCCCATCGCTACGCCTCTCTGTTGTGCATAAAAATTGTTGTCATACCAAAAATAATTATGACCGAGGCAAAAGTCGAGAGCATTCCTTAAAAAAACTTTTTGTTTAAAAGGCAAATCATCTCTTTGGCAGAGGGCCCAATTTAGTGCCAATAGAGCATCGTCATGCTGTATAATGGAATATAACGACGCTACATCGGCTGTTACCAACAGAACTTGTGGTTTGTCCGTTAAATCCACCGCCTGCAAAAAATTCAAGAAGCTTTTTGTATCTCTCAAATTTTTTTGCAGGAAGCAATCCAGATACTGACCCATTCTTGCAGAGCCCGATTCTATACTATTTACTATCGGTCTTGCAGGGGGGTTGCTGGGGTCTTTATGGATCTTGGGCAAAGTGTATAATGTGGGTATACGGTTGCTTGAAGGTACCAGATATCGTCTCTCTTTATCGTTCAAAACACCGCTTTTCGATCCCATCTCCACAAGGGTTTTTAATTGATCCTTATAAGCTTTAGTTGGATCTTTCTCTAAGAGCTTGTATGTCTCTTGATCAGACAACATCTCAATGATCTGACCATGATACATCTCCTTCGGGAGTATCACCACTCCTCCTCCCTTGTCAGCTGGCCTTATAATAATTTCTTTCCTTTTTTCTAGACTGGAAATTCCTTCGCTGATATGTCGCATGTTTATTTCTTTCTTTGGTTTAAGATGTTCCAAATCCCGTAAGATCAGTCCTTTAAAGACCTCCACTTGATGATTTGGATTATTTAAAGGGTTAAACAGAGACCTATTTTTCAAACCACTATTGATCACTTCATTAGGTTTATGTACAATAGCGGTACTGGGAGGAGGATTACAACCTAAGAAGTATTTTTTGATGTTCAATTTTCTAATATATTTGTGAACATCAATAAAGACATCAAACTTATTGATGGGCTTTTTCAAGCCACATTTGAGACCAAGGTTTAAAATATTAGTTTCCTTCTGTGTTAATTTCATTTTGGACAAATTGAAAATATCCCCTACTCGGACCCCCTTCTTCTTTTTTTGGATTCTAGATCCTGCCCTACAGCCTCTGTATTGTTTCTGTCTATGGCTGATTGCTGAGGGTGGTTCTTTTGTAGTTGCTGTTCCTTCCAATAAGGTGTTTTTAGGTAATTCCAGGGTTGTGGTCCTCTGTGCTGGGCCAGAGATTGAGGGCCTCTGTACTGGGATGGGGGTTGTGGATTCCTGTACTGATTTGGGGTTTGAGGGTACGAAGGAGGCCTCCATCTGTGTGGAGGCCCCCCCTGTCCCCTCCGCTGGAAGCCCCTCCCTTTTCCTAAAAAAGGACGGGTTTGAGGTTGACCATCATAGTGCTCTGAGTTTGTTTGGTACCCTTGTAATGGCTGAAATCTATTATATAGCGGTACATTAGACAACCCAGGTAACTGATCATCCTTTTGATTATTTTCCCTTTGTTTACCATATTTCCTCACACCTCTTCCTTTTCCTCCCCTTCTTTGTATGGGAGTGGAAAACTTAGGAGTGGAGGTTTTCGGAGAATATGCGATATCTTCTATGAAATCATTTTCATATACACGATGATTAGTAGACATAGAATTGGGAATATTAGGTGCTTGCGTGGGGACCTGTGATCTCTGAATAGGTGCTCCCGTCCCTTCTTTATTGTTGGGTACTGGCTGCCAAGAATACATACGGTTAATTTTAAAATCTTCCAGATCCCTGTGATATTTTTTTATTTTCTTTTTTTGTGTTTCTTTATCTACTTTTTCTAATCTTTTTTGGACTCTATTGTTAAAATCAATGATTAACTGACTGTCTTTGATGGGCTCTAATTGTTGTTGTAGGTCAGTGATTTTTAATTCAATATTTGCCATTTTACGTTTCTTCCTTTGGAGCACTAGTTCCTGTAATTTGAAACCAAATCCATTGAAGAAATCTAACCACTCCTGAGCTGAGCCTAGGTCATCCAGCCCATCCTGTGGGGCCACGTCCCACCTTAGACTTCTTATGATGATTTTCTCTTTGATGTATTGCTCAAGAGTGCAAATATCCCACCAGGTGCGTACTTGTTTCTCTAAAGTATGGCTCAATGCAGACAAAGCTCCATTATAATTAACCTCTGTGGTGGTAGGTTCATTGCAGGTGAACAAAGCATTTACGTCTATATGTCTGCTGCTTAGATAACGGAGAACATCCATGGTGGCAGAGAAAAAATAATAACAACAAAAAACTGTAAAATGTGTGGACAATTTAAACCGCCTCTGCCTCACATTAATCCGCGCCTTGAAATTAAAGTAGCTGCTGTAGTCTGCTGCAGTAGATTACAGAGTAATTTCAAGGCGCGGATTAATGTGAGGCAGAGGCGGTTTAAATTGTCCACACATTTTACAGCATTCACTTTAACCACCTATTAACTCTTATGCCCCGTACACACGGTCAGATTTTCCAACGGAAAATGTTTGATGGGAGCTTGTTGTCTGACCGTGTGTAGGCTCCATCGGACATTTTCCATCGGAATTTCCGTCACACAAAATTTTAGGTCTGGATCTCAAATTTTCTGACAACAAAATCCGTTGTTGTAAATTCCGATTGTGCGTACACAATTCCGACGCACAAAGTTCCACGCATGCTTGGAATCAAACAGAAGAGCAAAACTGGCTATTGAACTTCCTTTTTCTCGGCTCGTCATACATGTTGTACGTCACTGCGTTCTTGACGTTCGGAATTTCCGACAAGATTTGTGTGACCGTGTGTATGCAAGACAAGTTTGAGCCAACATCCGGCGGAAAAAATGCACGGTTTGGTTGTCGGAAATTTCGATCGTGTGTACAGGGCATTGGTTTACCCAAATCCCAATTAACTCATTCTTCCCCTTCTCCCCATAGATATTATTTTCCTGATTATTTTTGTTTATTTATTTAGTTTCCCAACCATTAATATTTATTTTTATTTTATTTTTTTTTTCATTTTGTTCCTTCACTTTTTTAAACATGGCATAAAAAAATTTAAATGAGAAAATGTCTTTATTTAATTTTTAAATAACTTTGCAATGCTAGTTTAGTGTAAATTCAAATGCACACATTATAGAATAAAATGTATATTTTTTACCTTCAGTAACATGATTGGTTTGTGTGATCAAACTAGAAAGAATTTTTTTTAGTGTTGTTACATTTTTGTCTACAGATTGCATCAAAAATGAAATCCTTTTAGCAAACCAATATTACCAAAAAAAACACTGTTTGTCCTAAAAATGATGCATAATTTTTATTTTCAGTAATGACTAAGTTATTGATAAATAAATAGGCCAATAACAAACATTTTAAAATTGCTCTGGTTTGTATGGGGTGTACAGGTTTAAGAGATGAAGTGGTCAAATAACAGAAAATTGCAACAAATACTCACTGTAATATTCCTTTCCTGACACCAGTCTATGGCAGCATACATTATCTCACAAAAGTGAATACACCCCTCACATTTTTGTAAATATTTTATTGTATCTTTTCATGTGACAACACGGAAAAAATTACACTTTGCTACAATGTAAAGTAGTGAGTGTACAGCTTGTATAACAGTGTCAATTTGCTGTCCCCTCAAAATAACTCAACACAAAAAATATTTCTACAAGAACATAGACCTATGCATACTTTATCTAATGTTTATAAATATCTGATTTCAGAAAATAAGGAAAAGCCAGATGGTATAGGTGTCCTGTGGATTTGCACAAAATAAATCCCGATAATGAGGATGTTTGCTGGAGGTGTCGAGAAACACAAGGCACAATGTCACATATCTGGTACTTTTGTCCAGAAGTTCAACCATTTTGGCAAAAAATATTTGAGATATATAAGGCCGCGACTGGGATCGATTAACAGCTAGATATACAAGTGGCAGTATTATTTATGATCCCAGGATCGGTGAAAAGTATAAAGAAGGGAATATTGAAATATTTCTTGACGGCAGCACAAACTATTATAGCTAGAAAATGGAAAAGCACATGTGCGCCCTCTATAGTGGAGTGGGAATGTGAGATGGCGGAAATGCGTGCCTTGGAGGAAAGAATGGTGATTGAAGAAGGGCTAAAAAACAGATACTAAGAACTTGTTTTAAATGGGAAGAGTTTAGGGCCTCCTCGTTGCTTTTGAGGGAGGTATAGGAGCTGAATAGAGCAATAATAGGATGGGTCCTTCTTTTCTTTTTTTTTTTTGGTTTTGTTGTTTGGGTGAATGTGTATGAATGTGGTGGTGGGGGGGGGTTGTTTAAGGTAGTAAGGGGTATACATCTTTGAACTTATTATGTGACTAGCTAAGAGGAGATATGAATAATGTTCTGATAAAGAAATATAGGATAAATTTAACAGATTATAAATAATATCTTGGATGTATACATGTTTTATAAAACTTTGTAAAAATGTTTTCATAAATAAAGATTATTAAAAAAAAAACAAAAAAAAAACTCAACACACAGTCATTAATGTCTAAACTGCTGGCAACAAAAGTGAGTACACCCCTAAGTGAAAATATTCAAATTGTGCCCAAAGTGTAAATATTTTGTGTGGCCGTCGTTATTTTCCAGCACTGCCTTAACCCTCTTAGGCATGGAGTTCACCAGAGCTTCACAGGTTGCCACTGGAGTCCTCTTCCACTCCTCTATGACGACATCATGGAGCTGGTGGATGTTAGAGACCTTGCGCTCCTCCACCTTCCATTTGAGGATGCCCCACAGATGCTCAATAGGGTTTAGGTCTGGAGATATAATTGGCCAGTCCGTCACCTTTACCCTCAGCTTCTTTAGCAAGGCAGTGGTCATCTTGGAGGTGTATTTGAGGTTGTTATTATGTTGGAATACTGCCCTGCGGCCCAGTATCCAAAGGGAGGGGGCTCATGCTCTGCTTCAGTATGTCACAGTACATGTTGGCATTCATGGCTCTCTCAATGAACTGTAGCTCCCCAGTGCCGGCAGCACTCATGCAGCCCCAGACCATGACACTCCCACCACCATGCTTGACTGTAGGCAAGACACACTTGTATTTGTACTCCTTAACTGGTTGCCGCCACACACGCTTGACACCATCTGAACCAAATAAGTTTATCTTGGTCTCATCAGACCACAGGATATGGTTCCAGTAATCCATGTCCTTAGTCTGCTTGTCTTCAGCAAATTGTTTGTGGGCTTTCTTGTACATCATCTTTAGAAGAGGCTTCCTTCTGGGAAGACAGCCATGCAGACCAATTTGATGCAGTGTGGCATATGGTCTGAGCACTGACAGGCTGACCCCCCACCCCTTCAACCTCTGCAGCAATGTTGGCAGCACTCATACGTCTATTTCCCAAAGACAACCTTTGGATATGACGCTGAGCACATGCACTCAACTACTTTGGTCGACCATGGTGAGGCATGTTCTGAGTGGGACCTGTCCTGTTAAACCGCTGTATGGTCTTGGCCATTATGCTGCAGCTCAGTTTCGGGATCTTGGCAATCTTCTTATAGCCTAGGACATCTTTATGTAGAGCAACAATTCTTTTTTTCAGATCCTCAGAGAGTTCTTTGCCATGAGGTGCCATGTTGAACTTTCAGTGACCAGTATGAGGGAGTGAGAGCGATAAATACCACATTTAACACACCTGCTTCCCCATTGACACCTGAGACCTTGTAACACTAATGAGTCACATGACACCAGGGAGGGAAAATTGATAATTGGGCCCAATTTGGACATTGTCCCTTAGGGATGTACTCACTTTTGTTGCCAGTGATTTAGACATTAATGGCTGTGTGTTGAGTTATTTTGAGGGGACAGCAAATTTACACTGTTATACAAGCTGAACACTCAGTACTTTACATTAAAGCAAAGTGTCATTTCTTCAGTGTTGTCACATAAAAAGAAATAATAAAACATTTTAAAAATGTGGGGGGTGTACTCACTTTTGTGAGATACTGTACATGTGATATAGTTGTGCCCCTATATCCACCCACAGAACCTGTTTAAATCTATAAAAGGAAAATAGAGCAACCTCCCCCATTCTCCGTAAAAAATAACAAGATAAAAAAAGGGAGAGTTCATATACTGCCTTGGATTGGAGTCAGGAAAGAATAATTACGGTAAGTAGTTAATACAATTTTCTGTTTTCCTGACGCCAACATGGCAGCATACATGTAATACATAATGAGTTAAACAGGGCTAAAATTTATAATCAAACTTTATTACAATAGACATGGAAGTCTGGACCACCTTTCCATCTAAGTCCATTGATGTACAAGCCCCTGGATCTTCCCTTTAGTGCCTGAGGCAGGTACACTGCACCAACCATCCTCCTGCTTTGTAGACATCTACATAGGCATTTTGAATGTGCTGTTTGATAGACTTGTGCACAACGGAAAATTTCCTTTAGTTTCAGTTTGTTGTCATTCGTAAAATACATAATTTTGTTCTGTTATATTCGTTATGTTACGTTAATTCGTTTTCAGATAATTCGTTATTTCTGTAGAGTGTCGATATTCGCTATACTGAATCTCGAATCATGTCAAATTCATGTTATATCTGCTATAATTTCTTTCGCATTGGTTAAAATTCAATATTTATGTATGTATATATATTCATGATAATGATTCGTAGTTTGGAAAGTCGTTTGTTTATTGAATCTATTAACACACACAATGACAATATCTATTCTCCTCTGCTCAAATACAATACAACACCCTTCTCACTCAGTTCTCAGTAATGCACTTTGCAAGTAATCCAACCTCCAGCACAAAATTAATCAGCTGATTGGACTGTAAGATTTACTTTGAGTTGATCTTTTGTTTCATTAGATCTTTAACGAATTACTAAATCATGTCGATTGCATTTTTTATATTCGATATAATTTCTTTCGTATTAGTTATTTTGTTGTTCTTTTATTCGGACATTCGGGTGCATCCAAATGTCCGAAAGATGCAAAATTCAGCCGAATTTCGATTCGTTACGAAATGCATTTCACATGTCTAATGTTCACACTTAAAGATGTAAAAATTGACCTAGCTGGATGAGCCCCTATCACTTCTGGAGGCTCTTGCCTGGCCGCATTGTAAGTTTTCTGAATGACCTTGACTCTCCAAGATGGCCAGGTTTTGCTGTAGGTTCCTCCTGAACTTACCTAATGGAAACACAAATATCCATCCAGAGGATTTTATTTAGGCATCTGCTAGGTAAATATTCCTTTGGTGAGTGAGAGCATCCCCTGCCTCCACCAACGGGTGAGGGTAGAAAGAGTGGCACCTTGTAAATAGTGATACAAACAGACTCAGCTGAGAGAGGCCCCATACTTTAGTGATATGGGCAAGATCTTCCGATTAAAGACCCATTCATTGGGGACCAAGCACTGGCATCAGTGGTGACAATGGTCCAGGATAATGAACCTACTGGACGGGATCAAATGAGGGTCCCCTGACATACCCATCACCAGAGGCTCCTGTGAATCTGAGGAGAAGCACTTTTAATCAGCTCAAGTGCTACCTTCTGTGTCAAAAAAAGGAAATTCCTTGGAATGTCTAGAGAATGCAGCGTGCCCAGGATAGCATAGGGATGCAAGACATGCAAGACATCATGATTTCCATCAGACCCTTGCATTGGGAAGTTGACAACTGCTTGGCCCATTCAAAGAAGGAGGAGAAAAGTACTTGCTTAAGCAATGAATTGGGCCTCTAGTCAGGTCTGCTCCAACAGTCTTGACAACACCTATCCAGCCAAATCTTCTCAGGCTGGCCAGAAGAATCCCCTTTTGAACTAGTAGATCATCTGGACTTTGAGCCAACATTAGAATACTAGGGATGAGCCGAACACCCCCCGGTTCGGTTTGCACCAGAACTTGCGAACGGAATGCTAATTTTAAAGGCTAATTTGCATGGTATTGTCCTAAAAAGGGTTTGGGGGCCCGGGTCCTACCCAAGGGGACATGTATCAATGCAAAAAAAAGTTTTAAAAACTGACGTTTTTTCGGGAGCAGTGATTTTAATGATGCTTAAAGTGAAAAAAAAAGTGAAATATTCCTTTATATGTAAAGTGGCACGTGTTTCCCGTGCTGAGAACAGTCCCTGCACAAAATGACATCTTTAAAGGAATAAAAGTCATTTAAAACTGCTTGCGGCTTTAATGTAATGTCGGGTCCCGGCAATATGGATGAAAATCAGTGAGACAAACGGCATGGGTACCCCCAACCCCTGTCCATTACCAGGCCCTTTGGGTCTTGTATGGATATTAAGGGGAGCCCCGCACCCAAATTAAAAAAAGGAAAGGCGTGGGGCCCCCATGCCCTATATACTCTCAACAGCAGTATACAGGTGGTGCAAACAAGACAGGGACTGTAGGTTTGTTGTTAAGTAGAATCTGTTTGTATATTTGAACTGGTACATTTTTAAAGTGTAGCTAAAGCCAAAAAATCTTTTTTAAGCTTTTTGGAAAACATAGGGAAGGGTTATCACCCCTGTGACATTTCTTTTGCTGTCTGTGCACCTCTTCAGAAGATTTTACCTCACTTTCTGTCCCAATGACAAATGTTTTTTTCCAATTTGGGGTTTTTATTGAAACAAGGATTGGTGATAAAGCATCAGTGGAGAGGAGAAACGCTTTTCCCATATTAACTCTTACAGGATAGAATTTCCCTTCCTAGGGTTAGATTTCATCTCACTTCCTGTTGTCTCCTTCCGTTTGCAAGTAGGAGTCATGTGTAAGTTGGATGTTTGAAAGTAGGGGCCTGCCCTATATACTCTGCAGAAATTGGGGCCTTAGGTGTTGGTGTTGCCACAACACTGTAAGCCCTCACAGGGCCCTGCTGTGAAATATTAGATCAAGAATTGTAATTACATGCCCCTGTTGAACAGGGTCAGAAAAATTGGGCCTTTGGTGATGGTGGTGGTGGTGCTGGTGCCACAACACTGAAAGTCCTCACAGTTACTCTTGGTGGGCACTGGAACGGGCCCTGCTGTGAAATATTAGATCAAGAATTGTAATTACATGTCCCTGTTGAACAGGGGCAGAAAAATTGGGCCTTAGGCACTGGTGCCACAACACTGCAACCCCTCACAGATACTCTAGTTGGAGCGCAGGAATGAGCCCTTTAACAGGGGCAGAAAAATTGCGCCTTAGTCACTGGTGGCGGCACCCAGAACCAAAAATATTCTTACAAGCTATCAGCATGATCATTGAGGAGGAAGAGGATAGTCACTCAGCATAACAGGATAGTCACTTATTCAGTTACATCAGCATCAGGTGCTTGCTATCTGGTGGTGATCCAAGACTGATTCATTTTTATGAAGGTCAGCCGATCGACCGAGACGGTGGACAGGTGCACCCTGTGATCGGTTACAAAGCCTCCAGCAGCACTGAATATGCATTCCGAAAGAATGCTGGATGCAGGACAGGCCAGTAGCTCAATTGCATACTGTGCAAGCTCTGGCCAGTGATCCATCCTCAAAACCCAGTAACCCAGAGGATTTTCGGTGGGAAAGGTGTCCAAGTCAAATCTTGCCCCTAGGTATTCCTGCACCATGTAAAACAGACGCTGGCGATGGTTGCTGGACCCGATCATACCTTGGGGGTGTGGACTAAAAAATTATCTGAATGCATCGGTCAGATGGCCACCTTCTCCACCGCTCCTTCTTTGACTGACCGAAGCCTCAGCAACACGTTGTCCAGGAACAGGAGTTTGTAACCTCCCAGTCTCTGGGAACGCGTTGCACAGACCTTTCTGCAAGGCCTCCCGAAGATGTTTCATCCTCTGCTCCCTCTGCGACGGCAGGATAAGGTCCGCAACCTTATCCTTGTAACGTGGATCAAGGAGGGTTGCCAGGCAGTAACGATCAATCTCCTTGATACCACGAATATGAGGATCCTTCCGCAGGCTTTGCAGGATCAGGGAGACCATGCAGCGTAGGTTTGCTGAGGCATTTGGTCCGGAGTCCTCTGGGTCACCAAGGACGACATGATCCGCAGCCACCTCCTCCCAGCCATGTACAAGTCCATGGGTTTCTTGGGACTGTAAATGATCTCTTAAAGACTGCTGCTGATGCTGAGTGCCAGGCTCCACCTCCATGCTGACACAATCCTCCTCCTCGCCCTCTTCCTGTGTGATCGGCGGGCACGCCGGAACACTAACTGGATAAAGGGGGCCTTGGGAGCTAAGGAAGTCCTCCTCTTCCTGCCTCTGTTCTGCCTCAAGTGCCCTCTCCATTTTTCCACGCAGCGTGTGCTCCAACATTTGGACAAGGGGGACAGTGTCACTGATGCATGCTCTGTCACTGCTCACCATCCTTGGTGATAGTGACAGGACAATGCATGCATCCCTGATCATGGCCCACTGGCATGGGGAACAAAGAACAAGCTCCCCTGACCCTGTCCTGGTGCCATAGTCGCACAGGTACTCATTGATGGCCCTCTGCTGCGTGTGCAGCCGCTGCAGCATGGCCAACGTTGAGTTACACCTGGTGGGCATGTCACAGATTAGGCTGTTCTTGGGCAGGTTAAATTCCTTTTGGAGGTCAGCCAGCTGAGCACTGGCATTATATGACCGACAGAAATGTACACAGACTTTCCTGGCCTGCTTCAGGACATCCTGTAAGCCAGGGTACCTGCCCAAGAGCCACTGCACCACCAAGTTAAGGACGTGAGCCAAACAGGGCACATGGGTCAGTTGTCTCTGTCAGAGGGCGGAGAGGAGGTTGGTGGCATTGTCGCAAACCACCATTCCTGGCTTAAGCTGGCGTGGCCTCAACCACCTCTGGAATCTCTGCCCCAGTGTGGCTCCTGTCCCCCAAGCACACCAGCTCAAGCACCGCATGGCATCTTTTGGCCTGCGTACTTGCATAGCCCTTGAACGCCTATGGAGCACCGCTGGTTACGAGGACAAAGCACAGGAAGAGGCCATGGAGGAAGAAGAAGAGAAGGGGTGGAGGAGAGAGGTGTGTCAGAATCACCAGTAGTAGCATTTTGGAGGCGTGGTGGCGGAACAACCTCCAACACTACTGCACCTTGTCCTGCATCCTTCCCAGCTGCCAGCAGAGTCACCCAATGCACCATGAAACTTAGGTAATGTCCCTGTCCATGCCTGCTGGACCATGAGTCAGCGGTAATATGCACCTTACCGCTGACCGTCCTGTCCAGCGAGGCCAAGACATTGCCTTCCACATGCCGGTAGAGAGCCGAATCGCCTTCCATGAGAAAAAGTGGCGTTTGGGAACCTGCCACTGAGGAACCGCACATTCCAAAAACTCACGGAAGGCGGCAGAGTCTACCAACTGAAAAAGTAGCAGTTGAAGTGCTAGCAATTTTGCCAAGCTAGCATTCAACCGCTGGGCATGTGGATGGCTGGGAGCGAACTTCTTTCTGCGGTGCAGCAGCTGGGGCAAGGAAATTTGTCTGGTACAATCTGACGTTGGTGTACCAATAGCAGATGGCCCGCAAGTACTTGGCTGTGACACACCTAATTCTACACCTTCATTCCTCTGGAGTGCAGGTCTCAGAGAGGACTGAAGGTATAGTGGGGTTGGAGAACCCAGCTGAGGAGGAGCAAGGAGAGGTCCTCTTTGTTCTTTGGTGTGGGTCTTTTAGGTACGCTTGCCAACGAACTGCATGGCAGGTCAACATATCTCTGGTCAAGCATGTGGTGCCCAAGCGGGAGATGTTTTGGCCACGCGAGATACGCTTGAGACATATGTTGCAAATAGCAGCGGTGCGATCTGATGCACTCGTCTCAAAAAATGCCCACACCAAAAAACTTTTGGAATAACGTGCAGAGACAGCAGCGCCCTGCACATGCGGAGCTCTGCGGTGTGATGCAGTCAGTGTGCTGCTCTTAGGCTGGCCCCTGGAGGGCATTCTGCCTCATTGGTGATGTGCCTCCTCCTCCACCACCTCTCTCCTATCAGGCACCCACGTGGAGTCAGTGACCTCATCATCCCCTCCCTCCTCATCACTGGAGCAAACCTGGCAGTATGCTGCAGCAGAGGGAACATGACTGCCAGATTGCTGTCCTTCTTGGGCACCCCCTCTGTCTGGGCTCACATTACTGCCTTTCTCTAGCTGAGTGCCATCATCGGAGCCTTCAAAATGCTGGGCATCCTCCTGGAGCATGTACCCAACACTGTGGTCAAACAGTTCGGGGGACTCCTCAGAAGGGCATGGTGGGGTTAGGGAAGGAGTGACTGGTGCCATTGAGCTGAGGGAAGAGGCCGCGTTGGCAGCTGCTTTGCCATACAAAGTACCCTGAGCCTGGGTGAGAGAGGATGAGGAAGATGAGGATGGCTTGGTCATCCACTCGACCAAGTCTTCCGCATGTTGCGGCTCAAAAAAAGGCCAAGCGTGTCCCACGGCCACGTGCTGATAAATATGCACACACAGAGCCTGCTTGCCCTCTTTTATTGGCTTGTGACTGTCTGCCTCTCCTTGTTGGCCTTCCAGACATACTTTTGGCCTGCAGTGAGATGTAGCTGCACAAAACTGGGATGTATATATACACCGATAATAATGCAGCTAGCAGAATCAACTGCCTGCCTGTAGTATTATTAGTATGAGAACACCTGCACTTGTCTTGAGGTAGCTATACTGTAGGTGCAACTGTGCAGGGTTACACAGTACACTAACTGGAAATACTTCAAGAGCCTGCCTGTGCTGTTAATAGTATCAGAAGAAGCACACAAGCACCTGGCTTCAGGTAGCTATACTGTAGGTGCAACTGTGCAGGGTTACACAGTGCACTAACGGAAATACTTCAAGAGCCTGCCTGTGCTATTAATAGTATCAGAAGAAGCACACAAGCTTGTGGCTTCAGGTAGCTATACTGTAGGTGCAACTGTGCAGGGTACACGGTACACTAACTGGAAATACTTCAAGAGCCTGCCTGTGCTATTAATAGTATCAGAAGAAGCACACAAGCCCCTGGCTTCAAGTAGCTATACTGTAGGTGCAACTGTGCAGGGTTACACAGTACACTAAACGGAAATACTTCAAGAGCCTGCCTGTGCTATTAATAGTATCAGAAGAAGCACACAAGCACCTGGCTTCAGGTAGCTATACTGTAGGTGCAACTGTGCAGGGTACACAGTACACTAACTGGAAATACTTCAAGAGCCTGCCTGCGCTATTAATAGTAACAGAAGAATCACACTAGCACCTGGCTTCAGGTAGCTATAATGTAGGTGCAACTGTGCAGGATTACACAGTACACTAAGTGGAAATACTTCAAGAGTCTGCCTGTGCTATTAATAGTATCAGAAGAAGCACACAAGCCCCTGGCTTCAGGTAGCTATACTGTAGGTGCAACTGTGCAGGGTTACACAGTACACTAACTGGAAATACCTCAAGAGCCTGCATGTGCTATTAATAGTATCAGAAGAAGCACACAAGCACCTGGCTTTAGGTAGCTATACTGTAGATCCAACTGTGCAGGGTTACACAGTACACTAACTGGAAATACTTCAAGAGCCTGTCTGTGCTAATAATAGCATCAGAAGAAGCACACAAGCACCTGGCTTCAGGTAGCTATACTGTAGGTGCAACTGTGCAGGGTACACAGTACACTAACTGGAAATACTTCAAGAGCCTGCCTGTACTATTAATAGTATCAGAAGAAGCACATGAGCACCTGACTTCAGGTAGTTATACTGTAGGTGCAACTGTGCAGGGTGCACAGTACACCAACTGGAAATACTGTAAAAACACCTCCCTGCCTGTCAGGAACAAATCTAGCTAAACTGAATACAGTGTATATATATATATATATATATATATATATATATATATATATATATATATATATATATATATATATATATATATATATATATATATATATACATACATATATACAACACCTGGGATGCATGTATATACACAATACACTGCAAGTGCAGCTAACTGACTCAACCTGCCTACTCTATCTAACTTAAATAAAATGATACTGTCTCTCTGTCTATCTATCTCTTTCCACCGCAACACACTACACAGGGCCGACGTGCAGGTGGCCTTATATAGTGTGGAGCGTGTACTAAACCCCCTGAGCCATAATTGGACAAAGCCTCCATGGCTTTGGCCAATTACGGCTCTCTGTACACACGGTGCTGTGATTGGCCAAGCATGTGGGTAATAGTGCATGTTTGGCCAATCATCAGCCAGCAATGCACTGCGATGCCGCAGTGAATTATGGGCCGTGACGCGCCACACAAATTTGCCGCGAACGGCCCATAACGTTCGTAATTTGATGAACAACTGAACACGAAGCTCATCCCTATAGAATACCATTCAAGTAATGATGGATTTGGAGCACCCCCATTTCCTCAGAGTGGCTACACAGAGATTAGGCCTTCCATAAAGGTCATCGTTGAAGTGGAGAGCCCTGAAAGGAAGACACACAAACTGAAAATGTCCATCTCCCACCGATACTCAGTTAATTTAAATTCAACACCAGTCTTCTTTGTAAGAGACACAGAGACAAATAAAAGTCTGTAAATATGTCTGAGGGAGGACTTCGAACCATTTTCCATTGCAGTCATATAATATTGATCAGAGAGGACATCCACCTCCTGAATGGAATGTGCTATTCTGGTCAGGATGAAGAAATGTTCTGGAGGGTGATGTCTGAAGCAACAAATCAACAGAGTTTTACCGTAGAAGACACCCAATGATCCCAAAAAATGTGCTTTACCATCTGACCCCGAGGGGGGTCTCTGCTCAACAAGACCTTGCGTCCTTCAGAAAGGTGTCCTTGCACACTCTTCCATTTTCTCTTGAATGTTTTCCATTCTGGCAAAAGGATCTTAAGTCCTGGAATGTAGAGTGGACCAAACTAGCAGAGAGAACTCACCAGAGCCTCAACTCCTATGTGGGGGAAGGCCAGACTAACCACCGATTGCTCTTGGAATAGTGCTTAGCATTGGGATGTACATGTGAATTTTAATTGTGACCAATAAAGAGTATGTTTGACATTCCAAGGATGTGTGTCACTCAAACATATAAACACTGTTATACAGCAATCAAGAGCCGACTACAAGCACCATGCATCTGCTCAGCAAAATTAGGACATCCAGGGTTGAGCAGCAGTAAGTCACTTGGATCAGTCATAACTTCTGGTCAAAGGGCAAGACTTGTCCTCATACAGGCACTTACGACCACCCTGCCTGAGGACAGGTTTGTTGACCAAGGCCTTGGCTTTAAAGCCCTCTTCATTGTCACTGAATGCAGCACTGCCTTAGGGGACCATTCATAACAACAAATGCTACTTCAACCACAAAATCATCTGAGCACTTAAGCTCACCAAGAGCACTAATAATCTGCTGTTTCAGCAATTCATGGGTGATGGTGACCTCGAGATTCTGGGTCCCGACTTTTTTGTGCCTCCCATCAAGTCCTGCGTTCACTGGCTTACAAGCACCCCCTGCCTCTCAACATGAATCTCTCAGATATGCATCAATTCATTAATCGAGGTGACAGCCAATGGAAACTGGATCTTCCCTGGTAGGAATAACACTCCTGACCAAATGCATAATGGTCCATACCTTTGCAGTAGGGTAAAGTGCGGCAAAGTGTGTATTACTGCAATGCATATTAAGTTCATTAGCATGATGCAGTGCCATTCTTTTGACCAGAGAATCAGCATTTCTCTCTGGGGTAGGGTATATTAATATAAAATTTCACTACTGCGACATGTTCTAAATCTCTTTACCTTTCCAATCATTGGGGGGTATGGAAGGCCCTGTCTTGAAAACTTGAATTATGTTCTGACTTCGAAGGCAGTCATCTGGGTCATCCCATGCTGGGCTTGCTTAACTGCCCTAATGATGAATGGCTGGACACAAGAAGAATTCAAAAAAATTTCTTAGCCTCTTCAAGGAGGATGACTGACCCTCTTCTACCCCTGGTGTAGCCAAGTGTAAGGCAAGGGTGAATGGCTTGGATAAAGCTGCCCTCAGAGCCTGTAATGGGCTTGGGGCCTCCTTGGTTAGGAGGGCTAATTGGGATGCCCTGAATTTATCTGCAGGGCTGCATTCTTGAAATTGTGTCCAGGGTCCGCTGGCATAAGTGGCTGGATAACTCAGTTAGAGACTCACTAATTACTTGCCCATTAGGGGCCATGACTTGCTGGCTCTCAGCATCCTTTGAGAGATCTCAGTGGCAATATCCATAGACGTGTCTGCTAATAGGTCCACACCGCAGGCCAGCACTTTTTACTCTTTTGTCACTGGTAATGCTCAGGGGAGCAAAAATGTCAATACTCACTGATAACTTTCTGCACCTCATGGGCGAGACCTGCGGGACTGAAAGAGCCACTGTCTATACCGGACATGACATGGCAACGGTCTTTTAGCTTGACCTTAAGCTAGGCAACCCTCATGGAAAAGCACTCTTTTTCCTTTTCTTACTTACCAAACTGATGGTCCCCACCTGAGCACATGGAGGTATTGGCTATGTGTCAGAAAGTTCCTATTGGAGCAAGCATGTCAGGACTGTGCAGAAAGAAAAAGGAAGGAGACTCAGAGAAGGAAGCAAACGAATCATAGACATGTACCAAAATCACCTTCCTCCTCCTCCCATTCACTTGAAGCATAAGCAAGGAGAAACAGAAGATGTTTCCAGTGCAAAACCCACCTCACACATGTGAGAGCCTGGACATGCTATAACAAAGATGGCCGCCACATAAGGCCCTCTGCACAGTGCAAGCATGGACTCCATAGCTGGCCCTAAGATCAGAAAGAGCCACAAAATCTGGACCCAATTTGTGTATGCATGCTGGTCACAGGAAAAGCCAGAGATGAAAGGAAAAAAACTGCAGACAAAAGAAGAAAAACAAATCGCTCCCACAAAGGAAAAATGATGAATCCTAATAACGGTAAAGGCAAGGGAGGAGAAAACAAAAAGGGATTGCACATACCTGTGGGAGTAAGATAACCAAACACCAGCTTGGGTGAAACACATGAGGTTCTGACATCTCTAGTTAGATAACTTTTTCTACCTTACATGAATATGGAATAGGAAGTGATAGCTAATCTGTACTAAGTAGGGGGGATTCCCCCTCTCAGACACATGTCCCCATAACAATTGTCCCTATAGGAATATTACCTCTATTCCTTTAGGGGAATTGCAAAATAGTGGATCTTCTGTCATTTTTTGTTTCAGGGACAGTAGCCAATAGTGGAGACAAATACATAAAAAATTGGCGGGTTCAGACCATTCCCCACTTTACCCAGAAAGAAAATTGGCTTTACATACATCTTCTTGAGTCTAAATTCAACAGACAGAAATTTTTGTAATTATCTGCATACTGTCTGGGTTAGCTACTAATGGTCATGTGGTAAACATTCACATTTAAATGCTTTCAAAATAATTACAATTTTTAGCAATAAAACATACAATTGAGATGTACTGTGGAATTTTGTTTTGTAACAAAGAAAATATTGCTTGAATTACTTGACTTGAGCTTGGTCTGGTTCGAATGTTTGGATTGTCAGCATATCATTATAGCAAAGTACTAGATGTATTATGCATATAATTCCATCATTTATCTTACTCTGAATGACTAGGTGATCCCATTTCTCCCGTTCATCATGAATTTGCCATTTTCAGGACACAGGAAATGAGATGAAAATATTCTGAACTGGATTAATCACAGATAGATAAATGAGCAATAGTAAGATTTTGCAGATGCCACTTCTGAGTTTCACAGACAGAAGACCATTGATCATTACAACCAAAAGATAATTTCCATGAATTTGCTGTCAACTGTCATTGTTGTAAATACCCTTTTGTAGAAGTTGCCGGCTATTCAGACCATTGTTTATAAACTTAGCTGGTGTGTTGATAATGGAATTTACTTTTCAAAATCTACTATTATGATTATGAAAGACCCATTTAGAAAAATGCATGCACACCACTGAGGTAGCATGG
Source organism: Lithobates clamitans (assembly GCA_037952925.1). NCBI lineage: Eukaryota > Metazoa > Chordata > Amphibia > Anura > Ranidae > Lithobates > Lithobates clamitans. Next base: position 1,498,540 of record JBBGZY010000929.1, read on the forward strand.
GAGCACGGTTGACATGCAATATACATATTCTGATGGAATCTGTTTATAGACTGGATAACTTATTTTTTTCCAGTAGCTGGCCATTACAGTAATTGAATTATTGGTAGTAAGGTTCACAGAGAACGTACACTTAATGTGCTGTATTACCACAACTACATGAAAATTGTTCAATGTAAAAAGGTCTCTTTGTGGCTATATTTTTTACAGTTCTTGATTTGCTTTTGCAAACAGTCTGGTGCCATAAAAGGACACCAGGACATAAAGGTGCCGTCTTTGAAGCAATAATATCCCAGATGGACCTTTACTTTCATAATGAGAGCTACAGATGACAGGATATATTAGGTTGTACCTGGAGTGTAATCTATTGTTTTAGTGCTATAATCAAACCATGTGAATACACAGTGTGCATGGGTTCAATTTGCACAGAGACCCCAAACATGTTCTACTTTTACATAGCTTTTAGTAAACTATCATAAAGCCATGCTGTTATTTTTGAGAAAAAAACACAAAAAATGCTGTATGGCTTTTTGATACAGCTATTCAAAATACAAGATTTAACAACAGTCATTGGTATATAGTATAACAATACAGTGTCTAAACATAAATCATATAAAATCAGAATGAAACAGTTATAAAGGTGGTACTTTTAGACAAGAACAGGTGAACTAGAGTTAAGGAAAGGTCGTCTCTTTGTGGCTCTGTTATGACATCTTTCCTGTTTGACCCAAGGGAACAAATTAAGGCTTCAACAACCTATTTTTTGATTGCATGTCCTCTTTGTCTTTCTAACAGATTGTTTTGTATCATTTTCTGGATTCTCTTGAAATATACCCTATGACACCGTTCAGTTTTTACAATGAATGAACTTAATGAGATCACCAGCAATAACGAGGAACACATAGGATTTATGGCTGCAGCTTGAAGAGTATTTGCAAAGTTCTAGTTTGTTATTAATGGAGCATTTGTTAAAAAGGACCTTTCTTTAAGCATGGCTAATAGATCCTAGCACATCAAAACTGTACTGCTCTCTACTATCATTCATAAAATATATGTATGCATCAGCATTTCATTTAGTGTGTGCTCTACAGCATATTAAGTTGTAACCCATCATTTAACAGAGGGCCCAATGTGAAGGTCAGAATTTATAGCGGATGATGAGTCAAGCGTATGTGATAAGAGTGTGATGATAGAATCTAGAGAGCAAACTATTGGAAAGAATAGGCCTGGAGATAAAAGTAAAGTTAAGTGAAAGGACAAGATGGCTAGAGCTTGGGATCAGATCAAGGTTCAAGTGGGTATAAAGGCAGATGGTTTTTATCCTTAATGCATTCTATGCATTAAGGTAAAAAAACCTTCTAGGTGCGGTGCCCTCCCTCCTTATAGAAAGAGAGAGACTACCGCGCTATATTACATCAAAAAGGTACCTAATGTAAATATTGATACTAAATTGTGATAAAAATAAAAAATAATACTCTTATAGTAAAAAGTAGGATGTAGCAAAAGCAGCCACTCAAAGTGAGATACACACATTATAAACAATAAATATAAATGAGCAGCGCTGTGAATAAACGTATAATGGTGAAAATATAACAGTGTAAATGGGATAGATAAATAAACCCAATTAATTGGATAACATAGTTCATAAATCAAAACATGAGATGTTTGGTAAACAGTCTGAACACATTAATTAGAATCCAGATGGATATAGTAAAGAGACATAGGCACAGGCCCCAGTCTGAAGGCAGAAATGAAGATACAAAGTGGATCCTTCACCGCACCACTGTGATAACTAAAAATGAAATGAGCGCTTACCAAACGGCAAGCATAAGGGGGCTTGCGACCTTAACCCGGTCAGGGCCTTTCATAGAATGAAGACAACGGCATGCCACTTCATATACTTTGGAATAATAACCCGCTGTCCACCAAGTAACCAGGCAATCCCTCTAGCATAGGGATGATATACTCCTAGCTGGGGGTTGTTCTCATTAGAGATACCCCGGAGAGAGAGAGGAGAACAACATAGCGTAATCCTGGTTTAAATTTTAATAAAAGGAATTAAAATCACACTTACAATGTGGTAGATACACATGAACATAAGAAGCCGGCCGGCTAGAGGCGACCACCCGTCCTGCAGATGGTAGATGCAGCATGTCAGCACGTCAGCATGCCCGACGCATGTTTCGTCACACAGTGACGTCGTCTGGGGCACGGGCGACGCACTGACGTGTCGCACCTAAATAACAAAATAAAGCAGCCAAGCCTCGTAGTGAGACAAGACCGGAAATCACCTTGCGCAAGGTGATTTCCGGTCTTGTCTCACTACGAGGCTTGGCTGCCCCAGTCTGAAGGCAGAAATGCAGATACAAAGTGGATCCTTCACCGCACCACTGTGATAACTAAAAATGAAATGCGCGCTTACCAAACGGCAAGCATAAGGGGGCTTGCGACCTTAACCCGGTCAGGGCCTTTCATAGGACGAAGACAACGGCATGCCACTTCATATACTTTGGAATAATAACCCGCTGTCCACCAAGTAACCAGGCAATCCCTCTAGCATAGGGATGATATACTCCTAGCTGGGGGTTGTTCTCATTAGAGATACCCCGGAGCGCAAGGTGATTTCCGGTCTTGTCTCACTACGAGGCTTGGCTGCTTTGTTTTGTTATTTAGGTGCGACACGTCAGTGCGTCGCCCGTGCCTCAGATGACGTCAGTGTGTGACGAAACGTGCGTCGGGCGTGCTGACGTGCTGACATGCTGCATCTACCGTCTGCAGGACGGGTGTTCGCCTCTAGCCGGCCGGCTTCTTATGTTCTATGTTATCCAATTAATTGGGTTTATTTATCTATCCCATTTACACTGTTATATTTTCACCATTATACGTTTATTCACAGCGCTGCTCATTTATATTTATCCCTCCCTCCTTATACTTACCTGAACCCCATCACGATCTAGCGATGTGCATGAGAGAAGCGGTTCTCTCTGGTCTCTCTCTCCTCATTGTCTCACACAGCAGCAGGAACCATTGCCTCATGCTGCTGTCAATCACAGCCAGTGAGCTAATGAGTGTAGAGCAGGGAGCGGGGCCGAGCCACGCTCAGTGTGTGAATGGACAATGTCCGTTCACAGGAGCGTGCCTTGGGAGCGAGCCTGCTCAAGTGGCCCCATAGCAAGAGGCTTGCATTTGGGGGCACTCAGCAGGGGGGGAGCCAGGACTGCCAGCAGGAGACCCAAAAATAAGAGCATCAAGACTGCGCTGTGCAAAACGATTGCACAGAGCAGGTAAGTATAACATGTTTTTTTTTTAAGACAACCTTTAGAATCACCTTAAATATATGTTTCTAAAAAAGAAGGGGTAAGTAAGTTTTTTACTAAAGTTCTATTCTTCTTCATTTTTTTCATCATCTAATCAAACATTATGTCAAACCACTGAATTGCTTTATGACAGATGATCACTTTTCTTTTTATTGGGACTGCCATGCCAGATGGGCAGGGATCTCATAGTCTTTAAAAGGTGGAGTTTGCTGGCAAAATTTGAAAAATGATGGATAAGGATCCTTTGAGATACGGATTTACCTTTCCAAATTAAGCTATAGTGGTAATGTGATAGTGATTGTTATCCCAGTCTGGGTTACATTGGCAATAAAATGTTCCTGAGGCAGTCCAGGGACAATTGGGGGCCTTGGCGTGGATATTTGTGGCAGTTACAGTCAGTTTACTCATAAGACGCACATCCAAAGACCTTGGACTTGTAAGGAGGTCAGCTGTATTATATATAACATGTTTTTGTAACTACTTTGTATTTGTTATTTATAATAAATGGCTGCTATAGTAAGTTGACTTCCAAAGAAAAAGTTGTCACCTGGTCATTAGGTGTGGCCAAATGGTTATTTGGTATTAAAGGTAAATTTGCAAAGCCTCAGTGTCTGCAATCCCTTAGTAAGGTATGAGCTCAATCACAATCAGGAAAATCAAATATATGGAATATATGATATCCAACAGATAATAATTTTATAGATATATAAATTATGTACTGTATTTGGATCTTATGATCACTGTGATGTATGGTATATTAAAATTAAATATTATAACATAAAAAGACAAAAGATGGCAGGCACCATTTAGTAACAGTGCACAAAGCAGATCCGAAAATAACTTTCTTATATTGTACCCTATATTGATTGAATACAAAAATAACAAAATGCATCAAAACATTTGAACATCATTTAATACACGGGCTTTTTTGGAGACAACCTGCCATTCCATGGATTGAAAATGTATAAAGTGACTCTCCAAAATGCATACAAAAAACATGAAAATCATAATATACAATGCATATCATAAAGTGCTGATCAAAAAAAATGTGCAGCCCATATATGTGCAAATCGTATATATTCAATATAAAGTGCACTGTATATGACTATAATACGAATTCCGCATGGAGTTTGCTAAAAAAACACCTGAAGGACTCCAAGATGGTGAGAAATAAGATTCTTTGGTCTGATGAAACCAAGTTAGAAATTTTTGGCCTTAATTCTAAACGGTATGTGTTGAGAAAACCAGGCATTGCTCATCACCCGTCCAATACAGTCCCAACAGTGAAGCATGGTGGTGGCAGCATCATGCTGTGGGGGTGTTTTTCAGCTGCAGGGACAGGATGACTGGTTGCAATCGAGGGAAAGATGAATGCGGCCAAGTACAGGGATATCCTGGACGAAAACCTTCTCCAGAGTGCTCAGGACCTCAGACTGGGCCGAAGGTTTACCTTCCAACAAGACAATGACCCTAAGCACACAGCTAAAATAATAAAGGAGTGGCTTCACAACAACTCCGTGACTGTTCTTGAATGGCCCAGCCAGAGCCCTGACTTGAACCCAATTGAGCATCTCTGGAGAGGTCTAAAAATGGCTGTCCACCAACGTTTACCATCCAACCTGACAGAACTGGAGAGGATCTGCGAGGAGGAATGGCAGAGGATCCCCAAATCCAAGTGTAAAAAACTTGCTGCATCTTTCCCAAAAAGACTCATGGCTGTATTAGATGAAAAGGGTGCTGCTACTAAATACTGAGCAAAGGGTCTGAATAGTTAGGACCATGTGATATTTCAGTTTTTCTTTTTTAATAAATCTGCAAAAATGTCAACAATTCTGTGTTTTTCTGTCAATATGGGGTGCTGTGTGCTGTACATTAATGAGGAAAAAAAATGAACTTAAATGATTTTAGTAAATGGCTGCAATATAACAAAGAGTGAAAAATTGAAGGGGGTCTGAATACTTTCCGTCACCAATTTATCTATATATATCTATATATAGATAGATGAATAGATAGATAGATAGATAGATAGATAGATAGATAGATAGATAGATAGATAGATAGATAGATAGATAGATAGATAGATAGATAGATAGATAGATAGATAGATAGATAGATAGATAGATAGATAGATAGATAGATAGATAGATAGATAGATAGATAGATAGATAGATACTTTTATATATTTTTTATTATATTCACACACAGTGCACTTTATATTGAATATACTGTATGAGATTTGCACATGTAAGGACTGCACATTTTCTTTGAACAGCACGTTATGATATGCATTGTATGTTATGATTTTCATTTTCTTGTTTGAATTTTGCACACTGTTAGAATTACACAAAGATTGGTAATTTATATTGCACACAGGCACAGTAACCTTATACATTTTCTAGCACACTGTGAACACTGTGCTTTTCCAGCAGCAGTAGTTGGTGTATGAGATATTAATTTACCGGTATGTGGATATAGACCCATTTTGCAATGCAGTATTTTCTATAAATCATTTCATGGATTGAACAAGCCTAAAGCTGGCTTACATGTTGTGAAACAACTTAATTCCCTCATTCACACTAAACAGTGTGGATGGACATATCTGCAGTGCCAGCTATTGTATTCATGCAGCCAGCACATCCAATTAATATTCCCATTGGACACTGAATAGGCAACATGGAAAAATCAGCAGTATGACAACCACTACTGACAGTGTTTCTGTTTTAAAACAATCACTTTGGTTATTATCTATGTTATGGGGCAGCTCACTCTGAACTCTGAATAAATTAATCAGTCAGAATAAACTCTACATATATTTCCCCAAATCTGTTAAAGAGCATATGCTAACTCAGTAGCCATATCTTCTTTAAAATATATAGTTGAATAGTTTTGGATTTCAAGTAAAGGTGATCCCTTTTACAGGACTCTGAAGGTGCCACCCACTCGCTTTCCCACTGCCCATGTATGGTGTCACTTCCAGGCTCAGAGCAGTAAATCCCAGTTACTGTACCAGGGAAGAAGCTAACAAGGCATGATCTGTGCTTGATTAGCTGCAGTGAAGTGCAGGGGAGACATCTAATAGACCCCTGATGTCTCTATTAACAGGACTTGCCCATGCTATCACATAGAGGACTTGTTAGCAATAAAGTTAAAGAGTAACTCCACTTTTGTTGAGAAAAAAAAAAAAACATTCCCCTCTGGATGATCTATGTACATTGCAGGGATTTTTGTTGCAGAGTCCTATCTTTTGTTATTGTGAAGAATTAGCCGTTTGTCTGTGTCCATATACAGAGTAAATGTGTATGGGAGTGATTTTATAATTATCAATCAGCTGCTGTACCTGCAGGGCTCCAATGCGTGATTTCCTATTGGGAGTATCTCACCAAAAATTACATGTTTGTTGCAGGGGATTCCCAAAATCTTACTTGTATCTTAGTGCAGACTAATCAATGAGCCATTCACACAAGCAGGAAATTACATATGGGGGGGGGGGCATTCTGTATATAATCTATGTACAGAACACCTCCAGACTGCCATATTGCATTTTACAGAAAATTACAGAGCTGTAGATTGAAAAGGAAAGGTAATTTTTAATAACATACAATTCCAACATGACTTGTGTAGCAATTGTATACTCTCTATTATTATTATTTTTTTTTTGTTTGCTAATTTTGTTCCCCATGAAAGTGGAGCTACCCTTTAACCACTAGCCGACCAGCAGACACAGTTATACTAGGTATTAGATATTTTATTGTGTTATGTGCGCTAAAATTTATTTTAGTGTACTTTTTCCTGAAAATGCAGTATGTGTTTGATAAACAATTAAAAAAAATATTTAGCAACATTAAAAATTGCAACTACCACCATTTTAATCTACCGGATCGCTGCTAATATATCATTATTTTGGGGTTTAAAGTAATTTTCTAGCAAAATTGCAGATACCACTTGTGAAAAATGAGTAGAAAATGTAGAAAAGTGGTAAAGTAGATGTGAAATCCAAACCAATTTTAAAAATAAAATGCTTGGTTTCACCTTTTTTTTCATCTTTTTTTTATTTAGGTGTTTCTGATCTCCTGGAGCCTCTTTGCTGCCACTTCCTGTCTTTTTTTGCTTATTTTGTAAAAGCTGCAGATTTAATAATATTGAAAATTATTTCTGAAATTACATTAATACATTAATGTTTTTTTATGAAATTTTAGTAATTGAATTTGCATATACTTTAAGAACACAAATACATAAAGGCTCCATCTTTTATAGGAAACCATATGTTTGGTTTTACACACATACAGTATGTTCTATCTTATTATCTACATTATTAAAGTGGTTTAAAGAGGTAGTCTTGTAAATTACTCATAAAATGTTCTTCCACATTTCCACATCTTATATTGCCAACATTCTACCTTTTAAGTACCTCTACATTGTAATACCAGCTTCCAATTCATCTGAAATAACGATTCTCTCCCTTGTCCAATTTTTTGTAGCTGACAATGGAGTGACATTAATCCTATAGCCTGTTTTTAGAATTCTGTGTCCCCTGTGCCTTATTGTACATTTATTGGCATTAACTTGTAGCTTCCTCATTCTTGCTCATTTTTTTCCAATTTTCTCACTCATTAATCATTTTGTTTACTCCTCCACACCTTAGTAATCCCTGTTATAGATCTTTTTGTCATCTGCAAATTGCATTCCTTTCCTTTCAGACCATTTGTTATTTTACTAATGAACATATTACACTGAAAGGTCCCCAGCAGATATCCCCGAGGTCTACAAGCCTGTTACTTATACAAATTAACCCCCCTTACCACCAGCACATAGGTCTTACAGGCATTTTCAGTGTGCTTTATCCATTCCAATCCAATCATATTTCAATTCTCTAAACAACAAGAGAAATATCTACCTTTATTAAAAAATTGTATCATGTTTTCATTACAGTAAGATTAAATGCTCCAGGTTTTTTGTTTACTGCGACCTTAGCAATCTATGTGTTTGCATGGAATGCACACAGAATAGTAGCATACAGCCATCTGGGTGCATGCATGCAGGGGTGGCTCCAAAGGACCCTATAAGGTGAAGGAATCATCCTAAATTGGAATATCATGGCTGGCACTTTGAGGACCATCTGATTCAGGTAAATAAGAAAACTTTACAACATCAAGGATTATAGTAATGTGTAAGTTAATTCATCAACATTTGAAATAGTTAAAAATAAAATATGCCTAGGGCTGCATTTTTAAGCATTTTTGTTGGGCACTTTCAAAGTATTTTACAAGCTTAGTCAAAGTGTTTTTGCATGTTTATCAGGCTTCAAGTGTTTCCTGGGCTTGGAAAGGGAGCGGGGGGGGGGGGGGCCCATATGTCATAGTTGAGAACAGAGAAAATGGCTTGAAAGTAATTAATCTGTCTTAATACAATTTAACTCCTGAGGGAACAAATGTTTATATGACTTGGTTTGACATCACGAGGACAATACTTTGCAGGGTGACTCAGAAAAAAAAATTCATTGGTCAAGTTACACCATATGGGATTCCATGGCCTTCTGAGACCTTTTAAACCTTTTAGAGGAAAATTATGACATAAAAAGGAGATTGATAACATTGATTTGGAGGACCTCCTCCTATAGGCTAAGGAGTCTGATGTTCTTGATTTTCCTGTTGATTCCTTTAAAAACAAGTCCAAAACAATGTACACTAACCCAAATATTTATACTTTTCTTCAACAAGTGATTAAGAAAATTACATCAATGCTTATTCAGGGTATCCATCAGTGGTGTCGCTAAGGGGTGGCTTTTGGGGCTATAGCCCCGAATCTGGGGCCCACAGCCCAGAGTCTCTGCAGAGGTCTTCAAGGGGAGGGGAGGCTCTCTGGGGATCCTGACGTAAGGGAGAGGCTCTATGGGGACCCTGATGCAAGGGGGAGGCTCTCTGGGAACCCTAATGTAAGTGGGAGCTCTCTGGAGACCCTGATGCAAGGGGGAGGCTCTCTGGAGATCCTGATGCAAGGGAGAGGCTCTCTGGGAACCCTAATGTAAGTGGGGGCTCTCTGGAGACCCTGATGTAAGGGGGGGCTCTCTGGGGACCATGATGTAAGTGGGGGGCTCTCTGGAGATATATACACACACATATATTACTCTATATACATGTGTATCCCTGCCCAAGCATATTACTTTCTTTACTATGCTGCTATGGGCTCTGGATACAGATCTATTGTAGACCTAGCAACGCCTCTGGTATCCATTATCCTAATTTAGATTGTTCTCCAAAGAGAGGCCTTGGAGAGGCTTAGCAGTAATTATAACATCGCTATTAAACTGTCTGACAAGGGGAGAAATGTGGTTGCCATGGAACTAAAACTATGTGCTATACGATTTTACAAAAAAAAAGAGAATGGTAAAAACCTATCTCCATGTCATTGATTGAGAAATTTAATAGAGAGTTTCATAACAATACTAGCATTTAGCATTCTACAATGACATCATTTCCAGGGATACATGGGGATTTATGAGAGTGCAGTTCCCTAAGGTGGCTAATTTTTAAGTTCTCCCTAAGACACACAAAGATATCAAAAATCACACTGGTAGACCAATTGTCTCCAATAGGGGCATCCTGATGGAGTCTGAAGTATAGCCATGTTGTAGACGCACATTTGAGAGCCCAAATTTTCAGCATCCCATCATTCCTCAAGGACACCATTTACTTTCGGAAAATTGTGGAAGATTTATGATTCCCCAAGAATGCCTTTTTGTTCACCACTGATGTAGAGGCACCTTACAGTAATATACCTCATGACAAAGACCTCAGGACCATCGAGATGGTGCTTTGTCAAAGAAGCAGGGAACGTTGGCCATATAATCAGTATATTGTGGAAGTCTTGGTATATATTTTTTTACTGCAACATCTTTAGGCTGGGTTCACACTGCCGCATGGAGCTGCTCACTGCAGGGGTCTGGTGCATTCCTGTTCACCGTTTTAGGTCCGATTTCAGTCTGAATTTTTGGCTGAATTCGGACCTGAAATGGACCAGAAGACATACAGGACTCCTGTGCAAGTCAAACTGGAGCAGCTCTGGAGATGTGTGGACCGGCTCCATTGAGAGCCGGTCTCAATCTCCTACAATGTGATTTGGATGCGGGGAAACCCGCATCCAATTCTCAATAGTGTGAACCCAGCCTTAGTTTTGATGGTTCCCAATTCCACCAGATACAAAGGAGTGGATATGGGCATGTGTTGTGCCACTTCTTACACCAACCTGTATCTGGGGAGTAGGGATGAGCTTCGAGTTCGAGTCGAACTCATGTTCGACTCGAACATTGGCTGTTCGCAAGTTCGCAAACAGAGAACAATTTGGGGTGTTCGCGGCAAATTCGAATGCCGCGGAACACCCTTTAAAAGTCTATGGGAGAAATCAAAAGTGCTAATTTTAAAGGCTTATATGCAAGTTATTGTCATAAAAAGTGTTTGGGGACACAGGTCCTGCCCCAGGGGACATGGATCAATACAAAAAAAAGTTTTAAAAACGGCCGTTTTTTCAGGAGCAGTGATTTTAATAATGCTTAAAGTCAAACAATAAAAGTGTAATATCCCTTTAAATTTCGTACCTGGGGGGTGTCTATAGTATGCCTGTAAAGTGGCGCATGTTTCCTGTGTTTAGAACAGTCTGACAGCAAAATGACATTTTGAAGGAAAAAACTCATTTAAAACTACCCGCGGCTATTGCATTGCCGACAATACACATAGAAGTTCATTGATAAAAACGGCATGGGAATTCCCCAAAGGGGAACCCCGAACCAAAATTAAAAAAAAAAAATTATGTGGGAGTCCCCCTAAATTCCATACCAGGCCCTTCAGGTCTGGTATGGATATTAAGGGGAACCCCGGCCAAAATTTAAAAAAAAAAAATGACGTGGGGTTCACCCTAAAGCAAAGAAGAGAAGAAAAGAAGAAGAGAAGAAGATGAAGAGAAGAGCGGGAGCCTCCCTCCATGCCATGGATGCGGAGCGGCCCGAGGAGAAGAAGATAGAAGACGCCGAGGAGGAGATGCTGGACGAGAACGCCGGAGGAAGAACCAGAAGAGCCAGAAGAACCAGAAGAACCAGAAGATGAAGGAAGATAGAAGAAAGAAGAAGTATTTAAATAAAGGAATTGTCAAAAACTGTCTCTTGTCATTTTTAACATTTTTGACAGTTTTTTAGTGAAATGGTAGGGGTACAAACCCCCTTACCATTTCACACAGGGGGGGAGCTGGGATCTGGGGGTCCCCTTGTTAAAGGGGGCTTCCAGATTCCGATAAGCCCCCCGCCCGCAGACCCCCACAACCACCGGTCAGGGTTGTGGGGATGAGGCCCTTGTCCTCATCAACATGGGGACAAGGTGTTTTGGGGGGCTACCCCAAAGCACCCTCCCAATGTTGAGGGCATGTGGCCTGGTACGGTTCAGGAGGGGGGGCCGCACTCTCGCCCCCCCCCTCTTTTCCTGCGGCCTGCCAGGTTGCGTGCTCGGATAAGGGTCTGGTATGGACTTTTGGGGGGACCCCATGCCATTTTTTTTTTTTTGGCGCGGGGTTCCCCTTAAAATCCATACCAGACCTGAAGGGTCTGGTATGGAATTTAGGGTGAACCCCACGTCATTTTTTTTTTTTTTCATTTTGGCCGGGGTTCCCCTTAATATCCATACCAGACCTGAAGGGCCTGGTATGGAATTTAGGGGGACTCCCACGTCATTTTTTTTTTTTAATTTTGGTTCGGGGTTCCCCTTTGGGGAATTCCCATGCCGTTTTTATCAATGAACTTCTATGTGTATTGTCGGCAATGCAATAGCCGCGGGTAGTTTTAAATGAGTTTTTTCCTTCAAAATGTCATTTTGCTGTCAGACTGTTCTAAACACAGGAAACATGCGCCCCTTTACAGGCATACTATAGACACCCCCCAGGTACAAAATTTAAAGGGATATTACACTTTTATTGTTTGACTTTAAGCATTATTAAAATCACTGCTCCTGAAAAAACGGCCGTTTTTAAAACTTTTTTTTGCATTGATCCATGTCCCCTGGGGCAGGACCCAGGTCCCCAAACACTTTTTATGACAATAACTTGCATATTAGCCTTTAAAATTAGCACTTTTGATTATTCATGTTCGTGTCCCATAGACTTTAACGGTGTTCGCGTGTTCGAACAAACTTTTTTCCTGTTCGCATGTTCTGGTGCGAACCGAACAGGGAGGTGTTCGGCTCATCCCTACTGGGGAGTGGGAACATCAGCTATTTGCAGATGAGGATCTGTCCACATATACCAACCACATGATATCATGGCATTGTTATATGAATTATGTATTTGCCACATGGGAGGACCCAGAATGTCTATTAGAATGATTTCTTTCTTAATTGAACATCAATGACTTCAATTAGAAGCTTACAATTATATATGAAAATCACAAGGTCACTTTTCTTGAAGAGGAGGTCCAGTCTGTCAGGGTTGGGCTCAGTCTTTCCTTCTCAGGGCAGGCCGCTTAGCTGTCGGTTAATTGCTAACTCTAAATCTTTCCACAGTGACTCACCTGTTGATGATATCCTGTTCGTCAGTCCTGCTGGTTAATAAAGCTGTTCAGTTCAGATCATCTCTGCCTTTACCTTGGCCAACACATCCAGAGATTCTCTCCTGTGTACCTGTTGAAGACTCGCTTGCCTGACGTCCCTTCTGGTTCCTGATCCTGCTTGCTGTTCCACTACGCTAATTCTCCAGTTCCCTGATTTCCTAGCCTGCCCTTAAGTATGCTGATCTCTGGCTCCCTGACGTCCTGGCTTGTCTGACTATCCATTCCGGTTACCAAACTCTGGCTATGATTTGATTATTTTGCGATGTTTACCTTCTACTATTATTATTATTATTATTATTAAACAAGTGTGATTTTAACTCCACTTCTGTCATGGTCTGATTCATGGTTTCTATCAGTAGGCGAAGGCCATGAATTCAGAAGATGCAGTCAATCCACTTGTTGGTAATATTTTTTCAAGGTTGGATAAGCAGGATCAATGTATGGATCAATCAATGGATCAATTTCACGTCTGAATCGCATGGCTCACCTGGAATCTCCCACTGTGGCTGCTCCTATACAACCTGTGTTGCAGGCTGTCCCTGCTGCTGCTCCAGTCTCTGTGCGGGCACGCGCCTCGAGTATTACCTCTATAAGAGGTATGTCTCGTTCCACTTTGCTTCCCCAGTGATTTGGGGGTGATCCAGTTCAATGAGAAGGGTTTCTCAATCAGGTTGAGACATACTTCGAGATGCGGTCCCAGGCATTTCCCACAGAAGGAAGCAAAGTAGGTTTTGTGATATCTTTGCTTTCTGAGAGAGCCTTGACCTGGGCAAACCCTCTATGGGAGATGAAAAAACCCGTTGTCCTGAGTTACCCAGAGTTTGCGGCTTCCTTTAAAAGGGTGGAAGGGTTTGGCGCTGTTCCTATTTAGTTTCCTACCTCCATATAGGTTACTAGATTAAAATAAAATAAATTCTTAGGTGCACCGTGCATATATCAAATATTGAATACAATATGGATTCCCAAGTATACTGTGCATGAGTCAATTAAATATTCTGCTGCAATATTGTGCAATCATAGGTGATGCTTAGACATAACTTAAATGCTTACATATGTAATATTGCTAGGGGGGAAAGAAAGGGGGGGGGAAGGGGGGGGGGAGAAGGGAGTGAGATAGGGAAGTGGGGAGGGGGTGTAGGAAGTCTGTTCCTAAGGAAAATTACAACAACAAGTTAAAGTGCAAATGTGCTGGTGCAATCCAAAAGGCAACAGTGACAAGATAAGGTGCAAACGTGCTTCAAAAATTCTTTAGTAAGTCTCTCGTGCCATATTCTTGTGCTGTGGTGATAATCCTTCACTTATAATATCTCTTTGCTCTGAAAGTGCAGCCACTCACCAGATCACTTCACCCCTGCGGGGGTAGTAGGCAGTTACCGTTTTATCGCCACTGTACAGCGATCGCTGGCGGGCTCAGGATCGTGGTATATCATATATAAAGAGAGAGGGAGTGCCCATAGCGTAAAATTGCTTTAAAAAAGTTTTATTACACAAAATGAAAGGGTACTCACACTTTTACAGTAAAAATCAAGCGAAATGGTAAAAACGTCAGAACCGTCATAAATATCCTTCAGCGCTGGTACAGGAGGTGATGTTTGGGAAGCACAAATTAGGCCACGCCCTACGCATTTCGTCGTTAGGACGTCTACGGGAGCGTAAACGTCCTAACGACGAAACGCGTAGGTCGTGGCCTAATTTGTGCTTCCCAAACATCACCTCCTGTACCAGCGCTGAAGGATATTTATGACGGTTCTGACGTTTTTACCATTTCGCTTGATTTTTACTGTAAAAGTGTGAGTACCCTTTCATTTTGTGTAATAAAACTTTTTTAAAGCAATTTTACGCTATGGGCACTCCCTCTCTCTTTATATATGATATACCACGATCCTGAGCCCGCCAGCGATCGCTGTACAGTGGCGATAAAACTGTAGCTGCCTACTACCCCCGCAGGGGTGAAGTGATCTGGTGAGTGGCTGCACTTTCAGAGCAAAGAGATATTATAAGTGAAGGATTATCACCACAGCACAAGAATATGGCACGAGAGACTTACTAAAGAATTTTTGAAGCACGTTTGCACCTTATCTTGTCACTGTTGCCTTTTGGATTGCACCAGCACATTTGCACTTTAACTTGTTGTTGTAATTTTCCTTAGGAACAGACTTCCTACACCCCCTCCCCACTTCCCTATCTCACTCCCTTCTCCCCCCCCCTCCCCCCCCCTTTCTTTCCCCCCTAGCAATATTACATATGTAAGCATTTAAGTTATGTCTAAGCATCACCTATGATTGCACAGTATTGCAGCAGAATATTTAATTGACTCATGCACAGTATACTTGGGAATCCATATTGTATTCAATATTTGATATATGCACGGTGCACCTAAGAATTTATTTTATTTTAATCTAGTAACCTATATGGAGGTAGGAAACTAAATAGGAACAGCGCCAAACCCTTCCACCATTTTCAATATATCTCAGCTGTCCCCATTTTAGGGTGACTGCCTGTTGGGAGGCAGCAGTTCCAAACTTTACCAACTAAGTCTTTATGTTCACTGTGCGGGTTCACCATCCCTTTCCTTTAAAAGGGTATTTGACGTCCCCGCATGCTCCGCTTCTGCTGTCAAGTGCCTCATGTCCATCAAACAGAGTACGAGAACTGTTGTCGATTAAGCCATTGAATTCCGTACTCTGGCAGCAGAGGTTGCGTGGAACAATGAGGTCCTCATGGCTACTTTTTCTCATGGTCTCTCAGATACCATCAAAGATGAGATAGCAGCTCGAGATATACCCACTGAGGTGGAGAAGTTGATCACATTTTTCATCCTTATTGACTCCAGACTCAGAGAAAGTGTCATAAACCAGATGTGACCAGAACTGTGTGACTGTGACAGAATGAACCAGACATAAATAGGTGAAAGTAAGTAAGTTTATTAAAGCAAATGCATATAAATGTGAACACACCACCAATACAAACAGAGTGAACAAACTGAACAACCAAACAGTGATAATAAAACAAAGAGTATATATAGCAAAAGGGAGTACCATAATCGTAGTCAAGCCAGGCCAGGGTCATAAACAGGAGATCAGCAGATGGGGGGCCAGACAGGGAACAAGATGGAAGTGATCAGGCTGCAGGGCAAGGATCCAGGGATACAGGAACAGATACAATCAGGATCAGGATAACAGATAAACAGGCTGCAGGTCAGGGCACAAGGACAATACCAAGACAAGGTGTGTGCGCACTTGCTGGGTATTTATACACATTTCAATTAAACTCAAGTGATGCCTGATTGCCAGAGGTAATGTCGGTTCCACACTGCCAGGAAACACCTGCTGGTGGACGCCAGTACTGCGGCCCAAAGATCACATAATACCAGCAGGGAAAGGCTCTCCTGACAGTTCCAAACTGCCAGGAGACACCTGCTGGTGGACCTCAGTACTGCACACCAAATGATAGATATTACCAGCAGAGGGAACCTTTCCTGACAGAAAGACTCTTTTAAGGAGTGCTTGCGGAAGCCTCCTGAATGTTTGTCTCCGTACTTTGCAGTCCCACCCTTGCCTCCCTCACCTCCCACTCCTCCTGGTACTGAGTCGGTCAGTGAAGGTGAACCCATGCACTTGGGCTTCACACGTCTCTTTGTGGATAAGAGAACCCTTAGAAGGAGGGAGAGATTGTGTCTTTATTGTGGCCAGGCAGGTCACGTCAACTCCTGTCCTACCTGTCCAGGGAACATTCGAATCTTGAGGTCCTGTAATGGACAGACCTAAGATGGCATTGTTTTGTCCCCAGTTATTCAGAAGGATAAGCCCCTGGTCCTGGTTACCCTGTCTTGGTCTGAGTTGTCCGTCGAGATACAGGCTCTAATC
This sequence comes from Lithobates clamitans, assembly GCA_037952925.1. Taxonomy (NCBI): domain Eukaryota; kingdom Metazoa; phylum Chordata; class Amphibia; order Anura; family Ranidae; genus Lithobates; species Lithobates clamitans. The sequence continues at coordinate 1,515,303 of JBBGZY010000929.1, forward strand.
GACTCTGGGGTTACAGGTTTGTTCATTGATGCTGCCTTTGTATTTAAGCACTCGAATCCACTGTAGCTGCGTGCCACTCCACTTGCCATTGAGGCTCTTGATGGGAGACCTCTACAGCCTGCCCATGAGACTCATGAGACTCATGAGACTGCTCCATTGTCCATGGCGGTAGGGGCTCTTCACCATGACATAATCTAATTCCGAGTTATTTCCTCACCTAAGTTTCCGCTGGTTATTGGTTATCGTTGGTTACAGAGGCACAACCCCTCTTTTGATTGGCTTTGTGCTGAGGTTCTCTCCTGGTTGTCACAATGCAGCAAGACATGTTTCCAGAATGTGGCTAAGGTCCTATGCACCTTCTTCACTCTCCTCCATGCCGGAGGAGTACCGCAATTTTAGCAAAGTCTTTGACAAAGGTCAAGCCGGTAATTTTCCTCCACACCGGTCCTATGATTGTGTAATTGACCTCCAACCCAGTGCCATACCCCCTCGTGGCCGGATTTACCCTCTGTCGGTCTCAGAGGATAAGGCCATGGAGGAGTATGTTGCAGGCGCACTTTCTCAAGGATTCATCTGCAAGTCCTTGTCCCCTGCTGGTGCTGGTTTCTTTTATGTGAAGAAGAAGAGTGGTGAATTGAGACCTTGTTGTGATTATAGGGGTCTCAATTGTTTCACGATTAAGAATGCTTATCCAATTCCGTTGATTACAGAGTTATTTGACCGCCTCAAGGGAGCAACGGTTTTCACAAAGCTTGATTTGAGAGGAGCATACAATCTCGTAAGCATCATGGAGGGCGACAAATGTAAAACTGATTTAATACCAGAACAGCCCATTATGAGTGCCTTGTAATGTCATTTGGCCTTTGCAATGCTCTGGCAGATTTCCAGGAATTTATCAACGATGTCCTCCGAGATTTGTTGCAGCTATGTTTGGAGGTTTATCTTGACTGTATCCTCATTTTTTTTCAAGTTCCTAATGAGTTTCATTAGGTATAATGAAACGTCAGAATTTTTTAAATTACATTTTTTTAATTTTTAAAAACATAAGAGAATGTTTTTTTGTCGACAAATGTTCTCTTTCCTTCTTGTCTTAGTATTGAATCTCCATATTTTTTGCAGAATTCCTGATCAGAATGATCATTTTTGCATATAAGGTACTTTATTTTGAGATCACCTTGAGTTCATAATGTGGCTTTTCCTTTTTGGGGCACTATACTGATATCTAATATGCTATTTACCTAGAATGCGTTGCTAAATACTGAGTATAGACATAGTGGTATAATCCACAATGGGGAAACTTATATATTTATTCTTTTTTTGGTGGGGGCAGTGAGCCCCATAGATGGTTTGGCCCTTTCCTACTTTTTATATCTTTGATGCCAGTAGGTTCTTGTGACACATCTCTCTGGGGCGTTTGCTGTGGGGATTTTACCAAGGCTCTGGAGCAATACTCTTGTTTTATAGCTGGCACGTGATAAGGTCGCTTTTAAGTTGTAAGTGTAATTTTTGGAGCTCACAATGCCATGGTGGATATTGCAGTTAAATGTGCACAGAACATGTACATTTTTATATCGTGAATGTAGTCTCTCTCCCTTGAGGAAATTTGAAATATGTTGGGAACGTCTCACATCCACACCCACTTGACGACAACTATAACCATACACTATGGGGGTCATTTACTATAGTGCCGATAAATGATCCTGCAGTCCTGGAAAATAACTCGCAATTAAGGTCAATTAAGACTTCAACTGGGTGCTAATGCAAATGGAAAGCAGCGCTATTGCTGGCAAACATGCCTGTCATATCACATATGCGGGAATAGTGGAAGTCAATGGGGCTTGAACTTGCAAAATCCAAAGTTCTCACTAAAGGCTTATATGCAAGTTCTTTGCCATAAAAAGTGTATTGGGACCTGGGTCCTGCCCCAGGGGACATGTATAAATTGGAAAAAATGTTTTAAAACTGCCGTTTTTTCAGGAGCAGTGATTTTAATAATGCTTAAAGTGAAAAATAAAAATTTAAAAATCCTTTAAATATCGTGCCTGGGGGTGTCCTTAGTATGCCTGTAAAGTAGCGCACCTTTCCCGTGTTTATTATTGTAAAAATGCATTATTATTATTATTATTATTGCAAAATGACATTTCTAAAGGAAAAAATGTCATTTAAAATTGCTTGCGGCTGTAATGAATTGCTGGGTCCTGGCAATATAGAGTAAAAATCAAAGAAAAAAATGGCGTAGGTTCCCCCCACCAGTCCATACCAGGTCCTTCAAGTCTGGTATTGATATTAAGGGGAACTCCACGCCAAAATTGCAAAAAAAGGCGTAGGGGTCCCCCCAAAATCAATGCCAGACCCTTATCCGAGCACGCAACCTGGCAGGTCAGGAAAGGATGGGACGAGCAAGCGCCCCGCCCTCCTGAATCATACCAAGCCACATGCCCTGAACATGGGGTGGGTGCTTTGGGAGGCAGGCTCAGGGGTGGTTGACACCATGCCAGCTTCAGCCAGGAATGGTTGTATGTGACAATGGCTCCAACCTTCTCTCCGCCCTCCGACAGGGACACTTGACCCATGTTCCATGTTTGGCACACATACTGAATTTGGTGGTGCAGCGATTCTTGAGCAGGTACCCAGGCTTACAAGATCTCCTGAGGCAGGCCAGAAAAGTCTGTGGTCATTTCCACCGGTCATACAATGCCAGTGCTCGGCTAGCTGACATTCAAAGGGAATGCAACCTGCCCACCAACCGCCTCATTTGTGACATGTCCACCAGGTGGAACTCAATGCTGGCAATGCTGCAGCGGCTGCACACACAGCAGAGGGCCATCAATGAGTACCTGTGTGAGTATGGCACCAGGACAGGGTCAGGGGAGCTTGGCCTCTTTTCGCCACGCCAGTGGCTACTGATCAAGGATGCATGCACTGTCCTGTCACCATTTGAGGAGGCCATGAGGATGGTGAGCAGCGACAATGCATGCATCAGTGATACTGTCCCTCTTGTCTTCCTGTTGGAGCACACGCTTCATGGAATAATGGACAGGGCACTTGAGGCAGAACAGCGGGAGAAAGAGGAGGACTTCCTTACCTCTCAAGGCCCCCAGAAACCCAAGGAGTTGTACGTGGCTGGGAGGAGGTTGTTACGAATCATGTGATCCTTAGTGACCCAGAGGACTCAGAATCGAATGCCTCTGCAAACTTCCACAGGCTTTGCAGTATCAGGGAGGCCTTGCAGCGTAAGGACCCTAGGATTCGTGGTATCAAAGAGAGGGATCAGTACTGGCTGGCAACCCTTCTTGATCCACGTTACAAGGGTAAGGTTGCAGAACTCATCCTGCCTTCGCTGAGGGAGCAGAGGATGAAACATCTTCAGGAGGCCTTGAGGAAAGGTTTGTGCAATGCATTTCCAGACAATTTTTCAGTCCTCAGCGCCAAGGTTTGATCGGTTAAAGCAACCATCGCCAGTGTCTGCATTACATGGTGCAGGAATATCTAGGGGCAAGAGCAGACTTGGAGACCTTTCCAACAGAGCATCCACTGGGTTACCTCGTCTTGAGAATGGACCACTGGCCAGAACTAGCTCAATATGCAATTGAGATACTGGCCTGTCCTGCATTCTTTCTGAAAGCACATTCAGTGCTGCTGGAGGGTTTGTAACCGATCACATGGTGCGTCTGTCCACCGACTCGGTCAATCGACTGACCTTCATAAAAATGAATCAGTCTTGGATCACCACCAGCTACCAAGCACCTGATGCTGATGTAACCGAATAATTTTTTTTGAAATCTCAGATCCCTTCAAAGACTGCCTATGCTGATGCTGAGTGACTATCCCTGTGTAATTATCCTCTTCCTCCTCAATGATCACGCTAATAGCTTGTAAGAACATTTTTGGTTCTGGGCGCCACCACCAGTGCCTAAGGCACAATTTTTCAGCCCCTGTTTAACAGGGGCGTGTAATTACAATTTTTGATGCAATACTTTGCAGCAGGGCTCATTTCAGCATTCCAACTAGAGTATCTGTGAGGGGTTGCAGTGTTGTGGCACCAGCACCAGTGCCTAAGGCCCAATTTTTCAGCCCTTGTTTAACAGGGGCCTGTAATTACAATTTTTGATGCAATACTTTGCAGCAGGGCTCATTTCAGCATTCCAACTAGAGTATCTGTGAGGGGTTGCAGTGTTGTGGCACCAGCACCAGTGCCTAAGGCCCAATTTTTCAGCCCTTGTTTAACAGGGGCGTGTAATTACAATTTTTGATGCAATACTTTGCAGCAGGGCTCATTTCAGCATTCCAACTAGAGTATCTGTGAGGGGTTGCAGTGTTGTGGCACCAGCACCAGTGCCTAAGGCCCAATTTTTCTGCCACTGTTTAACAGGGGCGTGTAATTACAATTTTTGATGCAATACTTTGCAGCAGGGCTCATTTTAGCATTCCAACTAGAGTATCTGTGAGGGGTTGCAGTGTTGTGGCACCAGCACCAGTGCCTAAGGCCCAATTTTTCAGCCCTTGTTTAAAAAGAGGCATGTAATTACAATTTTTGATGCAATACTTTGCAGCAGGGCTCATTTCAGCATTCCAACTAGAGTATCTGTGAGGGGTTGCAGTGTTGTGGCACCAGCACCAGTGCCTAAGGCCCGATTTTTCTGCCCCTGTTTAACAGGGGCGTGTAATTACAATTTTTGATGCAATACTTTGCAGCAGGGCTCGTTCCTGCGTTCCAACTAGAGTGTCTGTGAGGGGTTGCAGTGTTGTGGCACCAGCACCAGTGCCTAAGGCCTAATTTTTCAGCCCCTGTTCAACAGGGGCATGTATTTACACTTCTTGATCTAATATTTCACAGCAGGGCCCATTTCTGCACCCACCAAGAGCGAGTGAGGACTTACAGTGTTGTGACACCAGCACCACCACCACCACCAAAGGCCCAATTTTTCTGCCCCTGTTCAACAGGGACATGTAATTACAATTCTTGATCTAATATTTCACAGCAGGGCCCTGTGAGGGCTTACAGTGTTGTGGCCACAACAACACCTAAGGCCCAAATTTCTGCTGATTATATAGGGCAGGCCCCTACTTTCAAACATCTAACAAACGACTCCTACTTGCAAACGGAAGGAGACAACAGGAAGTGAGATGAAATCTACCCCTAGGAAGGGAAATTCTCTCCTGTAAGAGTTAATATGGGAAAAACATTTCTCCTTTCCACTGATGCTTTCCAATCCTTGTTCCACAAAAAAACCCAAATTTTCAAAAAACATTTGTCATTGAGACAAAAAGTGAGGTGAAATCTTCTGAAGAGGAGGAAAGACAGCAAAACAAACGTCACAGGGGTGATAACCCTTCCCTATGTTTTCCAAAAAGCTTAAAAAATATTTTTTGGCTGGAGCTAAACACGTTAAAAATGTACCCGTTGAAAATTACAAACAGATTCTACTTAACAACAAACCTACAGTCCCTGTCTTGTTTGCGCCGCCTGTATACTGCTGTTCAGAGTATATAGGGCCTGGTGGCCCCACACCTTTCCTTATTTTAATTTGGGTGCGGGGTTTAAAACCCAAAGGGCCTGGTAATGGACTGGGGGGTACCCATGCCGTCTGTCTCACTGATTTTCATCCATATTGCCAGGACCGGACATTACATTAAACCCGCAATGAGATTTTTTCCTTTAAAAATTACATTTGGTGCAGGGACTGTTCTAAACACGGGAAACACACGCCACTTTACAGGCATACTATAGACACCCCCCAGGTACGATATTTAAGGAATATTTCACTTTTTTTTTTTTTTACTTTAAGCATCATTAAAATCACTGCTCCCGAAAAACGGCCATTTTTAAAAGTTTTTTTTGCATTGATACATGTCCCCTGGGGTAGGACCCGGGTCCCCAAACCCTTTTTAGGACAATACCATGCAAATTAGCCTTTAAAATGAGCACTTTTCATTTCAAACGTTCGAGTCCCTTAGACGTCAATGGGGTTCTAACGTTCGTGCAAATTTTCAGTCCGTTCGCAGGTTCTGGTGCGAACCGAACCGGGGGGTGTTCGGCTCATCCCTACTCACCAGTCTCTGTGCACTATTGCCATATGAGATGACTATGTGTTCTATTAGCATAATGTTTCTTATTGTATCACCACTTTGTCCCCACTAGATGGCCCTAAACCATTGACGTATTCTGGGCCCCACACATATGCTTTACATTTGTCTCTGTTCCGTTCTGATTATCCTGCCTAAGCATCTAACTTCACCAACAGCTCTTCTATCCCACACAGGTCATGGGTGGCGGTTTGTATGGGCGAGTGGATGGGATAGTATGGTCCGCTCGGACCTCAGCCTATCCCCGCTGGTTCCCAATGCTGCATGTACGCTGCGCTCCACCGACGTCAACGTCAGGGGCGTGGCCATCTAACTACTGGCAAATTGTCACATTTTTCACACATGCGCAGTGCGGCTCCTTTTCGTGTGCGCAGGCGCCTGCGTTCGGCGCCAATGTATAAGAACAAAGGGACATGTAGGTCTCTGTGAGCACTGACACTTGGAAGGCACCCCATACCAGACCTGGACATCCAGAGGTAGGTCTTTACCAGGCGGAAATACATCCCTAACCTTATGCCTCTCCCTGCCCTTGATACCTTATTTATTCATTTAAATCTTGTTTGTATGGTTACACTTAGGAGATAGCCAGTGTGGGACCGTCTTGGATACTGATCCACCTGTTAGGCAGCCTCTACTACACAGGCTCTAACGACTGTTGGTCCCAATTAGACTGGTTCAACACATCCTGGTAAATATAGTATCCTTTCAAATACTTCTGTTTGTCACTACAATTCTATTGGTGCTTTGGTACATCTGTTTCCTCTACCCTGCTTACTTACGATCAGGGAGTACTACAACCGTTCAACATATATACTTTTTTCATAGACATTGGAAACATATTACACATCTAGTTTCTCCAGTACCTGGGTCTGGCGTCCATGAAACATTTCATTTGACCTTGGGGTCCTAAGTGCTACCTGAACAAAGAGTCATGTCATTGGGTATGTGTCACCTCAACTTGTATTCTCTCACTTATAACCCAGATTTAGTCCTTTTTCATGTTTCGCATGTTTATTGTGTTTTTTTAGTTACTTTTTTAGTCATTTGCTTATTATATACATTCTTTTAATATACGTCTATCCAATGAATGTCCCCGCTCTTTTGGTCCCAGGATTTTTTCACTGTTCACCTCTAGAATGTGATGCTCTTTTTCTGATGTGCCTCTTTGTATATTTCTAGAACTGATACATTTGTAAAATATTTTCAACTCTCAATGAAGGTTACGTCACCGGGTGGCCCCACCCCTCTGATGCTATGGGGAAGCCATAAGGATGTCCCCGTGCATCAGAGGGGGCGGGGTCACCCGGTGACCTCACTGTGTGGCCCCGCCCTCAGTTATAAAAGAACTGTCACCTGGGAGGCCGGTCATTACAGCAGGTGCCTCCCATGGAGGCAGATCGAGGGCGGCATTTTTTTTTCTTTTTTGGCCTGTCAGAGCGAGAGAAGAAGAAGATGTATGGACTTTGTGGGACACTTTTATTTTTTTATTTATTAATAAATGACTTGTCCCAAGCTGTGTATTGTCATTTTTACCATTCTCACACTTTTTTTGTGAAATGGTAGGGGTACTTTTGTACCCCATTACTATTTCACACAGGGGGGCGGGATCTGGGGGTCCCCTTGTTAAAGGGGGCTTCCAGATTCTGATAAGCCCCCCGCCTGCAGACCCCCACAACCTTTGCCTGCTCACGACCACTGGATGTCTGGCCTTTGGTGGACTTGCGAAAGGACGTCTGACCTCTGTTCCAGTTCTTCCTAAAGTCCCTGCCGGGCTTGTAAGAGCGAGCTTCCCTGGAGCGTTCTGGAGAACGTCTTCTAAACTGAGGTTTCTTCCGACCAAGAAGGCGTCTATCTTGGGGAAGGAAGCCCGACTTGCCACCCGTGGCACGTGATATGGCATCGTCGAGTTTATTGCCAAACAGTGAGGACCCCTCAAGGGAAGCTTACACCAGGCTTGTTTGGAAATTGGGTCAGCAAGCCAAGGACGTAACCATAAGGCCCGCTTAGCCGTGACTGACGACAGCATAATCCGCGCCAATAGGCGTATCAAATCAATGGATGCCTCCCCCAAGAAGACTGCCGCTAGCTTTAATTCTGCAGCTGCTGAACTTCCTGCTAGCTCCTCTGAAATTCCCTTAAGGAAGGAATCCACATTCTCCGTCCAAGCCTCCATGGCTTTTGACATGGCTGCTAGGGTCAAAGCCGGTTTACAGGCCGTGCCGGCCAGCCCATAGATCCTCTTCAAATCCTGGTCAATCCTTCTCTCAAGACCATCTTTGAAGGATACCACATCCTCTAGGGGAAGTGTGACATGTTTAGCCAGACGCATTAGGGCAGCGTCTACAAGGGGAGCATTCTCTAGGTACTTCACCTTATCCGACTTGAAGGGATATAATCTGGAGGCTTTATTCGTCATAGAGGACTTTCTGTCCGTCTTACACCATTCCTCATCTATAATATCTTTCAGCTATGAAAGGAGCAGGAAACTTGAGCGTTCTTTTCCAAGGTGTTTGAAGAATTTCTTCTGTTTAGCTGGAGGAGTAGTGGGATCCTCCCACTTAAGGGCGTCCTTGATTGCTTTAATTAAAGGTGACACCATGTTGAAGTCAAAGCCTCCGATTTCCTCTTCTTCCTGAGGATCGTCGTCTAAGGAATCAAGAGAGGTCGCATAAGGCTGGGAAGTGCCCGGGTCTTCACGGGCCTCATCAGCCGGGGGGCCAGACAGTGAAGTAGACTGACTCAGCGTGTGGGGAGAATCCAGCTCTTTCAGGGATTGCTGTACCACACGTTTAACGAGAGATTCCAAGTGTTGGTTCTCTGTCTCTTTTTCCCTGACCGCCCGGGCATAGCACCGATCACATAGTGATTTGCCCTCCGGAACTCGCGTTCCACATCCCCAGCAGGCTCTTCGATCAGAGCGGCTGTCATGGCGGTGGGAGCGGTGTCTGGAGGAGGAATGATAGCGTCTCCCCTGGTGGTGGTCTCCAGATGCAGAGTCTCATCTGGATCTTGAAGGATGGTGAAGAATGGTGTTGCGGCCTGGCAAGGTCTTTATCATTCTGGACCAAGATCTAAGGGTCCGATCTAGAAGGGCTGGAAGAAAAAACACAGTAGGGAAGGGGAAATGATGGGACCAACATCAGATAACGCATATTACCATGCGGCTGACTTTCCACCCCTCCCCTCTTAAGCACATACCTTGTGCGAGAGGGCTGGCCACTTAAAGGCGGTGAATTATCCATGATTTGCAGAAGAAGGGCGACACAATGCAGCTGGTCTGCAGAAAGAAAAAATGGCCTGAATGGGCCAAAAAAACAGTAAGGAGGAGTCCTCTGCCCCAAAGCAAACGAACGAGTATTTGCAACATATGCCAGAAAAAAAGGAAAACCACATCATCATAAAAACAAGGAAGAAAGTTTTTCTCTGCCCTTCTCTTTTTTATTTTTTTCAAAATTAATTGCACTTAATAATTTATTTTATATATATATATATATATATATATATATATATTTTTTTTTTTTTCAAAATTTTCAAAAACACACAGTGTATACCTACACTGCAGGCACTCACCTAGTGATGACCAGAGCTGTGTATGGGGAAGACCGCTCCACTCCCATTCACTGTGAGGGAAATCCCACTGTGAGGGAGTCTAAGAGCGAAGTTTAAAGCTCCCTGCCCATGACGTCACCGCCCACCACGCACCTGCGCCCTAGGTCAGTGATCGTACCGCGCATGTGCAGTTCGCCGAGTACTCTGCTGCACTGCGCACTGAGCCAAGCCTCGGTCTCGAGGAGGCTACTGCGCATGCACGAATAGCGCGAGCGGCCGTACCCGGAAGTGCTGAGGCGAGCTGGAACGCACCAGCGCTCCAGCCGCCATGAGGGGCGGAAAAGGACCCAAAAACGACTGGCATGATTGTAATAGGAGCCAGGGAGACCTAGGGGAAGACAGAATACACAGAGAAACACTGCCATGGAGACACAAACAATGCTTCCGACCTTGCCAGCCGTTGATGCATCCAGAAGTTTCAGCATACAGAGGCAGCCATCCCTCCACCACAAGGGGTAAACTTCAGCCTCAAACGCTACTCGCCCGCCCATGCCTGGGCCCTGAGCTGCACCGCTAGAGGTATGCCATGATCCTGGATCCGCCCGACCGGACGTGAACATCTTGAGTAGGTCCATTGGAGGAGGACAAAAAAGGAACGCAGTAGCTAGTGGTGAGTACTCATTTATGGGAATGGGGTCCTATAGCATTGGAGAGGAGGCCTGTTTTTTGCCTGTTCACATATTCTGCTGCGAACCGAACTGGGGGTGTTCGGCTCATCCTTATTGTAAACTAGCGTTCGTAATGGAGAATTAACATTCGTGGCATGGCAAATTATGAAATCTCAAAATGCAGCACACATTCTCTTCTTCTTTAATGGGATAATAATGAAGCTGCTTTGCTGGTGATACTGATGGAGTTATTGCAAACACATTTTCAAATGCTTTTTTTTTCTAGTGATATCAAGAATAATATTTTTTTTTTTGGCAAGTTACCACAACACCATTATCCCATAGTTTTTAAGATCAAAGATTCAACTATGTTGGTGTTCCTTGTCAATTGTATACAAAAAATAGTATTTTTTTTTAAATATAACTGCCTACTCCCAAACTGTCATTTGAAGTAAAACACATAGCCAAGTATTATTCTACACAATTTTTTTATTGTGCATTTAAAAAAGAAAACAAATAAAATTAGACATGCTATCTGCCAATAGAACCAATAGAACTTAATCAAAAAGTGCATTCTATGCATCCAAAAATATAGAAAATATACCAAATCAAACCATTTTTCAACCAAAAAAATAATGTCAAAGCAATAACGCCAAGGCCAATAATAAATAACACATTATCTCCTCCAGTTCCGCAACATGTCTGGTTGAGGAACGGCCATTCAGAAATGAACTGAAAAGCACGAAATAAAAAGCGGGAAATGGAAAGCGTGAATCAACACTCACCAAACTTATACTAACACAAAATTTTTCGTAGAGGGTGGCTCTAAAGAGCTGAAAAAACATGTAGTACGTCACTACGTACGTGATTGTTGGCCATCAATTGTGTGCCGCGTGTATACAAGACAAGTTTGGGACAACACCCTTCAGACAAAAGTCCACGATTTTGTTGGCCAACAATCCGATCGTGTGTACGAGGCTTTAGACTGGGCTGCCATTAAAGTTCATATGTGTGTAAAGGCAGGTGTCCCAATACACTTGGCTAGATAGTGTATCTGGCAAGCTTTACAAAGGCGGTGGAACCTTCCTACACATAAATACTACAATTAGACATAGTTTTAGGACCTGGGACAACTTCTATACATGAAGCGGCACATTTGGGATTTGAACCCAGATGCTCATGGATGCTAAGCAGAAGTTCTAACCTCTAAGCCATGGAGCTGCCACATGTGTGAACTTTCTACACATAAATACACATAAATTCTGTATTTCTTTGGACATACAGGTGATGGAATTACATTACTCGAGAGTTATTCTTCCTGATTTATTCTGTGATATTTGGTGGTTCTTTGTGGGTCAGTGTAGAATAGTGATGTTACCCTCAAATTTTTGGGAATTACATTTTGATTTCTAATGTTGTTACACATATCACATTTTTTGTGCTAAAATTATGATTATTTAGAAATAATAAAAAGCACAAAAATTGTGACTCATTTTAAATTTACATAGTAAGGTTAATAAAGTCACCAGTCCATCCTGAGTGAGTCCCTATCCCTGTACATTGTGTTTTATTAATCTTATCTATTATATATTTATTTAACCACTTCACCCCCGGAAGGATTTACCCCCTTCCTGACCAGAACACTTTTTACAATTTGGCACTGCGTCGCTTTAACTGCTAATTGCGCGGTCATGCAATGCTGTACCCAAACGAAATTTGCGTCCTTTTCTTCCCACAAATAGAGCTTTCTTTTGATGGTATTTGATCACCTCTGCCGTTTTTATTTTTTGCGCTATACATGGAAAAAGACCGAAAATTTTGAAAAAAAATGATATTTTCTACGTTTTGTTCTAAAAAAAATCCAATAAACTCAATTTTAGTCATACATTTAGGCCAAAATGTATTCGGCCACATGTCTTTGGTAAAAAAAAATGTCAATAAGTGTATATTTATTGGTTTGCGCAAAAGTTATAGCGCCTACAAACTAGGGTACATTTTCTGGAATTTACACAGCCTTTAATTTATGACTGCCGTTTCTTGAGGTGCTAAAATGGCAGGGCAGTACAAAACCCCCACAAATGACCCCATTTTGGAAAGTAGACACCCCAAGGAAATTGCTGAGTGGCATGTTGAGCCCATTGAATATTCATTTTTTTGTCCCAAGTGATTGAATAATGACAAAAAAAAAATTAAAAGTTGTCACTAAATGATATATTGCTCACACAGGCCATGGGCATATGTGGAATTGCACCCCAAAATACATTTAGCTGCTTCTCGTGAGTATGGGGATACCACATGTGTGGGACTTTTTAGGAGCCTAGCCACGTACGGGGCCCCGAAAACCAATCACCGCCTTCAGGATTTCTAAGGGTGTAAATTTTTGATTTCACTCCTCACTACCTATCACAGTTTTGGAGGCCATGGAATGCCCCGGTGGCACAAACCCCCCAAATGACCCCATTTTGGAAAGTAGACACCCCAAGCTATTTGCTGAGAGGCATGGTGAGTATTTTGCAGCTCTCATTTGTTTTTGAAAATGAAGAAAGACAAGAAACATTTTTTTTTCTTTTTTCAATTTTCAAAACTTTGTGACAAAAAGTGAGGTCCGCAAAATACTCACTATACCTCTCAGCAAATAGCTTGGGGTGTCTACTTTCCAAAATGGGGTAATTTGGGGGGGTTTTTGCCACCTGGGCATTCCATGGCCTCCGAAACTGTGATAGGCAGTGAAGAGTGAAATCAAAAATTGACGGCCTTAGAAAGCCTGAAGGCGGTGCTTGGATTTCGGGGTCCCGTGCGCGGCTAGGCTCCCAAAAAGTCCCACATATGTGGTATCCCCATACTCAGGAGAAGCAACAGAATTTATTTTGGGGTGTAATTTCACATATTCCCATGGCATGTTTGAGCAATATATCATTTAGTGACAACTTTGTTCAAAATAAATAAATAAATAAATAATTTGTCTCTTTCCCGCAACTTGTGTCACAATATAAAATATTCCATGGACTCGACATGCCTCTCAGCAAATAGCTTGGGGTGTCTACTTTCCAAAATGGGGTCGTTTGGGGGGGGTTTGAACTGTCCTGGCATTTTATGCACAACATTTATAAGCTTATGTCACACATCACCCACTCTTCTAACCACTTGAAGACAAAGCCCTTTCTGACACTTTTTGATTACATGAAAAAAATTTTTTTTTTGCAAGAAAATTACTTTGAACCCCAAAACATTATATATTTTTTTAAAGCAAATGCCCTACAGATTAAAATGGTGGGTGTTTCATTTTTTTTTTTCACACAGTATTTGCGCAGCGATTTTTCAAACGCATTTTTTGGGGAAAAAACACACTTTTTTAAATTTTAATGCACTAAAACACACTATATTGCCCAAATGTTTGATGAAATAAAAAAGATGATCTTAGGCCGAGTACATTGGTACCAAACATGACATGCTTTAAAATTGCGCACAAACGTGCAGTGGCAACAAAGTTAGTACATTTTTAAAAGCCTTTAAAAGCCTTTACAGGTTACCACTTTAGATTTACAGAGGAGGTCTACTGCTAAAATTATTGCCCTCGATCTGACCTTCATGGTGATACCTCACATGCATCGTGCAATTGCTGTTTACATTTGATGCCAGACCGCCGCCTGCGTTCGCCTTAGCGCGAGAGCAGGGGGGACAGGGGTGCTTTTTTTTTTTTCTTTATTTTTTTTTGCTTTTTTATCTTATTTTTAAACTGTTCCATTCATTTTTTTTTTTAATCATTTTTATTGTTATCTCAGGGAATGTAAATATCCCCTATGATAGCAATAGGTAGTGACAGGTACTCTTTTTTGAAAAAATTGGGGTCTATTAGACCCTAGATTTCTCCTCTGCCCTCAAAGCATCTGACCACACCAAGATCGGTGTGATAAAATGCTTCCCCAATTTCCCAATGGCGCTGTTTACATCTGGCAAAATCTAAGTCATAAAATGCTCGTAGCTTCCGGTTTCTTAGGCCAAAGATTTGTTTGGAGCCACTCTGGTCTCTGATCAGCTCTATGGTGGGCTGGCTGAATCATCAGCTGCATTCTCAGGTTCCCTGTTGAGACAGGAGAGCCAGAGAAAAACACGGAAGACGGTGGGGGGGCATTCCCTCCCACTGCTTATAAAAGCAGTCTAGAGGCTAATTAGCCACTAGGATTGCTTTTACATGAAAGCCGACCGCTGGCTGAAAAGAATGATACCAAGATGATACCTAAACCTGCAGGCATCATTCTGGTATAACCACTCAAAGTCATGAATGGCGTACCTGAAGACAAAAAAATGGTTAACAATAAAGCACAGTAAACGGTAAAGTATAAAAAATTGCTGAAAAGCAAACATGATAAAACATAAAAACAATAAAACATTGCAGAATAGAATACAGTAAAAAAGAGCAGAACAATAGAGAGAATAGAGAGAGAAAGAACAATAAAACAACAACTATTTTTTTTATTTTATATTTTTGTTTGTGTTTTTTTTTTTTACACTTTTTTTTGTAACTGTAACTTTTATAACTGTAACCGTTTCCAGGTTCGGGTCTCTCAAAATGCAATGGCATCTTGGGAGACCCTGTGAAAGTGCACCTAGTCTGTGGAATGCTGTACCCTATGCTAATACTCAACTAGTGCATGGTAGCATTCAAAACATTCACCAATGCAAAGACCAGGATTGTCAGGACAGGAGGGACAATAATAGCGGGTGTCACGCCTATATCCGCGCTTACTGCAGACACAACATCTTTTTTGGGGGGGTTCGTTGGGTAGGGGTACTCGGAAGGACATAAAGAAAATGCCTCTCATGCAGCCGACTGCATTTGGTTGGGGATGTGAATGGGGGAATTACGGGTGCTGCAGAAGCGGTGGGTTTCCAATTAGGATTGGCAAATGCAACAGGAAGGGCATTATGGGCACGACGGGCCTGTGTTTGTCTTTTTGGTGGCAGCGGGACACTACTTGTGCTTGCCACCTCACCAGCTTGATCTGCACTTATGGGACTCGCCACATCACCAAGTGTTACTGTGCTGGTTTGACTATGACCGGGGTATACTAAGCCGCTGATGCTTGCCAGTTCACCAAAACCCTACCAAAAAAACTGTTAGCGATCGCAGGGATCAGGCCCGACTCTGCGAATGCTGCAGTTATGCGTTTAGTGTTTTGTAAGTGTCAGTGATCGATCGATACTGCACTTGGGTGGGCTGGGCTGGGCCGGGCGGAGGGGCAAAACGCATATGCTAGCAGGTATCTGGGCTGATCCCGCTAACACTGCGTTTTTGGGAACCCTAAACTGCTGGGGACACTAGTATAGATCTGATCGGATCAGATATTGATCCGTTCAGATACTATACCACTAAGGGAGGTGTACGGTGCGTGCATGGGTGTTAGCGCTACTGGCGCTAACCTGATGCTGCTTGGGGCTGGTGCTTGCCAGTTCACCAAAACGCTACCAAAAAAACTGTTAGCGATCGCAGGGATCAGGCCTGACTCTGCAAACGCTGCAGTTATGCGTTTAGTGTTTTGTAAGTGACAGTGATCGATCGATACTGCACTTGGGTGAGCTGGGCTGGGCCGGGCGGAGGGGAAAAATGCAGGTGCTAGCAGGTATCTGGGCTGATCCCGCTAACACTGCGTTTTTGGGAACCCTAAACTGCTGGGGACGCTAGTATAGATCTGATCGGATCAGATATTGATCTGTTCAGATACTATACCACTAAGGGAGGCGTATGCTGCGTGCGTGGGTGTTAGCGGTACTGGCGCTAATCTGACGCTGCCTGGGATGAGGCATATCACCGCCGGGCGATCAGGGGGCTAAACCTTTATTCAGCAATAAACGGCGGGTGCCCTAACACTATAAAAAATAAACGAACTAACCAGCGTCAACCGAAACGGTTATACGATGATCAGTTGTGAAAGGGTTAACTAGGGGGCAATCAAGGGGTTAAAACCTTCATTAGGTAGTATATGGGGGTCCCTGTCGCTATAAAACGCTGACGGCGAACCTAAATATTTACGTCCCTAACTAGCGTCACCAGTGACACTAATACAGTGATCAGAAAAATGATCGCTTAGCGACACTGGCGACAGGGGGTTATCAAGGGGTTAAAACTTTATTAGGGGGGGTTAGGGGGTACCCTAGACCTAAAGGGGATAACCCTAACTGCCCCACCACACTAACTGTCACAAACTGACACCATGCAGTAATCAGAAAAAAAAACTGCTTGGTATCAGTGTGACGGGGGGGGGAGGGGTGATCGGGGGGATCGGGGGTGTAAAGTATGCCTGGCATGTTCTACTGTGATGTGTGTGTGTGCTTGTGCACTCACTCAGATGTCTTCTCTCCTCGGCGCCGGAACGGAAACTGCCGAGCCGAGGAGAGAAGACATCATATCCCCTGCCTCTGTGTACTACACAAAGGCAGGGGACGATTCTCATTGGCTGGGAGCAATCGCGAGGGGGGCCACGAAAGGATGGCCTATCCCTCATCACTGAACGCTCCCAGACCAAAGCCGACCGCCTCGGGCACCAGGGGGGGTCCGATCGGACCCCCCGCCCGCGGGAAGGCAATCACGTACCAGGTACATGATTTTGCCTGCCCGTGCCATTCTGCAGACGTATATCTGCGTAGGCGGTCGGCAAGTGGTTAAGGTACCCATATAGTGCCGTCAATTTACGCAAAGCTCCACACATACATCACACACTACCCTCAAGGAGGTCCCTACCCTCAAGGAGCCCACAATCCAAGGTCCCCAACTCACATTCATATACTAGGGCCAATTTTGGACAGAAGCCAATTAACCTACCAGCATGTCTTTGGAGTGTGGGAGGAAACTGGAGTACCTGGAGGAAAGCCATGCAGGCACAGGGATAACATGCAAACTCCAGGCAGGTAGTGTTGTGATTCAAACCAGTGACCCTTTTTACTGCTAGGTGAGAGTGGTACCCACTACACCACTGTGCCGCCCCAAGCAGCAATAGTATTGTTTGTGGTTTGTAAAGACACCTGTGTGAGTTTAGGTAAAGATTGTTGTGAGATGGAGAGTGAAAGTAACAGAGAAATATATTTTACCAAAACATCAAAACATTCCACACTCTAGCATTCTTAAAAACAAAATAGTTGAAGTTGAGGCAACAATGTTGCAAAGGAAAATTTATTTCAGAGAAAGATACATTTCATCTCAACATTAAAAGGATTTATTTGGGGAAGTTACAATTGTACCATTAGAATCAATGGCTAAAACTTGCATTGGACTATAATAGCGTTGGTTTTCACTCCCAAAAAATGCTCTTTAAGGCCTCATGTACACTACTGCTGCTAAACGGATTTTTAGGAGAAGTTGGGCATTTTTTTCAACTGCTGCTTTACTCTCCTCCATGTTATCTTATCAATACATGTGCACAGGTTAATTTATAGTCATTTCTAGGCAGTTATGTTTAGAGGCTTTTTTTGGAACCCAAAAAATGCATTCAGAAGCTGTGTTTAGAGGCATTTCAAATGCCAAACATGGCTAAACGCGGCTAAACCCGGCTACCCGTGTTTTTGTCTAGAAGCATTTTTAAAGGGAAACATTTTAATATTTATTTTTTAAATAAATACATTTTAATTTTGGAAAATACTAAAAACACACCAAAAACTCAATGAGAGAGAGAGAGAGAGAGAGAGAGAGAGAGAGAGAGAGAGAGAGAGAGAGAGAGAGAGAGAGAGAGAGAGAGAGAGAGAGAGAGAGAGAATCGGCGTACAACACTCACTTTTTCCCCCTTAAAATCGTGCGTGTTATATGCCGATCCCCACTGTCTGTGAGGGGGGAAGAGTTGGGAGCGGCGTTGAAAAAGAGTGAGCGCCGCCGAAAAAGACCAAGTATATATAACATGGTATGACACATATGTGGAGTCTGAGAGACTGCACACCCCGGATGATAAATCTAAAAAACAAAAAAGAAGTTCCCCCGTGGGGTTTTCAAGCATCAATTGAGAGTCACAGAAATTTGTTGCAAAAACTGAGTACTTTTATTATCAAAAAACAATTAGACTATACCATACAAGAGTTAAACATGAGCTCTGGTTTACACTGTGTGAGACTATTGGATTGGGATAAAAGGGAAAAAAGGGGTAGACAATACCAAAGGAGTAAAAATTGAAAATGTTAATACAATAGTTATTTATACATAAATATAAAGGAATGGTAGCACTTCATATTTACCGTCTCTGTCAAATAGGCTCGCTTAACCAGAGACTTCTTGTTAAAAAACACACATAGAGATTGCAGTTGATTTCCCCATTAGTGATCCTGGAAGATGCTGAGAAGTCGTGCTCACATCCACCCCAAAGGGGGCCGCACCTGGCCGTAGGGCTTACAAGTGGTCATGAATATTGGGCACCCCAAAGGGAGAGGCAATTGGGAAACAGGCAATACCTGGAGATTTTATCATAATTAATATAGTTAATATGAAGTTTTTTGGACTTGTGTAGATATGACAGTTCAGCTTGAAAAGAGAGGATATTTGTTGAAAAGAAAACTTAAAACAGCACGTAATGTGTATGTTTAAAAGAGGGGGAATGAAATTCTTTTGGGGATGTTGGGTGAGCATATTATTATAGGATCACTCAAATGCCATGTATATTGTGGTGAACAGTATGTTTATAAGGTGTAGTAAATAGGGAATGGTGCACGGGTATAGTTATTTATATTCAATGTGGGGAATTAATTGATTAGTATTAAGTATTTATTAATGAGTTGTGGATGGACTGAGTGAGTTAGAATGAAAAAATTAATAGGGTGATGTAGTTGAGCATAGGATTAGCACAAATTGGTGGGAAGGGAAAAATATATATATATATGATAATTATACACAAAGGTGGAATAAATAATCAATGGGAATTTGAATGATAGTGTGATAAGATATATGTGCTGGTGATGAAAATATGATGAAAAAAGAATAAAACTGTGAATGGGTGATAAGTGTGCCTTAAAGAAAAGGAAAATACCAGTGAACATTAAATGGGTGCAATAACAACCATAGAGGTACCTGATTAATATATAGTAGTTAGTTAAGACACTATGGCCTCCAGATAATGAGGCATAGGGTCCATTAATTTTTGTAAGATGCAGTGATTGAAGACTCTAAATAAGAAAAGCATACAAGCTATTCAAAAAATAATTAATGAAAAATGTATGTATAGCAATAGCTATGTTAAGTAACCTTTTACTGCCATATGTTCTTACCTCAAAGGGTTGGGAGATGTAGAGGCTTTGCTTATCAGGAATCAACTGAGAAATCTCTAGTTGCTGCACCTGTTATATAGCCCTATACTCTAGTGATGATGCTGCACAGGTGGCCAGCTCCCAGTGAGCTCCCTTCCAAAGGAAGAGGCGCCATCAGGCCGCTGTGCGCGGCCGTTCTGTGGCCACCTTGGCGTTCCGGAAGGCATGACTGCCCCGGAAGCTTCCGTCATCTTCGACACAATGTACGTAACCAGGGATGTGTGGTGCGCGCATGCGCAGAACAAGGCATCTCCTGCTTGGTGCGGAAGACCGTACTGCGCACGCGCGTCGCGTCACTCCCCAGTCCGACGGTGAACATGGAACGCCGCCGGCAGGGCTGGAGCTCCCCACAGTGGGAGATGGGAAAACTTCGGGTACTACTAGAAGGGAGGAGATATGATTAAACCACATCCCCCCACTCTGCCGGGAAGCAACTAAACCTGGGGGTGCCACATTCAGGGCAGAGAGAGGGCACGACACAGCAGTCCAGGATCTGAGGATGAAAGGAAATACAAAAAATTCATTAGAAAATTATGTTAACATTTGCTAAAATATGTATATAATTTTATTGAACAAGATTATTGTAATTATTGTAATTTAGTTATTATTTTACTAAATAGTATAGTAGTCGCTACATTGTTCTGATTGATATATATTCGTAGTCATGAGTTGCATAACCATATTTATCACTAGAGGTACATTGTATAAGTTTCAATCAATAGTTTTGACCTCGCTAAAGAGATATAAGACTTCCCTAAATATCTTTATTAGTTTATTAAACAGTATCGACTGCATGTATAGGAGGGCATGAATGTCGAGATGGGGAGCAATGGGACCCTCTCAATATTATTCGTTGTTATTTACACATAGAAAAATGTTGTTTAATAAAACATATGTATAAACATATGTGTATATGTATTCATTATAGTGCCGTTATGGGCCTGTGCATCAATGGGAATTTTTCCTAAACAAGGGGATAGGGGATACTAATAGTTCAGAGGATCGAAAATAATCTCCATCTCCCACATCTACATCCATGCCACACCGATCGTGCAATCTTAACTGGTCTTTCCTGAACTATAACCCTTAAGGAATGGAGCATATAAAATTGCCTCATTGAGGCCTGGATATATGGTGGCTCCAAGTTTATATATCCATTTCTGTTCAATTTGTAACAGCCTTTTGTTCCAATCGCCGCCCCTTGCCGGAATATGTATACGGTCTAGGGCGGCGAAAGCAATTTTTGGCATGTTGTAGTTGTGCTGAGTGACCACATGTCTTCCAAGGGGAAGATCTGGAGGGATAAAATGCTATACAATGTCATCATCCATTAGAATGGACCAGTGTTTCTGAATAATGTTGGGGATTTGTTTATGTTGGTGCGAAAAACGCATAATGATGCGCATGGGATCTGTTTGTTTCTGACTTCTTGTCTGAGGTCTGAACAGCAGATTTTCACGAGTTTGTACTATGGTTCGATTGTAAGCTTTACGTAAACAGGAAGGGCTGTACCCTCTCTCCAGAAGGCGATTCTGTAGCATACAGCTTCCAGTTTGAATAATGCATCGTTGGAGCAATTTCTCCGCAAGCGGAGATACTGTCCATATGGGATGGAATTTTTTAAGGGGCTTGGGTGGAAGCTCTCCGCATGTAATACAATATTACTGGCGGTGCTTTTTCTGTAAAGTGTACTCGTTAAATTTCCCAGTGCGTCACATTCAATCTTAACATCTAGAAAGGTCACAGATCTAACATTGTGACTCATGGTAAATTTTAAATTGAGACTGTTTGTATTTATGTGATCAAAAAACTGCATTAAGAGGTCCTCGGATCCTTCCCAAATGATGAAGATGTCATCGATGTACCTGAGCCACGTGGTGACATGGCCCAGGTACATCACAAGATCCTCGCCACTGAAAAGTGACCGCTCCCACTACCCCAGGTACAGATTGGTGTAGGATGGGGCACAACAAGTTCCCATCGCTACGCTCTGCACCTGGAGGTAGTGGGAGCCATCAAAACAAAAATAATTGTTGTTCAAAATGTGGTCAAGTCCACTGAGAATGAAATTATTCAGAGCGTTGTTATAGCGTGATCCCTGCTGTAATACATTTTGGATCGCCAAGAGTCCTTTCTCATATGGGATTGAGCAATACAGGGCTTCCACATCTATTGTGACCAGAATAGAGTTTCCTGCAAGTTTCAATTTATTTATCATTTGTAGGAAGTGAATCTTGTCCTTAATGAAGGAAGGTACACCGTTAAAGTGTATGGGACTCGAACATGAATAATCAAAAGTGCTAATTTTAAAGGCTTATATGCATGGTATTGTCATGAAAAGTGTTTGGGGTCCTGCCCCAGGGGACATGTATCAATGCAAAAATAAGTTTTAAAAACTGCCGTTTTTTCGGGAGCAGTGATTTTAATAATGCTTAAAGTGAAACAATAAAATTGTAATATTCCTTTAAATTTCGTACCTAGGGGTGTCTATAGTATGCCTGTAAAGGGGCACATGTTTCCCGTGTTTAGAACAGTCTGACAGCAAAATGACATTTCGAAGGAAAAAAAGTAATTTAAAACTGCTTGCGGCTATTAATGAATTGTCGGTCCGACAATACACATAAAAGTTCATTGATAAAAACGGCATGGGATTTCCCCACAGGGGAACCCCGAACCAAATTTTTTTTTTAAATGGCGTGGGGGTCCCCTAAATTCCATACAGGGCCTTCAGGTTTGGTATGGATTTTAAGGGGAACCCCACGCCATATTGTTTTTAAAAAATGGCGTGGGGTCCCCCAAAAAATCCATACCAGACCCTTATCCGAGCACGCAACCTGGCAGGCTGCAGGAAAAGAGGGGGGATGAGAGAGCGCCCCCCTCCTGAACCGTACCAGGCCACATGCCCTCAACATTGGAAGGGTGCTTTGGGGTGGCGGCCCCCCAAAGCACCTTGCCCCATGTTGAAGAGGACAAGGGCCTCATCCCCACAACCCTTGGCAGGTGGTTGTGGGAGTCTGTGGGCGGGGGGCTTATCAGAATCTGAAAGCCCCCTTTAACAAGGGGAACCCCAGATCCCACCCCCCTGTGTGAAATGGTAATGGGGTACAAAAGTACCCCTACCATTTCACAAAAAAAGTGTCAAAAAATTTTAAAAATGACAAGAGACAGTTTTTGACAATTCCTTTATTTAAAGTCTTCTGCTTTCCATCTTCTTCGGGTCTTCTTCCTTCCTTCTTCCTTTGGTTTCTTCCTCCATCTTCTTCTTCCTCTAGTTCTTCCTCCGATCCTCTGCTTCTTGCTCTGGTGTTCTCGTCCGGCATCTTCCTCCGTGGCGTCCTCTTCTCTGCTTCGTTCTCAGGCTGCTCCGCATCCATGGGAGGCTCCCGCTGTGTAACATTTCTCTTCTTCTGACACTTCTTAAATAAAGGAGGACGGGGCCACCTGGTGACCTCGCCCCCCTCTGATGCACGGGGACTTGACGGGGACTTCCCTGTGGCTTTCTCCGTGACATCAGAGGGGGGCGGAGTCACCCGTTACATAACCAGGTGACCCCACCCCCAAGGGTTTTGGGGATGAGGCCCTTGTCCTCATCAACATGGGGACAAGGTGCTTTGGGGGGTCGCTACCCTAAAGCACCCTCCCAATGTTGAGGGCACATGGCCTGGTATAGTTAAGGGGGGGCGCTCTCTCGTGGCCTGCCAGGTTGCGTGCTCGGATAAGGGTCTGGTATGGATTTTTGGGGGATCCCACGCCATTCCTTTTTAAATTTTGGCACAGGGTTCCCCTTAAAATCCATACCAGACCTGAAGGGTCTGGTATGGATTTTGAGGGGAACCCCCACACCATTTAAAAAAAAAAAATTGCTTAATAGACCTGAAGGGCCTGGTATGGAATTTAGGGGGACCCCACGCCATTTTTTTTTAAATATTTTGGTTCGGGGTGTAGTAAATAGAGAATGGTGCACGGGTATAGTTATTTATATTCAATGTGGGGAATTAATTGATTAGTATTAAGTATCTATTAATGAGTTGTGGATGGACTGAGTGAGTGAGAGTAAAATAATTAATAGGGTGATGTAGTTGAGCATAGGATTAGCACAAATTTGTGGGAAGGGAAAAATATATATGTATGATAATTATACACAAAAGTGAAATAAATAATCAATGGGAATTTGAATGATAGTGTGATAAGATATATGTGCTGGTGATGAAAATATGATGAAAAAAGAATAAAACCATGAATGGGTGATAAGTGTGCCTTAAAGAGAATTAAAATACCAGTGAACATTAAATGAGTGCAATAACAACCATATAGGTACCTGATTAATATATTGTAGTTAGTTAACCACTTAACCAATTGCCGACCACCTAACGCAGATATACTGCGGCAGAATGGCACGGGCAGGCAAAATCACGTACCTGGTACGTGATCTGCCTCCCGCGGGTGGGGGGCACATCGCGCCCCCCTGGTGCCCGAGGCAGTCGGCTTCATTAGGGGAGCGATCCAGGCTGAGGGGGAGACCACTTATTCGTGGCCACCCCCTCGTGATCGCTCCCAACGAATGAGAATCTTCCTCTGCTGCTGTATAGTAAACAGTGGCAGAGGAAGTGATGTCATCTCTCCTCGGCTCGGTATTTTCCGTTCCAGCGCAGAGGAGAGAAGACATCTGAGTAAGTGCACAACACATACACTTACAGTAAAACACACCAGGCACACTTTACACCCTCCATCACCCCCCTTGTCACAGTGAGATCAATAGCAGTTTTTTTTTCTGATTACTGCATTGGTGTCAGTTTATGACAGTTAGAAGTGGTAGGGCAGTTAGTGTTAGCCCCCTTTAGGTCTAGGGTACCCCCTAACCCCCCTAATAAAGTTTTAACCCCTTGATCACCTTTCGCCAGTGTCACTAAGCGATTGTTTTTCTGATCACTGTATTAGTGTCACTGGTGACGCTAGTTAGGGAGGTAAATATATAGGTTCACCGTCAGCATTTTATAGCGTCAGAGACCCCCATATACTACCTAATAAAGGTTTTAACCCCTTGATTAACCCTTTCACCAGTAATCACCATATAACTGTTACAGGTGACGCTGGTTAGTTAGTTTACTTTTTATAGTGTCAGGGCACCCGCCGTTTATAAGTTAGGTTTTAGGGTCAGATAGGGTCATGGTCTGCGTCACCCCAGGCAGTGTCAGGTTAGCTCCAGTACCGCTAACACCCATGCACGCACCATACACTTCCTTAGTGGTATAGTATCTGAACGGATCAATATCTGATCCGATCAGATCTATACTAGCGTCCCCAGCAGTTTAGGGTTCCCAAAAATGCAGTGTTAGCGGGATCAGCCCAGATACCTGCTAGCAAATGCGTTTTGCCCCTATGCCTGGCCCAGCCCAGCCCACCCAAGTGCAGTATCGATCGATCACTGACACTTACAAAACACTAAACGCATAACTGCAGCGTTCGCAGAGTCAGGCCTGATCCCTGCGATTGCTAACAGTTTTTTTGGTCGCGTTTTGGTGAACTGGCAAACACCAGCCCCAGGCAGCGTCAGGTTAGTGTCAGTAGCGCTAACACCCAAGCACCGTACACCTCCCTTAGTGGTATAGTATCTGAATGGATCAATATCTGACCCGATCAGATCTATACTAGTGTCCCCAACAGTTTAGGGTTCCCAAAAACTCAGTGTTAGTGGGATCAGCCCAGATACCTGCTAGCACCTGCGTTTTGCCCCTCTGCCCAGCCCAGCCCACTCAAGTGCAGTATCGATCGATCACTGTCACTTACAAAACACTAAACACATAACTGCAGCATTCGCAGAGTCAGGCCTGATCCCTGCAATCGCTAACAGTTTTTTTGGTAGCGTTTTGGTGAACTGGCAAGCACCAGCGGCCTAGTACACCCCGGTCATAGTCAAACCAGCACTGCAGTAACACTTGGTGACGTGGCGAGTCCATAAGTGCAGTTCAAGCTGGTGAGGTGGCAAGCACAAGTAGTGTCCCGCTGCAACCAAAAAGACAAACACAGGCCCGTCGTGCCCATAGTGCCCTTCCTGCTGCATTCGCCAATCCTAATTGGCAATCCACCACTTCTGCAGCACCCATACTTCCACCTTTCACATCCCCAACCAAATGCAGTCGGCTGCATGAGAGGCATTTTCTTTATGTCCTCCCGAGTACCCCTACCCAACGAACACCCCCCAAAAAAGATGTCATGTCTGCAGCAAGCGCGGATATAGGCGTGACACCCGCTATTATTGTCCCTCCTGTCCTGACAATCCTGGTCTTTTCATTGGTGAATATTTTGAATGCTACCATACACTAGTTGAGTATTAGCGTAGGGTACAGCATTGCACAGACTAGGCACACTTTCACAGGGTCTCCCAAGATGCCATGGCATTTTGAGAGACCCGAATCTGGAACCGGTTCCAGTTATAAAAGTTACAGTTACAAAAAAAAGTGTAAATAAAAAAAAAACTAAAAAAAAAAAATAGTTGTCGTTTTATTGTTCTCTCTCTCTCTATTCTCTCTCTATTGTTCTGCTCTTTTTTACTGTGTTCTAATCTTCAATGTTTTATTGTTGTTATGTTTTATCATGTTTGCTTTTCAGGTATGCAATTTTTTATACTTTACTGTTTACTGTGTTTTATTGTTAACCATTTTTTTGTCTTCAGGTACGCCATTCAGCTGCAGCGCAGATTTATTTATCTTGACAGCAACAGCGTTTGCTCCCACGATACATAAAGCCATGACTCCAGTGCTGTCAGAGGTGATATATGCCGAAGCATGGGGGCAGCAGGGGCGGAGGAGCGATTTGCTCCTAACTTTTGGGGCGGATGCCCCCATGCTTCGGCATATATAAATCATCACTTGGCCCAGCCACCTCACTGGGAGCAGCCACCTCCTGCCTGACACTGGGCCCAGCCTCCTCCAGGATGATGGTGAATCCGGCCTCCCCAGGCTGTCCATGGGCCCGGTCTCCTCCTGCCTGCCACTTTCCCCACATTCCTCCTGGATGGACTCATCCTGTGTATAAAAAAAGGACATAGTTTTAGTATATTTTTTTGGGTTCATCAATGACACACAGTTTGCTTCTCATGACTAGCAAATTCAATGTGAATACATCTCTTTAATAAAAGAGTCTAATCAGACACCCTAATTATTTCAAGCAGGTGTCAAACATATTTAGCCACTACTGTCAATTTATATGTATACACAATTTTGAGGGCAAAATTATTGTAGACAATTATAACATCCAGTTAACATCATTAATATTAGTACAGTAAATATTTGTTAAAATAATTTACCTGACTCCAGATGGTCATATCCGGTTCATCCAGGATGGAAGACCCAGCTTGCTCCTCATGAGCCTCTGCTGGGGTGGAGGGAAGGGTGGAGGGAAGGGTGGAGGGAAGGGTGGAGGGAAGGGTTGAAAGTGATGCCCTGGCTTCAGTCTGGTCATCAAGAAAACGGAGTTGATTGTAGTACCACAGCCTGGGTACATAAACATCATCTGCTGATGCTCCTGATCTCATTGATTCCTGGATCTTCTTATGTTCCCTCTTATACATGTTCCTCAAGACCCCAATTTTCTTGAGCAATGTCTCCATTGTTGCTTCCGGGATGGTCGCCTGGACAAAGGACAGAAGTCTCTCCAGCGTTGACTTCCTCACATGCTTTGCATAATACTGTGGGTGTTTCACCTCCCACAAATTCCTCATCTCTCTATATTTAGAAATAAAAGCAGTAAGGAACTCTGGATCCTTAAATAGGGGATTCATAATGTCTGTATAAAAGATAAAGTCACAAGACAAAAAACACTTTTATTGGGTTTCTGCTAAACCCTCATCATCTTATCCCTATGTAGGCCTCATCAATCTGTCAAGCCATATAGGCCGCTTGCTACAAAGTCTTGACCAAAAGTATAAATTTTAAATTACCTTCGTTTAGTAGCGTCCCGGTCCACTATCACCTACGCACAGAACGTACGTACGACACGTGCGCAAGGCCCCTCTTTATACACTACGCATGTGTGAAACTCCGCCTGCGTCGCCCGCCCCTGATGTTCGATTTTAACTCATGTTCTCCGCCCATTTTTAGTTACGGCGCGTAGTGGGGTGAATAATGGCGGAGACACATGACATGTTAATTACCTCAGGTAGCGAAAAAAGCCCGGAGGCTGGAACGTCAACAAGATCTGTGAGGCCTAGATTTAAGGCCTCCAATATGAGTTTTGAAGAGATGGTGGAGATGGTGGCCATTCTTCAAAAAAAGAACTATGATGGGAAGTATGGGCCGTACGCCCGGCCAAATTTGCGCAAGGCCCAAATAATGTCGAAGGTGGTGGACACTTTACAGGCTTCTTTTGGGGTACAGCGCTCCAAGGATCAACTTAGAAAAAGATGGTCTGACCTGAAACTCAGGGAGCCGGATCAGTTCAGACGGATCCGTAAAGTGTTGCAAAAAAGTAAGTACCTGTGTTTTCATCTTGTGTTGATTACCTCGTATACCGCTCCATGTGCTTTTCATTCCTATACGATTGTTTGAAACGATCTTTTAATAAACATCGTTACATATCTATATATAATATATACATATCTCTCTATATATATACACATAGACATATATATATATATATATCTCTCTATATATATACACATAGACATATATATACATATGTATATGTGTGTATATATATATATATATATATATATATATATATGTATATATATATATGTGTATATATATATATATATATATATATATATATATATATATATACACACACATATACATATATATATATATATATATGTATGTATGTGTGTGTGTGTGTGTGTGTGTGTATACATATGCATATGTATGTATGTATATAGATATATAGGTAGATATATAGATAGATATAGATTTTTTTTATTTTTTTTTTATTAAATTAATATCTATTTGTAGATTTTGATTTTGTTTGAGATTGAAGATTTATATTTAGTTATAGATATATATAGAGAGAGAGATCCAAAGATTTTTTGATATATTTTGATATTGATATCTAGATATCGAGATATCTATCCATCTTGATATGTCTTTAGAAATTAAAATCTTGAAGTCTACTAGGAACTCTACACAAACAGACAATTTGTACACCACTTCACTACAAATGTTTGAAGATTAGTATGTACTAAAATATCTGTGTGCTAAGTATATTAATTTTTGGCTTCACATAGGGGAAAAATCACTCAGCCAACAAGAGGAACCCAGTCCCCCCCAGCAAAAGAACATACTTGGGAAATCAGCCCAAGCCCCACTGAGGTTGTGGAGGAAGGAGAGGTGGGCGACATGGGCACCCCACCAGGTGAGTGTCTGACACACCAGCTTACGGTAATCTATGCATGGCTGCC
Organism: Lithobates clamitans; assembly: GCA_037952925.1. Classification (NCBI taxonomy): domain Eukaryota; kingdom Metazoa; phylum Chordata; class Amphibia; order Anura; family Ranidae; genus Lithobates; species Lithobates clamitans. The sequence continues at coordinate 1,544,280 of JBBGZY010000929.1, forward strand.
TTTTATTTTATGTAATTTTTCTACTCTATTTTAGGTGATCTGGTTGTGCTTGAGTCAAGCAACAGCGCCACCCCCGAGGATGTTGAGGAAGTATGCGACATGGGCACCCCACCAGGTCAGTGTCTGAGACACCAGCTTTATGGTAAGGTAAACTATGTGTGCATATTTCTAAACATATTTTTTTTTTCATTCCACTTTAGGTCCAAGTGACTATTTCACCACAGTCAGGCCTGTACTGGCCATCGGGACTACAGGGAGTTTCCCGGTGGGCCGATGGCTCAGTGGGCTGGTTTCAGTGACAGCCTGTCAAAGTAATGGCTTTCTTGGTGCCCCCTCAACTTCACACAGTGATGTGAGAAAGATGAGAAAAATACAGAGGAGAATAAGTGAAATAGTAAAAGAGGTTAGTGAGGACTTCTTATGTTATGCTACTTATTTTTTTTTGCACAATTGCGTATAGTTTATATACTGTTTTTGTGCTTGTTTGCACAAATAAAGTGGGCCGGTCTGGAAGAAGTCCAGGGCCAAATTTTTATCCCAGTCCAGCCCTGCAGACACTGCCCAATGGCTAATTGCTCAAATAATGGCCTGGAATGGGGAGATCGATCAAATGCGGAATCGGCTGGATCGTATGCAGCAGGAAATGAAGGACATGATTGATTTTTTGGGTCGAATCTAAATGCCCTTTTTTAAACCCCAAAACATCGATCATGTCCTTCATTATTTTTTGTTTACATTATATGCCTGTTTAACAACATTTAAAAAAGGAGGCCTATTTTTCAAAAAAAAAAAAAAAAAAAAAGGATTTGAAAAAAGACAAAAAAAAAAAAAAAAAGGATTTGAAAAAAGACAAAAAAAATAAAAAAAAAGGATTTGAAAAAAGACAAAAAAAAAGGATTTGAAAAAAGACAAAAAAAAAAAAGGATTTTAAAAAACACCCCCCCCAAAAAAAAAAAAAGGATTTGAAAAAAGACAAAAAAAATAAAAAAAAAAGGATTTGAAAAAAGACAAAAAAAATTAAAAAAAAGGATTTGAAAAAAGACAAAAAAAAAGGATTTGAAAAAAGACAAAAAAAAAAAGGATTTTAAAAAACACCCCCCAAAAAAAAAAAAAGGATTTGAAAAAAGACAAAAAAAATAAAAAAAAAAGGATTTGAAAAAAGACAAAAAAAAAAAGGATTTGAAAAAAGACACAAAAAAAAAAAAAAAGATTTTAAAAAACATCCCCCCCCAAAAAAGGCCTGTTTGCTAAAATCAAAATGCCCAACAAATTTTATTTTTGATTATCTAAAAATATTTAACTCTAATTATATTATTCTAAATTTAGTTAATATATCTTTATATTTTTGGCTAGGAACATTTTATAATAAATGCATAACTGAATGGATACCAAAGATTAAAAACATCTGCTTTGAATTAAATAAATGTGTGGTTTGTTATTTCAATGCTCAGTATCAGTTTGTTTATAAATTTCAAAAAAGTGGTTTACAGTGGCAATGGAGCTTATTTAGAAATTTACAAGGAAAATACAGTTGGCACTACAACTGCTCGACCATAACCTAGGAGAAAGCCCAAAAGAAAGGCAAGCAATAAATATAATTCAAGATTTCATCAAGATTGTTTTTATTTTAAATCTTTAGATATCCTGGCCCATTGCAATGGCCCCCCTACCCATAAAATAATTAACATATTGCTGTCTAACTTGATGGGCACTTTGGGGGGCCAAGCCAGTATGGACAGTATCCAGGCCCGTAAGATTATCAACGATAAGTCCGGCCTCAGGCCCAACTGGCACCATATAATTTTGAGAATGTTTGTTTAAAAAGTTGTGCAGGATGCAGCACGATAAAATGATAAAATTAAGTTTGTATTCCGCCAAATTAATGGAGGTTTGAAACAGGCGGAACCGGCTGGCCAGAATCCCAAACGCATTCTCAACCACTCTTCTAGCTCTGGCCAGCCGGAAATTAAAAACCCTCCTCTCCGGGGTGAGGGTTCTTTGGGGGAATGGCCTCATGAGGTGCTTGCTCAGAGCGAAGGCTTCATCGGCAATGAAGACAAAGGGGAGTCCTTCCATGTTATCCGCATCAGGTGGCAATCCCAGGCCACCACTCTGGAGACGCTGGCAGAACTCCGTCTGGGCAAATACTCCTCCATCCGACATCCGGCCATTCTTCCCCACGTCCACATATAGAAATTCATAGTGTGCCGACACCACCGCCATTAAAACTATACTGTGGAACCCCTTATAATTAAAATAGTATGACCCCGAATGGGGTGGTGGCACAATGTGGACATGTTTCCCATCTATAGCCCCTCCACAATTGGGAAAGTCCCAACGGGTGGCAAAATGGAATGCCACAGTCTGCCATTCCTTTGGCGTTGAAGGAAACTGGGGAATCAAACAAGAAAACAAAAATCAGTAATTTTGAATCGAACATGGCAAGAAAATTATACAATTAAAAACATTATTCCACAGCATCAGTATAACATTAAATAATGTATATCTTCTGGAAGAAATAATATTGAAAGGCACACTTATAAGATTGCTCACCCCCTCTGATGGAACATTGATTACATTTTAGGGGGTGGTGAAATTACCAAAAAATATTAATTTTAGGACACACAGGGATTTATGGACTACAAAGGCTACAAGACTGCAGTTGTTCCACTCTGCAAGTGCAGTTGCTCCCCAGCTTTAAGTAAATGAGGTAAGGTAAAAAGGCTTTCATGTTGCAAGGAGTACACAACCACATGCAAGGGCAATTAATGAAAACACTTTGTGGCTTGTATATGATTTGATGATGGAAATCAGCAGAGCTTCTGCTCATTTACTAAAGCACTGGAGCAAATGCACTTGTAGAGTGCACATGCATTTTGCAAAGTGCAACATATATTTGCTTTTTAAAAATCAACACCACAGAAGATTCTAGCAAATTATTAGGGGGGGGGGTTGAAATCAAGCTAATTATAAGCACACTATTTAGATAGAGTTTAGGGGAAACAAAATACAATGCAGCTGACTAAATACATTCAAACTGAGAAGACAAGGTAAATATGTGACCAGCATTGTATGCATTGTTATTGAAGGCAAATATACATGCATGACAAAAAAGAACATGAAACAAATCAAGCATGCGTGAGAAGAAAAAGGGGACATTCACACTATATTACAATGATGGTAAGTAGTGTTTGAGCTAAGAAATACATTACATTATCAAAGAATAAATAAAAGAACATGTGATGCTAATAAAAGAAAAAATTCTTACCTTAATATAGTCCTTCTGCAGGACCTGGATGATAGCAGAACAGGTCTCTGGGATAATGATCCCCAGAGCCTGGGGGGAGATGCCTGTTGAGAACTTGAGGTCCTGCAGGCTTCTCCCCGTCGCCAAGTACCGCAACGTGGAAACTAGCCTCTGCTCCGGAGTGATGGCTTGCCTCATGCAGGTATCCTGCCTGCTGATATAGGGGTCAGCAAAGCCACCAAACGATCAAAAACGGGGTCCGTCATCCGGAGAAAGTTCCTGAAATCATCAGGATTATTCTCACGGATTTCACGGAGCAATGGTATGTGACAGAACTGGTCACGCTGGAGCAACCAATTCTTGGTCCATGAACTCCTCCTCGCCCTGTTCATGGACTGGTCTTGGTCTGAAGAATAAACTACAGCACCAAGCACATACAATGCACGAGCTCGACGACGAGTACGTACAGGTAACATGGCTTCAAAACGGTCGGCTGGTCAGAACGCACTTAACAGAACGCACTGAAGAACAGCAAGGCCTGTGAAGAACGACCTGAAAATCAGGAACGAGCGGCCAATAAAACAAAGATTTCTCAATGCCAACTGACCAAACGCACTGAAAAGCAGATACAAACCTCACAAGCACAGACTGAACAACAGTTAAAATGAACTGAAAAATACGAGTCTCACAAGCGCGAATCGTCTCTCACCAAACTTCTACTAACACGAGATAAACACGAGATTAGCAGAAGGAGCCCAAAGGGTGTCGTACGGGCTATTGAACTTCCGTTTTATAGTCTCGCCTGACTTGATGTACGTCACCGCGTACTAGGCTGTCAAACTTTTGTGTGGTCGTGTGTAGGCAAGTCCGTTCGTTAGAAAGTCTGCCGCAAGTCCGCCGAAAGTCCGCAGGAAGTCTGTCGGACCGGCTGTCGGACTTTTGTAGATGAAAAGTCCGACCGTGTGTACGCGGCATGAGAGTCTTGTTACTGGGAGGGGGAGGGGGGCGAGAGAGAGACTGTAGGCTGGACAATGTAGTGTAGTATAGTATGGAGGTCAGTGTAGTGGTCACTATGGGGGGCAGTGTAGTGGACAGTATAGTGTAGTATAGTGGTCAGTATAGTGGTTAGTGTAGTATAGTATACTGGTCAGTATAGTGTAGTTTAGTATGGAGGTCAGTTTAGTGTAGTGGACAGTGTAGTATGGTGGTCAGTATAGTGTAGTATAGTGGACAGTGTAGTGTAGTGGTTAGTGTAGTGGACAGTGTAGTATAGTGGACAGTGTAGTATGGTGGTCAGTATAGTGTAGTATAGTGGACAGTGTAGTGTAGTGGTTAGTGTAGTGGACAGTGTAGTATAGTGGACAGTGTAGTATAGTGGACAGTGTAGTATATGGACAGTGTAGTATAGTGGACAGTGTAGTATGGTGGACAGTGTAGTATGGTAGTCAGTGTAGTATGGTGGTCAGTGTAGTATGGTGGACAGTGTAGTATGGTGGACAGTGTAGTATGGTGGACAGTGTAGTATAGTGGTCATTGTAGTATAGTGGTCAGTGTAGTATAGTGGACAGTGTAGTATAGTGGACAGTGTAGTATAGTGGTCAGTGTAGTATAGTGGACAGTGTAGTATGGTGGTCAGTATAGTGTAGTATAGTGGACAGTGTAGTATAGTGGACAGTGTAGTATAGTGGTCAGTGTAGTATAGTGGACAGTGTAGTATGGTGGTCAGTATAGTGTAGTATAGTGGACAGTGTAGTGTAGTGGTTAGTGTAGTGGACAGTGTAGTATAGTGGACAGTGTAGTATGGTGGTCAGTGTAGTATAGTGGACAGTGTAGTGTAGTATAGTGGACAGTGTAGTATAGTGGTCAGTATAGTGTAGTATGGTGGTCAGTATAGTATAGTGGACAGTGTAGTATAGTGGACAGTGTAGTATAGTGGTCAGTGTAGTATGCTGGTCAGTATAATGTAGTGTAGTGGACAATGTAGTGTAGCGGACAGTGTAGTGTAGCGGACAGTGTAGTATGGTGGTCAGTGTAGTATAGTGGACAGTGTAGTATGGTGGTCAGTATAGTGTAGTATAGTGGACAGTGTAGTATAGTGGTCAGTGTAGTATGGTGGTCAGTATAGTGTAGTATAGTGAACAGTGTAGTATGGTGGTCAGTATAGTGTAGTATAGTGGATAGTGTAGTATGGTGGTCAGTGTAGTATGGTGGTCAGTGTAGTATGGTGGACAGTGTAGTACAGTGGTCAGTGTAGTATAGTGGTCAGTGTAGTATGGTGGACAGTGTAGTATGCTGGACAGTGTAGTATAGTGGTCAGTGTAGTATAGTGGACAGTGTTGTATAGTGGTCAGTGTAGTATGGTGGTCAGTATAGTGTAGTATGGTGGTCAGTATAGTGTAGTATGGTGGACAGTGTAGTATGGTGGACAGTGTAGTATAGTGGATAGTGTAGTATAGTGGTCAGTGTAGTATGGTGGTCAGTATAGTGTAGTATAGTGGACAGTGTAGTATGGTGGACAGTGTAGTATGGTGGACAGTGTAGTATAGTGGTCAGTGTAGTATGGTGGTCAGTATAGTGTAGTATAGTGGACAGTGTAGTATAGTGGTCAGTGTAGTATGCTGGACAGTGTAGTATGGTGGACAGTGTAGTATAGTGGATAGTGTAGTATAGTGGTCAGTGTAGTATGGTGGTCAGTATAGTGTAGTATAGTGGACAGTGTAGTATGGTGGACAGTGTAGTATAGTGGTCAGTGTAGTATGGTGGTCAGTATAGTGTAGTATAGTGGACAGTGTAGTATAGTGGTCAGTGTAGTATGGTGGTCAGTGTAGTATGGTGGTCAGTGTAGTATGGTGGTCAGTATAATGTAGTATAGTGGACAGTGTAGTATGGTGGACAGTGTAGTATGGTGGACAGTGTAGTATAGTGGTCAGTATAGTGTAGTATAGTGGACAGTGTAGTATAGTGGTCAGTGTAGTATGGTGGACAGTGTAGTATAGTGGTCAGTGTAGTATGGTGGACAGTGTAGTATGGTGGTCAGTATAGTGGACAGTGTAGTATGGTGGTCAGTATAGTGGTCAGTGTAGTATGGTGGTCAGTATAGTGGACAGTGTAGTATGGTGGTCAGTATAGTGTAGTATAGTGGACAGTGTAGTATGGTGGTCTGTATAGTGTAGTATAGTGGTCAGTGTAGTATGGTGGTCAAGTGTAGTGTAGTATAGTGGACAGTGTAATGTAGTATAGTTGACAGTGTAGTGTAGTATAGTGGTCAGTATAGTGGACAGTGTAGTATGGTGGTCAGTACAGTGTAGTATAGTGGTCAGTGTAGTATGGTGGTCAGTGTAATGTAGTATAGTGGACAGTGTAGTATAGTGGACAGTGTAGTGTAGTATAGTGGTCAGTATAGTGGACAGTGTAGTATGGTGGTCAGTGTAGTGGTAAGTGTAATATAGTGGACAGTATAGTATAGTGGTCAGTATAGTGGTCAGTATAGTATAGTGGTCAGTGTAGTGGACAATGTAGTGTAGTGGACAGTGTAGTTCTCAGTGTAGTGGTCAGTATATGATTTAGGTAGGTCAGTACTATTGCATTTGAAGGGACTCAGGGATAGCTAAAAGTCCGCAGGTTGGGGGGGGGGGCGCAAATTACTTGCCTTGCCCCGGGTGCTGACAACCCACGCTACGCCACTGCTCTTGAGGTTATCTTTAGTAAACGTTCCTGAATGCAAATGCAGCTAAACGCGACTTGTAAACGCTGCTAAACACACATTTTTAAACGTGGATTACTAGCTGTGATGTTCCAGCGTTCAGGAGAGGTTGAGAAACGTCCCGGGTACATGAAGCCTAACACAGCGCTCAATCTGGTATTTACTATAGCGCCCTGTAAAAAAGACATTGGTGCTAAAATGAGAGCTATTTGCAGGTCTGAGCATGCTCAGTTGTGTTGGCACCTAGTTGTACAAAAATGGGGAATTTATCTCTTCTCTGACTTTTAAAAATATTTCAGTGTAGAAATCCCTTTTTTCACACAGTTTAAAAGAAGATTATCTTTAAATAATATACCACATATTTCAGTACCATTTAGGCAAGTATATCATGCTCTAAACATTATTTCCATGTTTTAGCAGAGTTATGCCCCGTACCCACGATCGGACATTGATCAGACATTCCGACAACAAAATCCATTGATTTTTTTCCAACGGATGTTGGCTCAAACTTGATTTGCGTACACACGGTCGCACAAAGTTGTCGGAATTTCCGCTCGCCAAGAACGCGGTGACGTACACCACGTACGACAAGACTAGAAAAGGCCAGTTCAGAACCAAGCGCGGCACCCTTTGGGCTCCTTTTGCTAATCTCGTGTTAGTAAAAGTTTGGTGAGAGACGATTCGCGCTTTTTCAGACTCATGGTTTTCAGATTGTTTTCTGCTGTTCAGTTTGTGCTTGTGGGTTTGTATCTGCTCTTCAGTGCATGCAGCAAGCTACGCGTGACTCTGTCATTGTGTTTTTGTTCGTTCATTACTGTTTTTCAGGGCGCTCTTCACAGGCCTTGCTGTTCTTCAGTGCGTTCTTTTACTTCGTTCTGAGCAGCCGAACGTTTTCTAGCCATGTTGCGTATACGTACTCCTCGTAGAGTTCGTGCTGTGCGGGGGCTTGGTGTTGGGGTCCTTACCTTGACACAAGTCCAGTCCATGAACAGGGTGGGGAGGAGTTCATGGACCAAGAATTGGTTGCTCCAGGGTGACCAGTTCTGTCATATGCCTTTGCTCCTTGAGATCCGTGAGAATAATCCTGATGATTTCAGGAACTTTCTCTGGATGACGGACCCCTTATTTCACCGTTTGTTGGCTTTGCTGACCCCCTATATTAGCAGGCAGGATACCTGCATGAAGCAAGCCATCACTCCGGAGCAGAGGCTCGTCGCCACCCTGCGGTACTTGGCGATGGGGAGAAGCCTGCAGGACCTCAAGTTCTCGACAGGCATCTCCCCCCAGGCTCTGGGGATCATTATCCCAGAGACCTGTTCTGCCATCATACAGGTCCTGCAGAAGGAGTATATTAAGGTAAGATTTTTATCCTTTAACATCACATTTTATTGTATATGTTTGATAATATATTGTATTTCTTTCCTCATTCCCTAATTACCATGATTGTAATATGCTGTGAATGTCCCCTTTGTTCTCATGCATGCTGAATTTTTATGTAATTATTTTTTTCTCCTTCATACATTTTTGCCTTCACTTAACTCCCCAGCATGGTCTCCTGCCCCTATATTCACCTCATGTAGTCACTTAACAGTGTATTTTGTCAGCTCCATAGTAGTGCTTTACCCTGAATACCCCCTAAAATGTTTATAAATGTGATTTGCGCTTTAAATTCTGGCAGAGTGCCCGAGCCTTTTTTTGGGGGTCCCCAAATCATTTTAAACCCTCCCTCCCCCCAACTGCTAAGTCAGCTGATACCAATTCTCTATCTATCCTCAATCATCTATCTGCTGACTTTGCCAAACCCATACACACTATACCCATCTCTTTTGTGGTCAGATGTATGGATGAATTCCCCAAAGCATGTATTGCAAGGGCCTGCCTGTATACTTTCAAATGGTACTGTTTAAAGTTTTTGTATCCTATTATTATCTTGATAGGTAATAGCAGAATGTCCAAATGTGCTCAAATGTGTACAGTGTGTATTTATCTCTTTGTATTATGACACTTCTTACCTGTCCAGTGGGCTGCCAATAGTTTAACTAAGGAGGGGCTGTTCAAAGTAATACCCATTATTTAGGCATTCATCTCTCAATGAAGTGGAGAGGGTTACCTGTCCAAGAGCTCCCCCCTATAATGTTAGAAATGTCCCATGAGAGGGGGGGAATCTGATAGGTGTACCTTATACTTTGGTCTTTAAAAACTCCCTCAAATAAATGTTATCTTGATGTTGGCCAAGAATGTTTGTCTCTAATCTGCTTTCCCTGTTTATGTGCAAAATGAATAATTGTATTTTTTTGGTTTGAATCCACAGTTTCCTTCCACGCCACAGGAATGGCAGACTGTGGCCTCCCACTTTGCCCAGCGGTGGGACTTTCCTAATTGCGGAGGGGCAATTGATGGGAAACACGTCCACATCGTCCCACCACCCCACTCTGGGTCGTACTATTATAATTATAAGGGGTTCAATAGTATTGTGATGTTGGCAGTGGTGTCGACTACTTATGAGTTCCTGTATGTGGACATGGGGAAGAATGGCCGGATGTCCGATGGTGGAGTCATTGCCCAGACGGAGTTCTAAAGGCATCTCCAGAAAGGCAGCTTGGACTTGCCACCTCCAGAAGACACTGTGGAAGGACTCCCATTCGTCTTTGTTGCAGATGAAGCATTTGCGCTGGGGGACCATCTTATGTGGCCATTCCCGATGAGGACCCTCACCCCAGATCAGAGGGTTTTTAATTACCGGCTGGCCAGAGCCAGAAGAGTGGTGGAGAACACATTTGGAATCATGGCCAGCCGGTTCTACCTATTTCTTACACCCAAACACATGGCGGAGTACAAACTGAATCATATTATCCTGGCGTGCTGTGTTCTACACAACTTTTTATGGCAACATTCTGCCAACTATGCTGGCTCAGTTGGGCCTGAGGCTGGAATTCCAAACGAACCAACACTGACAGCGCTTGAAAGTGGCCGTCCTGGCTTGCCCCCCCCTGAGTGCCCGTGATGTCCGGCTAAGACACCTTGAATTCTTTGCGGGTAGGGGGGCTATCAATATGCCAGACAATGTCTAAAACCTTTTTCAAATAAAAAAAACCTACTCAAATCTTTGGTGACATTTACTGCTTGTGTTTGTTTTAGCTGACCCTGGGGGAAATGTGGTGAGTCCTGAAAATGGCGTGATTGTGTAACCTTACAAAGCACTGTTGGGTGTTATTTACTAAAGGCAAAGACACTTCACACTACAAGTGCACTTGAAACTGCACTGAAACTGCACTTGTAGTGCAAAGTGGATTTGCCCTTAGGAAATAACACCCATTGTCACAGAAAACACCAATTAGAGCACCACAAAAGTGTTGTAGCGTTGAGACAATAATCCACACATTCTTGATTAACAATCTTTTTAAAACCAGCACAATCACATGTGCATTTAGAAAAGGTTTTTAAAACAAACCAACATGTTTGTTGTATAACAATTTTTGGGGTCACATTAGAAAAAGGAGAAATGTCCATTTAAGATAAGACAGGCATGTTTAAAGCCAACAAGAAAGACACAAATCTTGAACTTACAAAGTTCACTTTTGGTAGAACTTGAAGGCAATATCAGACATGAGTATTTACAAACTGTGTTTGATATTGCATTCAGATGGGGTGAAGTCACCCCAGGAAAAGCCAAATTTTGAAGATGCACACAAATTTACAAATGTCAACATGTGCTACCTGCCATCACGGGGGATCAAGGGACGTGTTTGGGGGTGCAACCCCTTCCTCACAGCTACTTTATTATTGAGGAAGGGGTTGCACCCCCAAAATGCGTCCATTGATCTCCCGTGATGGCAGATAGCACATGTTGACACACTGTGTGCCTCTTCAAAATTTGTTTTTTCTCAAATTTGTCAAAAACTGTCAAAAAATTTAGCACACAAAAAAAACAAAGGGATTTGGAGGGGTTTAAAACTTTCCCTAAAACATCAATGATGTTCTTCATTTTTTAAAGAACATCATTGATGTTTTTCTTGATGTTTTCCAAGTCCCTATTACACCCCATGATCTCCCTGATCAGGATCTGTGAACTTTCCGAGGTGAAAGGATCTGGATCCACAACATCACGATCACCTAAAAAGATAGAAACCAAAAAACACCATGTATTATAAATATGCCGGCATCCATCTCTTACCTGAGCCTGTGGTCGCAGACACTCACCTGTTGTGGTGCCAATTTCCACCACGTCTTCCTCCTCCTGCTCTGCTTTTCTTGGGTGGATTTGCCCTTCTTCCAGAGGTGGGGGGTCTGTGGTCTCCTCGGATGAGGGGTGTCCTCCGAGTCTTTTCTCCCCTATGTAAAAAAAAATGGTATACTTAGCACACAGATATTTGATGGCAGAACTATAAATATGCAACATTGCTTGGAAGTGGGGTACAATTGTCTATTTTGGCAGAGTTCCAAGATGTAGTTTTTTTTTGTCAAGCTTCAATACTTTACCTGTTTTGTACAAGCTTCACAGATGGAGACACCCCTATAGTATACACTGGAGCACCTGTGTGGGCCCCCTAATAAAAAGGGTGTTCTTGTGTCCCACACTAGTGCTCCAGCGTCCAGATGTGTAACCAGCTGCTGAGTGTCCTCTCCTTACACAGAATCTAGTTTGCATTTCATTCTAGTAAAAAACACATCTACACAACCAAATTAGTTTCAGACAAGTAGGCCCTAAAAAATGTGGGCAAATGCATATAGCCAAAACAATGGTGTTTTCTAGGCCGAACGAACAATGTTTTATACGAACGAATATTTTGCCCATGAACTTGAAAGTTGCCTTTTGAAACTGCATAACAGTTAAGAAAAGCACATGAAGCAGCACAAACGTAATAAACATAAAGAATAGGAACACAGGACAACTACTTACTTTTTTGCAGCACTCTCCGGATCTTTCGGTGCTGCTCATGCTCTCTTAATTTGAAGTCCGACCACCGCTTCCTGAGCTGATCTTTCGATTGTCGTACCCCGAAATTCCAGTGCAGACTCTTGACCACTTTCGCCATGATCTTGGCCTTTCTGACATTGGGGTTGGGGTAAGGTCCATACTTCCCCTCATAGTCAGCCTTCTTCGGGATATCGACCATCTCCAACATCTCCTCAAAGGACATATTCGATGCCTTAAATCTTCTCCTTATGGATCGGGACGTTTCAGGCTCCGGGCTTTCCTCCCCCTCCTCCTCGTTGCTGTAATTAGCATGCACTTGTTATGTCTCAGCCATGTGCTCTTCCCCTACTGCGCTGAACAAAAAGGGGCGGGGAATAGACTAGAAAGAACGTCAGGGGCAGGCGGAGTTACACGCATGCGCAGTGTGTATAAACCGTAACACGCGTGCGTAGTGCTACGATCTGTGAGCGGAGGAAGGAGTATCGGAGGCACCGATCATGATAACGAAGGTAAGATCTAAACTTGGTCCTATAATGCTTCTAGATTGAGGCCTATATAAAAAATGTGGGCAAATGCATATAGCCAAAACAATGGTGTTTTCTAGGCCGAACGAACAATGTTTTATACGAACGAATATTTTGCCCATGAACTTGAAAGTTGCCTTTTGAAACTGCATAACAGTTAAGAAAAGCACATGAAGCAGCACAAACGTAATAAACATAAAGAATAGGAACACAGGACAACTACTTACTTTTTTGCAGCACTCTCCGGATCTTTCGGTGCTGCTCATGCTCTCTTAATTTGAAGTCCGACCACCGCTTCCTGAGCTGATCTTTCGATTGTCGTTCCCCGAAATTCCAGTGCAGACTCTTGACCACTTTCGCCATGATCTTGGCCTTTCTGACATTGGGGTTGGGGTAAGGTCCATACTTCCCCTCATAGTCAGCCTTCTTCGGGATATCGACCATCTCCAACATCTCCTCAAAGGACATATTCGATGCCTTAAATCTTCTCCTTATGGATCGGGACGTTTCAGGCTCCGGGCTTTCCTCCCCCTCCTCCTCGTTGCTGTAATTAGCATGCACCTGTTATGTCTCAGCCATGTGCTCTTCCCCTACTGCGCTGAACAAAAAGGGGCGGGGAATAGACTAGAAAGAACGTCAGGGGCGGGCGGAGTTACACGCATGCGCAGTGTGTATAAAGCGTAACACGCGTGCGTAGTGCTACGATCTGTGAGCAGAGGAAGGAGTATCGGAGGCGCCGATCATGATAACGAAGGTAAGATCTAAACTTGGTCCTATAATGCTTCTAGATTGAGGCCTATATTGTAACAAGATTAGGAGAGTTTTGCCTGACATAAGGTTTGTCTCGTGTTGTTTCTTGCAGATAAAATGGATGGCTTCAATGACCACAACTTCCTCCCCCTGTTCATAGACAAGTACAGGGAGCTGCCCTGTCTGTGGCAGGTGAAACATCCACATTATAATCATAAACAAAAAAGGAGACAGCACTGGAGAAACTGCTGGAGTTGGTGAAGCCGGTGGTCCCCACAGCAAACATCCCCTATTTAAAAGCCAAAATTGGTGGCCTGAGGAGCACTTATCTTAGGGAGCGCAAGAAGGTCACGGATTCCCAGAGATCCGGAGCTGCAGCAGATGACGTTTATGTCCCCAGGCTGTGGTACTATGAGAGACTGCGATTTCTGTCAGACCAGACTGGAGTCAGGGAATCCCTCTCAACCCTTCCTTCCACTCTTCCTTCCACCCTAGCTGAGACTTCCGATGTCCAACCTGGGACTTCCAGCCAGGAAGAAGTGGAGGAGCCCAGATGGAGCCAGGTATAGCATTGTTCTACAGATTTCTGGTCAATAAATAAATTATGTTTACTAGATGGTATTATTGATCACTAATTGCTGATTTAATACAGTTTTTTACATATCAATAGAGAGTAGTGGGTAAAAATAATTGGGACAAGAATGAAAAATGCTTGGCTCAGAAGGATAGTTGTTAACATTCAAATTCAACAGTCATGAGGTGAAAATTGTGTGTGATTGATGAAGAAAAAACTAAAACTATGTTCCTTTTTCATACACAGGAAGACCTCAGCCAGGACGAGGCTCTGGAATGTGGCACACAGGAGGAGGCTGTGGAATGTGGCAGCCAGGAGGAGGCGGGGGTTAGTGGCAGCCAGGAGGAGGCGGGGCTAAGTGGCAGCCAGCAGAAGCCTGGGACCAGTAGGAGCCTGACCGAATAGCAGGTTCCTCCCCTCCGCCTTCCAAACAAAAGACACAGGAAGGGGAGTCACATGCAGGATTCAGCACTCAGGCTCATTCAGGAGGCTTCTGCATCCCTCAGAGCCTTACCCACTCCTGAGGAGGCCTTTGCCTGCATGGCTGCCACCAAACTGAAGGGCATGCAGGAGGGTCAACGCTTCATGTGTGAGAAACTTCTTTATAAAGTCCTAACTAAGGGGGTGAATGGCGAAATCACACCCAATACTGACGTGATTGAGTTGGACCATCCTCCTCCTCCTCCTGCCACAACTACACCACCACAGCTACAGCGTGGAAGGAAGCGTGGAAGGAAGACCAGAGAGTGATGGCCCTGGGTTCAGTCTGGTGTGACAAAAGATGCAGGCTCTTGTATGACCACAGTCTGGGGACACAGATGTCATCTGCTGCTTTCAGGATCTCTGGGACTTCTGGACCAGACTGCACTCCCTTAGATATGGACTCCTCAGGCCACCAATTTTGCTGGAAAAGAATTGATGTGTGCCCTGGGGGCCAAAGGCTTCGCCAATTTCTGCTGTTTCTCCAGCATTGCCTCCCTCTTTGTTTGGTTCTGAGCCTTTAATAAAGGAATTTTTGTTTCAATTATACTCGCCTATGTGTGTTTTTCTTCAAAAAGAACACTTTGTTTGTGAGGAGGCAGGTACATTTCAAAAATACAATGTGAAATTAACAAGGGACACCAACACCAAGCAACCTCCTTGAGATTAAATATCACAAGATAATAATGGTGTTGTGGTAACTTGACACAAAAAACACACACAAAAATATTATGGAGTAAAATCCCAAAAAAAAAAAAAATACATCAGCCTGGAAAAAAATACAAACACACAAAAAAAATAATCAGCCTTGAAAAAAATACAAAACAAAAATAAAACAACAAAAAAGAAATTTGTTCAGATGTGACAAATCAAAATATATTGAGGGAATCACGTTAAATAATAAAGAAAGAAGTTTGTGAGAAGTCTGTGTGAATATGAGCAGCAAAACTACTTAATTCTTCTCACATTATAAATAAGAAGAGAGTGCGCTGTTTTAAACAATTTAAAACATTGCAGCGTAACGAAAGTGCTGTATCCATTCCGAATGATAATTTTACCAGACCGAGCTGTTCCATCTCAGAATTTCTTCTGAGCATGCGTGGCACTTTGTGCATCGGAATTGGCCACACACGGTCGGAATTGACGCAATCGGATTTTGTTGTCGGAAAATTTCATAGCCTGAAGAAGAAAATAAGAAGAGAAGAAGATGAAGAAGAAGATGAAGAAGATGAAGAGAAGAGCGGGAGCCTCCCCCCATGCCATGGGTGCAGAGCGGCCCGAAGAGAAGAAGATAGAAGACGCCGTGGAGGAGATGTTGGACGAGAACGCCGGAGGAAGAACCAGAAGAGCCAGAAGAACCAGAAGAAGAAGATGAAGGAAGATAGAAAAAAGAAGAAGCATTTAAATAAAGGAATTGTCAAAAACTGTCTCTTGTCATTTTTAACATTTTTGACAGTTTTTTAGTGAAATGGTAGGGGTAAGTACCCCCTTACCATTTCACACAGGGGGGAGGGCGGGGATCTGGGGGTCCCCTGGTTAAAGGGGGCTTCCAGATTCCGATAAGCCCCCCGCCTGCAGACCCCCACAACCACCGGCCAGGGTTGTGGGGATGAGGCCCTTGTCCTCATCAACATGGGGACAAGGTGTTTTGGGGGGCTACCCCAAAGCACCCTCCCAATGTTGAGGGCATGTGGCCTGGAATGGTTCAGGAGGGGGGGTGCTCTCTCGTCCCCCCCTCTTTTCCTGCGGCCTGCCAGGTTGCGTGCTCGGATAAGGGTCTGGTATGGATTTTTGGGGGGACCCTACGCCAATTTTTTTTTACATTTTGGCACGGGGTTCCCCTTAAAATCCATACCAGACCTGAAGGGCCTGGTATGGAATTTAGGGGGACCCCACGTCATTTTTTTAAAATTTTGGTTCGGGGTTCCCCTGTGGGGAATTCCCATGCCATTTTTATCAATGAACTGTTATGTGTATTGTCGGACCGGCAACTTATTAATAGTCGCGAAAAAAACGCATGGGAATTCCCCACAGGGGAACCCTGAACCAAAATTTAAAAAAAAAATGATGTGGGGGTCCCCCTAAATTCCATACCAGACCCTTATCCAAGCACGCAACCTGGCAGGCCGCAGGAAAAGAAGGGGGGAGGAGAGAGCACCCCCCCTCCTGAACCATACCAGGCCACATGCCCTCAACATTGGGAGGGTGCTTTGGGGTAGCCCCCCAAAACACCTTGTCCCCAAGTTGATGGGGACAAGGGCCTCATCCCCACAACCCTTGCCCGGTGGTTGTGGGGGTCTGCGGGCGGGGGGCTTATCGGAATCTGGAAGCCCCCTTTAACAAGGGGACCCCCAGATCCCGGCCCTCCCCCCTGTGTGAAATGGTAAGGGGGTACAAAAGTACCCCTACCATTTCACAAACAAACTGTTCCCCTTAATATCCATACCAGACCTGAAGGGCCTGGTATGGAATTTAGGGGGACCCCCACGTCATTTTTTTTTAATTTTTGGTTCGGGGTTCCCCTGTGGGGAATTCCCATGCTGTTTTTATCAGTGAGCTTCTATGTGTATTGTCGGACTGGCAATGCAATAGCCGCGAGTAGTTTTAAATGGCTTTTTTCCTTCCAAATGTCGTTTTGCTGTCAGACTGTTCTAAACATGGGAAACATGCGCGCCTTTACAGGCATACTATAGACACCCCCCAGGTATGAAATTTAAAGGGATATTACACTTTTATTGTTTGACTTTAAGCATTATTAAAATCACTGCTCCTGAAAAAACGGCCGTTTTTAAAACTTTTTTTTGCATTGATCCATGTCCCCTGGGGCAGGACCTAGGTCCCCAAACACTTTTTATGACAATAACTTGCATATAAGCCTTTAAAATTAGCACTTTTGATTTCTCCCTTAGACTTTCAAAGGGTGTTCTGCGGCATTCGAATTTGCCACGAACACCCCAAAATGTTCGCTGTTCGGTGAACTTGCGAACAGCCAATGTTCGAGTCGAACATGAGTTCGACTCGAACTCGAAGCTCATCCCTAGTGTACACTAAACTCAAAGCAAAGTTCTGTCCTACAGTTTCTAATGCATAAGGAAAGTAAAGAATGAACTTAAGTTGTATAATTATTAAAGTGCTGAAGTGAAAATATATCTATAAATTATGTGAGAATAAAGTAAAATATATAAATAAATAAATATCAAGATAATTTAGCTGCAATCAATCAGTGACACCCCACTTGTAAATGAATAAATAAATAAAGTGATACGCTCGTATTATCTCATTGATATCCTGCTATCTCATTGTGCTGACAAAACACATCCTAAAAATAAATACATAGTTTCAAACTTATTGCAAAACATAAGCAGTGAAAACCACATCAAAACATATAAGATAAATATCTAAATACAATGTGTTCGGAATTTTCATGTGTGACTTCCTTATTAATGAAAGACCTCCCGGGGATTTTATTCCACAAAAGATATTTTATAACCAGTGTTCTTGTGAGTTAGTGATAAAAATAAAATATAGAAATAAATATAGATTTATATGCAATCCAATACACCTCAAATAAAATTGTGATTGGTTCACTAATTAGAAGCAAAAATGATACCTCCTCTTCGTTTTAAATCAGGGCTTTGTGAGTTAGGATGAATCAGCGGTGGATAGGCTTAGTCCCTTTCATCCGCCGGCTTGGATCGGTTACTCTCCGGTTCTAGTGCTCTCCCCCATATGAAACACAAGAATGGGAAAATACCATTGCGCACATATCAGCCAGTACATACATGAAGCAAAGACCCCAATAGATTCACTCACATGATCTCTATATCATAGATCGCATTCTCCAGTTATATGGTCAGTTTACACTCAGCTCCGTGCTGCTCCGTGCTGCTGCTATTTGGATCACTTGCAGACTGCACGCTGACAAGAGCGTCACAGGCTCCTTCTCCCCACGCGTATCGTCACTGGGCACGTAACTTTTTCAAGGGTGCTAGTGAGGCCGCTCTGATGGATATTTATGGGTTGTATATTGGTCCTTCTTGCTGATCAACAATTGCAAAATATTCTACCGGAAAAACCACAGTTCATTTATAAGAAGGCACCCACGCTAAGAGCCAAAATCGCAAAAAACGTTATAGATCCACCGAAACCACATGAATTAACTTTTTTTCAAAGGAAAGGCTTCTATCCTTGAAAACGATGGTATGCGTGCGTAAACACAAAGCAAAATGGGCACAAATGCACCAATTTTAAATCGACCAGCAATAATACAGAATACCAGATTGAAGAGTTTATGACATGCAGGACAGAGGGGGTAGTCTATGTTTTACAATGTCTGTGCTCACTTCAATATGTGGGTAGAACCAAAAGACCGATATGGAAATGCATCAGGGAACACATACAAAACATTATTAAAGGCTATCCAAAGCACAGTGTGTCACAACATTTTTTATCACACCATGAAAAAAATCCAGCATTATTAAAGTTCTGGGCAATAGACAAATTCAAACCCCACTGGAGAGGCAGTAATAAAATTAGGCAACTAAGCCAACAAGAATCTAAATGGATATATAATATGGGGGTACTTGCCCCTAAGGGGTTAAACATCAAATTTGACCTTAATTGCTTTATTGCTGATTCTTGAACATTTTTGATATTGGTTTTATAAATAGGTTTTAAATTAATTAATCTCTTAAATTTTATATTTTTTAGCAGTCTTTATGGTTTTAAAAAATCGGTGATAATATGTATACATTCAGTGCAGTATGTATATATATATAATTTGTATGGGCCATTCCATATAAAACTCCAAAATGGTAGTATATCCGCACAAAAGTATACGTATGTAGCACATAAGGGGTTTTAAAGACAATAAAGGTGCACTAATCAAGGTAAATTAATAACAATTTTGTTTTATGTTTATTTGTAACCATATGTAAGAGAAATTTTAAAGAGGTTTCAATATACAGAGTATTGTTAATAGAATTAAGGTGTGTTAATATATAGATTTTTGTTAAGATTAATAAATAGTATGTTAAATTATGTAAATGAATAAAACATTATGGTTCTTTGAAATCGCATTATGGTATGATGAAACATTCACTCCGGGGGGGGGGGGGGGGGGTTGCTATAGCTACCAATATACAACCCATAAATATCGATCAGAGCGGCCTCACTAGCACCCTTGAAAAAGTCACGTGCCCAGTGACGATACGTGTGGTGAGAAGGAGCCTGTGACACTCTTGTCAGTGTGCAGTCTGCAAGTGATCCAAATAGCAGCAGCACGGAGCAGCACGGAGCTGAGTGTAAACTGACCATATAACTGGAGAATGCGATCTATGATATAGAGATCATGTGAGTGAATCTATTTGGGTCTTTGCTTCATGTATGTACTGGCTGATATGTGCGCAATGGTATATTCACATTCTTGTGTTTCATATGGGGGAGAGCACTAGAACCGGAGAGTAACCGATCCAAGCCGGCGGATGAAAGGGACTAAGCCTATCCACCGCTGATTCATCCTAATTCACAAAGCCCTGATTTAAAATGAGGGGGTATCATTTTTGCTTCTAATTAGTGAACCAATCACAATTGTATTTGAGGTGTATTGGATTACATATAAACCCATATTTATTTCTATATTTTATTTTTATCACTAACTCACAAGAACACTGGTTATAAAATATCTTTTGTGGAATAAAATCCCTGGGAGGTCTTTCATTAATAAGGAAGTCACACATTGTATTTAGATATTTATCTTATATGTTTTAATGTGGTTTTCACTGCTTATGTTTTGCAATAAGTTTGAAACTATGTATTTATTTTTAGGATGTGTTTTGTCAGCACAATGAGATAGCAGGATATCAATGAGATAATACGAGCGCATCACTTTATTTATTTAAAGAATGAACTTAAGCATATCCTTCTTTTAAGGGACCATCCTTAAACAGTAAAAAGTGATGCTATTGACTATATCAAATTGTATATCTTGTAAAAATGTAAAACTCAATTGCTTTCCAAAATTTTGATAGCTTTGCATATCAGACACATTGCCATCATTAAAATAATTAAATACTCAATTGACCTGTGAATGCCTGTTTGCTTTTAGTATTAGAATCACAGTTACATTAAAATACTTGGACAACAAACAGGTCAATATATTATTATTGTTTTGACATCTTAAGGATTAAATTGCCCAAGCTAAATTATCTAGTTTTTATTCTTTTTAACTCTGTGATCAATGCTTGTAGAATATTTTTAGTTGCAATGGTTATATGAGCATAGTCCAGACTCAATTAAACCCTCAGAAAAGTGTTTTCAGTGTTTAAAAAAATTCTTTCACTTCTTAGCCACAATAAACTGGTATATTTTTAGAACATACAGAAATTATATTATGACTTCTTGAATGCACCATCCAACCTTGATATGTGACCCTCTGGCCGGCCAACCTGATGTTCTGGGAACACTTTTCAGGCTAAGACATCTTGTCTATCCCCACTGCAGTCTACAGGAACCATTGCATGAAAAAATATATAGATCTGGGAGGGAAAGGATGTAAAAATAACTGTAAAATGCTACAGTCCCATCCATGGGTTTTGTGAAAGCTCCATTTAACTTTGAGCTCAGTCTTTACCTAACCCAAGGGCAATGTTTCCTGTATATGACTAGTGGTGGGTGAATCTGGGTGAATCTGCCTGGGTTTAATTCATGGACAAGCTCAGAGAACCTCACTGAAGTGAATGGGAGTATTTTTTTTAAATCAGTTATCTCAATTTTAACCACTTTAAGACTGGCCTAGTTTTAAAG
The DNA here is from genome assembly GCA_037952925.1 of Lithobates clamitans. NCBI lineage: Eukaryota > Metazoa > Chordata > Amphibia > Anura > Ranidae > Lithobates > Lithobates clamitans. Next base: position 1,565,280 of record JBBGZY010000929.1, read on the forward strand.
CTTGTTGTTTACAAGTTAAATTCATTTTTTTCCTAGAAAATTACTTAGAACCCCCATGCATTATATATTTTTTTCTAACACCCTAGAAACTAAAATGGTGATCACTGCAATACTTCCTGTCACATCGTGTTTGCACAGCGGTCTTACAAGCACACTTTTTTTGGAAAAAAACCACTTTTTTTAATGAAAAAATAAGACACCAGTAAAGTTAGCCAATTTTTTATATCGTGAAAGATGTTGTTACGCTGAGTAAATTGATACCCAACATGTCACGCTTTAAAGTTGCGCCCACTTGGAATGGCGACAAACTTTTATCCTTAAAAATCTCCATATGCAACGTTTAAAAAATTCTACAGGTTGCATGTTTTGAGTAAAAGAGGAGATCTAGGGTTAGAATTATTGCTCTCACTCTAACGATCATGGTGATACCTCACATGTGTGGTTTAAACACCATTTTTATATGCTGGCACTACTCACATATGCGTTCACTTCTGAACGCGAGGTCGGAGGGAACTGGGCACATTTAACTTTTTTTTTTTCTTATTTATTTTACCTTTTATTTTTTATTTTTACACTGTTCTTTTAAAAAAATGGTGTCACTTGTATTCCTATTACAAGGAATGTAAACATCCCTTGTAATAGAAAAAAAGCAGGACCTCTTAAATATGAGATCTGGGGTCAAAAAGACCTTAGATCTCATATTTACACTAAAATGCAATTTAAAAAAAAAAATTTGTTTGAAAAAAAAAAGAAAAATTATGCTTTAAGAGCTATGGGCGGAAGTGACGTTTTGACGTCGCTTCTGCCCTGCAATGGTATGAAGCTGGGTGGGGGCCATCTTCCCCTCACTCAGCTCCATACCTAACACGGAAGAGGACCCGATCACCTCCGCATCTGCCGGCAGCTCCGGTAAGCGGCGGAGGGCACAGGGTGTGGCTGGGGAGGCCCCTCTCCCACAGCCGATAAAAGTGATCTCACGGCGAATCCGCCACAGAGACCACTTTTATCTGAAAGCGGACTGCCCACTGAAGAAGAGGATACTGGGATTATGGCAGCTAGCTGCTACCATAACAACGATATCCCTCTTCAAAGTACCACCATATAATGACGGCGGGCGATCCAGAAGTGGTTAAAGGCTAGTAGGCAAGGAATTGTCAAACAAAGGGTATGGGTATGTCGACTTTGACCTTAACTGCTTCATCTCTGACAATAAATTCCCCCTCTTCAGTTTTTCTTATTAATTTTATAGTTATTATCTCTTTATATGTAATTTTAATTATTACATTTTAAGGTTCAAATTTAGTATATTTTTTATCTTTTATTTTGTTAATTTTGAAGGTATATATTTTTTATATATTTTTTTATTCCAAATATATTGGTAATGATGTGATTGTTATAGGTTTGAAAGGACAGCATCGGGTGATGTTAATATTGAATTTACAATTGTGATATTATTAGCATCCACATGAGGGCAGTGTTCTAGCCCTATATGCTTTGGTTTTTATATAGATTTATATACATTTTCTTGCTGTGTAGAAGTACATGGGAAGTTATAACTGTATAGGAATTAAACTTTAGATAAGTCTTAAAGTTTTTTATTTGGCTAGTTTTCTCTGCATTGGCTGGGGAGGTATATTGGTTACCGTTTTGTGTGGCGTCGACCGTTGCCATAACAGCGGCGCATTTGGACTGGGCTGACGGCTTTACGTCGTGGCTCTGCTCCGCTGTGGATGGCGTCGGTTGTTGCCATAACAGCGGCCTCCTATAAATAGACTGACGGGTGACGTCATAGCCATGCCCTGCTGAGGAAGTTCACAGGAACGTAATGCTTACAGGGGAAGGCTGCATCTGACGTCACTCGCTGCTGCCCTTCAGGATCAGATCGACACATGTGTGTGTTTTTATGCTTGTACCAAACTGCTGAAATGTGAGTAGTCCGTGCTTGGACAAATTAAAAATATTTTATTAACATACAGTGAGCACTTAGATCCTTTCCTTTTTATAATTTATGGTTGGGCGCCTGTATCTATTTCTGAGGAATCTGGAAATGAGTATATGATCTGCTTCAACCCATTCGTTATATTAGGATCTGACTGTATGACTACCTGTTAGCTCAGGAGTCCATACCCTGAGGTGAGAGTAGATAATTAGACTGGAGGTGGAGGGACTGTCACCTAATGTCCATGTTTCATCACCGGTGAAGGCTTTCTGGGACTTGTTGTCCATCATCTTTCTGGACTTTTTTCATCATTTGTTCATAATTTTTTCCATTATTATATTGAAAATTATTGATATAATTTTGGGATTTGTAGTTCACCAATGTTTTGAATTTCTGTTTTGTGCTGCACTTATGACCTACTTAAAGGGTATGGGGAGCTGGGTACTGCTGGGGGCAAACATACCAATGCAAAGAAAAAATGTTTTAAAAAATTCCATTCAACAGGGAGAAGCTATTTCATTAAAGCTTGAAGGGCAAAATTAAAAATACACAATTCCTTTAAATAGCTTGTCTGTAATTTAGTTGCTTGTGAAATGATGCACATGTAAGATGTACCAAAGTAAAAGTACCATTTAAATTACATAGGGGAGAGTACCATCCTCTTTGTTTGAAAGTGATGCATTCGGGAATCCCCTCAACATAAATGCAAGACTCTAAATTTGGGGCTGGTATGGATTGTATGGGGAGACCCAACAAAAAAAATAGATATCTATACAAGACTCTTATTCTTTTTGAAGGCCTGGTATTTATTTTTGGGGGGCACCCCAGGCAAAAAAATAACCCTAATTTATTTATTCAAAAAAGATACAAAATAAACACACAACACACCTGACAAAGTTCTTTATTTAAAAAAAGTGCCATGGTGTAATTTACTTGTCAGTTACATCATCCAGTAATGTAGATTCATATTATTTGCAATGAACGATACCCACAGACCCACCAAAACAATGCGCTCCCCGCAGACTCTCACCATGAATTACATGTTTTTGTTCCTGGCTGAATGCAAACAAAGGGATTGGGTATCCAGGGTGACATCATTCATCAAATATGAATGGATTTTGGGGTGAGCTCCCTCTGGGATTTTTTTGCACTGCTTTATTGGTTGTTACAGTGCACCAAATAACTGCGCAGCCACTGGTGTCATAGCAACCAATGATGTCAGGGAGCTGCCAACATTCTAGCCTGCAACAAGGTAGGATGGGTGCATGGCCTTGAGCGGGAAGCTGTCATATTTAGTGGCAGTAGGATGTACTAGAACTGGAGATAGCAAAATCTGGTACAGCTGTATATGGTAGCCAATCAGCTTCTAACTTCAACTTGATCAATTAAACTTTGACTAAAAAAAAAAAAACCTTGATGCTGATTGGTTTCTAAGCGGAGCTGTTCTAGATTTTACAGTCTTCAGTTTTATTAAATCAAGCCCACTGCTATTAAATGTATGAATTTCTGTAGTAACTGGAGGTTTGCTTAGGTGTATGTAAGAACAGATTATTTAGTTGGCTCATTCAGTGAAAAGCCACATTTTACAGCACACCCACTGTCACTGCAAACCTGACTAACATCCCTAGATATGACTGAGTTCTCTAAATTATTTTACTTGTTGCTCTTTAATCTTCATTAAACCATTCGTATTATGATTTATTTCAGGAACCATGTTAGCAGTCACTATGACAAGCCCTTACCTATAGTTCTTAATAACATTTTAATTAACAATACAAATAGATTAATATACTGTAAAGTAAAAACTCTGTACTTTTGCAGCGCTTGTTATTACAGCTGTTTTGAGTGCAATTGTTCCCGCGTGACCTTTCATGTCATCTCCAGTGATATCTTTTGGAAATGTCAAATAAATGGAAACTCATTACTGAAAATGTACTTAGTGTTGATCTGTTGCTGCATTTACCAGTCAAATAGTTTCGGTTTAGAAATCTACATATATGATAGGCACTAAGATTTTTACGTTAAAGCTGAACTGCTATGCTCACCTCCCATCCATAAATATGATGCTCATGAGTTCCTTCCACAACACCAACATCTTTTCCTTCTTTTTGGGTGCAGTGTCTTCAATTATCTTGATCGGTCAGCCTGAGATGTGTATGAACAACTCAGTGTACATTTTTTTATGTTTACAAACTATTGTATTAGGGAGGTCAAAATCAAGTACAATCATAAAAAAAAAAGGAACAGTAGTGTTACAAGGTACATATTAGAATGGGTCCAGAACCATATAGTATTGAGTAAGAGCAATAAAAGTTATAGGATAAAATGCAATTAACACAAAAAACAGTTAAAGAACTTAAAACTATCAAAGAAGTAAAATATCGTGTACATTTTAAAGAAGTTTGCAAAACAGAAGGGTGAGAAGCTTTTATTGCAGAAGAGATATCCTTTGTCTCTTCTGCGATAAAATAGAAAAAAATTGAAACAACACCCCTAAGGCCACATCCATATAATGTTTAACTCAGAAGAGGAGAGAAATAAAAGGGGCAAAGGCCCTTGTTTGGACTTTTCAGGCAATGGACAAGAGTATAATAAAACAAATATTTTATTAACAACAAGATTACAACAGACAGGTCATATATAGAGAAGAGTTAAAAGCATACAATACATATTGACAAACAATTGACACCGAATAGATGCTGGTGAGCCCCTGTGTGTCAACGCATTTCGCTATTGCTTCTTCAGGACACACAGGGTTTTGGTTGAAAGAAAACAGGTCTCACTATTAAGATAAAACATATCGATCAGACATTTCATAACAGAGAACACATAATATGAAACTTTTAAGCTGTTTGCTATATCCATAGGACCAATGCATAATACTAATAATGGGGATGGGGAAAGGGGAAGGAGGCAAATACTGTGTAAATGATTGATCAGTCTGTGTACTGACCAACCTCTGACCACACACCAGATGCGGTGTTATTGCTGTAACCCATAGAGGATATATATCAAAAAAGGGGACCGATAAGGAAGGGTGGGGGAAGATGCTCTTGATATATAGAATATCAAGTGGAAAAGCGGTTACTTAGGCAATGAGTGACCAGAGGTAATTGCATAAAAATACTCAATTTATTATATGATTTAAAATCCACAAATTGCGTTAGAGGCAAACAAGGAGGTTATGCTGACAGTATGGATATGGTACAAAAACAACAAAAGTTCCAAGGTATGGCTATACCTAAAGCAACATTAAAAACGGACACACATACAAGACGACACCGACACGGTCCGGACTAAAATATGCTGTTCGGCAGCTATTGGGTCAAAATTGGTGTGGATAAGCACAATGGCTAAACCGTCTAATAAGTTCAATAAATTTGAATGACTATGCTGCCGAGGAGCATATATGGGAGGCGGGGAGGGAAGAAGGAGAAGGAACTATTGGGGGGTCATTGGGGTTGGTGGCTTGGCAGCCGGCTGTCAGGAGGGACGGTTAGCGTGAATAAGGTTCCTAGCTGGGTCCAACTATGGCGGAATAATAGTTGTTGATGCACTTGGTATATAGAGTATGTATAGCCAAGTACACTTTTGATCAAGATGGTCTGCTAAAGGGATGTACATAGCACAGGTCACCGCAGCGTTCGGAACACACTTCTAATAGTAAAGCACTGCTCACAAACATGGGAATTAAGTGTAGAGCCAATATTAATAACAGCTGTGTAGACAGTTGGCAGCAGTACTTATAGTATAGTAAAGCAGGAGTGTAATTGTTTCCACTCATACGTTACCACTCTACTCGGTTCAGTGGAGGGAGGGGGAGCCCCGGACAATCTGGAAACAAATCCTCTTTAGTGATAAATGAAGTTCCGCAGGCTCGTATGAGCGGCAGTGTGTCCGCTGCTGGTGATAAAGATCAAATGCTGTGCCTTTAGTCTCATGGTGGATAAGCGTCCATCTCCTGTCCGGCCTGTCAGGCTTCCTGGATCATAGTCCGTATGTGTTGCTTGACACCCAGCTGGTAGTCTCAGCTGTTCTGCTCCTCACAACCCGCCTGGTGGAGCGTGGCGGCGTCGTGATGACGTCAACGCGTTTCGCTGTACTTGATAGCGTAGTTTCTTCCTGGACGTTTGACTGGTTAGGCCGACGCACACGTTATATTGTGTGCTTAACAGCCGTGTATCCAATCAGCTGTGTGGTTAAACATTGAACGTTGTCTTTAGCCATAGTGTGATACGGAGCACACGTCCATTTATTATTGGTAATTATCTTCAAAGTCGAGTATAGTCAAGACATGCTTCTATCAGGAAACATTTGCTATATTTTTAAGTACTTAATGAGACTTTTTGGACGATATGCTATATGCAGGGGGAAGAAAACATAGTAAAGGGAGTGCGGGCTGCTGCAGATTTAAAGGAAGGGGAGAAGGAAAAAACAAACGGTTACATAAAGTATCACATTGTAGAACAGTAAAGACAGATAAGGGGCTCAGGGTCAATTTTAAGAAGAAGTAGTCATTTAGAGAAATAGTTCACACCGTCTGCTGCATTATTGAGAATACATAATTTGAGCACGTAAAGGTCATTTGTGCCCATGAATAGGATCATTTTGCTCTTAGGTGGTCATTAATGCTCTAAGAAAGCTTGTAAATTCAGCTCGGTGTTAAGGCCTAGGGGGACAAGGGACTTTAACCGGTACACCCAGCGCTTTTCTTTTTGTAATAGCACCCGGTCAAAATCACCTCGTCGACTTGACAGCTTGAGTGCATATATACCTTTCACCTGCATACCCTTGACGTTTCTGTCATGTTTTGTTGCAAAATGTTTGACTAATGGTTTTTCCGGAATTTTTTCTTTATCTTTGATCTCCCTTAAGTGCTCACCAATACGGATTTTAAGGGGTCTTTTGGTCTTACCCACATAAATTTTTGGGCAGGGGCAAGTTATCATGTATATGACCCTAGGCATGGAGCAATTAATTAAATCTCGTATTTGGTAGTTTTTTTGTCCTAAGGAGTCAGAGAAAGTAGCTGTTCTATGGACAAATGGACAAATCTGGCATTTATTGCAAGGGAACATCCCTCTGCTACGTGGGTAGTTGGTTAGCCAGTTGGGGTCAGGCGTTTTAGTGAATTCGGATTTGACCAGCAAGTCTCCTAAATTTTTAGCTCGGCGGGCCACCAACTTTGGTGAAGTGCCAACTATATTAAGCAGAGTTGGTGAGGACCCCCCAGTGTTTTTCCAATATGGAGCGAACCTCCCTCCATTGGGGACCAAAGGTAGTGATTAACCTAGTTTGGTCGCTTGCTATCCATTTATCCACAGTAGAGTCAGATGTATGTAGTGTGAGTAGACTATCACGGTCCCTGGCTGCTGCTTTTTGTCTCGCTTTTCTGATTTGTCTATGCGAGTAACCGCGTTCGCGGAATCTCGCATAGAGTTCCAAAGATTCTTTCCTATAGTCACTGGTCTTTGTGCAATTTCTTTTAATTCGTAAAAATTGCCATACTGGGATACTATTCTTTAACCAATGTGGATGGTGACTAGTGACTAATTGTGCAATTAACACAAAAAACAGTTAAAGAACTTAAAACTATCAAAGAAGTAAAATATCGTGTACATTTTAAAGAAGTTTGCAAAACAGAAGGGTGAGAAGCTTTTATTGCAGAAGAGATATTCTTTGTCTCTTCTGCGATAAAATAGAAAAAAATTGAAACAACACCCCTAAGGCCACATCCATATAATGTTTAACTCAGAAGAGGAGAGAAATAAAAGGGGCAAAGGCCCTTGTTTGGACTTTTCAGGCAATGGACAAGAGTATAATAAAACAAATATTTTATTAACAACAAGATTACAACAGACAGGTCATATATAGAAAAGAGTTAAAAGCATACAATACATATTGACAAACAATTGACACCGAATAGATGCTGGTGAGCCCCTGTGTGTCAACGCATTTCGCTATTGCTTCTTCAGGACACACAGGGTTTTGGTTGAAAGAAAACAGGTCTCACTATTAAGATAAAACATATCAATCAGACATTTCATAACAGAGAACACATAATATGAAACTTTTAAGCTGTTTGCTATATCCATAGGACCAATGCATAATACACACGCATATACCTCACAGATAACTGGTTGTTTACACATGGAAATATTCCGGATGATCAGAAGTAAATCACCATTTATAACAGGAGGTGGACTCTCAATAATACCAATAACTGGAGGATGGGCTGTAAGGATCAAAACATTAGTTGTATTCAGTATCCAGGAATTGAACAAATCCCACAGACATATAATATGGATTTAATATTGTTATATACCACCCACATACCTGATAACTTACATAGATATAGGAATATCATTCACCGGGGGGAGAGGGGGATGAATGGTGCAAAACTTGAAAAATCCTGGCTAATCAAGGAGGAGGTAAAAAAAGACTCTCTGACCCTTAACAGTCCACATTCATTGGGACATTAGACAAGTAGTTTCAAAAGACTGGAAAATATGCTTTCAAATAAATTAACAAGGCACTTGTGCATCAACCCATCAGATGTCTGCAAAGTCCACTGTAGTGTTTAAGCATTGCTGGAGATATAAAACAAGAGAGGACAATAGGGCAGATAGAAATGTCAGCATTTTACTAAAGCAGCTCAGCAAGATGAAAGATTAGAGCCATAGTTAGCCATAGGAGCCTATGGAGTGGGCCTCACTGTGCCTTTCACTTGAAAGGCTATTTATGTGTGTCCAGACACCTGGACATAATTAACATGCCACTGCCCATGGCACACTCCCATATGGGCAGTCAATGAGCGGCTGGATGCGTCTCTCCTGCTCCTTCACCGCTTATCACCAGAGTGGAGGGGAACAGCTGACAAGGGGGAGGTGCTTGCATAGCTTCAGTCTGCTTAACACAACCTGTCAGAGACAAAATCATGACAGGGGGAGACATGACAGGGGGAGAAATCTATCCAGCCTGCTCACATCCAGAGGGAGGGCCAGTAGAAACCACACATGAGCCGACACACGGGTAAGCAAAACAATAAATTATAAAAGGCTTATGCAAAGGAATAAGGGAAATAGAAAAAAAGTGAAAACAGGAAAATAAATAAAATTAAAAAACCATCAGCAAGAGCAGCACTGAGAAGTCTGAACAAGGGCCTTTGCCCCTTTATTGCTCTCCTCTTCTGAGTGCAATAAAATAGACTTCCTGCTGGCAAATTAGTATTTCGTACATTATAGAAAATGTGTTCTAATGCCGTGTACACACGAGCGGACTTTTCGATGGACTAGGTCTGCCGGTCTTTCCGACGGACTTTGTAGCGTAGGTCCGCCGGACTTACAAACGGACGGACTTGGACACACACGATCACTCCAAAAGTCTGATGGTTTTGAACGCGGTGACGTACAGCGCGTATGATGGGACTAGAAAAAGGAAGTTCAAGCCCCATTACACCACCCTTTGGGCTCCTTCTGCTAATCTCATGTTTACCGCGTGTTCGTTTGGTTAGAGATGATTTGCGCTTTTTAGACTTCAGCTTACTTCGATTGTTTTCTGCAGTTCAGTTTGTACTTGTGAGGTTTGTATCTGGTTTTCAGTGCGTGTTGGTCAGTTCGTAACCTGTATAGCAGGCCGTTCTGGTCTGCTCGTTCCTGATCTTCAGGTCACTCTTCATAGGCCTTGCTGTTCTTCAGTGCGTTTGTTTAAGTTTGTTTGACTAGCCGACCGTTTTGAAGCCATGGTGTGTGGACATACTCGTTCTCGAATTCGTGCTGCGTGGGGGCTTGGTGTTGGGGTTCATACTTTGACCCGAGCCCAGTCCATGAACAGGGCGAGGAGGAGTTCATGGACGAAGAATTGGCTGCTCCAGCGTGACCAGTTCTCGCACATGCCTTTGCTCTGTGAGATCCGTGAGAATAATGCTGAGGATTTCAGGAATTATCTCAGGATGACGGACCCCGTTTTTCAACATCTGCTGGCTATGCTGACCCTTTATATCAGCAGGCAGGATACCTGCATGAGGCAAGCCACCACTGTGGAGCAGAGGCTAGTTGCCACATTACGTTACTTGGCGACTGGGAGAAGCCTTCAGGACCTTAAGTTCTCGACAGGCAATTCCCCCCTTGTTATGTTCGCGGACGTGAGGAAGAACGTCTGGATGTTGGATGGAGAAGTCTTTGCACAGACTGAGTTGTGCCAGCGTCTCTAGACTGGTGGCCTGGGATCGCCACCTGATGCAGAGAACATTGAGGGACTCCCCTATGTATTCATCGCAGATGAAGCCTTTGCTCTTGGTGAGCACCTGATGAGGCCATTCCCCCAAAGGTCCCTCACCCCGGAGAGGAGGGTATTTAACTACCGGCTGGCCAGAGCGAGAAGAGTTGTGGAGAATGCCTTCGGATTATGGCCAGCCGGTTCCGTTTGTTCCTCTCGGCCATCAATATGGCGGACTATAAAATCAATTATCTCATCATGTCTTGTTGCATTCTACATAATTTTTTAAGAAGACATTCACAAACATATCTAACTTCTGTTGGGCCTGAGGCCGGACTTGCCGAATCTGCACTCACAGGCCTGGATACTGGCCGTACTGGCTTGGCCCCCCAAACCGCCCGTCAAGTGCGGGACAGATATGTCAATTATTTTAATGGTAGGGGGGCCATTGCAATGCCATAACATATTTAAACTTTAAATAAAAAAAATTATTTGGATCAAATCTCTTGTTTTTATTCTTGTTTGATTTTATTTTTGGCTTTCTCCTAGTGCACTTGTAGTGGCAAGTGCATTTCCCTTTAGTCAATAAGGCTATTTGTAAACACAAAGAAAATTACAAAACTGGTATTGACGCCTTCTGTAGAAGTCCTTGATGAGGAAACTGGTCAGGGTGTGGCCTACACGGCAATCCAGAAGTGACACTTGCCCTCCACTGTCTACTACCATCTACCAGGAAGATAGTGTGGTGTCTGCAGGGAAACACACATCCCATCCTGGACGGCTAGACATGGTGACAGCGCCCTCTGGGCTTACTTATTTGCTTGTTTCAATATGTTACAATGTACGTAGTTAGGATTAAGGGGAACAATGTTGTATAGGGGATTTTTACATGAATAAAAAGGATTACGCTATGTCGGTGTTACTCTTGTGTTTTATGATATATATGGAGCCCCTTTACCAGAGATTCCTGCTGATGATGAGGACTTACTATTGAAGTGGATGCTGAATACCTCACTCAATGCTCTTTTAACTACTTGCCAACAGCCTAACGCAGATATACTGCGGCAGAATGGCACGGGCAGGCAAAATCACGTATCTGGTACGTGATCTGCCTCCCGTGGTCGGCATTGTTAGGGGAGCGATACAGGCTGAGGGGGAGACCACCCATTCGTGGCCACCCCCTCGTGATCGCTCCAAATGAATAAGATTCTTTATCTGCTGCTGTATAGTAAACAGCGGTAGAGGAAGTGATGTCATCTCTCCTCGACTCTGTATTTTCCGTTCCGGCGCCGAGGAGAGAAGACATCCGAGTAAGTGCACAACACATCACAGTAAAACACACTAGGCATACTTAGTCATGCATAGAGTCAGGGACCCCTATATACTACCTAATAAAGGCTTTAACCCCTTGATTGCCCCCTAGTTAACCCTTTCACCAGTGATCACCGTATAAGTGTTACAGGTGATGCTGGTTAGTTAGTTTATTTTTTATAGTGTCAGGGCACCCGCCGTTTATTACCTAATAAAGGTTTAGCCCCCTGATTGCCCGGCGGTGATATAACTTAGGTTTTAGAGTCAGATAGGGTCTGCGTCGCCCCAGGCAGCATCAGGTTAGCACCAGTACCGCTAACACCCACGCACGCACCATACACCTCCATAAGTGGTATAGTATTTGAACGGATCAATATCTCATCCAATCAGATCTATACTAGCATCCCCAGCAGTTTAGGGTTCCCAAAAACACAGTGTTAGTGGGATCAGCCCAGATACCTGCTAGCACCTGCATTTTGCCCCCCTGCCCCAGCCCACCTGTAGTGATCGGGTATATTGGGTGGATATAGTGTAGAGTGGGTATGATTATGAATTAGTAAGTACTCTTCCGCAGCAACCCAATTCTTCCAGAGAGATGCACTTTATTGACTTCCAACACAGAACAAAGTCCAAAGTCCACAGATGACAATAAAATCTGACAGAGTAGATATAATTCAGAGACCCATGTCCTAGGTCTGTGTGTCCATACACAGACAAGCCTCACTTAAAAACCTATAAACTGAATGCCGTGTTATATTCACTAAATATTGAATGGCTGAACAATTTGATTGGCCGTTTCAATTTAGGACTTTGATTAGCTTTAGTTTTTCAAACAGACAACAACTCCCAGCCGTGAACAGCTGTAGTCATAAACCGCCCCAATTTGCACTCCCGCATATCAACATCAACAAGTCCCCTTTAGATATATGTAATTAGATTAGATTAACAGATACCACCTGAATACCCTTTGAGATGTTCAAATAGACTTGCATAAGATTAACACATCAAAGAGTCTTCAGCTGTTAAAATTCAGTTGGACAAATCAACCATTGTCATTCTGGCCTGGTCAACATTGACTGCATGTGTACATACACACAACAATGTCCCACATAAATCGGTGAACATATTAAAACATATAGAACACCACCCAAGTGTAGTATCGATCGATCACTGTCACTTACAAAACACTAAACGCATAATTGCAGCATTTGCAGAGTCAGGCCTGATCCCTGCGATCGCTAACAATTTTTTTGGTAACGTTTTGGTGAACTGGCAAGCACCAGTGGCCTAGTACACCCCGGTCGTAGTCAAACCAGCACTGCAGTAACACTTGGTGACGTGGCAAGTCCCATAATTGCGGTTTAAGCTTGTGAGGTGGCAAGCACAAGTAGTGTCCCGCTGCCACCAACAAGAAGACAAACACAGGCCCATCGTGCCCATCCTGCTTCATTCGACAATCCTAATTGGGAACCCACCCCTTCTGCAGCACCCGTACTTCCCCCATTCACATCCCCAACCAAATGCAGTCAGCTGTATGAGAGGCATTTTCTTTATGTCCTCCTGAGTGCCCCTACCCAAAACCCCCCCCAAAAAAGATGTCGTGTCTGCAGCAAGCGCGGATATAGGCATGACACCCACTATTATTGTCCCTCCTGTCCTGACAATCCTGGTCTTTGCATTGGTGAATGTTTTGAACGCTACCATACACTAGTTGAGTATTAGTGTAGGGTACAGCATTGCACAGACTAGGCACACTTTCATAGGGTCTCCCAAGATGCCATTGCATTTTGAGAGACCCGAACCTGGAACCGGTTACAGTTATAAAAGTAATGCCCCGTACACACGGTCGGACATTGATCGGACATTCCGACAACAAAATCCTAGGATTTTTTCAGACGGATGTTGGCTCAAACTTGTTTTGCATACACACGGTCACACAAAGTTGTCGGAAAATACGATCGTTCTGAACGCGGTGACGTAAAACACGTACGTCGGGACTATAAACGGGGCAGTAGCCAATAGCTTTTGTCTCTTTATTTATTCTAGGCATGCGTGGCACTTTGTGCATCGGATTTGTGTACACACGATCGGAAATTCCGACAACGGATTTTGTTGTCGGAAAATTTTATAGCAAGCTCTCAAACTTTGTGAGTCGGAAAATCAGATGGAAAATGTGTGATGGAGCCCACACATGGTCGGAATTTCAGACAACAAGGTCCTATCACACATTTTCCGTCGGAAAATCCGACCATGTGTACGGGGCATAACAGTTACTAAAAAAAGTGTAAAAAAAAAAGCACAAAAAAATATATAGAATAAAAAAAACAAAAATAGTTGTCGTTTTATTGTTCTCTCTCTCTATTCTCTCTCTATTGTTCTGCTCTATTTTACTGTATTCTATTCTGCAATGTTTTATTGTTATTATGTTTTATCATGTTTGCTTTTCAGGTATGCAATTTTTTATACTTTACTGTTTACTGTGTTTTATTGTTAACTATTTTTTTTTGTTTTCAGGTACGCCATTCAGCTGCAGCGCGGATTTATTTATCTTGACAGCAACAGCGTTTGCTCCCACGATATATAAAGCCGTGACTCCAGCGGAGGTGATATATGCCGAAGGATGGGGGCAGCAGGGGCGGAGGAGAATTTGCTACTAACTTTTGGGGCGGATGCCCCCATGCTTCGGCATATATAAATGGTGCATGTATGCCCATCATTAGAAGTGGGTGGATGAAAGGAGGTATTCTAATGGTGGGCATACCCACCAATCAATCTCTTTTTTTCGTTCAGCCCACAGGCTGCATGAAAAAAAAAGATTACAATATATGCCCAACAAGGACCAGCAACGTACTGGTATGTTGCTGGACTTTGAGTGGTTATACCAGAGTGATGCCTGCAGGTTTAGGTATCATCTTGGCATCATTCTTTTCAGCCAGCGGTCGGCTTTCATGTAAAAGCAATCCTAGCAGCTAATTAGCCTCTAGACTGCTTTTACAAGCCGTGGGAGGGAATGCCCCCCTCCAACTGTCTTCCATGTTTTTCTATGGCTCTCCTGTCCCAACAGGGAAACTGAGAATGCAGCCGGTGATTCTGCCAGCTGACCATAGAGCTGATCAGAGACCAGAATGGCTCCAATCATCTCTATGGCATAAGAAACCGGAAGCTACGAGCATTTCATGACTTAGATTTCGCCAGATGTAAACAGCGCCATTAATAAAAATGAAAAAAAAAATGAAAGGAACAGTTTAAAAATAAGATAAAAACGAGAAAAAACAAAAACAAAAAAAAAACACCCCTGTCCCTCCCTGCTCTTGCGCGTCAAATGTAAACAGCAATTGCACCATGCATGTGAGGTATCACCGCGAAGGTCAGATCAAGGGCAGTAATTTAAATTAAAGGCTTTTAAAAATGTATGTAGTTTGTCACCACTGCACGTTTGTGCGCAATTTTAAAGTATGTCATGTTTGGTATCCATGTACTCGGCCTAAGATCATCTTTTTTATTTCATCAAAAATTTGGGCAATATAGTGTGTTTTAGTGGCATTAAAATTTAAAAAAGTGTGTTTTTCCCAAAAAAATGCGTTTGAAAAATCGCTGTGCAAATACTGTGTGAAAAAAAAAAAGAAACACCCACCATTTTAATCTGCAGGGCCTTTGCTTTAAAAAATATATAATATTTGGGGGTTCAAAGTAATTTTCTTGCAAAAAAATTTTTTTTTTCATGTAAACAAATAGTGTCAGAAAGGGCTTTGTCTTCAAGTGGTTAGAAGTGTGGGTGATGTGTGACATAAGCTTCTAAATGTTGTGCATAAAATGCCAGGACAGTTCAAACCCCCCCCAAATTACCCCATTTTGGAAAGTAGACACCCCAAGCTATTTGTTGAGAGGCATGTCGAGTCCATGGAATATTTTATATTGTGACACAAGTTGCAGGTAAAAGACAATTTTTTTTTTTTTGCACAAAGTTGTCACTAAATGATATATTGCTCAAACATGCCATGGGAATATGTGAAATTACACCCCAAAATACATTCTGTTGCTTCTCCTGAGTACGGGGATACCACATGTGTGAGACTTTTTTGGAGCCTAGCCGCATACGGGACCCCAAAATCCAAGCACCGCCTTCAGGGTTTCTAAGGGTGTAAATTTTTGATTTCACTCCTCACTGCCTATCACAGTCTCAGAGGCCATGGATTGCCCAGATGGCACAATCCCCCCCCCCAAATGACCCCATTTTGGAAAGTAGACACCCCAAGCTGTTTGCTGAGAGGTATGGTGAGTATTTTGCAGACCTCGCTTTTTGTCACAAAGTTTTGAAAATTGAAAAAAGAAAAAAAAATTCTTTCCTTTCTTCATTTTCAAAAACAAATGAGAGCTGCAAAATACTCACCATGCCTCTCAGCAAATAGCTTGGGGTGTCTACTTTCCAAACTGGGGTCATTTGGGGGGGTTTGTGCCATCTTGGCATTTTATGGCCCTGGAAACTGTGATAGGTAGTGAGGAGTGAAATCAATAATTTACGCCCTTAGAAATCCTGAAGGCGGTGCTTGGTTTTAGGGGCCCCATATGCAGGCTGCCAAAAAGTTCCACACATGTGGTATCCCCATACTCAGGAGAAGCAGCAGAATGTATTTTGGGGTGTAATCCCACATATGCCCTTGGCATGTTTGAGCAATATATCATTTGGTGACAACTTTGTGCAAAAAAAGAAAAGTTTGTAATTTTCCCGCAACTTGTGGCAAAATATAAAATATTCCATGGACTCAACATGCCTCTCAGCAAATAGCTTGGGGTGTCTACTTTCCAAAATGGGGTCATTTGGGGGGGGGGCTTGAACTGTCCTGGCATTTTATGGCCTTCAAAACTGTGATAGATAGTGAGGAGTGAAATAAAAAATTTACGCCCTTAGAAATCCTGAAGGCGGTGCTTGGTTTTCGGGGCCTCGTACGCAGCTAGGCTCCCAAAGAGTCCCACACATGTGGTATCCCCATACTCAGGAGAAGCAGCTAAATGTATTTTGGGGTGCAATTTCACATATGCCCATGGCCTGTGTGAGCAATATATCATTCAGTGCCAACTTTTTGTAATTTTTTTTTTTTTGTCATTATTCAATCACTTGGGACAAAAAAAAGAATATTAAATGGGCTCAACATGCCTCTCAGCAATTTCCTTGGGGTGTCTACTTTCCAAAATGGGGTCATTTGGGGGGGGGTTTGTACTGCCCTGCTATTTTAGCACCTCAAGAAATGACATAGGCAATCATAAATTAAAAGCTGTGTAAATTCCAGAAAATGTACCCTAGTTTGTAGACGCTATAACTTTTGCGCAAACCAATAAATATACGCTTATTGACATTTTTTTTACCAAAGACATGGAGGTGATCAAATAGCATCAAAAGAAAGCTCTATTTGTGGGAACAAAAGGACATAAATTTCGTTTGGGTACAGCATTGCATGACCGTGCAATTAGCAGTTAAAGCGAGGCAGTGCCAAATTGTAAAAAGTACTCTGGTCAGGAAGGGGATAAATCCTCCCGGGCTGAAGTGGTTAATAGTGGCTTCTGGTGAGTTTTACCCCCTGGGGGAGTGTGCATCACGTGGTGGAACATGTTTTCTTTCTTGTGAAAGGCGCACGATTGGACATCAATGATTCTACACTTATAAAAACCTTGAACTGTCTTCATCATTACCTTCTACATAGAGACTCACATTTGTGTTTTGGCCACTTACTGTGACACTTTTTTGTGGCTTTTATTTTGGCGCTGTTTTTACTATTTTATGATCCAGGGTTTGATTGCTGGACTTTTTTACTACTTATTTATGCCATTTCTTTCTTTTTAAACATGTGCTTTATACTTTTGAATATTTATTTATTTAATACTTCACATAATATTGTGGGATTTAATATTCTTAAGTATTTTTTTTTTTTTACACTGCACATAAAACTGTAGGATTTATCTGGCGCTGAGCGTATGTTTTAACCACTTCAGCCCCGGAAGGTTTTACCCCCTTCCTGACCAGAGCACTTTTTACAATTCGGCACTGCGTCGCTTTAACTGCTAATTGCGCGGTCATGCAATGCTGTACCCAAACGAAATTTGCGTCCTTTTCTTCCCACAAATAGAGCTTTCTTTTGATGGTATTTGATCACCTCTGCCGTTTTTATTTTTTGCGCTATACACGGAAAAAGACCGAAAATTTTGAAAAAAAATGATATTTTCTACTTTTTGTTCTAAAAAAAATCCAATAAACTCAATTTTAGTCATACATTTAGGCCAAAATGTATTCGGCCACATGTCTTTGGTAAAAAAAATGTCAATAAGTGTATATTTATTGGTTTGCGCAAAAGTTATAGCGTCTACAAACTAGGGTACATTTTCTGGAATTTACACAGCCTTTAATTTATGACTGCCTATGTCGATTCTTGAGGTGCTAAAATGGCAGGGCAGTACAAAACCCCCACAAATGACCCCATTTTGGAAAGTAGACACCCCAAGGAATTTGCTGAGAGGCATGTTGAGCCCATTGAATATTCATTTTTTTTGTCCCAAGTGATTGAATAATGACAAAAAAAAAAAAAAAAAAAAAAAATTACAAAAAGTTGTCACTAAATGATATATTGCTCACACAGGCCATGGGCATATGTGGAATTGCACCCCAAAATACATTTAGCTGCTTCTCCTGAGTACGGGGATACCACATGTGTGGGACTTTTTGGGAGCCTAGCCGCGTACGGGGCCCCGAAAACCAAGCACCGCCTTCAGGATTTCTAAGGGCGTACATTTTTGATTTTACTCCTCACTACCTATCACAGTTTTGAAGGCCATAAAATGCCCAGATGACATAAACCCCCCCCAAATGACCCCATTTTGGAAAGTAGACACCCCAAGCTATTTGCTTTGAGGCATGTTGAGTCCATGGAATGTTTTATATTTTGACACAAGTTGCGGGAAAGTGACAAATTTTTTTTTTTTTTTTTTTTTTTTGCACAAAGTTGTCACTAAATGATATATTGCTCACACAGGCCATGGGCATATGTGGAATTGCACCCCAAAATACATTTAGCTGCTTCTCCTGAGTACGGGGATACCACATGTGTGGGACTTTTTAGGAGCCTAGCCGCGTACGGGACCCCGAAAACCAAGCACCGCCTTCAGGATTTCTAAGGGCGTACATTTTTGATTTTACTCCTCACTGCCTATCACAGTTTCGGAGGCCATGGAATGCCCAGGTGGCACAAACCCCCCCCAAATGACCCCATTTTGGAAAGCAGACACCCCAAGCTATTTGCTGAGAGGCATGGTGAGTATTTTGCAGCTCTCATTTGTTTTTGAAAATAAAGAAAGACGAGAAAAAAAATTTTTTTTTTTCTTTTTTCAATTTTCAAAACTTTGTGACAAAAAGTGAGGTCTGCAAAATACTCACTATACCTCTCATCAAATAGCTTGGGGTGTCTACTTTCCAAAATGGGGTCATTTGGGGGGGGTTTGTGCCACCTGGGCATTCCATGGCCTCCGAAACTGTGATAGGCAGTGAAGAGTGAAATCAAAAATTTACGGCCTTAGAAAGCCTGAAGGCGGTGCTTGGTTTTCGGGGTCCCGTACGCGGCTAGGCTCCCAAAAAGTCCCACACATGTGGTATCCCCGTACTCAGGAGAAGCAACAGAATGTATTTTGGGGTGTAATTTCACATATTCCCATGGCATGTTTGAGCAATATATCATTTAGTGACAACTTTGCGCAAAAAAAAATAAAAAAAATAAAAAATTGTCTCTTTCCCGCAACTTGTGTCACAATATAAATTATTCCATGGACTCAACATGACTCTCAGCAAATAGCTTGGGGTGTCTACTTTCCAAAATGGGGTCATTTGGGGGGGTTTTGAACTGTCCTGGCATTTTATGCACAACATCTAGAAGCTTATGTCACACATCACCCACTCTTCTAACCACTTGAAGACAAAGCCCTTTCTGACACTTATTGTTTACATAAAAAAATAATTTTTTTTTGCAAGAAAATTACTTTGAACCCCCAAACATTATATATTTTTTTTAAAGCAAATGCCCTACAGATTAAAATGGTGGGTGTTTCATTTTTTTTTTTCACACAGTATTTGCGCAGCGATTTTTCAAACGCATTTTTTGGGGAAAAAACACACTTTTTTACATTTTAATGCACTAAAACACACTATATTGCCCAAATGTTTGATGAAATAAAAAAGATGATCTTAGGCCGAGTACATGGATACCAAACATGACATGCTTTAAAATTGCGCACAAACGTGCAGTGGCGACAAACTAAATACATTTTTAAAAGCCTTTAAAAGCCTTTACAGGTTACCACTTTAGATTTACAGAGGAGGTCTACTGCTAAACTTACTGCCCTCGATCTGACCTTCGCGGCGATACCTCACATGCATGGTGCAATTGCTGTTTACATTTGACGCCAGACCAACGCTTGCGTTCACCTTAGCGCGAGAGCAGGGGGGACAGGGGTGCTTTTTTTTTTTTTTTTTTTTTTTTCTTTATTATTATTATTTTTTTATCTTATTTTTAAACTGTTCCTTTCATTTTTTTTTTTTTTAAATCATTTTTATTGTTATCTCAGGGAATGTAAATATCCCCTATGATAGCAATAGGTAGTGACAGGTACTCTTTTTTGCAAAAATTGGGGTCTATTAGACCCTAGATTTCTCCTCTGCCCTCAAAGCATCTGATCACACCAAGATCGGTGTGATAAAATGCTTTCCCAATTTCCCAATGGCGCTGTTTACATCCGGCGAAATCTACGTCATAAAATGCTCGTAGCTTCCGGTTTCTTAGGTCATAGAGATGTTTGGAGCCACTCTGGTCTCTGATCAGCTCTATGGTCAGCTGGCTGAATCACCGGCTGCATTCTCAGGTTCCCTGTTGAGACAGGAGAGCCAGAGAAAAACACGGAAGATGTTGGGGGGGGGGGGGGCATTCCCTCCCACTGCTTGTAAAAGCAGTCTAGAGGCTAATTAGCCACTAGGATTGCTTTTACATGAAAGCCGACCGCTGGCTGAAAAGAATGATACCAAGATGATACCTAAACCTGCAGGCATCATTCTGGTATAACCACTCAAAGTCGTGAATGGCATACCTGAAGACAAAAAAATGGTTAACAATAATACACAGTAAACAGTAAAGTATAAATAATTACATACCTGAAAAGCAAACGTGATAAAACATAACAACAATAAAACATTGCAGAATAGAATACAGTAAAAAAGAGCAGAACAATAGAGAGAGAATAGAGAGAGAGAGAACAATAAAACGACAACTATTTTTATTTTATATTTTTGTTTGTGTTTTTTTTTTTTTTTTTTTTTTACACTTTTTTTTGTAACTAACTTTTATAACGGTAACCGGTTCCAGGTTCGGGTCTCTCAAAATGCGATGGCATCTCGGGAGACCCTGTGAAAGTGTGCCTAGTCTGTGCAATGCTGTACCCTACGCTAATAGTCAACTAGTGCATGGTAGCGTTCAAAACATTCACCAATGCAAAGACCAGGATTGTCAGGACAGGAGGGACAATAATAGTGGGTGTCACGCCTATATCCGCGCTTGCTGCAGACACAACATCTTTTTTGGGGGGTTCGTTGGGTAGGGGTACTCGGGAGGACATAAAAATGCCTCTCATGCAGCCGACTGCATTTGGTTGGGGATGTGAATGGGGGAAGTACGGGCGCTGCAGAAGCGGTGGGTTCCCAATTAGGATTGGCGAATGCAGCAGGAAGGGCACTATGGGCACGACGGGCCTGTGTTTGTCTTTTTGGTGGCAGCGGTACACTACTTGTGCTTGCCACCTCACCAGCTTGAACTGCACTTATGGGACTCGCCACGTCACCAAGTGTTACTGCAGTGCTGGTTTGACTACGACCGGGGTGTACTAGGCCGCTGGCGCTTGCCAGTTCACCAAAACGCTACAAAAAAAACTGTTAGCGATCGCAGGGATCCGGCCTGACTCTGCGAACGCTGCAGTTATGCGTTTAGTGTTTTGTAAGTGACAGTGATCGATCGATACTGCACTTGGGTGGGCTGGGCCGGGCCGGGCGGAGGGGCAAAACGCAGGTGCTAGCAGGTATCTGGGCTGATCCCGCTAACACTGCGTTTTTGGGAACCCTAAACTGCTGGGGACGCTAGTATAGATCAGATCGGATCAGATATTGATGCGATCAGATACTATACCACTAAGGGAGGTGTACGGTGCGTGCGTGGGTGTTAGCGGTACTGGCGCTAATCTGACGCTGCCTGGGGCTGGTGCTTGCCAGTTCACCAAAATACTACCAAAAAAACTGTTAGCGATCGCAGGGATCAGGCCTGACTCTGCGAACGCTGCAGTTATGCGTTTAGTGTTTTGTAAGTGACAGTGATCGATCGATACTGCACTTGGGTGGGCTGGGCCGGGCGGAGGGGCAAAACGCAGGTGCTAGCAGGTATCTGGGCTGATCCCGCTAACACTGCGTTTTTGGGAACCCTAAACTGCTGGGGACGCTAGTATAGATCTGATCGGATCAGATATTGATCCGTTCAGATACTATACCACTAAGGGAGGTATACGGTGCGTGCGTGGGTGTTAGCGGTACTGGCGCTAACCTGACGCTGCCTGGGGCTGGTGCTTGCCAGTTCACCAAAACGCTACCAAAAAAACTGTTAGCGATCGCAGGGATCAGGCCTGACTCTGCGAACGCTGCAGTTATGCGTTTAGTGTTTTGTAAGTGACAGTGATTGATCGATACTGCACTTGGGTGGGCTGGGCGGAGGGGCAAAACGCAGGTGCTAGCGGGTATCTGGGCTGATCCCGCTAACACTGCGTTTTCGGGAACCCTAAACTGCTGGGGACGCTAGTATAGATCTGATCGGATCAGATATTGATCCGTTGAGATACTATACCACTAAGGGAGGCGCATGCTGCGTGCGTGGGTGTTAGCGGTACTGGCGCTAATCTGACGCTGCCTGGGGCGACGCATATCACCGCCGGGCGATCAGGGGGCTAAACCTTTATTCGGTAATAAACGGCGGGTGCCCTGACACTATAAAAAATAAACAAACTAACCAGCGTCACCCGTAACAGTTATACAGTGATCAGTGGTGAAAGGGTTAACTAGGGGGCAATCAAGGGGTTAAAACATTTATTAGATAGTATATGGGGGTCCCTGTCGCTATAAAACACTGACGGCGAACCTAAATATTTACGTTCCTAACTAGCGTCACCAGCGACACTAATACAGCGATCAGAAAAATAATCGCTTAGCGACACTGGTGAGGGGGGGTGATCAAGGGGTTAAAACTTTATTAGGGGGGGTTAGGGGGGTATCCTAGACCTAAAGGGGGCCTAACACTAACTGCCCTAACACTAACTGTCACAAACTGACACTATGCAGTAATCAGAAAAAAAAAAAAAAAAAAAAAAAAAAAATACTGCTAATGTCAGTTTGTGACAGGGGGGGGGGGTGATTGGGGGGGGATCGGGGGGCGATCGGGGGGGGGGATCGGGGGTGTAAATATGCCTGGCATGTTCTACTGTGTGTGTGTGTGTGTTGTGCACTCACTTGTCATCTCTCCTCGGCGCTGGAACGGAAACTGCCAGACCGGGGAGAGATGACATCACATCCTCTGCCTGTGTGAAACGACACACAGGCAGAGGAGGATTCCTATTGGCTGGGAGCGATCGCGAGGGGGGGGCCACGATCGGATGGTCTCCCCCTCGCCTCCCGACGCTCCCAGTCAGATGCCGACCGCCGATGGCACCGGGGGGGGGTCCGATCGGACCCCCCGCCCGCGGGAGGCAGATCACGTATGGGTACGTGATTTTGCCTGCCCGTGCCATTCTGCCGCAGTATATATGCGGTAGGCGGTCGGCAAGTGGTTAAAGGCCTCATTTTACACACCTTCTCTGCATTTTGGTATTGAGTATTGAAAGAAGAAGCCACACACATTGTTGTAGTAAAAACATTTTACTGTGCGTACATTCAAGGGTGCATTTTTTTAAAACGTCATTTAAATTTTTATTATTTTTATCATTTTTTTTTATGTTTTTTTATCAATCTAAAATTTTTTTTGTTATTTTATGCATATTTTGAAAAAAATATTTGTTTATACAGCTTTGTTTTTCACAACAGGGTTTTTTGACACATAATAAAAAAACACAACTCTGGAACCTAAAAAGTTCAACATGTCAAAAAAATGTGCTGGTGATGTCACCCATGTAAAAGCAAAATTTAGCAGATGCACACAAGTTGTGAGTCCAAATGGGTAATGTCCACATGTGCTATCTCCCATCATGGGGGATCAATGGACGTGTTTTGTGGGTGCAATCCCTTCCTCTTACAAACTAGCATTATGAGGAAGGGGTTGCAAACACAAAACGCGTACATTGAGATCCCCTGATGGCAGATAGCACATGTTGACACACTGTGTGCATCTGCTAAATTTGGCTTTTACTATTAAACAACATAAAAAAACATAAAAAAGATAAAATGTTAAACTGAAATGAAGAACATGATTGATTTTTTAAGGCAAAAAGTGATTATATTCTCCCAAAACATCAGTCATGTTCTTCAATTTCTGTTGCATGCTGTCCAGTTTCTCATGCTGTCAGTTTGTTTGCGCATTACATCAATTTGGCCATTCCAGACCATTATCTGCCCAATGAGTCTTTGTGCACTGTCTGTGCTAAATGGGTCCTCCGCTTGGCCTTCCATAACCAGAACATCACCTAAAATTTCAGGAGAAAAATGTATTTAGAAATATGCATGCCTAAATAGATTAACTTTAGCTGGGGTGTCAGACACTTACTTGGTGGGGTGGAAATCTTGCCCACTTCCTCCACCTCTCCTTCCTCCAGATCCTCGGATGGGTGTGGTCTTGGTCTTGAGCTAGGGGTAATTCCCGATTCAGGCTGGTGAGTTTGTGGGGTCCTGGGATCCTCTGACTGTTGTCTGATTCTTTTCTCCCCTATGAGAATGAAACAAAAGTTATACTTAACACAGTGATATTTCAGACCAGAAATAGGAATATGAACCCTTGCTTTGAAGTGTTGGACAATTGTCTGTTTGTAAAAAAAACTATTTTAAGACATGATTCAAATTCCCTTTTAACAAAACCGCAATACTTACCATTTTTGTCCAAGTTTCACAGATGGAGACATCTCAGGTATCCCCTGGAGCCCCTGTGTGGATTACCCTCAAAAATGTTCTCTGGTGTCACACAGTACACTAGTGCTCCTGAGTCTAGATGTGGAAACAGCTGCTGTGTCCTGTCCTTACATTACACTGAAGCATTTTTTATTAAGCATTCTAGTTTCAAACACATCTACACAACAATATCCTAAACTATATTTAGTACGACAAATTATCAAGACCTAAATGTATGTAGAACCCTGTACCATCGTATTTCTTGCCAAACGAACAACATTCTATTATAATCATACGTAGTTTCAAAAGAACGGTCTTTACAAATGATGCTGTATAAACGAAAAGCATATGGATCAGCATGCAAGTTAAGTATCTCAATAGGAACACACGAGAAGTACTTACTTTTTTTAAGCACCTTCTTGATTCTGCAATATTGTTCTGGCTCCCTAGTTTTTAGGTCAGACCAGCGCTTTCTCAATTAGCCTTTAGCCTGTTTAATTCCAAATTTTTGCTCTATAGTGGTGACAACTGAGGACATTATTTGTCCCTCCGCATATTGGGTCTGGTGTACGGTCCTTTTTTGCCATTATAGTCCTCCCTCCTCAATATGGCCACCATCTCCACCATCTCTTCGAGGGCCATGTTGGTGGCCTTATATCTCCTCCTGGATCTGGATGTTTGTGGCTCCGGGCTTTTCTCCGCGCTATTTCCTGATAATCTCTCTGCCATCTTTATCTATATACTCCCACTGCGCAACGAAGAGTGAAGGGGCGGGGAAAAATCGTCCTAAAGAACGTCAGGGGTGGGCGACGTGGGCAACGCAGGCAGAGCATGACACATGCGCAGTGTATATAAAGCTAGTATGCTGGCCTACGTATGTCCGAACGGAAGTAGCGAGCGTCATAAACGAAGGTAAGATTTAAATGTGGATGTGTGTTTTGTGTATGTGTTTGGTGTGTGTGTGCACCCTATATTGTGATAAAAATAATACTGGGAGTTTGGACTGACATTACAGTTTTTATCTTGTGTCTTGTCTTTCAGAAATGAATCCCTTTAAGGAGGAGGATTTTTTGAGTCATTTTATTGACCTCTATCAAGAGAACCGAAACCTGTGGAAGGACAAGCACCCCTTGTATTTCAATAAGCAAGCAAGGCAGGCAACACTGGGGAGACTTCTGGAGTTTGTAAAGACTCGAGTCCCCCAGGCAGACATTAAGTTAGTGGAAAATAAAATTGGGATCTTGCGGAAAATGTACAGACGGGAACAGAAGAAGATACAGTATTCCCTCAAATCAGGAGCAGCAGCAGACAAGGTTCATGTCCCCAAGCTGTGGTACTACCCTAAACTGAGATTTCTGGATGACCAGACAGAACCAAGGCAATCGCTTTTGACCCTTCCCTCCACCCTTCCCTCCACCCCAGCTGAGGAATCCCAGGAAGAACCGGACCCTTTCATCCTTGATGAAGTGGATGCGCCCAGCTGCAGCCAGGTATACTTTTTTTAGTAATTTTAGATTGTCTAAATATTAATGATGTAAACTAAAATGTTTGAATTGCTTACAAATCAATGATTTAATCACAATTATTATTATGTATACATATCACTAGACAGTAGTGGCCAAAAATGTTGCTCAAAGATTGGGGAACAGCTAGAATAATGGTGGGGTCAAAATGATAGCCGTTTCTATTTGTTTAAAATTATATTTGCAAGTCATGAGCTGAAAATTGTGTGTGATTGAGGAAGCAAAAATTACAACTATGTCCCTTTTTTTATACACAGGATGAGCTCAGCCAGGAGGAGGCTGTGCCCAGTGGTAGAGAGAAGGAGGCCTTGCCCAGTGGTAGAGAGGAGGAGGCTATGCCCAGTGGCAGGCAGGAGGTGGCTGGACCCAGTAGAAGCCTCACCGAATGCCAGGTGCCTCCCCTCCGCCTTACCGCCAATAGGCCCATGAAGATGACACAAACAGAGGAGGAATCACTTGCCCTCATTCGGGAAGCCAGCCAAATGCTGAGTAACCCCACCCCATGCTGAAGAGGCCTATGGTACTTATTTGGCCACCAGGTTGATGGAACTTGAGAAATGGCAACGCCTCCTCTGTGAGGGGATTTTTTATGAGGCCCTTCAGAAGGGGTTGAGGGGCCAGCTTACTCAAACCAGCCATTTTTCTAATGAAGCCCCTCCTCCTCCTCCTGCCACAAGTACAACACCAGAGGCACAGCCTCCAAGGAAGGCTGCAGAGAAGCGTGGAGGGAAGGCTGCAGGGCAGCATTCAGGATAGGCTCCACGGAAGAGTCGAAAGTGATTGCCTGGCTTCAGTCTGGTCTGACAGAAGACGCAGATTGTGCTCCCTATTATATGAACTCCGCAAGATCCCAATTTTGATTTCCACTGACTTGATGTGTGCCCTGGGGGACAAAAGGCTTCACAAATTCCAAAAGTGTCTCCAGTGTTGCCTTCCTCATTTATGTTTTTCCCAGAATAAATGGCTATTTTATTTACCTAAAATTATTTACTATGTGTTTTTATTCAAAAAGGAGATTTTGTTTGTGAGTAGGCAGGCACATGTCAAAGAGTCGAAAGTGATTGCCTGGCTTCAGTCTGGTCTGACAGAAGACGCAGATTGTGCTCCCTATTATATGAACTCCGCAAGATCCCAATTTTGATTTCTACTGACTTGATGTGTGCCCTGGGGGACAAAAGGCTTCACAAATTCCAAAAGTGTCTCCAGTGTTGCCTTCCTCATTTATGTTTTTCCCAGAATAAATGGCTATTTTATTTACCTAAAATTATTTACTATGTGTTTTTATTCAAAAAGGAGATTTTGTTTGTGAGTAGGCAGGTACATGTCAAAAAGACTATGGGGGTTATTTACAAAAGGCAAAATCATTTCGCAATTCAAGTGCAAACTACAAGTGCAAAGTGCACTTTAAATTGCACTGCAAGTGCACTTGTTGGAAGTGCAGTCGCTGTAAATCTGAGGGGAAGATCGCAAATGATGGGGAAGCTCTGCTGATTTTATCATCCAATCATGTGCAAGCTAAAATGAATTTGTTTCCTTGCATGTGCCCCTCGGATCCACAGTGACTGCACTTCCAAGTGCTCTTTCAGTGCAATTTCAAGTGCACTTTGCACTTGTAGTGCTAAATGAATTTGCCTTTTGAAAATAACCCCCCTATGTCAAATTAACAAGGGACACCAACCACCAAACTCATCAAAAAATTACAAATTAAATCAATAGATTTTTTATAATTTTTCAAAAATTGTAAAATATATATTGTTGAAATATAAAAGTAAAAAAGATGATTTTCTACATTATTTATGGAGATCTGGCTTTTAAAAACTATAATATTAGTCATGACATGAGGATAAATAATGAAGAAAGTAGTTTGTGAGAACTCTGTGTGAATATAAGCAGCAAAACAACTTCATTCTTCTCGCATTATAAAGAAGAAAAGAATGCGCTGTATTAAAAGATCACAGAATTAGCAGCGTGAGGAATGTGCTAGCTTCAATACGAAGGCTAGTTTTACCAGACCGAGCACTTCCGTCTTGTACTTGCTTCAGAGCATGCGTCAGTTTTGGTCTGTCGGACTAGCACACAGACAAATGGTTTGCACGCTAGAAAGCCGAGTCCGTCGGAAAGATTTGAAACATGTTTCATTTATAGGTCCGTCGGACTTTTGGGAAAAAAAAGTCAGCTGGAGCCCACACACGATCGAATTATCCGACGGAGGACGGTCCGCCAGACCAAGTCTGCCAGAAAGTCCGCTCGTGTGTACGTGGCATAAGAGTAAACTATATATGGGGTTGATTTGCTTAAGGCAAATAGGCTCTTTGAAAGGGAGTTTTCGCTTTGCGAGGGAATTTCCCTTAACTTTGTTAATGTGGTGAAAATTCTACTTGCAAAGAATGCCTAATTACATGCAACAATATAAAAAATAAATTAAAAAAAACAACATTTGTATTTGAACATGATTGGATAATGAAAGTTTTCAGAGCTTCGCCCCCTATCCTAGGTTTCCATGGGATTGACAAGATATAGTAGGTGGTGATCCTTGGATGGACACCACATATAAGCACTATAATATGTACATATGATGTTCTTTTAGTTGATTTACTAAAGACAAATAGACTGTTTAATTTGCAAGGGAAGTTGTACTTTGAATTTTTCCCCAGTTTATTAAATTAGGTGAAGCTCTGCTGACTTCCATCATCCACTCATGTTCAAGCAAAAATTATGTTTTTTTTTTTTTTTGTTTTTCCTTGCACATGATTGGGTATTCTTGCAAAGTGAAATTTTCCCTGCAATGTATAACTTCACTTGCAAAATGAACAGCCTGTTTACCTTTGGTAAATCAATCCCTATATGGCCAAAGGCTTGTGAAAACCTGATGACTACACCTGTATGAGCTCGTTGGACAATCCTTTTCAAAACCACCCACATTAATATGCAGTTGCTTACCCCCGCTCTATGCTTTTTGTGGTTCCACTGTTCTGAGATGAACCAACTACTCAGGTTAAGAACAGGGTTTTTTGTTCTTCTTCACACAGTCACACACTCTCTTTAGTATATACTATTCTTCAAGATGCGGAAACCTGTATACCCCCTTCATATATTCGAGCTTGGGGAAAAGATCTCAATCATACTTTTACACAAGGCCAAATAGATTGTATACTCCTTTTAGCGCATAAAGCCTCTATCTCCAATAAAATTCAGGAAGCAGGCTATAAATTACTCACTGGATGGTACAGGACCCCAGATCTTTTGAATCTTCTGTGTGATATGATGGGAGCCTCTCTTTTTTCTACTTTTGAATAGAATGAATCCTCATGTCTCTCCTGTGCGTTGGCAATTTAAAAAACACAGAGGAATGTTCCTACACATATTCTGGGACTGTCCTGTCATTACAGCTTTCTGATCTTCAGTCCATTATGCTATAAGCTCACAGAAGTCAATCTGGGCAATGCCCCATTAGCCATCCTCCTGTACGTATGCCCTTTTTCAATTAAAAATTATAAGAAAACATCAATATTTCATCTGGTAAATACAGCTAGGGCCACCATTCCTCATCAAATTTGCCCCAGTGGTTTGCCCCGATTAATGGAATTATGCAAATGGAAGACTTAATGACCTCTCTCTATAATAGAGAGGAGCCATTTAAAATAATATTGTCCTCCTGGCGTGAATTCTGTATGACCTCTGAATATAGCTATCATCTTCTCCATGGCTTCTCATGACTTATTTAGGTCACCATACTGCCTGGTTTTGTTTTTTATCTTTCGTTTTTCTCTTTACGTATTTGATGGAGGAACTTAACTCAAACCTGTTTTAACTATTTACAATGTAATAAAACATTTTTATGACATAAATAAAAAATTTAGGTCAGTGTCGCAAATATAATGAAAAATCTGACAGATTTGAGAATTATTGTCAGATATTAAAACAGTTGCCAAAAGTTGATTGATCATGGGAAAAATAAATGTGCATCATCACTAAACTAAGAAAAAAGGGATTCAGAAGAACAACCTGTTAGTTTAACTTCTATAGTCAGGAAGAAACTTGTGAGTTTAACCACCTCAGGCCCGCCAGCCATCAAATGATGGCTAGGCGGCGCGGCTCTCGTTCTATGACGTCTACCCAGAACGACCACTCTCGCACGCCCGTGGGGGTGCGCATCGCGGTGATGGTTGGTGCGCTGTGTCAGTCAGACACACCACTACACTGATCTCAGTAAAGATCAACTTAGGGGGACTCCCACGTCATTTTTTATTTTTTTTTGGTTCGGGGTTCCCCTGTGGGGAATTCCCATGCCGTTTTTATCAATGAACTTCAATGTGTATTGTCAGCAATACAATAGCCGCGGGTAGTTTTAAATGGGTTTTTTCCTTCGAAATGTCATTTTGCTGTCAGACTGTTCTAAACACGGGAAACATGAGCCTCTTTACAGGCATACTATAGACACCCCCCAGCTATGAAATTTAAAGGGACACTTTTATTGTTTGACTTTAAGCATTATTAAAATCACTGCTCCTGAAAAAACGGCCGTTTTTAAAACTTTTTTTGCATTGATCCATGTCCCCTGGGGCAGGACCCGGGTCCCCAAACACTTTTTATGACAATAACTTGCATATAAGCCTTTAAAAATAGCACTTTTGATTTCTCCCATAGACTTTTAAAGGGTGTTCTGCGGCATTCGAATTTGCTGCGAACACCCCAAATTGTTCGCTGTTCGGCGAACTTGCGAACAGCCAATGTTCGAGTCGAACATGAGTTCGACTCGAACTCGAAGCTCATCCCTAGTGCCCAGTAGTGCCACCTATCAGTGCCACCCATAAGTACCCATCAGTGCAGCCTTTCAGTGCCCATCAGTGTCGCCTATCAGTGCCCACCAGTGCCACCCATGAGTGAACATCAGTGCCACCTATCAATGCCCATTAGTGTTGCATATCAGTGCTGCCTACCAGTGCCCATCAGTGCCACCTATCAGTGCTTATCTTCAGTGCCCGTAAATGCACATCAGTGCCACCTCATCGGTGCAGCCTTATCAGTGCCCATCACTGTCGCCTTATCAGTGCCCATCAGTGAAGGAGAAAACTTCTTATTTACAAAATTTTATAACAGAAACAAAAGAAAAAAATTTTTTTTCAACATTTTAGGACTTTTTAAATTTTTTAGCAAAAAATAAAACATGCAGAGATGATCAAATACCACAAAAAGAAAGCTCTATTTGTGGGAACAAAATTATAAAAATTCTGTTTGGGAACAGTGTAGCATGACCGCACAATTGTCATTTAAACAGCAACAGTGCTGAAAGCTGAAAATTGGCTTGGGCAGGAAGGGGGTGTAAGTGCCTGGTATTGAGGTAGTTAACCACTTCAGCCCCGGAAGGATTTACCCCCTTCCTGACCAGAGCACTTTTTACAATTTGGCACTGCGTCGCTTTAACTGCTAATTGCGCGGTCATGCAATGGTGTACCCAAACGAAATTTGCGTCCTTTTCTTCCCACAAATAGAGCTTTCTTTTGATGGTATTTGATCACCTCTGCCATTTTTATTTTTTGCGCTATAAACGGAAAAAGACCGAAAATTTTGAAAAAAAATGATATTTTCTACTTTTTGTTATAAAAAAAATCCAATAAACTCAATTTTAGTCATACATTTAGGCCAAAATGTATTCGGCCACATGTCTTTGGTAAAAAAAAAGTCAATAAGCGTATATTTATTGGTTTGCACAAAAGTTATAGCGCCTACAAACTAGGGTACATTTTCTGGAATTTACACAGCTTTTAGTTTATGACTGCCTATGT
This sequence comes from Lithobates clamitans, assembly GCA_037952925.1. Lineage (NCBI taxonomy): Eukaryota > Metazoa > Chordata > Amphibia > Anura > Ranidae > Lithobates > Lithobates clamitans. The sequence goes on from JBBGZY010000929.1 coordinate 1,597,212, forward strand.
CATTTCTTGAGGTGCTAAAATGGCAGGGCAGTACAAAACCCCCACAAATGACCCCATTTTGGAAAGTAGACACCCCAAGGAAATTGCTGAGAGGCATGTTGAACCCATTGAATATTTATTTTTTTTGTCCCAGGTGATTGAATAATGACAAAAAAAAAAAAAAAAAATTTACAAAAAGTTGTCACTAAATGATATATTGCTCACACAGGCCATGGGCATATGTGGAATTGCACCCCAAAATACATTCATCTGCTTCTCCTGAGTACGGGGATACCACATGTGTGGGACTTTTTGGGAGCCTAGCCGCGTATGGGGCCCCGAAAACCAAGCACCGCCTTCAGGATTTCTAAGGGCATAGATTTTTGATTACACTCCTCACTACCTATCACAGTTTTGAAGGCCATAAAATGCCAAGATGGCACAAAACACCCCCAAATGACCCCATTTTGGAAAGTAGACACCCCAAGCTATTTGCTGAGAGGTATGTTGAGTCCATGGAATATTTTATTTTTTGGCACAAGTTGTGGGAATGTGACAATTTTTTTTTTTTTTGCACAAAGTTGTCACTAAATGATATATTGCTCACACAGGCCATGGGCATATGTGGAATTGTACCCCAAAATACATTTAGCTGCTTCTCCTGAGTATGGGGATACCACATGTGTGGGACTTTTTGGGAGCCTAGCCGCGTACGGGGCCCCGAAAACCAATCACCGCCTTTAGGATTTCTAAGGGCATAAATTTTTCATTTCACTCCTCACTACCTATCAGAGTTTTGAAGGCCATAAAATGCCAAGATGGCACAAAACACCCCCAAATGACACCATTTTGGAAAGTAGACACCCAAGCTATTTGCTGAGAGGTATGTTGAGTCCATGGAATATTTTATTTTTTGACACAAGTTGCGGGAATGTGAGAATTTTTTTTTTTTTTTGCACAAAGTTGTCACTAAATGATATATTGCTCACACAGGCCATGGGCATATGTGAAATTGCACCCCAAAATACATTCTGCTGATTCTCCTGAGTATGGGGATACCACATGTGTGGGACTTTTTGGGAGCCTAGCTGCGTACGGGGCCCCGAAAACCCAGCACCGCCTTCAGGATTTCTAAGGGTGTAAAGTTGTAATTTCACTCCCCACTACCTATCACATTTTTGAAGGCCATAAAATGCCCAGATGGCACAAACCCCCCCCAATTGACCCCATTTTGGAAAGTAGACACCCCAAGCTATTTGCTGAGAGGCATGTTGAGTCCATGGAATATTTTATATTTTGACACAAGTTGCGGGAAAGTGACAATTTTTTTTTTTTTTTTTGCACAAAGTTGTCACTAAATGATATATTGTTCAAACATGCCATGGGCATATGTGGAATTACACCCCAAAATATATTCTGCTGCTTCTCCTGAGTACGGGGATACCACATGTGTGGGACTTTTTGGGAGCCTAGCCGCGTACGGGGCCCCGAAAACCAAGCACCGCCTTCAGGATTTCTAAGGGCATACATTTTTGATTTTACTCCTCACTACCTATCACACTTTTGAAGGCCATAAAATGCCAAGATGGCACAAACCCCCCCCCAAATGACCCCATTTTGGAAAGTAGACACCCCAAGCTATTTGCTGAGAGGCATGGTGAGTATTTTGCAGCTCTCATTTGTTTTTGAAAATGAAGAAAGGCAAGAAAAACGTATTTTTTTTTTCTTTTTTCAATTTTCAAAACTTTGTGAAAAAAAGTGAGGTCTGCAAAATACTCACTATACCTCTCAGCAAATAGCTTTGGGTGTCTATTTTCCAAAATGGGGTCATTTGGGGGGGGGGGGGTTGTGCCATCTGGGCATTCCATGGCCTCCGAAACTGTGATAGGCAGTGAAGAGTGAAATCAAAAATTTACGCCCTTAGAAAGCCTGAAGGCGGGGCTTGGTTTTCGGGGTCCCGTACGCGGCTAGGCTCCCAAAAAGTCTCACACATGTGGTATCCCCGTACTCAGGAGAAGCAACAGAATGTATTTTGGGGTGTAATTTCACATATTCCCATGGCATGTTTGAGCAATATATCATTTAGTGACAACTTTGTGCAAAAAAAAAAAAAAAAAAAATTTGTCTTTTTCCCGCAACTTGTGTCACAATATAAAATATTCAATGGACTCGACATGCCTCTCAGCAAATAGCTTGGGGTGTCTACTTTCCAAAATGGGGTCATTTGGGGGGGGTTTTGAACTGTCCTGGCATTTTATGCACAACATTTAGAAGCTTATGTCATACATCGACCACTCTTCTAACCACTTGAAGACAAAGCCCTTTCTGACACTTATTGTTTACATGAAAAAATTATTTTTTTTTGCAAAAAAATTACTTTGAACCCCCAAACATTATATATTTTTTTAAAGCAAATGCCCTACAGATTAAAATGGTGGGTGTTTAATTTTTTTTTTCACACAGTATTTGCGCAGCGATTTTTCAAACGCATTTTTTGGGGAAAAAACACACTTTTTTAAATTTTAATACACTAAAACACACTATTTTGTCAAAATGTTTGATGAAATAAAAAAGATGATCTTAGGCCGAGTACATGGATACCAAACATGACATGCTTTAAAATTGCGCACAAACGTGCAGTGGCGACAAACTAAATACATTTTTAAAAGCCTTTAAAAGCCTTTACAGGTTACCACTTTAGATTTACAGAGGAGGTCTACTGCTAAAATTACTGCCCTCGATCTGACCTTCGCGGTGATGCCTCACATGCATGGTGCAATTGCTGTTTACATTTGACACCAGACCGACGCTTGCGTTCGTCTTTGTGCGAGAGCAGGGGGGGGGCAGGGGTGCTTTTTTTTTTTTTTTTTTTTTAATTATTTTTTTTGCTTTTTTATCTTATTTTTAAACTGTTCCTTTCATTTTTATTTTTTTTTAATCATTTTTATTGTTATCTCAGGGAATGTAAATATCCCCCATGATAGCAATAGGTAGTGACAGGTACTCTTTTTAGAAAAAATTGGGGTCTATTAGACCCTAGATCTCTCCTCTGCCCTCAAAGCATCTGACCACACCAAGATCGGTGTGATAAAATGCTTTCCCAATTTCCCAATGGCGCTGTTTACATCCGGCGAAATCTAAGTCATGAAATGCTTGTAGCTTCCAGTTTCTTAGGCCATAGAGATGTTTGGAGCCATTCTGGTCTCTGATCAGCTCTATGGTCAGCTGGCTGAATCACCGGCTGCATTCTCAAGTTCCCTGTTGGGACAGGAGAGCCAGAGAAAAACATGGACGACGGTGTGGGGGGGGGCATTCCCTCCCACTGCTTGTAAAAGCAGTCTAGAGGCTAATTAGCCGCTAGGATTGCTTTTACAAGAAAGCCGACCACTGGCTGAAAAGAATGATACCAAGATGATACCTAAACCTGCAGGCATCATTCTGGTATAACCACTCAAAGTCCAGCAACATACCAGTACGTTGCTGGTCCTTGTTGGGCATACATTGTAAACTTTTTTTTCATGCAGCCTGTGGGCTGAACGAAAAAAAGATATTGATCGGTGGGTATGCCCACCATTAGAATACCTCCCTTCATCCACCCACTTCTAATGATGGGCATACATGCACCGTATATATATGCCAAAGCATGGGGGCATCCTCCCGCAAAAGGCAGGAGCAAATCGCTCCTCCACCCACTGCTGCCCCCACGCTTCGGCATATATGCTGAAGTATGTAACTGTGGTGGTGAAATCACCTCCGACAGCGCTGGAGTCACGGCTTTATGTATCGTGGGAGCAAACGCTGTTGCTGTCAAGATAAATAAATCCGTGCTGCAACTGAATGGCGTACCTAAGAAAATGATGGTTAACAAAAAAACAAAGTAACATTACAGTATAACAGTATTACTTACCATACCTGCAAAGCAAAATACAAAAAAAACATAGTAAAAAATAAAACATTTAACGCAACCTGTGCCTACCTAAAAATATATATATGCCGAAGCATGGGGGCATCCTCCCGCAAAAGGCAGGAGCAAATCGCTCCTCCACCCACTGCTGCCCCCACGCTTCGGCATATATGCTGAAGTATGTAACTGTGGTGGTGAAATCACCTCCGACAGCGCTGGAGTCGCGGCTTTATGTATCGTGGGAGCAAACGCTGTTGCTGTCAAGATAAATAAATCCGCTCTGCAGCTGAATGGCGTACCTGAAAACACAAAGGTGGTTAACAATAAAAAAAACAAAGTATAAAAAAATTGAATACCTATAAAGCAAACATGATAAAAACATAACAATAAAACATTGCAGTATAGAATGCAGAACAATAGAGAGAGAATAGAGAGAGAACAATAAAACAACAACTATTTTTGTTTTTTTTATTTTATATTTTTTTTGTGTTTTTTTCTTTTTTTTTACTTTTTTTTCTTTTTTTTACACTTTTTTTTGTAACTTTAACTTTTTTAACTGGTACCAGGTTTGGGTCTCTCAAAATGCGACAGCATCTTGGGAGACCCTGTGGAAGTGTGCCTAGTCTGTGCAGTGCTGTACCCTACGCTAATACTCCACTAGTGTGTGGTAGCGTTCAAAATATTCACCAATGCAAAGACCAGGATTGCCAGGACAGAGGGGACAATAATATCGGGTGTCACGCCTAAATCCGCGCTTGCTGCAGACACGACATCTTTTTTGGGGGGTTCGTTGGGTAGGGGTACTCGGGAGGGCATAAAGAAAATGCCTCTCATGCAGCCGGCTTACTGCATTTGGTTGGGGATGGTGAGGTGGAGCACCGTCTGGAAACAGAAGGGCTCTGACGATCTCTTCCTGGAATTTAAGGAAGGATCCAGTCCGTCCTGAAGCTCTGTATAGCACATAAGCATTCAGCAAAGCCAATTGAAATAAATAAACAGACACTTTTTTGTACCAGCGTCTGGCCTTACGGGCAATTAGGTACAGCGCCAACAACTGGTCATTGAGGTCCACCCCTCCCATATTAAGGTTATATTCGTGGACACAGAGGGGTTTCTCCACAACACCAGTCGCCGTAGGAATTTGGACCATCGTGTCTGCATGAAGGGAGGTGAGAACGAAAACATTCTTCTTATCCCTCCACTTCATAGCGAGCAAATTATTATACTTCAAGCAGGCTCTCTCCCCCAGCCTAAGACGGGAATCTACAAGCCGCTGGGGAAAGCCCCGGCGATTAGGTCGCACGGTGCCACATGCTCCAATCTGATGATCAAAAAGGTGGCTAAAAAGTGGCACGCTCGTATAATAATTGTCCACGTACAAGTGGTACCCCTTTCCGAATAAGGGTGACACCAAGTCCCACACTATCTTGCCAGCGCTTCCTATGTAGTCAGGGCAGTTTGTCGGCTCTACGTGACTATCTTTGCCCTCGTAAACCATAAATCTACATGTATAGCCTGTGGCCCTGTCACAGAGCTTATACATCTTGACCCCGTATCTGGCACGCTTGCTGGGAAGGTACTGTTTGAATGACAAGCGGCCAGAAAATTTAACCAGGGACTCATCAACGCAGACAACTTGATGGGGGGTAAACAAGTCTGCAAAACGTTGGTTGAAGTGGTTTACGAGGGGCCGAATTTTGTAGAGCCGATCGTATTCAGGGTCTCCACGAGGACGACAGAGTTCATTGTCGTTGAAGTGCATGAACCGCAAAATCTGCTCGTATCGTGCCCTGGCCATGGAAGCAGAGAACAAGGGTGAATGGTAAATTGGGTCAGTGGACCAATATGACCGCAACTCACTCTTTTTATTCAACCCCATGAGGAGGGAAAGGCCCAGAAAGATCTTAAATTCGGAGACCGTAATTGGTCTCCAATCTCTGGCAAGGGTGGACTGGGGCATAGTGGCGATGTATTGACCAGCGTATAAATTGCTTTGGTCCACAATAGATCTATAGAGATCTTCGGTGAAAAACAGCGAATAAAAATCCAGTGGCATAAAGTCAACTGTTTCCACCTGAATTCCGGGTTGGCCAGTGAAAGGGGGAAGTACGGGTGCTGCAGAAGTGGTGGGTACCCAATTCGGATTGGCCAATGCAGCAGGAAGGGCACTATGGGCATGACGGACCTGTGTTCGTCTTCTTGGTGGCAGCGGGACACTACTAGTGCTTGCCACCTCGCCAGCTTGAACTGCACTTATGGGACTCGCCACGTCACCACGTGATACTGCAGTGCTGGATGTACGACCAGGGTGTACTAGGCCGCTGGTGCTTGCCAGTTCACCAGAAGGAGTAGCGGCACTAGTACCTCTCTGCTCCCTACGAGAGCCCTGCTGTTCTTGCACTTCAAGGACAGCATAAGTTCGGGGTCTGGTACGCCTGACCTTAGCAGGGACCACAACTCCGTCGTCAGAGCTATCTGTCATGGAGCCGCTGTCCTCTACAGGATCGTATTCTGAGCCTGAACTTGACAGATGAGTGACTTCCTCTTCACTATCTGTCATGCTCAGAATCCTGTAGGCCTCTTCACTAGTGTACCTTCGATTTGCCATTTTGGCCTCTAAATTTAGGGGTACACTAGTGAGACTCACAGGCAAAAAAGCTCCCGACTGTCAGCGACTGATTCAAAACGCTACCAAAAAACTGTTAGTGATCGCAGGGATCAGGCCTGACTCTGCGACCTCTGCAGTTATGTGTGCTTAGTGTTTTGTAAGTGTCAGTAATCGATCGATACTGCACTTGGGTGGGCTGGGCTGGGCTGTGCCGAGGAGCAAAACGCAGGTGCTAGCAGGTATCTGGGCTGATCCCGCTAACACTGCGTTTCAGGGAACCCTAAACTGCTGGGGAGTATAGATCTGATCGGATCAGATATCGATCCGTTCAGATACTATAGCACTAAGGGAGGTGTATGCTGCGTGCGTGGGTTTTAGCGGTACTGGCGCTAACCTGACGCTGCCTGGGGCGACGCAGACCTTATCTGATCCTAAAAACTTAACTTCTATCACCGCCGGGCAATTAGGGGGTTAAACCTTTATAAGGTAATAAACGGCGGGTGCCCTAAAACTGTAATAAACTGTAATAAACTATAATAAACTACAAAAAACAAACTATCTAACCAGCGTCACCCGTAACACTTATACGGTGATCGCTGGTGAAAGGGTTAACTAGGGGGCAATCAGGGGGTTAAAACCTTTAGCAGGTAGTATATGGGGGTCCCTGTCGCTATAAAACACTGACAGCGAATATATATACTTACCTCCCTAAACTAGCGTCACCTGTGTCACTAATACAGCGATCAGAAAAACGATCGCTTAGCGACACTGGTGACGGGGGGTAATCAAGGGGTTAACTTTTATTAGGGGGGGTTAGGGGGTACCCTGGACCTAAGGGGGGTACCCTAGACCTAAAGGGGGCTAACCTAACTGCCCTAACACTTATAACTGACAAACTGACACCAATGCAAAAAAAAAAAAAACACTGCTATTGGTGTCAGAGTGACAGTGGGTACAGGGGGGTGATCGGGGGGTGACAGGGGGGTGAAAAGTGTGCCTGGCGTGTTCTACTGAACGTGTGGTGTTGGTGCACTTACTTGGATGTCTTCTCTCCTCGGCGTCGGATCAAAAAGACCGGCTCGAGGAGAGATGACATCACTTCCTCTCCCTCTGTTTACATTACAGAGGGAGAGGAAGCATTCGATTCGTGGGAGCGATCGGGAGGGGGTGGCCATCAATGGATGGCCTCCCCCTGACCCCTAATCGCCCGCGAACAAGAGCCGACCGCTCAGGGCACCGGGGGGGGTCCGATAGGACCCCCCGCCCGCGGGAAGGCATCACGTACCAGGTACGTGATTTTGCCTGCCCGTGCCGACCTGCTCACGTATATAGGTGTGAGGCGGTCGGCAAGTGGTTAATAAAAGACCACACGGATGAGTCCTTGCTAGAATAACATTTTTTAAGCAACAGACAGCATGGATTCATGAAAGACAGACGTTGTTGAAGAAATCTGATTTCTTTTTATGACGAGGTAAGCAAAACCTTAGACAAAGGCTTGGCTATGGATATAGGATACTTAGATTTTGCAAAAGTGACACAGTTCCCCACAGTGCACACAGCTAATGTGTAAGGTAAAATCTATAGGCTTGGGAAAAATCAGTTTGTAAATGGATAGAAAACTGGCAGGGAGTAGTGGTTAATGATTCATACTCTGAATAGTCTAAGGTTAGTGATGTACCCCAAGGTTCAGTGTTGGAACCCTTACTTTTTAATATATTAATAAATGGTATAGGGTCTTGGGTTAAAAGTACTATTTTAATGTTTGCAGGTGACATAAAGCTTTGCAGTGGAATAACGTCCTTACAGGATGTCTCCAACTTATAAGCCAACCTCAATGCACTGTTTAATTGGGCAACTGTGTGGAAAAATGTAAATTTGTGCACTTGGGGGCTAAAAACATGCATGCATCTTATATACTAGTAAAGGAACAGCTGGGGAGTCAATAATGGAGAATGATCCGGGTGTTCTGGTAGATCATAGGCTTAATAATAGCATGCAATGCCAAGCTGAGGTTTCCAAAGCGAGCAGGGAGAGACCTCATTTTTCCCCTTTAAAAACCATTAGTAAGACCTCATCTACGTAGAATATGCAGTTCAGTTTTGGGTACCAGTTCACAAAAAGGATATTGGGGAACTGAAGAAAGTGCAAAGAAGAGCAACCAAACTGATAAGATGCATGGAGGAGCTCAGCTATGAGGAAAGATTAGCTGAACTGAATTATTTCTCTCTTTAGAAGAGGAGATTAAGGGGGGATATGATTAACATGTAAAAAATACAAAAGTGATCCATATAGTGAACTTGATGCCGAGTTATTCACTTTAAGGTAATCACAGAGGACAAGGGGGCACTCTTTACATCTGAAGGAAAAGAGATTTAATCTTTGAATACAGAAATACTTCTTCACAGTTATGCCCCGTACACACGGTCGGACTTTGTTCGGACATTCCGACAACAAAATCCTCAGATTTTTTCCTACGGATGTTGGCTCAAACTTGTTTTGCCTACACACGGTCGCACAAAGTTGTCGGAATTTCCGATCGCCAAGAACGCGGTGATGTCAAGCACGTACGACGAGACTAGAAAAGGCCAGTTCAGAACCAAGCGAGGCACCCTTTGGGCTCCTTTTGCTAATCTCGTGTTAGTAAAAGTTTGGTGAGAGACGATTCGCGCTTTTTCAGACTCGTGGCTTTCAGATCGTTTTCTGCCGTTCAGTTTGTGCTTGTGGGTTTGTATTTGCTCTTCAGTGCGTGCAGTCAGTTCGTATCGGAGTTTTCTGTGCGATCTTGTCCGCTCGTTGCTGTTTTTCAGGTCGCTCTTCACAGGCCTTGCTGTTCTTCAGTGCGTTCTGTTACTTCGTTCTGAGCAGCCGACCGTTTTCTAGCCATGTTTCGTATGCGTACTCCTCGTACAGTTCGTGCTGTGCGGGGGCTTGGTGTTGGGGTCCTGACCTTGACACAAGTCCAGTCCATGAACAGGGCGAGGAGGAGTTCATGGACCAAGAATTGGTTGCTTCAGCGTGACCAGTTCTGTCATATGCCTTCGCTCCGTGAGATCCGTGAGAATAATCCTGGTGATTTCTGGAATTTTCTCAGGATGACGGACCCCGTATTTCACCGTTTGTTGGCTTCGCTGACCCCCTATATCAGCAGTCAGGATACCTGCATGAGGCAAGCCATCACTGCGGAGCAGAGGTTGGTCGCTACCTTGCGGTATTTGGCCACAGGGAGAAGCCTGCAGGACCTCAAGTTCTCGACAGGCATCTCCCCCCAGGCTCTTCTTTGTGGACATTTACTGCTTGTGTTTGTTTGAGCTGACCCTGACAGAAATGTGTGGAGTCCAGAAAATGTCGTGATTGTGTAACCTTATACAAAGCACTGTTGGCTGTTATTTACTAAATGCAAAGACACTTTTCACTACAAGTGCACTTGCAACTGCACTGAAACTGCACTTGTAGTGCAAAGTGGATTTGCCCTTAGGAAATTACCCCCATTTTCTCATAAAACAACAATTACATCACCCCAAAAGTGTTGTAGCGTTGAGACAATAATCCACACATTCTTGATGAACAATCTTTTTAATACCAGCACAATCACATGTGCATTTACCAAAGGTTTTTCTGACAAACCGACATGTTTGTTGTATAACATATTTTGTGGTGTCATTATCCAAAATCAAAATGTGCATTTTATAGAAAACAGGCCTGTGTAAAACCCACAAGAAAGACACAAATCTTGATCTTACAAAGTTCACATTTGGTAGAACTTGAAAGCAATATCAGACATGAGTATTTAGGAACTGTGTTTGATATTGCGTTCAGATGGGGGGAAATCACCCCTGGAAAAGCCAAATTTGGAAGATGCACACAAATTTCACAATGTCAACATGTGCGACCTGCCATCACGGGGGATCAAGGGATGTGTTTTGGGGGAGAAAGCCCTTCCTCACCGCTACTTTATTATTGAGGAAGCAGTTGCACCCCCAAAACGCGTCCATTGATCTCCCGTGACGGCAGATAGCACATGTTGGCACACTGTGTGCATCCTCCAAATTTGGCTTTGGGAAAAATCACAAAAACATATCGCACATTGTAGCAGACAAAAGAAGAAAGTGATTTGGAGGGGCTTTAAACTCGCCCCAAAACATCAATGATGTTTTTATATTTTGGAATAACATCATTGATGTTTTGCTTGATGTTTTCCAATTGTAAATTACACCCCATGATCTCCCCGATCAAGATCTGGGCACTTTCGGATGTGAAAGGATCTTCATCCACAACCTCACGATCACCTAAAAAGAAAGGAAACCCAAAATAAATTAGGTCTAAAAAAAATGCCGCCATCCATCTCTTATCTGAGCCTGTGGTCGCAGACACTCACCTGTTGTGGTGACTAGTTCCACCACGTCTTCTTCCTCCTGCTCATCTTGTGTTGGGGGGATTTTCCCTTCTTCCAGAGGGGGGGGGGCTCTGGTCTCCTCGGATGAGGGGTGTCCTCCGAGTCTTTTCTCCCCTATGTCAAACAAAAATGGTATAATTAGCACACAGATATTTGATGGCAGAACTATAAATAGGAAACATTGCTTGGAAGTGAGGTACAATTGTCTATTTTAGCAGAGTTCCAAGATGTAGCTTTTTTAGTGTCCTTTGTCAAGCTGCAATACTTTACCTGTTTTGTACAAGCTTCACAGATGGAGACCCCCCTATAGTATACACTGGAGCACCTGTGTGGCCCCCCTAATAAAAAGGGTGTTCTTGTGTCCCACACTAGTGCTCCAGTGTCCAGATGTGAAAACAGCTGCTGAGTGTCCTCTCCTTACACACAATCTAGTTTGCATTTCATTCTAGTAACAAAGCCATCTACACAACCCAATTCTTTGAAGACAAGTATAGGGCCTCAAAATGGTGGCCAAATGCATATGGGCTAAACAATGGTATTTTATAGTCCGAAAAAAAAATGTGTGATCCGAACGAATAATGTGCCCATGAACATGAAAGTTGCCATTTTAAACTGTACAACAGTTCCTAAAAGCACATGGAGCAGCACGAACGTAATAAACACAAGAACAATAGGAACACAGCACAACTACTTACTTTTTTGCAGCACTCTCCGGATCTTTCTGTACTGCTCATGTTCTCGTAATTTCAGGTCCGACCACCGCTTCCTGAGCTGATCTTTCGATCGTCGTACCCCGAATTTCCGGTGCAGACTCCTGACCACTTTCGCCATGATCTTGGCCTTTCCGACATTGTGGTTGGGGTAAGGCCCATACTTTCCATCATAGTCGGCCTTCTTCAGGATGTCCACCATTTCCAACATCTCCCCAAAGGACATATTTGAGTCCTTAAATCTCCTTCTGGATCGGGACGTTTCAGGCTCCGGCCTTTCCTCCTCCTCCTCCTCGTTGCTGTAATTAGCACTATCCTGCTGTCTCTCCGCCATGTGCTCTTCCTCCACTGCGCCGAACAAAAAGGGGCGGGGAATAGAATAGAAAGAACGTCAGGGGCGGGTGGAGTTATACGCATGCGCAGTGTGTATAAATCGTAACGCGCGTCTTACGTACGATCTGTGAGCGGAGGAAGGAGCATCGGAGACGCCGATCGTGCTAACGAAGGTAGGATCTAAACTTGGGCGTATACTGCTTCGAAATTGAAGCCTATATTGTAACAAGATTAGGGGAGTTTGGCCTGACATTAGGGTTTGTCTTGTGTTGTGTCTTGCAGAGAAAATGGATGGGTTCAACGACCACAATTTCCTGCCCCTGTTTATTGACAAGTACAGGGAGCTGCCCTGTCTGTGGCAGGTGAGACACCCCCATTATAACCATAAACAGAAGAGGCAGGCAGCGCTGGAGAAACTGCTGGAGTTGGTGAAGCCGGTGGTCCCCACAGCAACCATCCCTTATTTAAAAGCTAAAATTGGTGGCCTGAGGAGCACTTATCTTAGGGAGCGCAAGAAGGTCACGGATTCCCAGAGGTCCGGAGCTGCAGCAGATGACGTTTATGTCCCCAGGCTGTGGTACTATGAGAGACTGCGATTTCTGTCAGACCACACTGAAGTCAGGGAATCCCTCTCCACTCTTCCTTCCACGCTTCCTTCCATACCAGCTGAGGCTTCCGATGTCCAACCTGGGCCTTCCAGCCAGGAAGAAGTGGAGGAGCCCAGCTGGAGCCAGGTATAGCATTCTTCTACTGATTTCTGGTCAATAAAGAAATGATGTTTACTAGATGTTATTATTGATCACTAATTGCTGATTAAAAAAAGTGTTTTACATATCAATAGACAGTAGTGGGCACCCAAAATTGGGACAAGAATGCAAAATGCTGGGCTCAGAAGGATAGTCTGTTATATTTGTTAACATTGAATTTGCAGCAGTCAGGAGGTGAAAATTGTGTGTGATTGATGAAAACAATACTAAAACTATGTCCCTTTTTCATATACAGGAAGACCTCAGCCAGGAGGAGGCTGTGGAATGTGGCAGTCAGGAGGAGGCGGGGATTAGTGGCAGCCAGGAGGAGGCGGGGCTAAGTGTCAGCCAAGAGAAGCCAGGGACAAGTCGCAGCCTGACTGAGTCTCAGGTCCCTCCCCTCCGCCTGCCATATAAAAGGGCCAGGAAGGCCACTCCCAGTCCTTTGCAGGATTCAGTGTACAGGCTGATCCAGGAGGCTTCGGCGTCCCTCAGAGCCTTCCCCAGTCCTGCAGAGGCCTTTGCCTGCATGGCTGCCACCAAATTGCTGGGCATGCAGGAGGGCCAACGCAAGATCTCTGAGGACCTGATTTATAAAGTCCTTCGTAAGGGGGAGAGTGGGGAACTGACACCCAAGACGGATGTCATGGAGAGGGATGATCCTCCTCCTCCTCCTCCTCCTCCTGCTGCCACAACTCCACCACCACAGCCAAAGCCTGGAAGGAAGCGTGGAAGGAAGACCACAGAGTGATTGCCCTGGGTTCAGTCTGGTCTGACAGAAGATGCAGTCTCTCGTATGACCACAGCCTGGGGACACAGATGTCATCTGCTGCTTTCCGGATCTCTGGGACTTCTGGACCAGACTGCCCTCCCTTAGATATGGACTCCTCAGGCCACCAATTTTGCTTTTAAATAATTGATGTCTGCCCTGGGAGTCCAAGGCTTCGCCCACTTCTGCAGTTTCTCCAGCGTTGCCTCCCTCTTTGTTTTTTTATAGTTGTGACCCCTTAATAAAATATTTTTAGGTAAATTCTACTCTCCTGTGTGTGTTTTGATCCAAAAAGGACAGTTTGTGGCTGAGTATTCAGGTACATTTCTAAAGTACAATGTGAAATTAACAAGGGACAACAACACCAAACAATCTCCTCCTACAGATTAAATAGAACAACATATCAATGGTGTTGTGGGAACTTGTCACAAAAAACACACAAACATTTTCGGGAATACAAATCAAAATCACCAAAAAAAATTAAAAATAAAAAGAGAAACACAAAAAAAGATTCTACATTAAAGTAAAAAAAAAAAATTAAAAAATATGTTGTCAGATGTGAGAAATCAAAATATATTGAGGGAATCCCGATAAATAGTAACGAAAAAAGTTTGTGAGAAGTGTGTGTGAATATGAGCATCAAAACGACTTAATTCTTGTCACATTATAAAGAAGAAGAGAGTGCGCTGTATTAAACCATTTTTTACATTGCAGCGTGACGAAAGTGCTTTATCCATTACGAACGCTAAGTTTACCAGAACGAGCTGTCCCGTGTCGGAATTTCTTCTGAGCATGCGTGGCACTTTGTGCGTCGGAACAGGCCACACACGGTCGGAATTGACGCGATCGGATTTTGTTGTCGGAAAATTTTATCTCCTGCTGTCCAACTTTGTGTGTCGGAAAATCCGATGGAAAATGTCCGATGGCGCCCACACACGGTCGGAATTTCCGACAACACGCTCCGATCGGACATTTTCCATCGGAAAATCCGACCGTGTGTACGGGGCATTAGAGTTGTGAAAATGTTGAATAGACTCCTTCAAGGGCTGGTTTTGGCTAGCTCACTAGATTGTTTTAAAAAGGCCTGGATTCTTTCCTAGATACACATAAAATAACTAGATACTAATATTTATAGGTAAAGTTGATCCAGGGAATGTCACTTGGGGGATCAGGAAGGAATTTGTTTCCCCTGCTGGAGCAAACTGGATCATGCTTTATTGGGGGTTTTTTTTTGCCTTCCTCTGGATCAACTGTGGGTATAGGATAATGTATATAGGATTGTATTTTTCCCTTCTATTGGTTGAACTGGATGTCTTTTTTCAACCAGACTAAATATGTCATTTTGTAACTATATAACAAACAGGTGTACATTTTCTTACTAAATAATATCATAATACATACTACAATTTTTTGAAAAAATGAGGCATCTCTAAGTACTCTTCCCAGACTTTTGGTCAACATAGGAAAAGAAGGACACAAAAAAATTCTTGCTAAGTAGCAAAAAAAAAAAACAATTTTAGTATTAAAGCTGAACTCTAGGCAGAGATGAAAAAAACTAATAAATGTAGTATAAGTCCCTGAATTTATCAATCCCCTATAATCCCTTGTACAGTAAATCTCATACAGGGAGAAGAAGGCACAGCACTAGGAACCAAGACCCCATACTGCCTACCTGACAGGGCCCTGCTTCCCACCCTCACCCTCCAGAAGACATCAAATGATATTTTAGCAAAAAATACCCTAAAATTCTTATTATTTAATGATTATGACATATTTGCAGGCCCCAATCGAATGTGCTGCAGTGTACACGTTTTAACAAGGAACAGGTTTACAAGAGGAGAGAGATGACTTGCTGCTAATCCTTTACTCTTCAATAACAATTTAGGATAGGAAATTGTGTTTAACTGTAGCAGAGAAAAAGGCAAGTCACCAACCTGGCTATGTAAATCTTAAAACTGGATAGACTGGATAGAAAAGATTACAAATCATTTGGCCATTAAAATAGTTCAAATATGTATTTTTCAATTGTCTATTAAGCTGTTTGCCTGGATTTCAGCTTTAAAATAAAGAAATATAGAGCATAAAGTTAAAAAATATATTTTTTCCCAAAACGAATTCATGTACATTCATGCCTCATGTTGAGCTTTAAGTGAAAGAATTGTGCTGTCCATGCTTTTTATTTTACCCAACTTTAAACATCTGTCAGCACTTAGTCAGATATAGTTCTTTTAGGTATAAAATAAGCTTCTACTTTAAATGCATTTGCTTCTCTTTTTTAGTTCAATTTTCCATCTGCTAGAAAATGAATGTAACTAACGTGCAACATTGAAAATGGTCCTGCTCTTTCTATATGTAATTCAGAAAAAATATCAGGACGTGCCAAAAAACATATGCCCAACACTTGCTGGAATTATAATCTATATGTTATTTCATTTTGCTCACGTAATTGGAAAGGCAAGAAGAACTGTCACCACAACAGATAGGAAAAGATATTATCTCCAAAGCTTTAATAATATAGCAAAGTCTGGGTTTTCAATTTGTACGCTATTACATTTATCATTACAGCGCTGCATTTTGAATTGAAAATGTTTATGGCAAGGTACACTCATCAATTAATATTATTATGTTTTTTATTATTATTATTTGAATTGAAAAAGCAGAACAAGCATCTTTCAATAAGCGTATAAATAAAATGTTATGGATTGGTAGTGTTGTTCTGCAATAAAGTGGCACACCCTATAAGTTAATGATTAATTTTTAATTATATCTTACTTTTGTACTCAGATTTTTCAAGCATACATTTTCAAGGGAATCTAGAACAACTAATGACACTTCAATCCACTAACAGTGGATAGTAGATTGAATTGGGCGTACCCATACTGTTGGAGCAACACACCATTCAATCTATCAGATTTTTCTGTGTAGGCTCAGACAGAGCCACACTAGATCTTGCTGTCTTAGACATAAACAACGCAGTAGGCTCCCCCATCAGAGGAAATACTGTAAGCACCTTGGTGTTGGGACCAGGTTAGCTTAGGATAGTTTAGGTGGCTAGGTAGGAGGGTGATGCTTGGTTTTACCTAAAGGTGAATTTGTCCTTACATGTACACTTGTTATTAGAAAATGGTGAGGTCTGAACTTTGGCCTTATTAATAAAATGTTAGGTGTCTGCCTGTTCTACTTCCTAAATCACTCTCTCGGCACAGGCATGCAAATGCGAAAAGTCTAGAGCCTTGCCTGTATAATGATTTTGCTTCAAAGTCTAAAAGTACCAAAGTTGGTGGGTCAACAAGACAGTCAAATAACTAACATTTTCATAAGGTTTGCTCAGCATTGACAGCCTCTGTGTTTCTCTCTTGACATGTTTATCAGTCAAGACAGACAGTAAACAGAAAATGTAAAAATGAAAACTACAAAATAACTATTATAACTCCTGATAATTGTTTTAATGTTAGCGAATCAGATTAGAGATCCCTGTCTTAATCTTTTATACTTACTGTGCCTTAAAAAAGTATTCACCCCCTTGGCTTTTTACCTATTTTGTTACATTACAGCCTTTAGTTTATTGTTTTTTAATCTGAATTATACGTGATGGATCAGAACACAATAGTCTAAGTTGATGAAGTAAAATTAGAAAAATATATACATAAAACTATTTTTCAGAAATAAAAAACTGATAATTGGCATGTGCGTATGTATTCACCCCCTTTGTTATTAAGCCCATAAAAAGCTCTGGTGCAACCAATTACCATCAGAAGTCACATAATTAGTGAAATGATGTCCACCTGTGTGCAATCTAAGTGTCACATGATCTGTCATTAAATATACACACCATTTTGAAAGCCCCCAGAGACTGCAACACCTAAGCAAGAGGCACCACTAACCAAACACTGCCATGAAGACCAAGGAACTCTCCAAACAAGTAAGGGACAATGTTGTTGAGAAGTACAAGTCAGGGTTAGGTTATAAAAAATATCCAAATCATTAATGATCCCTAAGAGCATCATCAAAGAACATGGCACAAAAGCAAACCTGCCAAGAGACGGCTGCACACCAAAACTCATGGACCAGGCAAGGAGGGCATTAATCAGAGAGGCAGCACAGCGACCTAAGGTATCCCTGGAGGAGCTGCAGAGTTCCACAGCAGAGACTGGAGTATCTGTACATAGGACAACAATAAGCCGTATGCCTCATAGAGTTGGGCTTTATGGCAGAGTGGCCAGAAGAAAGCCATTACCTTCAGCAAAAAACAAAATGGCATATTTTGAGTTTGCGAAAAGGCATGTGGGAGACTCCCAAAATGTATGGAGGAAGGTGCTCTGGTCTGATGAGACTAAAATTGAACTTTTTGGCCATCAAAGAAAATGTTATGTCTGGCGCAAACCCAACAAATCACATCACCCAAAGAACACCATCCATTTTCAGCAGTCAGGACTGGGAAACTGGTCAGAGTTGAGGGAAAGATGGATGGTGCTAAATACAGGGAAATTCTTGAGCAAAACCTGTACCACTCTGTGTGTGATTTGAGGCTAGGATGGAGCTTCATCTTCCAGCAGGACAATGACCCCAAACACACTGCTAAAGCAACACTTGAGTGGTTTAAGGGGAAACATGTAAATGTGTTGAAATGGCCTAGTCAAAACCCAGACATCAATCCAATAGAAAATTGGGGTTGTGGTCAGACTTAAAGGTTGCTGTTCAAAAGCGCAAACCATCCAACTTGAAGGAGCTGGAGCAGTTTTGCGAGGAGGAATAGGCAAAAATCCCAGTGGTAAGATGTGGCAAGCTCATAGAGACTTATCCAAAGTCACTTGGAGCTGTGATAGCCACAAAAGGTGGCTCTACAAAGTATTGACTTTAGGAGGGGTGAATAGTTATGCACATTGACTTTTTCTGTTATTTTATCCTATTTGTTGTTTGCTTCACAAAAAAAAAAAATATATATTCAAAGTTGTGGGCATGTTCTGTAAATGAAAATATGCAAATCCTCAAACAATCCAAGTTAATTTCAGGTTGTGAGGCAACAAAACACAAAAAATGCCAAGGTGGTGAATACTTTTGCAAGGCACTGTATATGGCATTTTCTAGATCTTGCTGCCTTCAAAGATACGTTCACAGTTCTCCTGTGGGAAGTGCAGCAAAAATCACATCGGGGGAATTTTGCAGTAAGACATGAAACAGACACATCTGGAGGGGCGCATGCGCGGATGCCTGAGAGGTTAGATATGCCTGCTTAGAGCTCCGCTCCAGGGCCGTTTTCGCCGGAGGACTACAGGTCCCAGAGACGCCGAAAAGCATCAAAACCACCTGGCACTTACCTGTAAAGCACTCAGGTACTATAAGAATGGTTTTGAAAGGCACCAAATCTAAAATTAAGTCTGGTAGCATTAAGGAAACACCGGCCCGTCAGTTATCCAAGATGGCGGCGGCAGTTACCTCACAGCCCAGCACCTCACATACTGCTAAGCCACTGAAACTCAATACAAGCACCATAGATTTTTCTGGAGAGTCTGATACAGACATAGGAGACACACAAACAGCATTACAAACGGATTTATTTAAAAAATTTGAGCGAATATTACAAAAAGCCCTGAAACAGACGTCAGACCACATAACAGATAAATTAACAAGGGAAATTAGAGACCTGGGGCAAAGAACAGCTGAGTTAGAAATAAGGATGGATGATTTGGAAAGTCAAACACAGCAACATGAATCAGAATTTATGAACCTGAAAGAAGAAAATGCTGTATTACAGTCACGTTTAGAAGACCAGGAGAATAGGGATCGTAGGGCTAACTTGCGGATTAGAGGTATCCCTGAGAATGTTCTTGATGTTCAAGCCACTATTACTGCACTATTTCAAGAACTACAACCTGGTATTCCAATTGAGAGATTAGAAATGGATAGAGTGCATAGAGCTTTAGCTCAACGTAGAATAAATGGCCCTCCTAGGGACATAATTGCTAAAATGCATTATTATCGCACTAAAGAACAATTGCTTGCAGCAGCCAGAGGAAAGGAGTCTCTCACTTTTCAGGGCCATGTATATCAGCTTTTTGCAGACCTTTCTCCTATTACAGTGGCAAAAAGACGTGCACTTAAACCCCAGTTACAAGTACTTCAACGTCATCAAATTACTTATCATTGGGGTTTTCCTTTTTCGCTCAGATTTACACATTTAGAAACTAAATATATATGTCGCTCTTCAGAGGAATTGCAGTCAGCCTTGATTGAGTTGGGCCTAAGGGACCAGGATTCATCTAAAGATTTACCACGCAGAAGGTCAGCCTCAGGATCACCTCAGCAAAATGAAACAGGAGTACATAACTCTTCCACCTCTTCGCGTCAACATCTACATAAGCGAGGCCGTTTTGACAACTCTTCCCCTAATAATGAAGACTCAATGGACTGATATATATGTTTTTTTTTCATATATATATCTGTTAAAGAATGTTTTCTATTTGACTCTTCAGTAATATATTACAACCTATTTCAGTGAACCCACTATTCACTATACCAAGGTTTCAGGTTTTTGGACTTCCAGTCTAAATCTTGTTTTTAAGGTCTATGCCATCCATAACTTTTTTGTGTGAAAATATATATTTTTTTTTTTTTTTTTTTTTTTTTTTTTTTTTTACAAGCTTTTTAGTAATAAATTTTTTTTTTGATTACACTTTGGTACTTGGATATGACCAGCACTTAATATCCTATCTGTCAATAAAGTGTATGCGTATGTTCATATATGCATGTATACATAAGTGTATGGATGTATATATGTTTGCATATATATATTTTTATTTTTTTTTTTATTTATTTATTTTTTTTTTTTTTTAATATTTTTTATTTTTTATTTTTTTTTATTATATATATATGTATGTATAAATATATATATATATTATTTTTTTTTTATTTATTTATCTATTTATCTATTTTTATTTATTTATTTATTTATTTTAATTTATTTACTTTGTATATGTGTATGTATGTGTATGTATTTGTGTGTATGAGCACGTGTATGTATATGTGTAATTATGTGTAAGTGTATGTATGTATGTACGTATATGCGTATGTATATGTATATGTATATATATATGTATATGTATGTGTGTATGTATGTGTGTATTTATAATATATATATAAATTTATCTATTTATGTATTTATTTATTTATTTAAATTTTTTTTTTTTTTTTTTTTTTTTTTTTTTTTTTATTTATTTATTTATTAATTTTTTAGTATTATATGTATATTTTTTTTTTTTTTTCTTTTTTTTTTTTTTACTAATTTATTTATTTTTTTATTTCTTGCCACGATTATTATAGAAATTAATAATCTTAAGGCCGGTAGCGATTTAAATAATTTAGTTTGCCTAAGATTGCGTCTAATATTATAAGTTATAGTAGTATATTTTAATGGAACTGTGGTTCTCCGGCGAAGTTCGTCCTTTCGGAATTTCTTGTTGCCCCCCTCTCCATCCTCAGATTCTCGCTGCTATTATGTGGGAGTCTGCG
Source organism: Lithobates clamitans (assembly GCA_037952925.1). NCBI lineage: Eukaryota > Metazoa > Chordata > Amphibia > Anura > Ranidae > Lithobates > Lithobates clamitans. The sequence continues at coordinate 1,618,163 of JBBGZY010000929.1, forward strand.
GATGGTTTTGGAGCCACTTGGAGTCTTTTGATTACACCTCCAAGTTGCTCCCTTACCCTAGCATTTTGCTTTTCTTTATACTTAATATGTTATCATATTGGGGTTACTCGATTGCTAATTATTCTCTCCTATTCTGTCCTTTCTTTTCCTTTTCTTTCTCTCGGGGTGGTGTCCTCGACTCTAGTTATTAATTGTATTTCATATGGTGTGATAGTCATCTTTGTTCTATTATGGCCCCGATAAATATTCTATCCTTGAATGTTCAAGGATTTAATATTCCGCATAAACGCACAAAAGCAATGAGATCTTTCTCAGCCAAGAAGGCACACATTATTTGTCTGCAGGAAACTCACTTTACAGATAAAGCTACTCCTAAATTTCTTTCCCCCTCTTATCCACAATTTTATACCGCCTCAACCACAGTTAAACAACGAGGGACTCTTATCGGATTTCATCGTTCTATGCCATTTACCCTTTTAACTCAACTAAAAGATCCGGAGGGAAGATACTTACTTCTCGCAGGATACATATTGGATATGGCTGTCACAATAGTATCATATTATGCACCCAATAAGAAACCAGAATCCTTTTTGTCCCATCTTTTCCAAATTGTAGAAACCCACAAATTTGGCACTGTAATTTTATGTGGAGACTCAAATACAACAGTTTTCCCCTTCTTAGATAAGTCTCCGCCGGCACCCATCAATAGGTCTACTAATGTAACCCTTCAACATCTACTTACTAAACATGGTTTGGTGGATACATGGCGAGAGCTTAACCCTACTAGTAGACGTTTTACACATTATTCCTACCCACATAAATCATTCTCACGCATTGACCATATCCTAATCCCTTATAGCATGACCCCTGAAATTTTATCTTCAAACATCCTACCCTTTACATGGACAGATCATTGTGCGATATGCACATCCATTGCATCTACTATACCCAGATCCCACGATACTAATTGGTGTATTAATGACTCCACATTAACTCACCCTTCCCGTCGTAGTGAAATTGAAATTGCGCTAAAGGATTATTTTTCCTCCAATGATACCGGAGATACTTCTGACACCACGTTGTGGGAAGCTCACAAAGTGGTTATTCGTGGTAGACTAATACAACAAGCTACAAACCTCAAAAGAGAACGTAAACTTTTGTTTGCAAAGTTGGAAGATAACTTTAACTCTTGTCATTCCGCCTTTCAATCATACCCGAATGCCATTAATAATACTAAATTAGACAAAGCGCGTCTTGATCTAGATTTATTTTTAACTGACTCAGCTGACAAACTTATACGTAAACGACAACACATTCAATACCTTAATGCCAACAAACCCACCACCTCCTTGGCAAGAAATTTGAAATCAATAGATCAAATACGGACCCCTATACGACTGAAAACGTCAAGTGATGCGTACACTAGCAATCCAATTAAAATATTAGAAATATTTCGATCTAATTTAGCTAAAGTATATTCCTATACTCATGATTTTAATCAAACCAATGCAGATACTCTTTTCTCCAATATCAAACTCCCTACTCTAGCTATTGAACAACGAGAGAGACTCGAGTGTCCTATCACAAATATTGAAGTTCAGAATGCTATAAAAAGTTTGAAACTTCATAAAAGACCGGGCCCCGACGGGTTTTCGGCATCATATTATAAAAATTTTGAACACATCCTAACTCCAGTCTTGACTAGAGCCTTCAATTCTATCTTAGCGGGACACTTATTTCAATCTGAGACATTAAAATCTATTATAGTTATGATTCCCAAACCCCGTTCAGATACTACCTCTTGGACTAATCATCGCCCTATATCTCTACTCAATTTAGATATTAAGTTGCTTGCTAAGATATTGGCATCTAGATTGAATAATATTATAGGTCAACTCATACACAGGGACCAAACGGGTTTTATGCCCAAGAGACAAGCAGGAGATAATATAAGAAGATCCCTTTTACTCATCCATGCAGCTAAATCCAGACGCATCCCAACCTGCCTCTTATCTTTAGACATCAAAAAAGCATTTGATTCAGTCACCTGGCCTTATATGCAGTATATGCTTCAAAAATGGGGTTTCGGAATACATTTTCTGACTTGGGTTTCCTCTCTTTATAACAATCCGAGGGCTTATATTAAATATGCCGGATACAAATCGACAGTGTTCGATATTAGAAGAGGCACGAGACAAGGCTGCCCCCTTTCCCCGTTGCTTTTCGCTCTGCTTATAGAACCTTTAGCACAACTAATCAGATCTAATCCAGACATCAAAGGTATTGAATTGGGTGGTTATCAACATAAGCTTTGTCTTTTTGCTGACGATATTCTTATTTTTTTATCACATCCCCATATTTCCGCCCCTAATCTTCTTAACGTACTTGATAAATTTGCACATATTTCCGGGCTCTTTGTAAACCCCGTTAAGTCAAATGCGCTAAATATATCTTTACCACTATCAGAGCTTCAACAGGCTCAAATTTCCTTACCATTTAATTGGGTCTCTCATAAATTACCATACTTAGGAGTATACCTCACATCCTCACTTTCTGATCTTTTTGCAGTTAATTATCTACCCCTATTGAAACAAACCACAGGCCTCATGAAACAATGGTCCTCTCTCCCATTGTCATGGTTGGGACGGATAAATACTATAAAGATGACGTTATTACCGAAATTTTTATACCTATTTAGGGTACTTCCGATTTCTATACCATCATATTTCTTTAGAATTACACAAAGTAAAGTGTTGTCGTTCATCTGGGGTAACATTAAACCTCGTATATCTAAATCCACTCTGTACCTTAGCAAAACATGTGGGGGCCTGGGGTTACCAAACTTTTCCTCTTATTACCATGCTGCACAAATTTCAATTTTAACTAAATACCATTCTAGGGAAGAAATACCCCTTTGGGTAGCTATTGAATCTATTGATAGCGACCCCATATCTGTAGCCAATTTGTTATGGATGCAACCTAGAGATAGATCTCATCTATTTAATCCCATTACAAAACATTCATTAACTATTTGGGATAAGTTTAGTAAAATCCATATGCTTCAATCTATGCACAATCCCCTTCTTTCTTTTCTAGGGAACCCAGCTTTTTATCCTGCTTGGAAATTTCCAAAGTCATTTTCAGCTTGGTCCTCTACAAACTTGGTCAGATTATATAAGCTAGTCTCTAACGATAAATTTCAAACATTCTCTACTTTATGTGATAACAATGAATTACCTTGTAATGAAATATTTCGTTATTTACAAATCAAAAATTTTTATACGCCTTTGCTTAGGACCGGTACCATGCTTAATCAATTGTCTCAATTTGAGCATATTTGTATGAGTGACCCACATGTTAGAGGGATTATTTCACTCATTTATCAAAATCTCATTAATACTCCTAATGATATACTTCCGCCTTATACTGCTAAATGGGCAACTGATTTAGGACGGACGTTCACCATCAATGACTGGTCTAACATATGGATGGCTACCAAATCCTCATCCCCTAATTGCTTTGCTCTTGAAACTAACTTCAAAGTTTTGGCGCGTTGGTATCTAGTACCAGCTAGGATTGCTAAATTTACTCCTTCATATCCTAATAATTGCTTCCGAGGTTGTTCCTCACCAGGTACCCACGTGCACATATGGTGGCAATGCCCAATTGCGCAAGAATTCTGGAAAAAAGTATTTGCCATGGCATCTAAAGCTTTAGAAATTCCTATAACATTAGATCCAGCCATTGCACTCCTCAATCTTAAACCAGACAACATAACCTGTAATCAATTCAAATTGCTTATTCAAATCAATACTGCAGCTAAACAAACTATAGCCAAAGCATGGAAGTCTAATACACTGATTGTGGCAGAAGTCAAACATAGAACTAACAAGGCCCTCATTTTCGCAAAAATGACAGCTATCAAAGACAATAATATTAATAAATTTAGTAGGATTTGGCAGCCTTGGGTTAAGCACTTCTTTTCTTCCGATTTCGACCAGTCATTGATGTTACCCTATTAAAATTCCTGAAATATTGATGTATTATTGCTTATCTATGTCGGGAGCCGGGACACCACTCCGGGGGATTCTTTCTTTTCTTCTTTTTTCCTTTTACCTTACTACCTTTTTCTCTTAAGATCGCTTTAATTTCTAGGGCAAACCTATGTAATTTTATTTAATATTCAGCGCTATGATTAAAATGCCCGTATAAATCTCATATTCTTTTCTCTTCCTTCTCTACTATCTTTTCCTTTATCATTTATTAAGCGATTGATATTTATGGGATATTTTTACAATTTACCTAAGTGACTCATATCTCATTATCAATGAGTAATGTCTTTCTGCATATTAGACTTTCATAATTTTTCTCCTCCGATAGTTAAATATAGTCAATAATTTGTAATGAGAGTATCACTCCTTTTTTCCGTTCTTCATTTAAATTTTTTTCATCCTCTCTCAGGTGTACTATATGGATTAATTGCTATTTGTAATATTAATTTCATTTTTGATTATCCATGCCCCCATCTATCCACAGTTTGAGCCCAAGCGGGGTGGATAGGTGGTCTGGAGGCATACTTTATATATTTCATATATAAATAGAGATTCATATTTTGATTCACAATTTATTGACTAATTTAAAATTTTATTTACCTCTGATTTCACCTCGCCTGTGAGATTTGTTTTTGTAAAAGCCATATAGATATGTCTCTATTGTTCATATATATATCCCTTGATACAATATATGATATACTTTGTTTTTTCTTATGCAAAATTTCAATAAAAATATTGAACAAGAAACAGACACATCTGCCTGATATTTACCTCAGTTGGTATGCATACCATAATCAAACTAACTGATTGACATCGACAATTACAGTTTCTAGAAACTTTTTGAATATTTCAATGTATATTTTTCTGCCAGTTTCACATGACTTTCAAACACTTTAAAATAACCTACTGCATATTAAATATTCTGACTAGAAAGAAAAGTTTCCTGATGAATGGTCAGGAAAATGTTTTCGTCCTGATGTCACGTACCTGTTAGTGGAGCTTGATATGACAAGTGTGGCTTTTTGCACAATTCCTGTCCACTGGTGGTAGAGACAGGGACTGCAAGGGCAGCAGAAGGACACAAGTGATAGGAAGTTGGAGCAGTGAACTGGGACTTGGAGATGCTGAGGTGAGATGAGTAGAAGCAAAGAGTCAGGTCACAAGCTGAGTTTTGTAACAGCCAGGCAGATAAGTACAGAATCATGATCAGAGTCCAGATCAGAGAAAGGCAAGTGTCACCAATGTGCTGGCAGCAAGGTGCAAATTAAGCAGGAACAATCTTGATCAAAAGTCTAGGCCAGGATCAGTAATGCCGCGTACACACGAGCGGACTTGCCAACGGGCTAAACTCCGTCGGCATTTCCGACTGAAAGGTTTAGGAACATGTTCTATTTCTGAGTCCGTCGGAAATGCCGACAGAAAAAGTCCGATGGGGCACACACATGGTCGGAATGTCCGACCAAAAGCTCCCATTGGACTTTTTCTGTCAGGAAGTCCGGCCGTGTGTACTCGGCATAACCTGAATCAGTAGCAGACATCAACAGACAAGGTGAATTAAAAGAGGAGTCAGACAAGCCGGTTGAGTAACATGATCAAGCAGGCTTTTCAGGAACAAAAGTTACAAGGTGAAACTGAACACCATCCAGCAATGAATCTGTGGAAGCGCCTGTGTGTGCTTGCACCCAAAAATGACACAGCCAGGGCTAGGCTCCTATAGTGTGGATAAGTGTGGCGCTAAGGAAAATAATCTATATATGCGTTATTGGGCAAAGTCTAACAGAATGGACATCTGAAAGGCGATATGCGCAATAAAGTGTATTAATGAAACACAAAACACTGGTGGAAGTCCTATTGGACGAAACGCGTCGGGTTGTTATGCCTGTCTTGCCACTATTTGATCTAAGCGCTTTTTTATATTTTTCCATACCTGACTTTAATCTTTAAGCCAGGGTGTGTTTTATTGCTTCGTTTTTTAATAAAGCTTTTCAAAAAGCTGATTTACACTATGGGAAAGTCTTCTTTTTGATCCCTATTTCATTTGAGGACCTATACCTACTTCATGGAGCCAGAACTTTGGTGAGCAGTTCTTCACTTACATCTTGGACACCGGGAGTCGTGAGACCAGAGAGGTTCGGTTGGTGAGTGCCGCAGTTTTCCCCAACATCTTCAGCTGCTGTGAATAACGAATCATCTCTCTTGCTCTATTACAAGCCTGTCTGACTCCCAAGCCGCTGGCTGGGGAGTCCATCACTGCTGGTAAGGGTATTTTTGCCTATCCCTTTCACATATAAGTTGGATACCTTATCCTGTGGATGCCATTCCCGGATTCAAGGGCCCCACACTACCGTTTCCGGTTGTTGTTGATCGTCCCAGCCACATCCCCAGATGCCTACCCACCTAATCATGTTGGACTTCTAGTTATGTCAGTTACCTATGAGTTCATGTTGGACTTTTAGTTTTGACAGCAGTCCATATTGTTAATGTGTTGTAGTTTACATTATCAATATCTTTTCCATTTTTACCTTTTCACTTTAGGTTTTCATCACGTATTTGTGTCACTGCATCATCTAAGATGTCCTAGCAAGTTTATTATATTTTTTCACGATTTTTTCTATTTCACAACTGCTCCTTCCCATAATTTGGGATCTGCAGTGAGTTATTTTAGGACTCATATTTATCCACTTAATTTCTCTATTACCACTTCATAGGTACTCACTTCTGCTAGTGTCAGCTATCAGTTTATACACGGTCCTTTTCAATGTTTCATTAACACACTCTATTACACAGATCGTTTTTATTACCACTTTGCATTACCTACCTCTGCTAGTGCTAACTAACAGTTTACACACGATCAATTTTGTGTTTCATTAATACACTTTATTGCGCATATCGCCTTTCAGATGTCCATTCTGTTAGGCTTTGCCCAATAACGTACATATAGATTATTTTACTTAGCGCCACACTTATCCACACTATATCTTCGCTACAATTTGTCTGATTGTTGTGTTGGCTGCTTTTCTCACATTTTTTTTGGTTGGCGCATTATTAATTTAGATTTTTAGCGCTAGGCTCCTGGCACCTAATTAAGAAAGAAAAATGCAAGCTACTTTCATAGGGCTAAATATGCATGTGCTTAGGTAATATGTGTGCTGTCACTATTTGAAATTTACAAATTTTATTTTGTTGGTATGCTCCTTAACCACCTCAATACAGTGCACTTACACCCCCTTCCTGCCCAGACCAATTTTCATCTTTCAGCGCTCTTACAGTTTGAATGACAGTTACTCAGTCATGCAACACTGTACCCATATGAAACTTACACCCTTTTTTTCACACAAATAGAGCTTTCTTTTGGTGGTATTTAATCACTAGTGGGTTTTTTATTTTTTGTGTTATAAATAAAAAAAGACCGTAAATTTTGTGAAAAAAATGCCTTTTTCTTTGTTTCTGTCATAAAATTTTGCTAATTAGTTTTTTTTTCATAAATTTTGGCCAAAATTTATACTGCTGCATAACCTTGGTAAAAATAACCCAAATTATTGTATATTATTTGGTCTTTGTGAAAGTTATAAAGTCTACAAACTATGGTGCCAATCACTGAAAATTGATCACATCTGATCAGGCCTTTAGTACATCAGGTGAATCTCATTTCTTGAGACACTAACAAGTCAGGAAAGTACAAATACCCACAAATGCCCCCTTTTTAGAAAGTAGACATTGCAAAGTATTAAGTAAGTAGCATGGTGAGTTTTTTAAAGTTGTAATTTTTTCCCACAATTCTTTGCAAAATGAAGATTTTTTTTACAAAATTGTCAAATATATCAGGTTATTTCTCACAAACAGCATATGCATACAACAAATTACACCCCAAAATACATTCTGCTACTCTTCCCGAGTATGGCAATACCACATGTGTAAGACTTTTACACAGCCTGGCCACATTCAAAGGACCAACACTGAAGTAGCACCTTCAGGTGTTCTATGAGCATAAATGACACATCTCATTTCTCAACCACCAATTACACTTTTGAATATATACACATATGCCAGTGCACAGGACATAGAAATACAAGATGCTGGGGATAATAATGATGATACAAATACAAATGCTGGGGATAATAATAATAATACAACTACAAATAAAAGATGCTAGGGATAATAATGAAAATACAAATAAAATAAATATTAATATCAGATAATGTCCATGACAAGATAGTCTATGTAGTTTGGATGACTATAGCATCTCTGTAGTATAATCAGTGCTGAGGGCAAGGCTTTTCATATGAGCAAAGTCAGCTCTATTGATTGAAACAGGAGAAAAGACACAAAGAAAAGCGCCTCTGAGTGCAGGTATTTAATTGGTATAAACACATGTAATCCACACTTACATCAAGGTAAGGGATAACAAGCTCTGGGAAGGGAAGACTCCTGGATCAGTCCCTGGCATCCATAGCATTGATCGGCAGTCAGATAGTCTAGTTGGGATAGTCACAGTCCCCCGCAAGGAAGCCGGCCAGCTGAACTCGATGAGGATCTTCCGCTCTGAGAAGCCGCTCGCTGGCATGTGACGTCACTGGAGTATGGAGAAATACAACGCCTTTCAGAGCATGCGCGAAGCTCACACTGGGCATGCACGCTCCTTTGTCAAGTGTAAAGTGAATATAAGGACGGGGGAATTTAAAAAGCTCTGCATTTTGGGAAAAAAAAAACGAAACAGCTGATGGATTAACTGTTGAACTGAACCAGCAAGCTGGCAAGCTACTATAAAAGGCAGATATGTAACTGGATGTCAATATTACAATCAATAATGAGCCATTAATTAAAAAGAAGTACAAATTGATGAGAGATAGTAAAAAATAAAAATAATAATGATAATAACTATACTGCATTAAAAATATTAACATATCAATGTATCATATCACAATGACATTCATATAAATTGGTACAACAATTATTAATAAATACATTTAAAAATATAGAGATAGAATACATAATAACCCATAATTATCCCTTACCTTGATGTAAGTGTGGATTACATGTTTTTATACCAATTAAATACCTGCACTCAGAGGCGCTTTTCTTTGTGTTTTTTCTCCTATTACACTTTTGAAGGCCCTGGAGCACCAGGACAATGGAATTGCCCACAAAATGACCCTATTTTGGAAAGCAAACACCCCAACGTATAATCTATGAGGCATAATGAGTCTTTTGAACGGATCATTTTTTTCCAGAAGTTTTTGGAAAATGTGGAAGAAAAATGAAAATGCATTTTTTTTTACACAAAGTTGTCAATTTATAAGATATTTCTAACACATAGCATGTATATAGCAAAAATGACACCCCTAAATACATTCTGCTACTCTTCCTGAGTATGGTGATACCACATTTGTGAGACTTTTACACAGCGTGGCCACATAAAAAGGTCCAACATTGAAGTAGTACCTTCAGGCGTTTTAGGAGCATAAATGACACATCTCATTTCATTCCTACCTATCACATTTTTGAAGGTCCAGTGGACAGTGGAATTACACACAAAATGACCCCATTTTGGAAAGGAAACACCCCAACGTATATTCTATGGGGCATGGACTGCAATGGGCTGCAAATAGGTACTCGGGTACTCTGATGGGCTGGAGACAGGTACTCGGGTAACTTGATGAGCTGAAGACAGGTACTCGAGTACTCTGATGGGCTGGTGACAGGTACTAGGTTACTCTGATGGGCTGGTGACAGGTATTCAGTTACTCTGATGGGCTGGTGACAGGTACTCGGTTACTCTGATGGGCTGGTGACAGGTACTCGGGTACTCTGATGGGCTGGTGACAGGTACTCGGGTACTCTGATGGCCTGGTGACAGGTACTCGGGTACACTGATGGCCTGGTGACAGGTACTCGGGTACTCTGATGGGCTGGTGACTGGTATGCGGGTACTCTGAAGGGCGATGACAGGTACTCGGTACTCATATGGACTGTGACAGGTACTCAGGTACTCGGGTAATTATATAGACTGTGACAGGTACTCATATGGACTGTGACAGGTACTCAGGTACTCAGGTACCCAGATGGACCGTGACAGGTACTCAGGTATTCAGGTACTCTGATGGACTGTGCTAGGTACTCGGGTACTCTGATGAACTGTGACAGATACTCATATGGACTGACAGGTACTCAGATGAACTGTGACAGGTACTCAGATAATGGTGACAGGTACTTTGATGGGTGGTGACAGCTCCTCTTTATTGGGGGGCAATCAGTGTGATTGGTGTACACTGTAACCGGTATTGAGATGTTACCGCAATCTCCTTCTCACACACGATCGGTGTGTGAGGAGGTCAACCCGGTAACATCTCATTACTGCAGTTTGTTGACATTTAGTGATCGGCTGTAAAAGGATCACAGCCGATCACGTGGTAAACAGCCAACAGCCAATGGCTGTTTACCAGCGTCGGTGATGATCAGTGTTCCCAGGAACACGCCGCCACCAACGTGCACGCGCAGCGTGCTCGAGATCGCGCGCATGCGCCTTGCAAAGAGGGACGGTACCACCCATGATCAGCTGTGACTTCATCACGGCCGATGACGTGGTAAACAGCCATGCCCAATGGCTGTTTACACCCCTCAGTGGTGAGCAGTGCCTCAGTGACACGCCGCCACCGAAGGAACAGGGATGCGTGCGCACGATTGCGCGCATTCCCTGTTTAAATGGGGGACCGTCATATGACGCCCTCCCAGAATGAAAGCTGTGCTGCCTGGCCGTCATATTATGGACGGTGGGCGGCAAGCAGTTAAGAAATACTAGAAAAACTATAATGCAGGGGTGTAACCGTTCATGGGGCCCTTGTCAGGGCTGGGCTTAGCCCTTCCTTCTCTGAGCTGGCCGCTCAGCTGTCGGCTAATTGCAAGCTCCTATCTCTCCACAGTTACTCAGCTGTCTATGATGTCCTGTTCGTCAGTCCTGCCTACTTAAGCCGTCCAGTCCAGAGGAGCTCTGCCTTCACCTTGGTCACATCACAGAAACTCCTGCGATCCTGTTCAAGACTTTCTTCGCTGACATCCCTTTTGGCTCCAGATCCTGCTTGCTGTTCCACTACATTGATCCCTGACTTCTGGTTTGGCTGACTATACATTCCGGTTACTGAACTTTGGCTATGTTTTGACTGCGTTTGTTCTTTTTACTTTTATTATTAAACAAGTGTGATTTAACTGTACTTCTGTCTCGGGCTGATTTCATGGTTTCTGACAGTCCTATCACAAAATTTTGATGTGCATCCTGGCGACCTATCTGTAGAATCTGGGAGAGTCAGCTATGACAATACTTCACATACAGTATGTCTAAATCAAGATCAGACAGGAGACAAGCTGTAATGATAGTCAATACACTATTAGGGATCAGTGCTGTGGATATTACAGTTTTTCAGTAGGGAGTAGCATACTGCAGCAGGTTGGCTCAGCTGTGCAAATCACCATTTGTGTACGTCAGGCTTGTACACAGCGATCTGTGGGCACACGTGCGCCGATTGGCCAGCGGGGGAGCCAATAAGCGGGTCTGACGGACTCGATGTCCGCCGGCAGCACGCGATTGTTCCCTGCAGTGACAGAATGGGGATCTGCCAAAGTAAACAAGACAGATCTCCGTTCTGTGAGGGTATGACACACAGATGCTTACTTTCTATGCAGGAAGATAGATATGTTTGTTGTCCCAGGCAGCCCATCCCCCATACAGTTATTAAACACACTGAGGGAACACATTTAACCCCTTGATTGCCCCTGATGTTAACCCCTTCCCTGCCAGTGCCATTAGTACCATGTCAGTGCATATTTTTTAGCACTGATCACTGTAATAATGTCACTGTTTCCAAAAAAAGTGTCAAAAATGTCAGTTAGGTGTCCGATCTGACCGCCACAATGTCGCAGTCCACTAAAAATCGCAGATCACCACCATTACTAGTAAAAAAAAATAATAATAAAAATCCCATAAATCTAGCCTCTATTTTGTAGACGCTATAACTTTTGTGCAAACCAATCAAAATATGCTTATTGGGGTTTTTGTTTACCAAAAGCATGTAGCAGAATACAAAATATCCTAAATTGAAAAAGAAATTATATTTTTAAATGTTTTTTTTTATTGGGTGTGTTTTATAACAGAAAATAAAAAATATAGTTTTTTTTTTCAAAATTGACTGTCTTTTTTTGTTTATAGCATAAAAAATAAAGACCCCAGAGGTGATCAAATACCACCAAAAGAAAGCTCTATTTGTGGGGAAAAAAAGGACATCAATTTTGTTTGGGTATAATGTCGCTCGCCCATGCACTTGTCAGTTAAACCAATGCAGTGCCGTATCACAAAAAATGCTCTGGTTAGGAAGTGGACAAATCCTTCCAGGGCTGAAGTGGTTAAAAGATGCAAAAAATTATAGTAGAAATTAATTTTAAAGGTGCTCAGACATTACATAACAATTAAAAATACTACAACAAAAAAAATACAAAATTTCATAACTCAGAAATGTTTCTACATTGTGGATGTTCAGATGGGGAATTATTAACCTTAACCCCCCACCCCCCCATTTCATCAGAGGTGTTCTGTCTCCACTACATGTTTCCCTGTGTGTAGGTTGACATACAGCTAAACCCTCCTATTCTGCAATAAGCCAGACTGAGTGTCATTTTGAAGCTTTATTCACAAAACAGGGTGGGTGAAACCATTGAGAAAAAACAAATACTGATACATATAATCAGTATATCAAGTATACAAAAAACAATGAATGAGCTAGGCTGTAGATGACGATAAGTAATTCTCACCAATGATGCTGCATTTAGAGGAGGCAAGCGGATGCAAGTTTTAGTCCAACATGTGCTCTGTGTCAGGGCTGGCTCAGCCCTTCCTTCTCTGAGCTGGCCGCTCAGCTGTTGGCTAATTGCCAGCTCTCATCTCTCTCCACAGTTAACCAGCTGTTGTGGATCTGCTGGTCAGTCCCACCTACTTAAAGATCTCCAGCTCATTTCATTCCTGCCTTTGCCTTGGTAACATCACAAGAAACCATCTTCTGCGTTCCCGTTTAAAGACTAGCTTTTCTGACATCCCTTCTGGCTCCTTATCCTGCTTGCTGTTCCTCTACTTGGATCCCTGACTTCTGGCCTGGCTGATTACCCGATCTGGTTACTGAAATCTGGCTTGGCTGATTACCCGATCTGGTTATTGAACTCTGGCTTGGCTGACTACCCGATCCTGTTACTGGCTATGCTTTGACTACGCTTACTCTATTTACCTTTATTTTTATTAATAAACAAGTGTGATTTTACTGTACTTCTGTCTTGGTCTGGTTCATGGTTTCTGACAGTAGGCGAAGGCCATGAATTCAGAAGATACAGTCAATCCACTTGTTGGTAACATTTTTTCCAGATTGGATGAGCAAGATCACCACATGGATCAGTTTGCCATGGCGTTACAAATGCTCCTGAGTCGCACGGCTCACCTGGAATCCCCCACTGTGGCTGCTCCGGGACAACCTGAGTTGCAGGCCATCCCTGCTGCTGCGCCAGTCTCTGTGCAGGCACCCACCTTGAGTATTACCTCTATAAGTGGTATGTCTGGTTCTGCCCCGCTTCCTCTGCGATTTGGGGGCAATCCATTTCAATGCAGAGGGTTTCTCAACCAAGTTGAGATATACTTTGAGATGCTGCCCCAGGCGTTTCCCATGAACAGAAGCAAAGTAGGGTTCGTGATATCTTTGCTTTCTGAGAGAGCCTTGGCCTGGGCTAACCCTCTATAGGATAGGCAAAAACCTGGTGTCTTGAGTTACCCCGAGTTTGTGGCCTCCTTTAAAAGGGTATTTGACGTTCCCGCATGCTCCGCTTCTGCTGCCAAGTGCCTCATGTCCATCAAACAGAGTACGAGAACTGTTGCCGACTGCGCCATTGAGTTCTGTACTCTGTAGTAGAGGTTGCTTGGAACAATGAGGCCCTCGTGGCTGCTTTTACTCATGGTCTCTCCGATTCCATCAAGGATGAGATAGCAGCTCGAGATAAACCCACTGAGCTGGAGAGCTTGATCTCGTTTGCCATCCTCATTGACTCCAGACTCAGAGAAAGACTTTCTTTTAAGGAGCGCTTACGGAAGCCACCTGTACGTTTGCCTCTGAGCTTTGCAGTCCCACCCGTGCCTCCCTCACCTCCCATGCCTCCTGGTACCGAGTCGGTCAGTGAAGATGAACCCATGCACTTGGGCTTCATGCGTCTCTGTGGATGAGAGAGCCTTTAGGAGGAGGGAGAGATTGTGCCTTTATTGTGGCCAGGCAGGTCACTTTTTGAAGTCTTGTTCTACCCATCCTGGGAACACCCGAACCTTGAGGTCCTGTCATGGACAGACCTTAGGTGGTGTTGTGTCATCCCCAGTTATCCAGAAGGATAAGCCCCTGGTTTTGGTCACCCTTTTTTGGGCTAAGTCGTCTATCGAGATACAGACTCTAATCGACTCTGGGGCTGCAGGCCTGTTCATTGATGCTGTCTTTGTATCAAAGCACTCGATTCCACTGCAGCTACGTGACACTCCACTTGCCATTGAGGCTCTTGACGGGAGACCTCTACAGCCTGCCAATGTGACTCATGAGACGGTTCCGTTGTCCATGGCCGTAGGGGCTCTTCACCATGAGATAATCCAATTCCAAGTGATTTCCTCTGCTAAGTTTCTGCTGGTTATTGGTTACCCTTGGTTACAGAGGCACAACCCCTCTTTTGATTGGCTCCATGCTGAGGTTCTCTCCTGGTCACCACAATGCAGTGAAACATGCTTCCGGAAGGTAGCCAAGGTCCTGTGGACCTCTTCACTCTCCTCCCTGCCAGAGGAGTACCGTGATTTTAGCAATGTCTTTGACATAGGTCAAGCCAGTAGTTTGCCTCCACACCGGCCGTATGATTGCGCAATTGACCTTCAACCTGGTGCCACTCCCCCTCGTGGCCGTAGGAGTATGTTGCAGACGCACTTTCTTGGGGTTTCATACGCAAATCCTCGTCTCCTGCTGGTGCTGGTTTCTTCTTTGTGAAGAAGAGGAGGGAAGAACTGAGACCTTGTATTGATTATAGGGGTCTCAATCCTTTCACGATTAAGAATGCATACCCGATCCCGTTGATTACAGAGTTGTTTGACCACCTCAAGGGAGCAACAGTTATCACTAAGCTTGATCTGAGAAGACCTTACAATCTTGTGAGGACGAGTGGAAAACTGCATCTAATACCAGAACAGGCCAATATGAGTATCTCGTAATGCCTTTTGGTCTTTGTAATGCCCCGGCAGTTTTCCAGGAATTTATTAACGATGTCCTCCAAAATTTGTTGCAGTTATGTATGGTGGTTTATCTCGATGATATCCTCATATTTTCCAAGTCCCTGGAGAGCCACCACACAGAGGTGCTTCAGAAATAAGGAGAGAACAATCTCTATTGTAAACTGGAGAAGTGTGAGTATCATCGGGAACAAGTTAAATTCCTGGGCTGCTGGTTTTTCGATGGACCCAGAGAAACTTTCGGTAGTCCTACAGTGGCCACGACCCATGGAGTTACATCCTCTGCAGCGTTTTCTGGGTTTTGCCAACTATTATCAGAACTTTATTCGTAACTTCTAGTCTCTGGTCAAGCCCCTGACCGATATGACCAGAAAGAACGGTAACCCACCGATTTGGTCTCCGGAGTCCATTAAGGCCTTTGAAAGTCTCAAGGCTGCCTTTGTTTCTGCTCCTGTGTTAGCACATCCTGATCCTACGTTGCCTTTTATCCTTGAGGTTGATGCTTCTGAGACTGGTGTTGGCGCCCTTCTGTCTCAACGTCCTACCTCTGAGAGTGCTATGCATCCTTGTGGCTACTTTTCCAAGAAATTGTCACCTGCCGAGTGCAATTACGAGACTGGTGACAGAGAGCTGTTGGCAATTATTTTAGCCCTGAAAGAATGGAGACATCTCCTGGAAGGTACCACTGTGCCGGTTCTCATTCTTACTGACCATAAAAATCTCACATTCTTGTCTGAGGCTAAATGCCTCTCTCCCAGAAGGGTGCGATGGGCTCTTTTTTTGACAAGTTTCAATTATATGTCTCATCATGCTCATCTCAAATGTGTTTCATGTCTCCTTATTGAAACCGTTAGTCTGCAACCGCTTTACCACCTCGGTGCCACGTCCTCACCCTATACAAGTTGAGAACCATGAGAAGTATGAGGTACAATCCATTGCTGACTCCCGTAGGTCCCGTGGGCTCATACAGTACCTGGTGTTCTTAGGTCTCATCCTCGAACCTACATGCTCCTACCCTCCTCCGTAATTTCCATAGACGTTTTCCCCTAAAGCCTGGTGGTCCTCCAAGGGGGAGGGGTCATTGAGGAGGGGGGTACTGTCAGGGCTGGCTCAGCCCTTCCTGTGAGATTTTACTGTACTTCTGTCTCGGTCTGGTTCATGGTTTCTAAAACTCTGATAGCTGGTTCCTTCTTTAAATCTCAAGATGGAGTTCCCAGATGCACCTGTCTCTCTTCCTTAGACTTAAGTATGATGGGTATTTTTGTTAAAGGGGAACAGTTTCTAGATTCTGCAAAATAAGTCAATTTGCCATTGGCTCCATTATGTGGTCAAATCTGATATTGCAGACAAATAACTTAATATCCTGCTAGAGGCAGAACAAGAGGAATGGGAGAAAACCTACAAGTGTTATAAACAATAACAATATGTTAACTGGCATCATCATAGTGTACAATGAATATACAGGTTTTACCATGCACACAACAAACTGACTCACCATCCTGGCACTAAGTTCCCTTGGATACTCCCCATATATTTCTAATCTAGCCCAAGCAATATATTATGTTGATAGTAACTCAAGGCTTTATATACTGTATATTAAAAAATGAATTTGAAGTGAAAAAATATGCCAACAAAAAATTAACCAAAATAAAAAGGAAGGAAGGTGTCAACCCCCGATGAAAAAAACAATATACATATACATGATGAATGATGCTGTACAGATAAAATGTCCCAAAATACTTACACTTCACCCACAAATTCGACCAACAGTCACCAGAGCCAACTAAGCCAATTACAAAAGAGCAAAAGAATCAAGGAAGGGATCCACAACCACAAACACAGATAACTGTTACAATAGCTACAAATCCAATAAAAAGTATAAGGCCCAGGGCTCTGAAAAGTACATGCACGGCTGAAGAGCAGAAGTACTGGAATTCCATTGCCACCACAGCTGAAAAGGGCAGATTGTCTGGAGCTGTGAACAGGGAGTCCTCAGCATAACAAGGGGTAAACATTCAAGACTTCCTGGTGCCAAACACCCCAATCAACACATGATCAGGCACCTCACTTTTTGCAAGGCCCCTGAATTCCTGTCCAATAAAAATACAGGGGACAAAACTGGGGTCCCAGCCAATGGACCCCCACATATAAAGGGCCTCCAGGGCACAAGGAGGGCAAGCTGGCAAGCCTCTTCAGAGCTCAAAATGGCAAAATACATAAAAAAACATACATAGAAGGACAACTAGATAAATGACATAGGATGAAAGAGTGTACCAATACAGTATTGATAATGTGTTAGTAAGAAAAAGGGGAAGAGGATACTTAAAATAACACAGGTCTTTTATTCTGTATTCTTTACCTGTATCAAAACTGGTGTTACAGGTAAAGAACACAGAATATAAGACTTTATTTCTTGTGAAACAGAAGAACAGAAGGGGTGGTATATGACCTACAATGCCCCCGTGGGACCCAATATGTAGGTAGGACTAAAAGAGCATTGAAAGACAATAAAAGAACACATAAATAATATAAGTATTGGTTGTATGCAGCACTATCTGTCCAAGCAATTTTCAATAGTCCACAACAAGGGGGCCTCCAATTTTGGGGTTTAGAAGTATTTAAGAGAAATTGGAGAGGAGGGAATTAAAGACCCCACAAGCTGTCTTCGACCCTGCATATTATGTAAGGTCATGGTCTCCAGGTGAGAGCAAATCTGGTGGCGGTAGCACAGAAAGTTGGATGATTTATGAGCATACAATAGTGATTTATCACAGAGAAGCATCATACAAGACACAAGATATATGTTTAGGAGACTTTTAGGGACATTATTTTTTTGTTTATTAGCGTGGCACTTTATTGGTTAAATAGGGTTACTAACACACATATATGAGAGTGGGTAAGGTGCAAGCTATTTTCACTATTTATTTATCTGTGAATTTGGCAACTTTTTGGGATTAGGGATGAGCTTCGTGTTCAAGTCGAACCCATGTTCGACTCGAACATCGTCTGTTCGCCCATTCGCCGAATTGCGAACGATATGGGCCGTTCGCGCCAAATTTGTGTGGCGCGTCACAGCCCATAATTCACTGCGTCATCGCAGTGCATTGCTGGCTGATAATTGGCCAAGCATGCACTATGACCCGCATGCTTGGCCAATCACAGCGCCGTCAGTAGAGAGAGCTGTAATTGGCCAAAGCCAGGGTGGCTTTGGCCAATTATGGCTCAGGGGGTTTAGAACACGCCCCACACTATATAAGGCCACCTACACCGCGGCCCTGTGTAGTGTGTGTTCCGGCGTTGAAAGAGAGATAGATAGACAGAGAGACAGTGTCATTTCATTTGAGTTAGCTAGATTAGGCAGGACAATCAGTGAGTTAGCTGCACTTACAGTGTATTGTGTATATATATGCATCCCAGGTGTTGCATATATATATATATATATACACTGTATTCAGTTTAGCTAGATCCGTTCCTGTTATCTTCTTTCTGACAGGCAGGCTTATCTTGTTACAGTATTTACAGCTACCTGAAGAAAATTGCTGGTGTTCTTTTGATCAAATTAGTACCACAGTCAGGCAGTTAGACTATTTACAGTTAGTGCAGTGCGTCCTGCTCACAGTGTTCAGCTAAAACTAAAAGTTAATGCGGTGCGTCCTGCTCACCGTGTTCAGCTAAACCTACAAGTTAGTGGGGTGCGTCCTGCTCACAGTGTTCAGCTAAAACTACAAGTTAGTGTGGTGCGTCCTGCTCACAGTGTTCAGCTAAAACTACAAGTTAGTGCGGTGCGTCCTGCTCACAGTGTTCAACTAAAACTACAAGTTAGTGAGTGAGACCTCTGCACAGTGTTCATCTAAAGCTACAAGTTAGTGCAGTGCGTCCTGCTCACAGTGTTCAGCTAAAACTACAAGTTAGTGTAGTGAGACCTCTGCACTGTTCATCTAAAGCTACAAGTTAGTGCAGTGCGTCCTGCTCACAGTGTTAAGCTAAAACTACAAGTTAGTGTAGTGAGACCTCTGCACAGTGTTCATCTAAAGCTACAAGTTAGTGCAGTGCGTCCTGCTCACAGTGTTCAGCTAAAACTACAAGTTAGTGCGGTGCGTCCTGCTCACAGTGTTCAGCTAAAACTACAAGTTAGTGCGGTGCTTCCTGCTCACAGTATTCAGCTAAAACTACAAGTTAGTGTAGTGAGACCTCTGCACAGTGTTCATCTAAAGCTACAAGTTAGTGCAGTGCGTCCTGCTCACAGTGTTAAGCTAAAACTACAAGTTAGTGTAGTGAGACCTCTGCACTGTGTTCATCTAAAGCTACAAGTTAGTGCAGTGCGTCCTGCTCACAGTGTTCAGCTAAAACTACAAGTTAGTGTAGTGAGACCTCTGCACAGTGTTCATCTAAAGCTACAAGTTAGTGCAGTGCGTCCTGCTCACAGTGTTCAGCTAAAACTACAAGTTAGTGGGGTGCGTCCTGCTCACAGTGTTCAGCTAAAACTACAAGTTAGTGCGGTGCGTCCTGCTCACAGTGTTCAGCTAAAACTACAAGTTAGTGTAGTGAGACCTCTGCACAGTGTTCATCTAAAGCTACAAGTTAGTGCAGTGCGTCCTGCTCACAGTGTTCAGCTAAAGCTACAAGTTAGTTTATTGTGAGCTCTGCACAGTGTTCATCTAAAGCTACAAGTTAGTGTAGTGCGTCCTCCTCACAGTGTTCAGCTGAAACTACAAGTTAGTGTAGTGAGACCTCTGCACAGTGTTCAACTAAAGCTACAAGTTAGCACAGTGCGTCCTCCTCACAGTGTTTAGCTAAAGCTACAAGTTCGTTTAGTGTGAGCTCTGCACAGTGTTCAGCTAAAGCTACAAGTTAGGGTAGTGCGTCCTCCTCACAGTGTTCAGCTAAAGCTACAAGTTGGTGTAGTGTGTCCTCACAGTGTTCAGCAAAAACTACAAGTTATTGTAGTGCGACCTCTGCACAGTGTTCAGCTAAAGCTACAAGTTAGTTTAGTGCATCCTCCTCACAGTGTTCAGCTAAAACTACAAGTTAGTGTAGTGCGACCTCTGCACAGTGTTCAGCTAAAGCTACACGTTAGTGTAGTGCGTCCTCCTCACAGTGTTCAGCTAAAACTACAAGTTAGTGTAGTGAGACCTCTGCACAGTGTTCAGATAAAGTTACAAGTTAGTGTAGTGCGTCCTCCTCACAGTGTTCAGCTAAAGCAACAAGTTAGTTTAGTGTGAGCTCTGCACAGTGTTCAGCTAAAGCTACAAGTTAGTTTAGTGTGAGCTCTGCATAGTGTTCAGCTAAAGCTACAAGTTGGTGTAGTGTGTCCTCCTCACAGTGTTCAGCTAAAACTATAAGTTAGTGTAGTGAGACCTCTGCACAGTGTTCAGCTAAAACTACAAATTAGTGTAGTGTGACCTCTGCACAGTGTTCAGCTAAAGCTACAAGTTAGTGTAGTGCGTCCTCCTCACAGTATTCAGCTAAAACTGCAAGTTAGTGTAGTGAGACCTCTGCACAGTGTTCAGCTAAAGCTACAAGTTAGGGTAGTGTGTCCTTCTCACAGTGTTCAGCTAAAGCTACAAGTTGGTGTAATGTGTCCTCCTAACAGTGTTCAGCGAAAACTACAAGTTAGTGTAGGGTGACCTCAGTACAGTGTTCAGCTAAAGCTACAAGTTAGTTTAGTGCGTCCTCCTCACAGTGTTCAGCTAAGACTACAAGTTAGTGTAGTGTGACCTCTGCACAGTGTTCAGCTAAAGCTACAAGTTAGGGTAATGCGTCCTCCTCACAGTGTTCAGCTAAAGCTAAAAGTTGGTGTAGTGTGTCCTTACAGTGTTCAGCGAAAACTACAAGTTAGTGTAGTGAGACCTCTGCACTGTGTTCATCTAAAGCTACAAGTTAGTGCAGTGCGTCCTGCTCACAGTGTTCAGCTAAAACTACAAGTTAGTGTAGTGAGACCTCTGCACAGTGTTCATCTAAAGCTACAAGTTAGTGCAGTGCGTCCTGCTCACAGTGTTCAGCTAAAACTACATGTTAGTGCGGTGTGTCCTGCTCACAGTGTTCAGCTAAAACTACAAGTTAGTGGGGTGCGTCCTGCTCACAGTGTTCAGCTAAAACTACAAGTTAGTGCGGTGCGTCCTGCTCACAGTGTTCAGCTAAAACTACAAGTTAGTGTAGTGAGACCTCTGCACAGTGTTCATCTAAAGCTACAAGTTAGTGCAGTGCGTCCTGCTCACAGTGTTCAGCTAAAGCTACAAGTTAGTTTAGTGTGAGCTCTGCCCAGTGTTCAGCTAAAGCTACAAGTTAGTGTAGTGCGTCCTCCTCACAGTGTTCAGCTAAAACTACAAGTTAGTGTAGTGAGACTTCTGCACAGTGTTCAACTAAAGCTACAAGTTAGCGTAGTGCGTCCTCCTCACAGTGTTCAGATAAAGCTACAAGTTAGTTTAGTGTGAGCTCTGCACAGTGTTCAGCTAAAGCTACAAGTTAGGGTAGTGCGTCCTCCTCACAGTGTTCAGCTAAAGCTACAAGTTGGTGTAGTGTGCCCTCACAGTGTTCAGCAAAAACTACAAGTTATTGTAGTGCGACCTCTGCACAGTGTTCAGCTAAAGCTACAAGTTAGGGTAGTGCACCCTCCTCACAGTGTTCATCTAAAGCTACAAGTTGCTGTAGTGTGCCCTCCTCACAGTGTTCAGCGAAAACTACAAGTTAGTGTAGGGCGACCTCTGTACAGTGTTCAGCTAAAGCTACAAGTTAGTTTAGTGCGTCCTCCTCACAGTGTTCAGCTAAGACTACAAGTTAGTGTAGTGCGACCTCTGCACAGTGTTCAACTAAAGCTACAAGTTAGGGTAGTGCGTCCTCCTCACAGTGTTCAGCTAAAGCTACAAGTTGGTGTAGTGTGTCCTCACAGTGTATAGCGAAAACTACAAGTTAGTGTAGTGAGACCTCTGCACTGTGTTCATCTAAAGCTACAAGTTAGTGCAGTGCATCCTGCTCACAGTGTTTAGCTAAAACTACAAGTTAGTGTAGTGAGACCTCTGCACTGTGTTCAGCTAAAGCTACAAGTTAGTGCAGTGCATCCTGCTCACAGTGTTCAGCTAAAACTACAAGTTAGTGTAGTGAGACCTCTGCACAGTGTTCATCTTAAGCTACAAGTTAGTGCTGTGCGTCCTGCTCACAGTGTTCAGCTAAAACTACAAGTTAGTGCGGTGTGTCCTGCTCACAGTGTTCAGCTAAAACTACAAGTTAGTGGGGTGCGACCTCTGCACAGTGTTCAACTAAAGCTACAAGTTAGGGTAGTGCGTCCTCCTCACAGTGTTCAGCTAAAGCTACAAGTTGGTGTAGTGTGTCCTCACAGTGTATAGCGAAAACTACAAGTTAGTGTAGTGAGACCTCTGCACTGTGTTCATCTAAAGCTACAAGTTAGTGCAGTGCATCCTGCTCACAGTGTTTAGCTAAAACTACAAGTTAGTGTAGTGAGACCTCTGCACTGTGTTCATCTAAAGCTACAAGTTAGTGCAGTGCATCCTGCTCACAGTGTTCAGCTAAAACTACAAGTTAGTGTAGTGAGACCTCTGCACAGTGTTCATCTTAAGCTACAAGTTAGTGCTGTGCGTCCTGCTCACAGTGTTCAGCTAAAACTACAAGTTAGTGCAGTGCGTCCTGCTCACAGTGTTCAGCTAAAACTACAAGTTAGTGGGGTGCGTCCTGCTCACAGTGTTCAGCAAAAACTACAAGTTAGTGTGGTGCGTCCTGCTCACAGTGTACAGCTAAAGCTACAAGTTAGTTTAGTGTGAGCTCTGCACAGTGTTCAGCTAAATCTACAAGTTAAGGTAGTGCGTCCTCCTCACAGTGTTCAGCTAAAGCTACAAGTTGGTGTAGTGTGTCCTCACAGTGTTCAGCAAAAACTACAAGTTATTGTAGTGCGACCTCTGCACAGTGTTCAGCTAAAGCTACAAGTTAGTGCAGTGTGTCCTGCTCACAGTGTTCAGCTAAAACTACAAGTTAGTGTAGTGAGACCTCTGCACAGTGTTCATCTAAAGCTACAAGTTAGTGCAGTGCGTCCTGCTCACAGTGTTCAGCTAAAACTACAAGTTAGTGTAGTGAGACCTCGGCACAGTGTTCAACTAAAGCTACAAGTTAGCGTAGTGCGTCCTCCTCACAGTGTTCAGCTAAAGCTACAAGTTAGTTTTGTGTGAGCTCTGCACAGTGTTCAGCTAAAGCTACAAGTTAGGGTAGTGCGTCCTCCTCACAATGTTCAGCTAAAGCTACAAGTTGGTGTAGTGTGTCCTCCTCACAGTGTTCAGCTAAAACTACAAGTTAGTGTAGTGAGACCTCTGCACAGTGTTCTGCTAAAGTTACAAGTTAGCGTAGTGTGTCCTCCTCACAGTGTTCAGCTAAAGCTACAAGTTAGTTTAGTGTGAGCTCTGCACAGTGTTCAGCTAAAGCTACAAGTTAGGGTAGTGCGTCCTCCTCACAGTGTTCAGCTAAAGCTACAAGTTGGTGTAGTGTGTCCTCACAGTGTTCAGCGAAAACTACAAGTTAGTGTAGTGCAACCTCTGCACAGTGTTCAGCTAAAGCTACAAGTTAGTGCAGTTCGTCCTGCTCACAGTATTCAGCTAAAACTACAAGTTAGTGTAGTGAGACCTCTGCACAGTGTTCATCTAAAGCTACAAGTTAGTGCAGTGCGTCCTGCTCACAGTGTTCAGCTAAAGCTACAAGTTAGTTTAGTGTGAGCTCTGCCCAGTGTTCAGCTAAAGCTACAAGTTAGTGTAGTGCGTCCTCCTCACAGTGTTCAGACAAAACTACAAGTTAGTGTAGTGAGACCTCGGCACAGTGTTCAACTAAAGCTACAAGTTAGCGTAGTGCGTCCTCCTCACAGTGTTCAGCTAAAGCTAAAAGTTAGTTTTGTGTGAGCTCTGCCCAGTGTTCAGCTAAAGCTACAAGTTGGTGTAGTGTGTCCTCCTCACAGTGTTCAGCTAAAACTACAAGTTAGTGTAGTGAGACCTCTGCACAGTGTTCAGCTAAAGCTACAAGTTAGTGTAGTGCATCCTCCTCACAGTGGTCAGCTAAAACTACAAATTAGTGTAGTGCGACCTCTGCACAGTGTTCAGCTAAAGCTACAAGTTAGTGTACTGCGTCCTCCTCACAGTGTTCAGCTAAAACTACAAGTTAGTGTAGTGAGACCTCTGCACAGTGTTCAGCTAAAGTTACAAGTTAGCGTAGTGTGTCCTCCTCACAGTGTTCAGCTAAAGCTACAAGTTAGTTTAGTGTGAGCTCTGCACAGTGTTCAGCTAAAGCTACAAGTTAGGGTAGTGCGTCCTCCTCACAGTGTTCAGCTAAAGCTACAAGTTGGTGTAGTGTGTCCTCACAGTGTTCAGCGAAAACTACAAGTTAGTGTAGTGCAACCTCTGCACAGTGTTCAGCTAAAGCTACAAGTTAGTGTAGTGCATCCTCCTCACAGTGTTCAGCTAAAACTACATGTTAGTGTAGTGCAACCTTTGCACAGTGTTCAGCTAAAGCTACAAGTTAGTGTAGTGCGTCCTCCTCACAGTGTTCAGCTAAAGCTACAAGTTAGTGTAGTGAGACCTCTGCACAGTGTTCAGCTAAAGCTACAAGTTGGTGTAGTGTGTCCTCCTCACAGTGTTCAGCAAAAACCACAAGTTAGTGTAGGGCGACCTCTGCACAGTGTTCAGCTAAAGCTACAAGTTAGTTTAGTGCGTCTTCCTCACAGTGTTCAGCTAAGACTACAAGTTATTGTAGTGCGACCTCTGCACAGTGTTCAGCTAAAGCTACAAGTTAGTGTAGTGTGTCCTCCTCACAGTGTTCAGCTAAAACTACAAGTTAGTGTAGTGCGACCTCTGAACAGTGTTCAGCTAAAGCTACAAGTTAGTGTAGTGCGTCTTCCTCACAGTGTTCAGCTAAACCTAAAAGTTATTTTTTGCAGGCTCTGCACAGTGTTCAGCTAAAGCTACCTGTAGAAGGTTGGTGGTGTTTTCCTGATCCTATCACTACCGCAGGCAGCTAAATAAGCTACAAGTTATTTTTTGGTGAGCTCTGCACAGCGTTCACCTAAGGCTACCTGTAGAAGGTTGGTGGTGTTTTCCTGATCCTATCACTACCGCAGGAAGCTAAATAAGCTTCAAGTTAGTGTAGTGCGAGCTCTGCACAGTGTTCACCTAAAGCTACCTGTAGAAGGTTGGTGGTGTTTTCCTGATCCTATCACTACCACAGGCAGCTAAATAAGCTACAAGTTTTTTTTTGGTGAGCTCTGCACAGTGTTCACCTAAAGCTACCTGTAGAAGGTTGGTGGTGTTTTCCTGATCCTATCACTACCGCAGGCAGCTAAATTAGCTACAAGTTATTTTTTGGCGAGCTCTGCACAGTGTTCACCTAAAGCTACCTGTAGAAGGTTGGTGGTGTTTTCCTGATCCTATCACTACCGCAGGCAGCTAAATAAGCTACAAGTTATTTTTTGGCGAGCTCTGCACAGTGTTTACCTACAGTAAAGCTACCTGTAGAAGGTTGGTGGTGTTTTCCTGATCCTATCACTACCGCAGGCAGCTAAATAAGCTACAAGTTATTTTTTGGCGAGCTCTGCACAGTGTTCACCTAAAGCTACCTGTAGAAGGTTGGTGGTGTTTTCCTGATCCTATCACTACCGCAGGCAGCTAAATAAGCTACAAGTTAATTTTTTGAGAGCTCTGCACAGTGTTTAGCTAAAGCTACCTGTAGAAGGTTGGTGGTGTTCTCATACTACAGGCAGGCAGTTGATTTTGCTAGCTGCAGTATCAGTACATATGAATGAATGAATGAATGAATGAATGAATGAATGAAGGATTTGTAGAGCGCTGCAAATGCGAACTGAATCACCTCAAGGCACTAGAATGCATTCTCTGTTGCCAGCTTCTTAGAAACGGAAGGTCTTTAGTTTTTTCCTGAAGGCCTGATGGTTTTCTTCCATGCGGATGTGGGTCGGAAGAGCGTTCCATAGTCGAGGTCCTTGGACTGCGAATCTTCGTTCTCCCTTTGTAGCGATATTTGGGAATGATGAGGAGGTTTTGGTTAGCTGATCGAAGGCTGCGATTGGGTGTGTAATTTTTTATCTTCTCCTGGAGATATAGCGGAGCAACATGCGGAAGACTTGGTCGAGTGGATGACCAAGCCGTCCTCATTCTCCTCATCCTCTCTCACCCATGCTCAGGGTACTTTGTCTGGCAAAGCAGCGGCCTCTTCCCTCGGCTCAATGTCATCAGTGACTCCTTCCCTAGCCCCACAATGTCCTCCTGAGGAGTCCCTCGAACTGTTTGACCACAGTGTTGGGTACATGCTCCAGGAGGATGCCCAGCGTTTGGAAGGCTCTGATGATGATACTGAGCTAGATGAAAGCAGTAACGTGAGCACGGACAGAGGGGGTGCCCAAGAAGGACAGCAATCTGGCAGTCATGCTCCCCCTGCTGCAGCATACTGCCAGGTATGCTCCAGTGATGAGGAGGGAGAGGATAATGAGGTCACTGACTCAACGTGGGTTCCTGATAGGAGAGAGGAGGAGAAGGAGGAGGAGGAGGCACATCACCAACGAGGCAGAATGCCCTCCAGGGGCTAGCCTAAGGGCAGCACACTGACTGCATCACACCCCAAAGCTCCGCATGTGCAGGGCGCTGCACTCTCTGCGCGTTATTCAAAAAGTTCTTTGGTGTGGGCTTTTTTTGAGATGAGTGCATCAGATCGCACCGCTGCTATTTGCAACATATGTCTCAAGCGTATCTCGCGTGGTCAAAGCATCTCCCACTTGGGCACCACATGCTTGACCATGTTGACCTGCCATGCAGTTCATTGGCAAGCGTATCTTAAAGACCCACACCAAAGAACAAAGAGGACCTCTCCTTGCTCCTCATCAGCTGAGATCTCAAATCCCCACTATACCTTCAGTCCTCTCTGAGACACTGAGAGGAATGAAGGTGTAGAATTAGGTGTGTCACAGCCAAGTACTTGTGGGCAATCTGCTTTCGGTACACCGACGTCAGATTGTACCAGGCAAATTTCCCTGCCCCAGCTGCTGACCCGTCGAAAGAAGTTCGCTCCCAGCCATCCACATGCCCAGCGGTTGAATGCTAGCTTGGCAAAATTGCTAGCACGTCAACTGCTGCCTTTTCAGTTGGTAGACTCTGCCCCCTTCCGTGAGTTTGTGGAATGTGCGGAAAGTGGAGGGTACCCAAACACCACTTTTTCTCATGGAAGGTGATTCCGGCTCTCTACCGCCATGTGGAAGGCAATGTCCATGCCTCGCTGGACAGGGCGGTCAGTGGTAGGGTGCATATTACCGCTGACTCATGGTCCAGCAGGCATGGACAGGGACGTTACCTAAGTTTCACCGCACATTGGGTGACTCTGCTGGCAGCTGGGAATGATGCAGGACAAGGTGCAGTAGTGTTAGAGGTTGTTCCACCACCAAGCCTCCAAAATGCCACTACTAATGATTGTGACAAACCTCTCTCCACCACCCCCTCCTCTTCTTCTTCCTCCATGACCTCTTCCTGTGCTTTGTCCTCGGGAACCAGCGGTGCTCCGTAGCCATTCAAGGGGCTACGCAAGTATGCAGGCCAAGAGATGCCATGCAGTGCTTGAGCTGGTGTGCTTTGGGGACAGAAGCCACACTGGGGCAGAGGTTCTGTCAGCTCTGCAGGGGCAGGTTCAGAGGTGGTTAATGCCACGCCAACTTAAGGCAGAAATGGTGGTTTGCGACAATGGCACCAACCTCCTCTCTGCCCTCCGACAGGGACAAATGACCCATGTGCCCTGTATGGCTCACGTCCTTAACTTGGTGGTGCAGCGGTTCTTGGGCAGGTACCCGGGCTTTCAGGATGTCCTGAGGCAGGCCAGGAAAGTCTGTGTGCATTTCCGTCAGTCATATAATGCCAGTGCTCGGCTGGCGGACCTCCAAAAGGAGTTTAACCTGCCCAAGAACGGCCTAATCTGTGACATGCCCACCAGGTGGAACTCAACGTTGGCCATGCTGCAGCGGCTGCACACGCCAGTGGGCCATGATCAGGGATGCATGCACTGTCCTGTCACCATTTGAGGAGGCCACGAGGATGGTGAGCAGTGACAGTGCATGCATCAGTGACACTGTCCCCCTTGTCCACCTGTTGGAGCACACGCTGCATGGAATAATGGACAGGGCACTTGAGGCAGAACAGAGGCAGGAAGAGGTGGACTTCCTTAGCTCTCAAGACCCCCTTTATCCAGACAGTGTTCCTGCATGCCTGCCAATCACACAGGAAGAGGACGAGGAGGAGGAGGAGGATTGTGTCAGTATAGAGGTGGAGCCTGGCACTCAGCATCAGCAGCAGTCTTTAAGGGATCAGTCCCAAGAAACACATTGACTTGTGGCTGGGAGGAGGTGGCTGCGGACCATGTCGTTCTTAGTGACCCAGAGGACTCCGGACTGCATGCCTCAGCAAACCTACGCTGCATGGCCTCCCTGATCCTGCAAAGCCTGCGTAAGGATCCTCGTATTCGTGGTATCAAGGAGAAGGACCAATACTGGCTGGCAACCCTCCTTGATCCACGTTACAAGGGTAAGTTTGCGGACCTTATCTTGCCGTCGCAGAGGGAGCAGAGGATGAAACATCTTCGGGAGGCCTTGCAGAAAGGTCTGTGCAGAGACTGGGAGGTTACAAACTCCTGTTTCTGGACAACTTGTTTCTGAGGCTTAGGTCAGTCAAAGAAGGAGCGGTGGAGAAGGTGGCCGTCTGCCCGATGCGTTCAGACAATTTTTTAGTCCACAGCCCCAAGGTATGATTAGTTCCAGCAACCATCGCCAGCGTCTGTTTTATATGGTGTAGGAATACCTAGGGGCAAGATCTGACTTGGACACCTTTCCCACCAAAAATCCTCTGGGTTACTGTGTCCTGAGGATGGATCACTGGCCAGAGCTTGCACAGTATGCAATTGAGCTACTGGCCTGTCCTGCATCCAGCGTTCTTTCGGAACGCACATTCAGTGCTGCTGGAGGCGTGGTAACCGATCACAGGGTGCGTCTGTCCACCGACTCGGTCGATCGACTGACCTTCATAAAAATGAATCAGTCTTGGATCACCACCAGCTACCAAGAACCTGATGCTGATGTAACCGAATAATTTTTTTTGAAATCTCAGATCCCTTCAAAGACTGCCTATGCTGATGCTGAGTGACTATCCTGAGTAATTATCCTCTTCCTCCTTAATCATCACGCTGATAGCTTGTAAGAAAATTTTTGGTTCTGGGCCCACCACCAGTGCCTAAGGCCCAATTTTTCAGCCCCTGTTTAACAGGGGCGTGTAATTACAATTTTTGATGCAATACTTTGCAGCAGGGCTCGTTCCTGCGTTCCAACTAGAGTTTCTGTGAGAAGTTGCAGTGTTGTGGCACCAGCACCAGTGCCTAAGGCCTAATTTTTCAGCCTCTGTTTAACAGGGGCATGTAATTACAATTTTTGATGCAATACTTTGCAGCAGGGCTCGTTCCTGCGTTCCAACTAGAGTATCTGTGAGGGGTTGCAGTGTTGTGGCACCAGTGCCTAAGGCCCAATTTTTCAGCCCATATTTAACAGTGGTGTGTAATTACAATTTTTGATGCAATACTTTGCAGCAGGGCTCATTCCTGCATTCCAACTAGAGTTTCTGTGAGAAGTTGCAGTGTTGTGGCACCAGCACCAGTGCCTAAGTCCCAATTTTTCAGCCCCTATTTAACAGTGGTGTGTAATTACAATTTTTGATGCAATACTTTGCAGCAGGGCTTGTTCCTGCGTTCCAACTAGAGTTTCTGTGAGAAGATGCAGTGTTGTGGTACCAGTGCCTAAGGCCCAATTTTTCAGCCCCTGTTCAACAGGGGCGTGTAATTACAATTTTTGATGCAATACTTTGCAGCAGGGCTCATTCCTGCGCTCCAGCTATAGCATCTGTGAGGGGTTGCAGTGTTGTGGCACCAGCACCAGTGCCTAAGGTCCAATTTTTCAGCCCCTGTTCAACAGGGGCATGTAATTACAATTCTTGATCTAAGATTTCACAGCAGGGCCCATTTCTGCGCCCACCAAGAGCGAGTGAGGACTTACAGTGTTGTGGCAACAGCACCACCACCACCACCAAAGGCCCAATTTTTCTGCCCCTGTACAACAGGGGCATGTAATTATAATTCTTGATCTAATATTTTACAGCAGGGCTCTGTGAGGGCTTACAGTGTTGTGGCCACAACAACACCTATGGCCCAAATTTCTGCTGAGTATATAGGGCAGGGCCCTACTTTCAAACATCCAACTTACAAACGACTCCTACTTGCAAACGGAAGGAGACAACAGGAAGTGAGATGAAATCTACCCCTAGGAAGGGAAATTCTCTCATGTAAGAGTTAATATGGGAAAAACATTTCTCCTTTCCACTGATGCTTTATCACCAATCCTTGTTTCACAAAAAAACCCACATTTGTCATTGGGACAAAAAGTGAGGTTCAATCTTCTGAAGAGGAGCACAGACAGCAAAACAAATGTCACAGGGGTGATAACCCTTCCCTATGTTTTCCAAAAAGCTTAAAAATATTTTTTGGCTGGAGCTAAACACATTAAAAATGTACCTGTTCAAAATTACAAACAGATTCTACTTAACAACAAACCTACAGTCCCTGTCTTGTTTGCACCGCCTGTATACTGCTGTTCAGAATATATAGGGCATGGTGGCCCCACACCTTTCCTTTTTTTAATTTAGGTGCGGGTTCCCCTTAATATCCATACAAGACCCAAAGGGCCTGGTAATGGACTGGGGGGTACCCATGCCGTTTGTCTCACTGATTTTCATCCATATTGCCAGGACCCGACATTACATTAAAGCCGCAAGCAGTTTTAAATGACTTTTTTTCCTTTAAAAAAGACATTTTGTGCAGGGACTGTTCTAAGCACGGGAAACATGCGCCACTTTACAGGCATACTATAGACACCCCCCAGGTATGATATTTAAAGGAATCTTTCACTTTTTTTTTTACTTTAACCACTTCAGCCCCGGAAGGTTTTACCCCCTTCCTGACCAGAGCACTTTTTACAATTTGGCACTGTGTCACTTTAACTGCTAATTGCGCGGTCATGCAATGCTGTACCCAAACTAAATTTGCGTCCTTTTATTCCCACAAATAGAGCTTTCTTTTGATGGTATTTGATCACCTCTGCCGTTTTTATTTTTTGCGCTATACACGGAAAAAGACCGAAAATTTTGAAAAAAAATGATATTTTCTACTTTTTGTTATAAAAAAAATCCAATAAACTCAATTTTAGTCATACATTTAGGTCAAAATGTATTCGGCCACATGTCTTTGTTAAAAAAAATTTCAATAAGTGTATATTTATTGGTTTGCGCAAAAGTTATAGCGCCTACAAACTAGGGTACATTTTCTGGAGTTTACACAGCCTTTAATTTATGACTGCCTATGTCGTTTCTTGAGGTGCTAAAATGGCAGGGCAGTACAAAACCCCCACAAATGACCCCATTTTGGAAAGTAGACACCCAAAGGAAATTGCTGAGAGGCATGTTGAGCCCATTGAATATTAATTTTTTTTGTCCCAAGTGATTGAATAATGACAAAAAAAAAAAAAATTACAAAAAGTTGTCACTAAATGATATATTGCTCACACAGGCCATGGGCATATGTGCAATTGCACCCCAAAATACATTTAGCTGCTTCTCTTGAGTATGGGGATACCACATGTGTGGGATTTGTTGGGAGCCTAGCCGCGTACGGGGCCCCGAAAACCAATCACTTCGGGATTTCTAAGGGCGTACATTTTTGATTTTACTCCTCACTACCTATCACAGTTTTGAAGGCCATAAAATGCCAAGATGGCATAACCCCCCCCCAAATGACCCCATTTTGGAAAGTAGATACCCCAAGCTTTTTGCTGAGAGGCATGGTGAGTATTTTGCAGCTCTCATTTGTTTTTGAAAATAAAGAAAGACGAGAAAAAAAACATTTTTTTTTCTTTTTTCAATTTTCAAAACTTTGTGACAAAAAGTGAGGTCTGCAAAATACTCACTATACCTCTCAGCAAATAGCTTGGGGTGTCTACTTTCAAAAATGCGGTCATTTGGGGGTTTTTTTTTGCCACCTGGGCATTCCATGGCCTCCGAAACTGTGATAGGCAGTGAAGAGTGAAATCAAAAATTGACGGCCTTAGAAAGCCTGAAGGCGGTGCTTGGTTTTCGGGGTCCCGTACGCGGCTAGGCTCCCAAAAAGTCCCACACATGTGGTATCCCCGTACTCAGGAGAAGCAACAGAATGTATTTTGGGGTGTAATTTCACATATTCCCATGGCATGTTTGAGCAATATATCATTTAGTGACAACTTTGCGCAAAAAAAATAAAAAAAATAAAAAATTGTCTCTTTCCCGCAACTTGTGTCACAATATAAAATATTCCATGGACTCGACATGCCTCTCAGCAAATATCTTGGGGTGTCTACTTTCCAAAATGGGGTCATTTGGGGGGGTTTTGAACTGTCCTGGCATTTTATGCACAACATTTAGAAGCTTATGTCACACATCACCCACTCTTCTAACCACTGGAGGACAAAGCCCTTTCTGACACTTTTTGATTACATAAAAAAATTTTTTTTTTTTTGCAAGAAAATTACTTTGAACCCCCAAACATTATATATTTTTTTAAAGCAAATGCCCTACAGATTAAAATGGTGGGTGTTTCATTTTTTTTTTCACACAGTATTTGCGCAGCGATTTTTCAAACGCATTTTTTGGGGAAAAAACACACTTTTTTAAATTTTAATGCACTAAAACACACTATAATACCCAAATGTTTGATGAAATAAAAAAGATGATCTTAGGCCGAGTACATGGATACCAAACATGACATGCTTTAAAATTGCGCACAAACGTGCAGTGGCGACAAACTAAATACATTTTTAAAAGCCTTTAAAAGCCTTTACAGGTTACCACTTTAGATTTACAGAGGAAGTCTACTGCTAAAATTACTGCCCTCAATCTGACGTTCGCGGTGATACCTCACATGCATGGTGCAATTGCTGTTTACATTTGACGCCAGACCGACGCTTGCGTTCCCCTTAGCGCGAGAGCAGGGGGGACAGGGGTGCTTTTTTTTTTTTTCTTTATTATTATTTTTTTTTTTAATCTTATTTTTAAACTGTTCCTTTCATTTTTTTTCTAAATCATTTTTATGACTATCTCAGGGAATGTAAATATCCCCTATCATAGCAATAGGTAGTGACAGGTACTCTTTTTTGAAAAAATTGGGGTCTATTAGACCCTAGATTTCTCCTCTGCCCTCAAAGCATCTGACCACACCAAGATCGGTGTGATAAAATGCTTTCCCAATTTCCCAATGGCGCTGTTTACATCCGGCGAAATCTAAGTCATAAAATGCTTGTAGCTTCCGGTTTCTTAGGCCATAGAGATGTTTGGAGCCACTCTGGTCTCTGATCAGCTCTATGGTCAGCTAGCTGAATCACCGGCTGCATTTTCAGGTTCCCTGTTGAGACAGGAGGGCCAGAGAAAAACACGGAAGATGTTGGGGGGGGCATTCCCTCCCACTGCTTGTAAAAGCAGTCTAGAGGCTAATTAGCCGCTAGGATTGCTTTTACATGAAAGCCGACCGCAGGCTGAAAAGAATGATACCAAGATGATACCTAAACCTGCAGGCATCATTCTGGTATAACCACTCAAAGTCGTGAATGGCGTACCTGAAGACAAAAAAATGGTTAACAATAAAGCACAGTAAACGGTAAAGTATAAAAAATTGCATACCTGAAAAGCAAACATGATAAAACATAATAACAATAAAACATTGCAGAATAGAACACAGTAAAAAATAGCAGAACAATAGAGAGAATAGAGAGAGAGAGAACAATAAAACGACAACTATTTTTTTTTATTTTATATTTTTGTATGTGTTTTTTTTTTTTTTACACTTTTTTTGTAACTGTAACTTTTATAACTGTAACCGGTTCCAGGTTCGGGTCTCTCAAAATGCGATGGCATCTTGGGAGATCCTGTGAAAGTGTGCCTAGTCTGTGCAATGCTGTACCCTACGCTAATACTCAACTAGTGAATGGTAGCGTTCAAAACATTCACCAATGCAAAGACCAGGATTGTCAGGACAGGAGGGACAATAATAGTGGGTGTCACGCCTATATCCGCGCTTGCTGCAGACACATCTTTTTTGGGGGGGTTCGTTGGGTAGGAGTACTCGGGAGGACATAAAGAAAATGCCTCTCATGCAGCTGACTGCATTTGGTTGGGGAGGTGAATGGGGGAAGTACGGGCGCTGCAGAAGCGGTGGGTTCCCAATTAGGATTGGCGAACGCAGCAGGAAGGGCATTATGGGCACGACGGGCCTGTGTTTGTCTTTTTGGTGGCAGCGGGACACTACTTGTGCTTGCCACCTCACCAGCTTGAACTGCACTTATGGGACTCGCCACGTCACCAAGTGTTACTGCAGTGCTGGTTTGACTACGACCGGGGTGTACTAGGCCACTGGTGCTTGCTAGTTCACCAAAACGCTACCAAAAAAACTGTTAGCGATCGCAGGGATCAGGCCTGACTCTGCGAACGCTGCAGTTATGCGTTTAGTGTTTTGTAAGTGACAGTGATCGATCGATACTGCACTTGGGTGGGCTGGGCTGGGTCGGGCGGATGGGTAAAACGCAGGTGCTAGCAGGTATCTGGGCTGATCCCGCTAACACTGCGTGTTTGGGAACCCTAAACTTCTGGGGACGCTAGTATAGATCTGATCAGATCAGATATTGATCCGTTCAGATACTATACCACTAAGGGAGGTGTATGGTGCGTGCGTGGGTGTTAGCGGTACTGGCGCTAACCTGACGCTGCCTAGGGCTGGTGCTTGCCAGTTCACCAAAACGCTACCAAGAAAACTGTTAGCGATCGCAGGTATCAGGCCTGACTCTGAACGCTGCAGTTATGCGTTTAGTGTTTTATAAGTGACAGTGATCGATCGATACTGCACTTGGGTGGGCTGGGCCGGGCGGAGGGGAAAAACGCAGGTGCTAGCAGGTATCTGGGCTGATCCCGCTAACACTGCATTTTTGGGAACCCTAAACTGCTGGGGATGCTAGTATAGATCTGATCGGATCAGATATTGATCCATACAGATATTATACCACTAAGGGAGGCATATGCTGCGTGCGTGGGTGTTAGCGGTACTGGCGCTAATCTGACGCTGCCTGGGGCGACGCATATCACTGCCGGGCGATCAGGGGGCTAAACCTTTATTCGGTAATAAACGGCGGGTGCCCTGACACTGTAAAAAATAAACGAACTAACCAGGGTCACCCGTAATGTTTATACGGTGATCAGTGGTGAAAGGGTTAACTAGGGGGCAATCATGGGGTTAAAACATTTATTAGATAGTATATGGGGGTCCCTGTCGCTATAAAATGCTGACGGCGAACCTAAATATTTACCTCACTAACTAGCGTCACCAGCGACACTAATACAGTGATC
This sequence comes from Lithobates clamitans, assembly GCA_037952925.1. Classification (NCBI taxonomy): domain Eukaryota; kingdom Metazoa; phylum Chordata; class Amphibia; order Anura; family Ranidae; genus Lithobates; species Lithobates clamitans. The sequence continues at coordinate 1,653,985 of JBBGZY010000929.1, forward strand.
AGAAAAATGAACGCTTAGCGACACCGGTGACAGGGGGTGATCAAGGGGTTAAAACTTTATTAGGGGGGGTTAGGGGGGTACCCTAGACCTACAGGGGGCTAACAGTAACTGCCCTACCACTTCTAACTGTCACAAACTGACACCAATCAGTAATCAGAAAAAAAAAAAAAAAAATACTGCTTGGTGTCAGTTTGTGACGGGGGGGTGATTGGGGGTGATCGGGGGGCGATCGGGGGGGGGTCGGGGGTGTTTTATGTGCCTGGTATGTTCTACTGAGTGTGTGTGTGTTTTGTGCACTTACATGTCTTCTCTCCTCTGCGCTGGAATGGAAACTGCCAAGCCGAGGAGAGATGACATCACATCCTCTGCCTGTGTGTACTATACACAGGCAGGGGATGTCTCTCATTGGCTGGGAGCGATCGCGAGGGGGGGCCACGATCGGATGGCCTCCCCCTCATCACGGAACGCTCCCAGTCAAATGCCGACCGCCGCTGGCACCGGGGGGGGGTCCGTGATTCTGCCTGCCCCTGCCATTCTGCCGCAGTATATCTGCGTTAGGCAGTCGGCAAGTGGTTAAGCATCATTAAAATCACTGCTCCCGAAAAAAAGGCTGTTTTTGCAACTTTTTTTGCATTGATACATGTCCCCTGGGGCAGGACCCGGGTCCCCAAACCCTTTTTAGGACAATACCATGAAAATTAGCCTTTAAAATGAGCACTTTTGATTTCGAATGTTCGAGTCCTATAGACGTCAATGGGGTTCTAACGTTCGTGCAAATTTTCGGTCCGTTCGCAGGTTCTGGTGCGAACCGAACCGGGGGGTGTTCGGCTCATCCCTAGTTATGGCCATAGTTCGCAATCGTGAATGGTACCGTAAGGTGTCTCCCAACCATCTCACTCTAACAACTACTCGCTATCAACATTTGATTGGTTTGGCCTATCAAAAAGGTCTTATCAACAAAAATTCTTGGGAATTCTTAAATGTAACCTCCCCTCGAACACTGACCCTATACGCACTTCCTAAGATTCATAAAAATCCAATTAAACCTCCCAGCTGCCCCATTGTTTCTGGGAACGGCTGCCTCACTGAAAATGCTAGCCAGCTAATGGATGATTTTTTAAGACCCCATGTTGAGGGAATGGTGTCCTACCTCCAGGACACTAGGACACTAGTGATCTCCTTCGTATTCTGGATGGAATTTTAATTCCCGAGAGCTCTTGGTTGGTGGCACTCGACGTTGAAGCCCTCTACAACTCCATCCCCCATCAGTTGGGGGTGGATGTTGTGGAGGGCTTAATTTCTGAAAACCCTGAGGCACCAAAGCAGTACAATAAATTCATCCTAGATTTGCTTTTATTCATTCTCTCAAAAAACATTTTTCTATTTGGCGGCTCCCACTACCTCCAGGTACAGGGGGTAGCTATGGGGACCAAATGTGCCCCCACCTATGCCAACCTGTATTTGGGGGGGTGGGAGCGCGAATTATTTTTTAGAGATGATATACAAACTTGCTTTGAGCAGATTCTGGTGTGGAGAAGGTTAATTAATGACATTTTTTTCATTTGGGTGGGAACTAAGGATACTCTTCTCTCATTCCTTGATAGCTTAAAGATTAACAAATACAATCTCAAATTTACATTTGAACTCAGCCAACAGAATTTAACATTTATGGATGTTCAAATTTTGGTTAACAAAGATGGGAGTATAGGAATAACCCTATATCGAAAACCTTCCGCAGGTAATTCCTTACTCCACGCCTCTAGCTTGCATCCTGTATCTCTTGTAACAAATGTGCCCTATGGGCAATATTTAAGAATCAAACGAAATTGCAGTCCAGATTCTGACTTTTAAAGGGAGGCCAAATTGCTTCGGTCTTGTTTGCAAAAATGAGGCTACAGCAACAAATGCCTGAAGAAAGCCTACTTGAGGGCCAAAAACCAAAATAGAGCCTCTCTCATACATGACCCTAAGCCCAAGAAGTCAAATCCAGGTGTTAGTCTTATCACCAGGTTCTCAGGTCAGCACCGAGAGGTGCGAGAAATAATGAGTAATTATTGGTACCTCCTGATGGGAGACGAAAAAGTCTCCAAACATCTGAAACCATACCCTGAAATTACTTTCAGGCATTCCAGATCTCACAGAGATACCCTGGTACACAGCCATTATGATATTCAAACAAAGGTTCCTGGCGAATCTACAAAGGGCAGCAGACCCTGTCACAAATACAATTTTTGTAGATTCATCCGTACCATTTTGCTCCCCAATGGTCGCTTATTTAAACCTAACTTTTCGGTAACATGCCAATCAATAGGCATTGTATACATCATGCAGTGTGAATGTCAAATGTTTTACATTGGCAAGGCCAAACAACCTTTTTTTTTTTCTAGCAACATGCATTTTTTTGCCCTAGAGCACATCCCCCCTGGTGACAGTGACAAGTTACTTTTACAGAGAGAGGCATGTTGGATACATGATCTATCAGCATTAAAATATCCAGGCCTCAATGATGCGTTTAGCTTTAAACCCTTTCTGTAAATATTATTTATAATTGCGGTCAGGGACGGGCAGAGTTTCACACATGAGCAGTGTATATAAAGCATAACACACGTGTGTCGTACGTGCGATCTGTGAGCGGAGGACGAAGTAACGGAAGTGATGATCGTTATAACGAAGGTACAATTTTAAGTTGGTGCATCAGTGGACTATACTGCTTATAGATTGAAGCCTATATTGGGTCAAGATTAGGAGAGTTTCACCTGACATTAGGGTTTGTCTTGTGTTGTGTCTTGCAGAGAAAATGGATCTATTCAATGATGAGGACTTTATCCATATTCATTGATATGTACAGGGAGCTACCCTGTCTGTGGCAGGTAAACCACCCCTTTTATAACAATAAACCAAAGAGGAAGGCAGCGCTGGATCAATTTCTGGAATTTGTGAAGCCGTTTATCCCCACGGCAGACATTCCCTATTTGAAGGCCCTAATTGGTGGCATGAAGAGCACTTATTTTAGGGAGCACAAGAAGGTCCAGGATTCCCAGAGAATAGGAGCTGCAGCGGATGACATTTATGTACCCAGGCTGTGGTACTATGACAGACTGCATTTTCTGCCAGGACAGACTGCATTTTCTGCCAGGCCAGACTGAACCCAGGCCAGCCCTCTCCAGTCTTTCTTCAAGGCTTCCCCCCCCCAGCTGAGGCTTATGACGACCAACCTGGGCCATCCAGGCAGCAACATGTGGAGGAGCCCAGCTTGAGACATGTAAAATATATGTTAGTTTTGATAACTAATTTCTGATTTCACAAAGTGTTTTACATATCAACAAACAGTAGTGGCCACAAATGATTGGGACAAGAATGAAAAATGCTGGGGTCAGAATGATAGTCTTTTCTAGTTATTAACATTCATTTGCAACAGTCATGTGCTGAAAATTGTGTGTGATTGATGAACCTTTTTCATACACAGGAAAGCCTCAGCCAGGCCGTGGAAAGTGGCATGCCAGGAGGTGGCCAGGCTCAGTAGCCTGCCCAAATCACAGGTCCCTCCCCTTGGCCTTCCACAAAAAAGTGCCAGGAAGAGGAGTAACCCGAAGGAGGTAGCAAATGGCCTGTTTCTGAAGGCTACTGCGGCCATCAGAAACCCCCCTAGTCTTCAAGAGGACTATGCCTATATGACAGCCTGCAAAATGCTGGAAATGGAGGAGGGCCAACGCCTCTTATGTGAGGAAGTTATGTTAAAAGCCCTAAATAAGGGGTTGAGGGGTGAACTTACAAGCCAAAGCCATGTTTTTGAGTTGAACCATGGTCCTCCTCCTCCTCCTCCAGGTCCTCCTCCTCCACCTCCTGCCACAACTCCAACACCAGAGCCACAGCCTGGAAAGAAGCGTCTAAGGAAGACAAGAGAGTGATGGCCTGGGTTCAGTCTGGTCTGGCAAAAGACGCAGTCTGTTGTATGTCCACAGCCTGCGGACAGATATGTCATCTGTTGCTGTTCCTGATCTCTTGTAGTCCTGGACCAGATTGTGCTCACTATTATAAGGACTCCTCAGGCCACCAATTTTGACTGTAAAATAACTGATGTGTGGCCTGGGGTACAAAGGCTTCGCGAATTTCACCAGTTTCTCCAGCGTTGCCTTCCTCTTTATTTTGTTATTATCCAGAATAAATGGCTATTTCTTTTTCACAAATACTTGGCTATGTGTTTCAGTTCAAAAAGGACAGTTTGTTTGTGAGTAGGCAGGTACATTTCAAAAATACAAGGTCAAATTAATAAGGGACACCAACCAACCTCCTTGAGGTAAAAAAAATACAAGATAATAATGGTGTTGTGGTAACTTGGCACACAAAATGAGAAATAATATTATGGAGAGCACTAGAAAAAAAATGCAGATCTTGATAAAAAAAAGAAAAAAAAAAAGAAAAAAAACATAATGGAGATCTGACAAAAACAAAATTAATATTATTCATGAGATCAGGAGAAATAATAAATAAATCAGTTTGTGAGAACTCTGTGTGAATATGAGCAGCAAAACAACTTCATTCTTCTAGCATTCTAAAGAAGAAGAGAGTGCGCTGCATTAAACTATTTAAAAAATTGCGTGACAAATGTGCTATCTCCATTACAAACTGTAGTTTTACCAGACCGAGCGCTTCCATCTCGTAATTTATTCTGAGCATGCGTGCCACTTTGTGCATCGGAATTGTGTACACACGATCAGAATTTACGCAAACAGATTTTGTTGTCAGAAAAATTGAGAACCAGATTTCAAATTTTGTGTGACGGAAATTCTGATGGAAACTGTCCAATGGAGCCTACACATGGTCAAAATTTCCGACAAAAGGCTCCTATCGAACATTTTCCATCTGAAAATCTGACTGTGTGTACGGGGCATTACTGTCCTCCTACTGACAGGGACGGACTGGCCTACCCGGATACCAGGAACTTTCCCGGTAGGCCGTTTGCCCTGCGGCTGCTTTGAGCTCTGTCTGCGACCGCCTCATAGTCTGGAAAGGGTTGTGGCTGTGATCTGCCTCTAGAGGTCTAACAGCGGCCTGCAGTGTTTAGGGGTTGCTGCCATTTTGTTGTAGCCACCGGCTCACTGTCTGGAAGAAACCCAACACTTTCTGCAGCTGTGGAGGCTCTCAGCGGTGGAGCTGCATGGCGAGGATCTTCAGAGGCTTGAGGGGCTTGCGGGATGTGGTGCAGGAGTGCAGGCGTCTCTGGTTAAGGGCATAATTCCCGGCAGGCATGCGGAGCACTCGGCTTGTGGTAATACATGCACCTAAGGAAGATAAGTTATTTAAATTGCTTGCCAAAGCACACTAAACAACTATTGTGGTCAAGGCCGATCCTAGGGTCACCGGCGCCTGGGTGCAGAAATATTTCTGGCGCCCCCACATGGGCGTGGTCATCTTACCAACTCCTCCCCTTTACAAACGATTCTATGGCAACAACTCAAATACAGAGCTGCTTCTCTAAGAAGTCTTTGTTACCCTGAAATCCTCCCATGATCTCTTAACAATAAAGAAAATACAGGAAGAGAGAACACTAATGAGACCTGGAGGGGAGTCTCTCTGATGCACACAGAGAGGGCTTCTGTTAGAAAGAGTCCCCAGACATAATACAGGATACGGTTAAAGACTGCAGACATGATATAAGAGATGGTCAGAGACTGCAGACATAGTACAGGAGATGATCAGAGACTGCAGACATAATACAGGAGATGATCAGAGACTGCAGACATAGTACAGGAGATGATCAGAGACTGCAGACATAGTACAGGAGATGATCAGAGACTGCAGACATGGTACAGGAGATGATCAGAGACTGCAGACATGGTACAGGAGATGATCAGAGACTGCAGACATGGTACAGGAGATGATCAGAGACTGCAGACATAATACAGGAGATGATCAGAGACTGCAGACATGGTACAGGAGATGATCAGAGACTGCAGACATGGTACAGGAGATGATCAGAGACTGCAGACATAGTACAGGAGATGATCAGAGACTGCAGACATAGTACAGGAGATGGTCAGAGACTGCATACATAGTGCAGGAGATGGTCAGAGACTGTAGACATGATACAAGAGACAGTCAGAGACTGCAGACGTAGTACAGGAGATGATCAGAGACTGCAGACATAGTACAGGAGATGGTCAGAGACTGCAGACATGGTACAGGAGATGATCAGAGACTGCAGACATGATACAAGAGATGGTCAGAGACTGCAGACATAGTACAGGAGATGGTCAGAGACTGCAGACATGATACAAGAGACAGTCAGACACTGCAGATATGGTACAGAAGCTGGTCAGAGATTGCAGACATGATACAAGAGATGGTCAGAGACTGCAGACATAGTACAGGAGATGATCAGAGACTGCAGACATGATACAAGAGACAGTCAGAGACTGCAGACATAGTACAGGAGATGGTCAGAGACTGCAGACATAATACAGGAGATGATCAGAGACTGCAGACATAGTACAGGAGATGATCAGAGACTGCAGACATGGTACAGGAGATGATCAGAGACTGCAGTCATAGAACAGGAGATGATCAGAGACTGCAGACATGATACAAGAGACAGTCAGAGACTGTAGACATGATACAAGAGACAGTCAGAGACTGCAGACATGGTACAGAAGCTGGTCAGAGATTGCAGACATGATACAAGAGATGGTCAGAGACTGCAGACACAGTACAGGAGATGATCAGAGACTGCAGACATGATACAAGAGACAGTCAGAGACTGTAGACATTATACAAGAGACAGTCAGAGACTGCAGACATAGTACAGGAGATGGTCAGAGACTGCAGACATATATACAGGAGATTATCAGAGACTGCAGACATAGTACAGGAGATGATCAGAGACTGCAGACATTATACAAGAGACAGTCTGAGACTGTAGACATGATACAAGAGACAGTCAGAGACTGCAGACATAGTACAGGAGATGGTCAGAGACTGCAGACATAATACAGGAGATTATCAGAGACTGCAGACATGGTACAGGAGATGATCAGAGACTGCAGACATGGTACAGGAGATGATCAGAGACTGCAGACATAGTACAGGAGATGATCAGAGACTGCAGACATAGTACAGGAGATGGTCAGAGACTGCATACATAGTGCAGGAGATGGTCAGAGACTGTAGACATGATACAAGAGACAGTCAGAGACTGCAGACGTAGTACAGGAGATGATCAGAGACTGCAGACATAGTACAGGAGATGGTCAGAGACTGCAGACATGGTACAGGAGATGATCAGAGACTGCAGACATGATACAAGAGATGGTCAGAGACTGCAGACATAGTACAGGAGATGGTCAGAGACTGCAGACATGATACAAGAGACAGTCAGACACTGCAGATATGGTACAGAAGCTGGTCAGAGATTGCAGACATGATACAAGAGATGGTCAGAGACTGCAGACATAGTACAGGAGATGATCAGAGACTGCAGACATGATACAAGAGACAGTCAGAGACTGCAGACATAGTACAGGAGATGGTCAGAGACTGCAGACATAATACAGGAGATGATCAGAGACTGCAGACATAGTACAGGAGATGATCAGAGACTGCAGACATGGTACAGGAGATGATCAGAGACTGCAGTCACAGAACAGGAGATGATCAGAGACTGCAGACATGATACAAGAGACAGTCAGAGACTGTAGACATGATACAAGAGACAGTCAGAGACTGCAGACATGGTACAGAAGCTGGTCAGAGATTGCAGACATGATACAAGAGATGGTCAGAGACTGCAGACACAGTACAGGAGATGATCAGAGACTGCAGACATGATACAAGAGACAGTCAGAGACTGTAGACATGATACAAGAGACAGTCAGAGACTGCAGACATAGTACAGGAGATGGTCAGAGACTGCAGACATAATACAGGAGATTATCAGAGACTGCAGACATAGTACAGGAGATGATCAGAGACTGCAGACATGATACAAGAGACAGTCTGAGACTGTAGACATGATACAAGAGACAGTCAGAGACTGCAGACATAGTACAGGAGATGGTCAGAGACTGCAGACATAATACAGGAGATTATCAGAGACTGCAGACATAGTACAGGAGATGATCAGAGACTGCAGACATGGTACAGGAGATGATCAGAGACTGCAGACATGGTACAGGAGATGATCAGAGACTGCAGACATAGTACAGGAGATGATCAGAGACTGCAGACATGGTACAGGAGATGATCAGAGACTGTAGACATGGTACAGGAGATGATCAGAGACTGCAGACATAGTACAGGAGATGATCAGAGACTGCAGACATGGTACAGGAGATGATCAGAGACTGTAGACATAGTACAGGAGATGATCAGAGACTGTAGACATGGTACAGGAGATGATCAGAGACTGCAGACATAGGACAGGAGATGATCAGAGACTGCAGACATGGTACAGGAGATGATCAGAGACTGTAGACATAGTACAGGAGATGATCAGAGACTGCAGACATGGTACAGGAGATGATCAGAGACTGCAGACATAGTACAGGAGATGGTCAGAGACTGTAGACATGATACAAGAGACAGTCAGAGACTGCAGACATAGTACAGGAGATGATCAGAGACTGCAGACATAGTACAGGAGATGATCGGAGACTGCAGACATGGTACAGGAGATGATCAGAGACTGTAGACATGGTACAGGAGATGATCAGAGACTGCAGACATAGTACAGGAGATGATCAGAGACTGCAGACATGGTACAGGAGATGATCAGAGACTGTAGACATAGTACAGGAGATGATCAGAGACTGCAGACATGGTACAGGAGATGATCAGAGACTGCAGACATAGTACAGGAGATGGTCAGAGACTGTAGACATGATACAAGAGACAGTCAGAGACTGCAGACATAGTACAGGAGATAGTCAGAGACTGCAGACATGATACAAGAGATGGTCAGAGACTGCAGACATAATACAGGAGATGGTCAGAGACTACAGACAAGATAGAATAGATGGTCAGAGACTGTAGACATGATACAAGAGACAGTCAGACACTGCAGACATGGTACAGAAGCTGGTCAGAGATTGCAGACATGATACAAGAGATGGTCAGAGACTGCAGACATGATACAAGAGATGGTCAGAGACTGCAGACATGATACAAGAGATGGTCAGAGACTGCAGACATGATACAGGAGATGGTCAGAGACTGCAGACATGATACAAGAGATGGTCAGAGACTGCAGACATGATACAAGAGAAGGTCAGAGACTGCAGACATGATACAGGAGATGGTCAGAGACTGCAGACATGATACAAGAGAAGGTCAGAGACTGCAGACATGATACAGGAGATGGTCAGAGACTGCAGACATGATACAAGAGAAGGTCAGAGACTGAAGACATGATACAAGAGAAGGTCAGAGACTGAAGACATGATACAGGAGATGGTCAGAGACTGCAGTTCCTATGGACGTTAGTAGATAATGGCCGATCGGCCCTCTCACCTGACCCAGCGATGGTTCCTCTGATCAGGAGTCAGCTCACTCTGAATTGCCCATTGTGACTCCGCTGGGTAGAACCCAGATCTGTATTCTGGCAATAACTCCATTCCTTTCTCTGCCAGGGATGGCACCAGGCTGTGTGTCTCTACCTCTGGTGGCGCAGGGAAGTGGGGTTTCCTCTCTGATGGTGTTCCCTCAGCACTGCCCTCTCCCTCTGGAGTCCTGGGTGTACTTCCCTGAAAGCTTTCCCAGGCTCCTGTATCTCTCTCTCTCTCCCATTCAGCTGAGCCTGCTGTGTGGGCTGCAGTTTCCGTGTTACAGTGGGGCTGCCAGTCCTCGGGACTACATGTCCCACAATCCTCTTCTCCTTTTTCTATTTTTCCCTGGCTGATATAAAGGCGGGGGAAGAAACATAGTGGGAGGCTGTGCTGGCCAGCGCCGCTCACTAGTATAGCAGTGTACGTGCGGAGGAGAGGGAGAGGGAGGGGAAGGGGCGAAAGGAGAGCCCGCAGCTGCAGTGACGTCACTAGGGTTGGTGTCACCAGGTGCGGTATAACATGGTGTCACCCTCCTTCCACCAACTTTAGTCGCCCCTCAGTACAGACTCCCCCTCCGCTAAGTATAGACCCCCCTTCGTCAGTGCAGACCCCCCACTAAGTATAAACCCCTCTCTCGGTACAGACCCCCCCTTCATCAGTATAGACCCCCCCAGGACAAACCACCCCCCCTCCATTAGTAGACCCCCACCAGGACAACCCCCCCTCCATTATTACAGATCCCCCCAGGACAAAGCCCCCCTTCATTAGTACAGACCCCCCAGGACAACCCCCCATCCATTAGTACAGACCCCCAGGACAAACCCCCCTCTATTAGTACAGACCCCCAGGACAAACCCCCTCCATTAGTACAGACCCCCCAGGAGAACCCCCCTCCACTAGTACAGACCCCCACAGGACAAATCCCCCCTTCATTAGTACAGACCCCCCAGGACAAACCCCCCTCCATTAGTACAGACCCCCCCAGGACAAACCCCCACCATTACTACAGACCCTCCAGGAAAACCCCCCTCCACTAGAACAGACCCCCACAGGACAAATCCCTCCTTCATTAGTACAGACCCCCAGGACAAACCCCCCTCCTCTAGTACAGACCCCCCACCAGGACAAACCCCCCTCCAATAGTACAGACCCCCACCAGGACAAACCCCCCTCCATTAGTACAAACCCCCCCAGGACATCCCCCCTCCATTAGTACAGACCCTCCCGGACAAACACCCCCCTCCATTAGTACAGACTCCCCCAGAACAACCCCCCTCCATTAGTACAGACCCCCCCAGGACAACCCCCCTCCATTAGTACAGACCCCCAGGACAAACACCCCCCCCATTAGTATAGACCCCCAGGACAAACACCCCCTCCATTAGTACAGACCCCCAGGACAAATCCCTCCATTAGTACAGACCCCCCAGGACAAATCCCCCCCTTCATTAGTACAGACCTCCCAGGTCAACCCCCCTTCATTAGTACAGACCCCCCAAGACAACTCCCCCTCTATTAGTACAGACCCCCCAGGACAACCCCCCCATTAGTACAGACCCCCAGGACAACCCCCCATTAGTACAGACCCCCAGGACAACCCCCCCATTAGTACAGACCCCCAGGACAACCCCCCCCATTAGTACAGACCCCCCAGGACAACCCCCCATTAGTACAGACCCCCCAGGACAGCCCCCCATTAGTACAGACCCCCAGGACAACCCCCCCATTAGTACAGACCCCCCAGGACAGCCCCCCCATTAGTACAGACCCCCAGGACAACCCCCTATTAGTACAGACCCCCAGGACAACCCCTTATTAGTACAGACCCCCCAGGACAACCCCCATTAGTACAGACCCCCAGGACAACCCCCCATTAGTACAGACCCCCAGGACAACCCCCCCATTAGTACAGACCCCCCAGGACAACCCCCCCATTAGTACAGACCCCAGGACAGCCCCCCATTAGTACAGACCCCCAGGACAACCCCCCATTAGTACAGACCCCCAGGACAACCCCCCATTAGTACAGACCCCCAGGACAACCCCCCCATTAGTACAGACCCCCCAGGACAACCCCCATTAGTACAGACCGCCCCAGGGACAAACCTCCCTCTATCAGTACAGACACATAACACCCGTGCGGCAGCTAGAGAGGACAATGTGAAGCCGCGCCGCCCGGGTGAAGAACAGATCGAGACAGGCAGCAACTTAGGCGGGAGTGAGAGACAGAGGAGAGAACCTGTGTCAGGCTGCAGGCATGAGCCGCCCCCCCTCCTCCCCCCAGTGAAGTCACTGCGCAGCTGGTCTCTCTCAACACAGAGACCAGCCGCTCCGATCTCCGGCGGCTGCTCTCCTCTGACAGGAGGAGGAGGGAGGGGGGACGGGCTCTAGCAGTGAAAAGCACAGCGGCCACTCCGCGGCGGTGACCTGCGGACAGAGCTATCCAGAAGCACGGAGGGGAGAAGGAGGAGGGAGGGGAGCACTCTGGCGCTTCAGCGCCCCCACCTCTCTAGCGCCTGGGTGCACTGCACCCCGTGCACCCGCCTGGGACCGGCCCTGATTGTGGTGATCTGCAACTCAGGTGCTGCTGAGGTGCATTCTTTTACTGCATTTAGGTGTCATTAAAAATAAATAGAAACCTGTTAAGGTTTGCTTGGTGTACTACTGTGTATCGCAGTAACATACATGTCACCAAAAAGCATAGGTGTAAGCTTGATCCTAAAGTGGAGTTCCACCCAAAAATGGAAGCTCCACTTATCTGCTTCCTCCTTCCCTTTGGTGCCACATTTGGCATCTTTTTGGGGAGAGGGGGAGCGGGTACCTGTTTTGACTGTGATCTCGCAGCAGTGAGATCCCTCGGAAGTTCGGCTCCCCTTCCCCCGCCACGGGCCATTCAGAAAGTGCAGCATCCTTTGCGCATGCGCAGTAGGCAACCAGTTTCCCTTACAGGCAATGGAGGTGACAGCACCCGAGAGCAGATAGAAAAATTGGCTGGAGTACTGACATCGCTGGATTCCAGGACAGGTAAGTGTCCTAATATTAAAAGTCAGCAGCTACAGTATGTGTAGTTGCTGACTTAAATTTTTTTTGCTGGGGGGCCTGAAGCTCCGCTTTAAAAAAATTTTTAGTCATGCAAATATTATATTCTATCTCCTAACAGCATGTGGAGCTCTGAGCTCAGTTGATTATATTTCCTAGACTAGCCTTATATGCTGTGTAAAATAAGTCCCATACCTTAACAATGCACTTAAGTGATAAGTAAAGATATTTAATAAATTTTCACTGCAAATCATTTAAACAGTATCACTATAGTGTCTGTGTTGTTGTGGTATTTTCACCTGTGTCTGGTTCAGGGTCTTCACCATTTATTCTATGTTATTTTTGAACATATCAGATTTTTTTGCCTGCCAGATGTATGTTTATGACACAAATCTCCTACTGACAGAATACTTAACGTGGTTCTAAGGCAGAACATTTTTTACCTTCATGTATTCTATTTATGAAGGTAAAAAACCTTATGCATACTGCTTCCCCCCAGACCCCCTATACTTACTTGAACCTAATCTCAACCCAGCAATGTGCATGAGAGCAGAGGTTCTCTTGGCTCTTACCCTCCTTATAGGCTCAGATATAGCAGCCGGAGCCATTGGCTGGGCTTGAGAGCAAGCATGCATGAGTGCCCTCATAGCAAGCGGCTTGCTATGGGGTATAATACACTCTTCAAATGTGCTTTAAAATGCATGGTTTTCCCTTTTATGAACAAGAAAATAATGATGTTATGCTGTTGGGCTGTTGATCCTAAATTGTATCAGTTATTGTATATGAAATTCTTGCAGTGGATTACAAATTATCATATAACATTACATTGGGTGAAATTTCTTCTTTCAGCATGATTGCACAGTTTGCTGGACAGCAGTAACAGCTCTTAAATTGTTTCCAACAGCCTATGATTGCATTCACCAATTGCTTTTTAAATATGTATTTTTTTTTATGATAATGAGTGTGGAAAATTCTGGAAGTTTAGTAGTAGCACCTAGGATTTTAGGCAGAAAAAAACATCTTTTATGCCGTTCTATAATTACACACCACAGAGGTAACAGATTGAGTGCACAGTGATTGATAGGTGTTAATAGCTCTGCAATCATTCAAAGAACCCCTAATAAGTAAAACATACATTATCAGCCTCCCAAAAGAATTTTGATGTTTAGTCCACATGATGCCTTTAATTTACCAGGGTAAACATTTTGTTCTGAACTTCAAGAAAGTAAGCAAACATCAAGCCGATATGTCAAATTAAATACTTTGCTTTAGTCTGATTCAGGCTGAGAAGAAAACAGTCACTTATATTGCATTAATAGCAGTTTATTATTTGCATTAAGCACTCCAGTACACAGAAGAATATTGCAGCAAAAGCTAATTTTGTTATATCTTTTAATGGGCTATGCATTTGTATCTTTTTTAGCTGGAGTTCTCCTTTACATGAGATGTATTGCTCAAATACAAAATTTATGTTTTATTCTTTTATGGAAAAAATCTCAAAAGGGTACCTTATCTAACCAGGCATTCATTGTGTTAGTATTGCACTACAAATTCATCTGTTGAAAAACACTAGAGCAAAACTTGTTAAAATCAACAAGTATATGACAGTGGGCTCCATTTACAGAACCAGATCAAATTCCGTATGTAGGTATCTGGACACATTTTCCCTAAATATTGCATGCAATCCTGTAACTGTCAATTCACTATACCGTTTTGCGGTATTAACTTCAAATTGCTAAAAAAAGCTTGGTAAATATCACATGGACAGGCATTAAATTCTATTCACATAAGTAAATAAATAATTAAATGCATGCAGTAATTAATTAGTGGTCCAAGCATGTGGTAATGATGGAAGTGATGACTTTGGTCATCACGCCTGAATCAGCAGGGCATGGAAATGTTTAAAAAAGGGAGCCTAATCACAATCTAATGAGCATTTGGCTAGTTTAACCTCATTTGCCAGCTTGACATTGCATTGCTCTCCCCTACATCCCTAATGGGGCTGTTTGAGGCCAATTTATTGGAGTTTCAGGCCATTCTAAGGAGGGCGAGGAGAATAAGAAATGGTGGTTGTCATGCGCCATGTTCCTTTAAGCAGCACACCGCTTTAGATGATTTCCCTAAAGAGGAAGTGCTCTCTAAATTTTGTTTATCTCATTAGGCTTCTCTCTGGGGATTTAAAACCTTTTCTGCAGTCCCCCACATTATGTAGTCATGCAATACCACCCATGACCAAGTTACTGGCTGTCCTGCATTTTCTGGGAAAGGCCTCCTATCAGATGGTAGTGGGAAAGGTGTTGGGGGTATCACAGCCATTTTTCTTACATTTGCTTGCTAAGGTCCTGCAGGGTTTGCAGCAAATTGCCCCCAAATATATCTACCTGCCTAACACACGTCAGGAGTGGGATTAAAATTCTATGCTGTAACTGGAATTCCCAATGTCATGGGTGTCATAGAGTGTACCCATGTGCCTTTTTTTGTCCCCTCTCATAAAGAACACATCTATTGTAACAGGAAGGGGTACCATTCCCTAAACATACAGGTTGTCTGCGATGCAGATATGTTCATCACAAATGTGTTCATCTGCTTCCCAGGTTCTGTCCACAATGCCCACATATTAGGGAAATCACAGCTATATCACCATTTTGACACTAAGAGAATAAACCGGAGGCTGGATTCTTGGCAAGACTTGTTCTTTTTATTAGCAAATATGTCTTAATGCATGTCACATACATAATACATTGAAGTCTATGTTCATATGTTACACTCCTGCGCTCACTCCTCACACCTTGCTCACCAAATATACACAGAACATCCTTGACTGCTAAAGAAATTGCTACACCAAGTCCTCAGCCTGGTGTAACCATTTCCAACTAAAGACACTTTACATATGACAATAAAGGCCTTCACATTACAATCATGTTCAGCGATGAAAAACAAGATGTAGGGAAAATTTTTTCCTGTTGTTAACCCACTCATCATGATATAATATTACTGTTATAGAAAATAATTTTCAAACCATCTTGTAGGTGATTCTGGCTATCCTTGTCTGCCCTGGCTGCTAACACCACATCTGCAGAATCTCGCTACAATGCAGCAATTACCAAGACAGGACATGTCATTGAGCGGACCTTTGGGATTCTTAAACGCAGGTTCCGCTGTATCTCACTATCTGGTTGTTATATAGCCCAGAAAAAGTTGGCAACATGTTTTTAGCACCTGCGTCCTTCATAACTTAGCCCATCATGCAGGATTGGTTCTGAATATTGAGGTTCAAGACACTGATGAGGACCCTATTTCACCAATCCCAGAATCCTATCATGATGAGCGCATCATATAAAGCTATTTTTCAAGGTATGCATCAATTTTTACTCTGTACATCTTACCAGGTTGTGTTTGGTAAAAAGGCTGTGGTTATTACAAATGAACACAGGAAGTGGCTCCATATCAGGATGTCTGGCACCCTCTCACTTCAGCACAAACTGCATGTTAAGAGCAGCTTCTGTGGAAGCTCTGAGCCCTTGCTTGAACATATGTCACATGTACTGGCAATACATTCATTTTGCTTACAAAAATCTTCCTTAAAACAAATACATAAAAACATAAAACCAATATGTTGGCCAGCAACATGATTATTAGGCCAAACAATCAGTGTTAGACCAGAACTGTGCAAATCCACTGTATTTACAAGTCATGAGCTATATGCCAAAGAAATGTAGACATCCCATCCCACTTTGTTACACGCTGCTAAATATCTCCTCATCTTAATGATGAGGAGATGTTTAGGTTCAAAGAACTAGGCTCAACAATGTCTAGAATGGCAATGGTGCAGATGCACTAAAACTGCAGCACATACAATCTTGCGCAGCTGGGCCTAGTAACCAATCAGCTACTAGGTGTTATTGTCCAAGCTTCATAGAACAAGCTGAATGTAGAAGCAGATTGGTTAGTATGACCAGCTGCACCTGATTCTCTGTACTAGTAAATAGCACACAGTGGCTATTCTCTATATTCAGAAAGCACACATGTGCCAAGATGTAACAATTACTTTGCCAAAAAGAACGTCCCAAAGGATTTGAAAGTGTAACTAAGGACAAAACGCTTTTTTTTTTTTTTTCATTTTGGATACAGTAATGTAGAAATGTGTTAGAACCCCTGTCAGTTTGTTTTTGCCATCTGGGTCCCATTGGTGAGATATACCCTCTCTTTTTTTGGATGATAAAATAAATTTTATGTTTTTAAAGTCCTTTCACACTCACTGATAAGGACAAACAGTACAAATAGAGAGAGAGAATCTCCCTAACAGGGTACAGACAGTAAGAAAAAAAAAGGACAGATGTTCTAACCCCTCTCTGCTGTATCCAAAACAAAAAAAGTCACCTTCAGGTACACTTTCTTGTAGTGCAATACAAAAGCCACATATCAAAAAATCCACATTAGGTAAAAACTGGTGGCTAGAGCTTAGCTTTAGAAAAAGGTGGCAGCAGAGGGAGAGGCAAAATCAGGCGCTGGATTAACGTCGGAAGACTTGTTGAGCCACTGTCTGAGTAAGTCAAGTTTCTTTTATCGATACTCTGTTGTATTTGTAAAGAATCCCTGCATACATGACTTCATGCCCTTAATTTCCTCTTCAACGGTCTTTAAATGACCCTCTAAGATTTCACGATCTAGCTGTGCCTGGTGGAACCTCTCACTCTGCTGTTGCTCATAAACAAGTTGCTCTTGGTCCAAATTACGTGTGTGACATATAATACGCACACATCTTATGTTGTTGGGTGGATTTGGCAACCCAAATTGGTGTTAACATCTACTAAACTTTGGTTTAAATTTCTCTTTGCTTTAGGAACTTGAAGACGGTGGCAGAAGGTTGACTACCTCAACACTGACATTAGGCTGCTGTTCTTGAGACTGGCTGATGTCATCATTCTTGTCAAATGCAGAGAAGCCAAGATCTTGGACATCTGCTTCCACAGAAAATAGTAGGATGTTTGAATCCTCTGTGGGGTCATCTGCAAGAGAACAGAGACTGATTAAGTCAAAGTTGGCCGAAGTCCTCCCCTTCTCAAATACTCACCCAAGTCCATGATAAATCTAGCACAGGCAAAACATGCTCCATGGTCACCTCTATGAAAAGTTTGCCAAAAGAGCATTGTATTCTGAAGGAGGGGGGAGTTCCTCCTTGCAGCATACAATAGGGCTGCAAGGGAGAACACAGCATCAACATTGAACATCAACATTGAATTTAGACTATCCGCAAACACAATGTACTTACCTCTTAGGTATCGAAAACCTTTGGCCAGCCCTGTAACGGTCTTTTCATGGATGTAAGGCACCAGCATTTTTTCATAGTCTAATATCTCAACAGAAGCTTGTAATCCGCCACCAGTTTTTTGCCTAGAAGAAAAGACATAAGCAATAAAGCAAACAAGTTAGACACCTTAGAAGTACAGTAGAAAAGCTGAAATGCCATTTACTTGAGACAAATTTCAGACATTTGTAGTCATACTTTCTAATGTCAGTACACACACTCAGAATAACCTTTCCTTCTTGATCAATGCCATTTTCCTCTTGATGTTGCCCTTGATGTCTTGGTATCTCTTTTTCACATTATCTTCACTTCGGGATGCTAGTCCCACTGCATTTAAAGCTCTGGTAATGAGTGTCCATTGTTTTTTCTTCCCAGCTTGATCACTCTTAAGCATATGAGGACCCAACAACTTGTCAAACACAGGAGCCAAATTCTTGACCAATGCTGCATTCTCTGCAAACGCAAACTTCAGATTTCATTGATGACCATCCGAATGTTTCCTCTTGTTAGGGGTACTGGCTATTTGCTTGCCACTGCTGTCACTGGAACGTTCATAATGTCTGCTTTTTTTTGGCTCTTGAGATAGCGGTTTTCATGCAAGTGTCACTGCTGTCAGTTGAGGGTTCCTCCACACAGGGCATGTAAGTGTGGTGCCCTCCTAGGGCAGGTGCTTGAAGTGAGGCAAATTTAGTTTTTGGCTCTGCTGTTAGACATGGAGACTTGATTGTGTTTTGCCTACTCTGAGTTCTGCAGCGGATGCAGGATTGCCTGTCTCCCCGTCTTTCCAGAATCTTCCAGAAGCATAGTGAGCAGGAGAGGGAAAATTCTGAGCTTACCCTGGATACAGTTTCAGCCATTCCCTGGTCAAGAAGAATAGCCAGCAGGGGACTGACAGGTGTATATAAGGCTGAGAGTAGCAGAGTCCATTTGCCTGCTGAGAGTGACCAAGACTGAAAAACGTCCAAGGCTTAGGAGAAGCCTTAACAAGTCCTGGATGATTCTTGTTCAGTGAGGAGCCATAAGATCACCCTAAAGTTGCAAGAATATTCAAGGCAACAATTTAGATAGGATCCATCTGGGATACATTGGTTAAGAGTCAGTTGAAGTAAAGGAAGCCTTTAGTCTGCTTGGATCACAGTGAGTAGGCCGCAGAGAATCCTAAGAGAATGACTGTTGCACCTTTTCTAAATATAGGGACTGTTCTAAACCAAGCTGCCAGGGCTGTGTCTTTAGAGAAGAGAAGGCCCCCCTGTGCTAAAACTGTGTGTTTCCTTTTTGTGGAGGGAAGCTCTGTTTTATTCTGTATAGCTTCTTCTAGATAGTGTCGTCATTCAAGTTGTTAGTTCTAAGCATCCCACAGCTCTTCCCAATCCCTATTCCAGTTCTACATAAACAATAAAAAAAAAGATACTATCTGCCTAATTACTGCCTGAGGACTGAGTGAGAGTTTGGCTGCATCTGGCTCAAAATATCCTGTGTCTGGCTGCTTGCTCCATTAAGGGATCAGAATCTGGGATCAGATCTGCAGACCAAGTAAGGGGTCCTCTACATAAGTTTGGTCTGCAGCCTCATCATCCACTTCTGTACTGCTATCTATGCTGTTGACTTGGGTCAGAGTTAAATGTTGTTTTCTTCTCTCTTGAGTAATGGGCCTTTGGGACTCCCCTTCTTCGTCACTTGGTAACTTGATGGTGGTAACTTGTGAGTGACAGATCTGCTGAGAAATTTACAGGACATTAAAAACATGGAATACTTGTTTGACTTTAGCATTCTAAGAGGTTTAGACTAACCTTGCTTTTGTTTCTTCCAGATGAGCAAGACTTTCTTGTTGACCTGTGGATTCCATGATGGCTTGCTTCTGGGACAATGTTGTCTTTGGGGCACTATGAAAAACACAAAGACACTTTTAAGTTGCTGATTACATAAACTTCACTGGTTTCACCAAGCCCATCCTTCCTGCGTTTTTTGTGGATAACGCATCCTTTAACTACAAGAGAATCACAAAGTTAGGTACAGTTAAATGGAGAAATGTGAAGTTGGGCTGGACAGGAGTAACTACCTTCACGAGAATGGCACTTACTTTGGGAATACTCCATCCGGACATATTTGTCACCTTGGTCTTTTCTGTGGTAAATAATTGTGGTGTCTACAAAGGAAAAAAAAAATAGGATGCTTATTTCAAACAGAAATTTATTCAAACAACACTAGGCACATATTTGCAACAAACTAGGCACATACAGTACATCCAGAAAGTATTCACAGCGCTTCATTTTTTCCACATTTTGCTATGTTACAGCCTTATTCCAAAATAGATTAAATTCATTATTTTCCTCAAAATTTTATAAACAATACCCCATAATGACAATGTGAAAAAAAGTTTGTTTGAAATCTTTGCAAAAAAACAAAAAAAAAAATCCCATGTACATAATTATTCACAGTCTTTGTCCAATACTTTGCCTTTGGCACTAATTACAGCCTCAAGTCTTTTTGAGTATGATGCTACAAGCTTGGCACACCTATTTTTGGGCAGCTTCTCCCATTCTTCTTTGCATGACCTCTCAAGCTCCATCAAGTGTCAGTGCACAGCCCTTTTCAGATTTCTCCAGAGATGTTCAATGGGGTTCTGGCTGGACCACTCAAGGACATTCTCAGATTTGTCCCGTAGCCACTCCTTTGTTATCTTGGTTGTGTGCTTAGGAACGTTGTCCTTTTGGAAGATGACATTTCACCCCAGTCTGCTCTGGAGCAGGCTTTCATCAAGGATGTCTCTGTACATTGCTGCAATAATCTTACCCTCGATCTTGACTAATTTCCTAGTTCCTGCCGCTGAAAAATATCCCCACAGCATGATGCTGCCACCACCATGCTGTAGGGATTGTATTGGCCAGGTGATGAGCGATGCCTGGTTTGGGCCAATCTTTGTTTCATCAAACCAGAGAATTTTGTTTCTCATGATCTGACAGTCCTTCAGGTGCCTTTTGGCAAACTCCAGGAGGGCTGTCATGTGCCTTTTACTGAGGAGTGGCTTCCATCTAGCCACTCTATCATATAGGCCTGATCGGTCAAGTGCTGCAGAGATGGTTGTTCCTCTGGAAGGTTCCCCTCTCTCCACAGAGAAATGCTGGAGCTCTGTCAAAGAGACTATCAGGTTCTTGGTCACCTCCCTGACTAAGACCCTTCTCCCCCAATCGCTCAGTTTGCCCTATATACTCTGCAGAAAAATTGGGAAGTAGGTGTTGGTGGTGCCAGAACACTGTAAGCCCTCACGGTTACTCTTGTTGGGCGCAGGAATGCGAAATGCGTTGAAATATTGTATCAAAAATTGTAATTACATGCCCCTGTTAAACAGGGGCAGAAAAAATGGGCCTTGGGTGGTGGTGGTGGTGCCACAACACTGTAACCCCTCACAAATACTCTTGTTGGGAGTAGGAATGGGCCCTTCTGTGAAATATTATATCAAAAAATGTAATTACATGCCCCTGTTAAACAGGGGCAGAAAAATTGGACCTTGGGTGGTGGTGGTGGTGCTGTCAGGGGACTCCGGTCGCCTCCGTTCGCTGGGCTCCGTTGCTGGGCTCCGGGGCGCATGCGTGGTGGACTGGCGCTTCGACGCACACCCGTTGTTAGTCCCCGTGTGCGTGCCATCGCCCGTGCGGGTGCCCGGTAGCGCGTCATGCTGACGCGCGTGTCGGGGGGGCTACTTCTGATGACTCCAGCACCTAGTTGGGTTGCTGGTTTGTCGTCAGCTGTCCCTGTCTCCCTGCTCCTCTGCAATCCTTGTCTGCTCTTGGAAACCTGTGCTGAACCCCTGGCTTGTTATTACGGATACCACTGCTTGTCTAATACCCTTCAGATCTCTGCTTGTTTAACGGGCTCTGCTCTGCCTGATCACCTGGTTCTGATCTCTGCCAGTTTAATGGACTTTGCTCTGCCTGATAACCCGGTTCTGTCCTCTGCTTGTTTAACGGACTCTGCTCTGCCTGATCACCCGGTTCTGACCTCTGCCAGTCTAACGGACTTTGCTCTACCTGATTACCCGGTTCTGACCTCTGCTTGTTTAACGGACTTCCTGTTTCTCAGTCCCCCAGTTCTGCACAACACTTGCCTGTGCACCTTCGGCCAGCAACCGAAGACTTCTACCAGGCCTTCAGTTCCACCTTCGGATCCCTCATATACCGGAAGCCCATGCCTCCGCGTGCCCCCTGCTCCCTATCATTTCCAGGGCCTGGGTGCGCGTGGTCTTTAGGGTGAGCCGCTCTCGGCATCTTGGCCTCGGTGAGTATTAGTCGTGACAGGTGCCCTTAACCAAAAATATTGTTGGAAGCTAGCATCATCAAGATTGAGGAGGAATAGAAAAGTCAGCATAGGCAGTCTTCAAGGGATCCCAGATCCATAGCAAATTCAATCAGTTACATCATCATCAGGTGCTTGATAGCTGCTGATCCAAGACTGATTCATTTTTATGAATGTGAGCCTATCAATGGAGTCTGTGGACAGGCGCACTCTTTGATCCATTACACCCTCCAGCAGCACTGAATGTGTGTTCAGAAAGTACTCTGGATGCATGACAGGCCAGTAGCTCAATTGCATATTGAGCAAGTTCTGGCCAGTGGTCAATCCTTAAGACCCAGTAACCCAGTAGATCCTCTGTTGGAAAGGTCTCCAAGTCTGCTCTTGCCCCTAGATATTTCTGCACCATATAATGCAGACGTTGGCAATGGTTGCTTGAACCGATCAGACCTTGGTGCTAAGGACTGAAAAATTATTTAAAGGCGTCGGCCAGCCGGCCACCTTCTCCACTGCTCTTCCTCTGACTGAACGAAGCCTCAGCAACACGTTGTCCAGCACCAAGAAATGGTAACCTCCCAGGGTCTGGAAATGCGTTACACAAACCTTTCCTTAAGGCCTTCTGAATATGTTTCATCCTCTGCTCCCTCTGAGAAGGCAGGATGAGTTCTGTAACTTTATCCTTGTAATGTGAATCAAGAAGGGTTGTCAGACAGTAAAGATCCCTCTCCTTGATACCACGAATACTAGGGCCCTTTCGCAGGCTTTGCAGAATCAGGAAGGCCATTCAGTGTCCGTTTGCAGAGGCATTCGATTCTGAGTCCTCTGGGTCACTAAGGATCACATTATCTATAACTACCTCCTCCCAGCCATGTACAACTCCTTGGGCTTCTGGGGACTGAAAACCATCCCTTGAAGACTGCTGCTGAGTGTTATCCTCTACATCCATGCAGACACAATCCTATTCCTCCTTCTTTTTCCTGTGTGTTTGGCAGGCCCGAAGGAATGCTATCTGCATAAAGGGGGCCTTGAGGGGAAAGGAAGTCCTTCTCTTCCTCCCATTGTTCTGCCTCAAGTGCCCTGTCCATGATTCCACAAAGCGTGTGCTGCAACAGGAAGACTAGAGGGATTGTGTAACTGTTGCATGCATTGTCGCTGCTCACCATCCTTGTGGAATCCTCAAATGATGATAGGACAGTGCATACATCCTTGATCAGTAGCCACTGGCGTGGCTAAAAGAAGCCAAGCTTCCCTGACCCTGTCCTGGAGCCATACTCGCACAGGTACTCATTGATGGCCCTCTGCTGTGTGTGCAGCCACTGCAGCATTGCCAACGTTGAGCTCCACCTGGTGGGCATTTCACAAATGAGGTGGGTAGGAGCACTGGCATTGTATGACCGGTGGAAATGACCACAGACTTTTCTGGCCTGCTTAAAGAGATCTTGTAAGCCTTGGTACCTGCTCAAGAACAGCTGCACCACAAAATTCAAGACGTGTGCCAAACATGGAACATGGGTCAAGTGTGCCTGTCAGAGGGTGGATAGAAGGTTGGTGCTATTGTCGCATACAATTATTCCTGGCTGAAGCTGGTGTGGCATCAACCACCTCTGAGCCTGCCCCAGCCAGTGTGGCTCCTGCCCCCTAGGCAGACCAACTCAAGCACCAAATGGCATCTTTTAGCCTGACTGCTTGCGTAGCCCCTTGAACGCTTACGGAGCACTGCTGGTTCAGAGGAAAAATCTGCAGAAGATGCTGTAGAGGAAGGAGGTGTGGTGGTGAAACAAGCTCCAACAACACTGAACCCTGTCCTGCATCCTTCCCAGCTGCCAGCAGAGTCACCCAGTGTGCCATGAAGGAAAGGTAACGTCCTTGCCCATGCCTGCTGGACCATAAGTCAGCGGTAACATTAACCTTACTGCTGACCGCCCTGTCCAACGTGGCCAAAACATTGCCTTCCTCATGCCGGTAGAGAGCCAAAATTGCCTTCTGTGAAAAAAAATGGTGTTTTGGAACCTGCCACTGAGGTACTGCACATTCCACAAATTCACGAAAGGGGGCAGAGTCTACTAGCTGAAAAGGCAGCAGTTGTAGTGCTGGCAATTTGGTCAAGCTAGCATTTAGATGCTGAGCATGTGGATGGCTGGGAAGAAATGTATTTTTAAGGTTTAATAACTGGGGTAGGGAAATTTGCCTGCTAAAATCAATTGGTGGTATCCTGCTAACAGATTGGCTGCGAGTACTTGGGACACCTATTACTTTATCTTCATTCCTCTCAGTGCAGGTTTTTGAGAGGACTGGAGGTATAGTAGGGTTGGAGATCCCAGATGAGAAGCAAGGAGAAATTTGCCTTTTTTCTCTGATGTGGGTCTTTCAAGTGCTGTTGCCAACGGACTGCATGGCAGGTCATCATATGTCTGGTCAAGCATGTGGTGCCCAAGCGGCTGCTGTTCTGCCCATGCTTGATCCGCTTCAGACATAGGTTGCAAACAGCAATGGTGCGATCTGTTGCACACGTGTCGAAACACCAAGAAACTTTTAAAAGTCAGTGGGGAGTCAGCAGCGCCCTGCACCTGCAGAGCTCTGCAGTGTGATGCAATAGAGTGGCTGCCCTTAAGCTGCCCCCTGGAGGACATCCTGCCTCATTGGAGTTGTGCCTCCTCCTTCTCCTCTCTTCTCTCAGGCACCCAAGTACAGTCAGTGACCTCATTATCCCCTCCCTCTTCGTCACTGGAGAAAACTTGGCAGATTGGAATGGAAACAATCCACTCGAATCGTGCATGCTCCATGAGGTGTCAAAATATTAAGGCCCCTGGAAACCACATGGGGCCTTTTCCTGCCTAGTGTAGTTGTAATAATAAGCTGCAGCATACTATGCCAATTGTGGAAAAACTATTTTTTGTCTATATACATGCAGCCTAAATGGGGATGTATTTTTCCACTTGACTGGAGGTACTTTCTAAAGTACCCATTGAGCTTTTCACCCTATGTCTTTTAAAAGAAAATCGACATTTTATTCACCTGAGCCCTATGCTACTTGTTTCATAAGTGTTCACTGGCCTAAAGTTCACCTTCATATTGTCCCAACCATTCATTTCCCACTCCAAATGCTTGATTACTACTCAGCATTAAGAGACACTCAGCAAAAAAGACTTGAAAATGAAAGGTGAGGTAAAAACTATTTACTTTGCTGATTGCAACCAAACTGTCCTGCACATATTGTTAATTAGGAGATCCTTCTACACAGCCTCATCATATAATCAATCTACTAAAGTAAATATAGTAAATGATGCTAAGGAAATAGCACATCAGGTTATACACTATGCTGTTTGAATAAGAAAATAACCACATATAGCTTTTTTCTCTGAACTACCGTAAGTGAAAAAAGTATGCTATCTTGTAAGGGTGTGTTGTTAAATATGCTCATGAGCATCAGTTGGGCCAGGATGAGTGAGCAGATATCTCAGGACAATCATAAATGGCAGAAACAATTCTCTAGTGACCAGGCTTCCTAATTCAAAATGCAAGTAGATGTAATATAAGCACTGTAGATAGCATAACAATGTAAGTTTAACGCATGAGTCCATCAGTGCTATGTTAATACCATTATTGCCTCCTCCATAAGACAGATACACTTGAGGAAAATGGTTTCAGTTCAATTTTTTAAGTAATCTGTATTTTATAAAAGGCAACAGCTTTCAGACTTAAGCATTCCTTATCAAGAAACCTAAGTATATAACAATTTCCCTTTCACCAATTGTGTTTTTTTTTTTTGTTACGCACAGACCAAGCCTAACCTATATACTGTGCATCATATGGCCTTTTGTTTGAATATTGCTTATTTTAATGACATGGTTTTTTTTGCAGATGTTGGTTATCAGCCTGAAATTTGCTCTGTCTTTTGATGAAGTGAACTTTGTTTCATGAAACGCGTTGAGAAGCAATTTGACAGTATTTGATGCCTACCATATACTTTTGTTATCAAGTCTAATGTGATGTATTATGTTGAAAACCAGTATATTTTTTAATCCAACTGTTTTCTATTTTTATATAATGCAATAAATAAAGTTGTTTACTACTTTTTACATATTGGTCTGTACAATTTCTGGCCTACACCCCTTTAAATCCCTATGGGCCATGTCTTTTTTTACTACATCCCTGACCAGAGAAACAGAATTTATGCTTGCACATGATTGGACAATGAAAGTCTCTAGAGCTTCACCTCATTCATTTGAAAGTGCACCTTCCTTGCAAAGTAAACAGTCTATTTGTCTTTAGTAAATAAACCCCAAAGTCTGACTATATAATCTTCTTCTGGTGACAATGGGGGAGATTTACTAAAACTGGTGCATGCAAAATCTGGTGCAGCTGTGCACATTAACCTATTAGCTTCTAACTTCAGCTTGTTCAATAAATCTTTGATAATAAAACCTGGAAACTAATTGATTATTATGCACAGCAGCACCAGATTGGTGTTCACCAGTTTTGGTAAATCTCCCCCAATGCATGGTTGTCTATTTCATTTATTAAACCCGGTGTACCATATTTTAGGTTTGCTCCCTTGTTCCCCTATATGAATTATGGATCTTGAATCAATATTTTGGGAAACCCATACACCCACAGATTCTGTGCTAGGAACATTAGTTTTTTAAATCAGATTTTGTTTACGAATGGTATTTTTATTAGAAACATGCCACCTCTCAGGACAGCATGAAAAACATTTCCACCAGCAGATAAAATGTAGATGCAGTACAGCAGTCAGATGAAAAAGAGAGCTACCTTAACCATTACAGAAATGGCCTGGCAATCAGGCTTTAGCTAATGGCTGGGGGAAAAAATCCACCCAGTCAAACTTATGCATAGTATTGCGCAGGAAATAGTTATGTTGTTCAGATGAAATACAGCTATTTAGTTTGGTGATCCAGTCTTCAAGTGGGTTAGGTCCAATTCAGAGTTATCCTGCAAGCAGCAAATAGTGATCTAAAAATTGCTACAACCAAATGTTCATCCATAAGAGAAGAGTAAAAATAACCCAAGATACAAGTGAGAGGGCTAGCAGTAATGTTGACCCTAAATATAACAGAGATGTACAAGATTCCCCCCTGGGTGATCACATTTCCTGCAGCAGGAGTCAGCTTGAAGACCTATTCTATAGAACCAAAGAGTGTGATAGACTCTACAAAGTGTAAAGAGTTGTGTTACCTTGTGTGAGGGAGACAACAAGTTGTTTAGACTGTAAAATATCTTCCCCATATTGTCTGTAATAGGTTCAAGTTTTCCTCCCAACTTCTTCTACATATAAGTGGGAATCTGAACAGGAATATATCTGTTAGCTGTCCACTGGCCTCTGTCATGAGTGCTTTAATGGTACCTGCTTGAACTATTGTGTCAAGTAATGTAGTGGGGGAGATAGCATTAGAAACACACAGTTTTGAGTTGGTAGTTTATGTTGGAATTGTAAATACTGGTAAAACCATTTCTGGTTCAAGTTAAATGTGGGGGACAATTGTTTTAAGGTTTTAAGATATATATACAGCTGAGACTATTTGAAAATTCCAGTCTGTTCCCATCTTTCAAATCCATGTAATTTAGGAAGTTCTTTGAGATGCTTGTTACACAAGATAAGTGCCAACCATGTGTATCCTGTAATCACCAGTAGATCCTTTCCATATTTGTCCTACCAGGAAAGAACAGATATTGTTCCATTCCAAACTGTCAAAAGATTTGACATCATCTAAAGTTATCAGTGCTCTGTTTCTGGAAATAATCAGTGGAATCCTGATGCTTAAATAGGTATGTTTATTACTAGTGGCTGTAGAGAGATTGGGCATGATACCTGTTTAGTGTCAGTGTATGATTGTAGATATGACCTTGTTTAACTTATTCACAAACACCTTGGCCAGAATCGTAATATTGGTAGAGAGCAGGGAAATAGGCAAATAAGAATCTTGGAGTGAAGGGCATTTATCTTATTAGGTATCACCACATTTAGGGCTTTATACACAGAGTGGGGGAGCTGGATGAAAAAGACTTTGTTAAACATCTGTAAAAGAACTGGCAATATGACCATTCCATATATTTTATAAACTACCTGCCTGTTCCCCCTCAGTACAAGAGAGGCATTTTTGAAAAATTTGCTTGTGTTGTGTTTTCCTTTACCTCATGCGTTGTAACATAGCTTGCATTTCCAACCAGTGTAACATATTATCATGTTTTGGGTCTCTTACATACCCGGTCTCAGTTTGTGATACTGCTCTGATTGCCCCCTTTAATTCCCTCCTTGTAGCTTAGTTAGATTTGTACTTAGAGATTCACCTTCAATGTGTCCCAAATTATACATTGTGGTGCAGAATCCATGTTTTGGGGATAAATATTGTTAGCATCTCACAAATGGGGTCATGTTATGGAAATATGAGGGAAATCAGAATGGGTTAAGGCACCAGGGGGTACATAAACCCACTCTGCTGAGTTTCCCTGTCTGTTCTGTATTGGTGTAAAGTACTTAATGTTGATTCTGCCTGATCAATGAATAGTGGTTCTAAAAGCACTGGGATTCAGATCAGAAGCCAGAGCACTCTGTCACTAAATTGAACTGTAGAGCTGCACACAGGAAACAGTAAAGAGAAATGCCTCTTACACACGGTCAGATTTTCTGATGGAAAATGTTCGAAGGGAGCTTTTTGTCGGAAATTCGTGTGTAGGCTCCATCGGACATTTTCCATCAGAATTTCCGTCACACAAAATTTGAGATCTGGATCTCAAATTTTCTGACAACAAAATCCGTTGTCGGAAATTCCGATCATGTGTACACAATTCCGACGCACAAAGTTCCACGCATGCTCGGAATCAAGCAGAAGAGCTGCACTGGCTATTGAACTTCATTTTTCTCAGCTCGACGTACGTGTTGTACGTCATTGCGTTCTCGACGTTCGCAATTTCCAACCAACTTTGTGTGACCATGTGTATGCAAGACAAGTTTGAGCCAACATCTGTCGGAAAAAAACATAGATTTTGTTGTCGGAATATGCGATTGTGTGTACGCGGCAAATTAGAAAACCAGCTGGCCATAAACAAGCGTCACAGAAAAGCAGTGAAAAATAGACAGGTCAGGAGCTGTGTAGATCCAGAGTGCTACTGGAAACTTAAAGGGTTTGGTATCCCAACACTTCATAATCCTGATTTGTGCCTGTTGTACCATGTACTTGTATGAAAAAGTCTCCTGTTCTCTTTGTATTGCTTCCTTTATGTGAAATCCCTAGTGTTCCTGCTTATCCTCTTGCTTTCCTATTAAAAACTGACCACTCTAAGCAGGAAAGCACATTGTGGTCAGTTCTATAGCTATGTTGGGAACTCAGTGTACTCTCTTCCAATGGTCAGACTTGTCCTGACATGCCCCCTTTGCACAGCTATCCAGGGGGAAACTCAGTGTGCTGCTGCTTCTCCTCCCCCCAGCTCTAGAGTTGGGCGAGCTGTTTGAGTCAAGCAAAAGTTCGACCCGAACATTGTCTGTTCGCCTGTCTGGAGAACACCCAAATTTCCAGGTTCTGATAAGCCCCCTGCCTACAGACCCCCACAAGCACCACCCAGGGTTGATGGGAAGAGGCCCTTGTCTCCATCAACACAGAGCTGCATGCTCGGATAAAGGGTTTGGTATGGATTTTGGCATGGGGTTCCCCTTAAAATCCATATCAGACCCAAAGGGCCTGGTATGGATTGGGGGAGGGGGCCTATGCCGTTTTTTTCTTTTTAAACATTCTTATATTGCCGGAAATGGTATTGTATTGCCGGCAATTTAAATGTAATTTTTTTTTCCTTTATAAATCTCAGTTTTTCTGCAGCAGGTTCTATATATGGTACAGATATTACACTTTACAGACAGACTAAGGGGACCCCCCAGGCACCATATTTAAAGGAATTTTGATTTACTTTAAGCATCATTAAAATCACTGCTCCTGTAAAAACGATCTTTTTTTATATCTACTGTAACTGTGATGTCCTCCACTGTGTGAAGATAAAAGGTTCTGTAATGCCCCGTACACACGGTCGGATTTTCTGATGGCAAATGTCAAATAACATTTTCCATCGGATTTTCCGATACACAAAGTTTGAGAGCAGGCTATAAAATTTTCCGACAACAAAATCCGATCGCGTCAATTCCGACCGTGTGTGGCCTGTTCCGACGCACAAAGTGCCACACATGCTCAGAAGAAATTTCGAGACGGAACAGCTCTGTCTGGTAAACTTAGCGTTTGCAATGGATTCAACACTTTCGTCACGGTGCAATGTTAAAAATGGTTTAATAAAGCGCACTCTCTTCTTCTTTATAATGTGAGAAGAATGAAGTAGTTTTCCTGCTCATATTCACACACACTTCTCACAAAATTATTTCTTTATTATTTATCGGGATTCCCTTAATATATTTTGATTTGTCACATCTGACAAAAATATATTTTTTATTTTTTATTTTTTTAAAAGGCAGATTTTTTTTTATTTTATGTTTGTATTTTTTCCAAGGCTGATCTTTGTTTTATTTTAGTTTTAGTTTTACTCCAGAATATTTTTGTGTGTGTTTTGTGTGTCAAGTTACCACAACACCATTATTATCTTGTATTATTTAATCTCAAGGAGATTGTTTGGTGTTGGTGTCCCTTGTTAATTTCACATTGTAGTTTTGAAATGTACCTGAATCCTCACAAACAAACTGTCCTTTTTGAAGGAAAAAACACATAGGAGAGTATAATTGAAACCAAAAATCCTTTATTAACCACTTGACGACCGCCTCACACCAATGTACGTCGGCAAGGTGGCACGGACAGGCAGAATCACGTACATATACGTGATCTGCCTTCCGTGGGTGGGGGGTCCGATCGGACCCCCCGGTGCCCGAGGCGGTCGGCTATTGTACAGCGGCGATTGGAGATGAGGGGGAGACCATCCGTTCGTGGCCCCCCCCTCGTGATCGCCGCCGGCCAATAGAATCATTCCTCTGCTGCTGTATGCTAAACAGCAGCAAAGGAAATTATGTCATCTCTCCTCGGCTCGGTATTTTCCGTTCCGGCGCCGAGGAGAGAAGACTGCAATGTGAGTGCACAAACACTACACACACAGTAGAACATGCCAGGCACACAAAACATCCCCCTTTACCCCCCGATCCCCCGATCACCCCCCAATCACCCCTCCCCCGTCACACTGACACCAAGCAGTTTTTGGTTTTTTTCTGATTACTGCATGGTGTCAGTTTGTGACAGTTACTGTGTTAGGGCAGTTACTGTTAGCCCCCTTTAGGTCTAGGGTACCCCCCTAACCCCCCTAATAAAGTTTTAACCCCTTGATCACCCCCTGTCGCCAGTGTCGCTAAGCGATCATTTTTCTGATCGCTGTATTAGTGTCACTGGTGACGCTAGTTAGGGAGGTAAATATTTAGGTTTGCCGTCAGCGTTTTATCGCGACAGGGACCCCCATATACTACCTAATAAATGTTTTAACCCCTTGATTGCCCCCTAGTTAACCCTTTCACCACTGATCACCGTATAACTGTTAAGGGTGATGCTGGTTAGTTCGTTTATTTTTTATAGTGTCCAACAATGCAGTGTTAGCGGAATCAGCCCAGATACCTGCTAGCACCTGCGTTTTGCCCCTCCGCCCGGCCCAGCCCAGCCCACCCAAGTGCAGTATGGATCGATCACTGTCACTTACAAAACACTAAACACATAACTGCAGCGTTCACAGAGTCAGGCCTGATCCCTGCGATCGCTAACAGTTTTTTTGGTAGCGTTTTGGTGAACTGGCAAGCACCAGCCCCAGGCAGCGTCAGGTTAGTGCCAGTACCGCTAACACCCATGCACGCACCGTACACCTCCCTTAGTGGTATAGTATCTGAACGGATCAATACCTGATCCAATCAGATCTATACTAGCGTCCCCAGCAGTTTAGGGTTCCCAAAAACGCAGTGTTAGCGGGATCAGCCCAGATACCTGCTAGCACCTGCGTTTTGCCCCCCGCCTGGCAAAGCCCAGCCCACCCAAGTGCAGTATCGATCGATCACTGTCACTTACAAAACACTAAATGCATAACTGCAGCGTTCGCAGAGTCAGGTCTGATCCCTGCGATCGCTAACAGTTTTTTTGGTAGCGTTTTGGTGAACTGGCAAGCGCCAGCGGCCTAATACACCCCGGTCGTAGTCAAACCAGCACTGCAGTAACACTTGGTGATGTGGCGAGTCCCATAAGTGCAGTTCAAGCTGGTGAGGTGGCAAGCACAAGTAGTGTCCCACTGCCACCAAGAAGAAGACAAACAGGCCCATCGTGCCCATAGTGCCCTTACTGCTGCATTCGCCAATCCTAATTGGGAACCCACCACTTCTGCAGCGCCCGTACTTCCCCCATTCACATCCCCAACCAAATGCAGTCGGCTGCATGAGAGGCATTTTCTTTATGTCCTCCCCAGTACCCCTACCCAACGAACCCCCCAAAAAAGATGTTGTGTCTGCAGCAAACGCGGATATGGGCATGACACCCTCTATTATTGTCCCTCCTGTCCTGACAATCCTGGTTTTTGCATTGGTGAATGTTTTGAATGCTACCGTGCACTAGTTGAGTATTAGCGTAGGGTACAGCATTGCACAGACTAGGCACACTTTCACAGGGTCTCCCAAGATGCCATCGCATTTTGAGAGACCCGAACCTGGAACCGGTTACAGTTATAAAAGTTAGTTACAAAAAAAGTGTAAAAAAAAAAATATATATATAAAAAAAAAAAATAGTTGTCGTTTTATTGTTCTGTTCTTTTTTACTGTATTCTATTCTGCAATGTTTTATTGTTATTATGTTTTCTTGCAATAGATTTTTATTGGTGGTAACACACAGAAAAAAAAATTTTACAGAACAGTTGTATAAGGCAATACATGGTAGAAGGTTACAAAAGTACATAAGGAGCAAATTAATTCGAGAGGAAGCCTCTTAATGCAAGATGTAAGAGAAAAGGTCATGCTTGCAAAAAGCTGTGTTACAGTGTAAGGTATTTCGAAATTAGAAAATAAAATTTTACCAAAAAAGTAGAAATGTCTCTGGTGCTAGGACCGTAACAAATGAATAATCTGTCAGACCAGAACCCAACAGGGGTCCTGTAAAACTCATTTATCAGGGTAAGTAGGGCATAGTTGTAAAAAGTAAGGGAGACTTAAATCCAATGTTTGCAAGGGATCCGGGAACAGGGGAGACGCCCGCCACCCGCCCCAAATGGGAGCTTACTGCGGGTTTGAGGCCACCCCCTCCCCCCGGATCCCCCACCCACTGGTGATTCCTGCCCATAGAGGGTAAGCCAGTCTAAAAAGCTAGATGTAATAAAGAGTAATGTCCTGTCCCATTAGTGATTAACAATTTACAAAGGAGAGCAATCAGAGGGTCAGGGGTACTAAAGGGAGAAGGTAGGGGGAAGAAAAGTGAGATAAGAAGAAAGGGGGGGGGAGTACTATCACTCTTGGTGAGGAATGGCAGCGGAGTCATTCAGAGAACCTGTTGCCCTGGATGGTTGATGCCAGGGCGTAATGAAATATGACAGAAATTGGCCCAAGGTTCCCAGGTTAACTCAAATTTATTAACTTTATCTTGGATGATACTAACTATCTTTTCTTGTGCCATAATCCAGGAAATTTTATGCTTGACTGCTATGAATGGGACTCTGTGTTTTTTCCAGCAAGAGGCTATTGTTATTTTGGTGCCCAGTAGAATGTAGAATATCAGTTGTTGGGTATATTTGTCAACCTTATCTACTTTCAGGTTCAGTAGGGCTATTTCTGGAGTTTGAGGAATCTGGGCCGAGGATATTTTGCGGATGACTGAAAATACTTTGTTCCATAATCCCCTTATCCGTGGACATGTCCACCAAACGTGGAGTAGAGTCCCTGTGTGATTGCAGCCCCGGAAGCACAGCGGGGAAGCATCCGGATATATCTTAGCCAGAAGATAGGGTACCCTATACCATCGCATGAGCACTTTAATGCTGCCCTCCATGAGAGAAACATTAAGGATACCCTTAAATGAGCGGAGAAAGCAGTAAAACCATTGGTCACTATCCCAGGAGAAATCAAGGTCTTTTTCCCAGGATAAGGCGTATGGGCTTGGACACTGCAGAGGCAAGTGATGCATATATGATGGAGATCCCCCCTCTCTGATCCACTGCACCCGAACACCATGATTCATAGTTAGTTATTGAGGGGGGTTCTGGCTTATTTGGCCAAATGGAGTGAAGGAAATTGTGGATCTGCATAAAGCGAAAACGTTCGGCCGAGGGCATTTCAAGCTTACTTGTGCAGAACGCCAAAGAGAGTGGGCCTGAGGAGGAGAAGTAGTTCCCTATTCTGAGTAGGCCTTTATTTAACCACCAACCGAAAGCTAAAATGTTCATTCCAGGTGGGAAGTCTGGGTTATGAAAGATATGTGTCAGGGGTTTAAGGGGGGAAATCAGGGATGGATTTTTATAGAGTCGGTCACACAGTGCCAGAGAGTGTGATAGTGTGGGGGCTAGAATGGGTGGTCTCAATTTAGAGGGGGACCAGAGTAAAAAGTCAATCGTGTGACGAGGGACTGCAAGTCGTTCCATTGATACCCAGTCAGGTTTTTGGCCCTTTGAGTATATAATGGAAATCTGGGCCAATTGGGCTGCCTGATAGTACCACCAAATGTTGGGTAGAGCTAGACCCCCTTGTGATTTGGAGCGGAATAGAACGTGTTGTGCGCAGCGACTTCTCCTCATTCCCCATATGAATTTTACGATTTTGGATTGGAGTAGGTGAACTTGCGATTTATGGATAGGGATGGGCAGAGATCTGAATAAGTAAAGGATACGGGGCAGGAGGGTCATTTTGACTGCGTTAATACGGCCTAGCCAAGATAAGTTGTGATTGTCCCAAATGGAAAGGTCCGAAATCAATTTACGAAAGGTGGCAGGGTAATTGGCTGAGTAGAGAGAGGCTACATTTGCTGTAAGATTAACCCCTAGGTATGGAAGGGAGACCTCGTTCCAGGAAAACGGGAAGTGGTCTTGGAGGCTGCTTAGAACATTAGGAGGGACCAAGATGTTCAGGGCAGAAGATTTGTCTACATTAACTCGCAGTCCCGATATCTCTCCGAACTTGTCTAGCAAGGCGAAGATATTAGGAGTAGAGATTAGGGGGGAGGTCACGAAAAGCAGCAAATCGTTGGCAAAAAGGGCGCATTTGTGCTCGCTTTCACCACATACCACTCCTTTGATGTCAGGGTGAGTTCTAATTGCGATAGCCAAGGACTCCATGGCTATGGCAAACAGGAGGGGGGAGAGCGGGCACCCCTGTCTAGTACCCCTTTCTATAGTAAAAGGTTCAGAGTAGTAGCCCTGTAGTCTGACCTGTGCAGTGGGGCCGGAGTACAGGGCTCTAAGGATGTTCATAAAACGTTGACCAAATCCCCAACGTTCTAGTATATGGAATAGGTAGGGCCAGGTGACTGTGTCAAAAGCCTTTTGCAAATCTATGGATAACAAATAGCCTTGTTGCGGGGGTCCTCCATCCCATTGAGATTCGAGGAGAGAAATAATGTTAATTGCTCTCCTGATCTGATCAGGTCCTTGTCTCCCCAGGATAAAGCCCACTTGGTCCTTGTTGATATAGGTGGCTATGCAAGAAGCTAACCGATTGGAAAGAACTTTAGTTAATATTCTTAGATCGTTGTTGATTAAGGAGATAGGACGGTAATTGGAGACCGTAGTCATATCTTTGCCAGGTTTCGGAATGACCGAAATGAAGGCATGATTGAGGGCTTTGTCCAGGGGAGAGCCGGACCTGAGTGAGTTAAAAAATTTGGTCAAGTACGGTGTTAGGATAGGTCCGAATTTTTTGTAATAAAGCGCGGAAAAGCCGTCAGGTCCCGGGGCTGAGTTTTGTTTCAGGTGTTTAATCACCCCGAGTACCTCTACATCTGAAATAGGATCATCCAGAAGGTCTGAATGTTCCGACGCTAATTTGGGGAGTGATAAGCTATTTAGGAAGTCCGATATAGAATGGTCAGGTGTTAATCGTTCTTGTTTGTATAGTGAAGTGTAAAACTTGTGGAATGTTTCCATTATACTTTTAGGGTTTTGAGAGAGAACGCCAGATAGAGTGCGGATTATGGGGAAAGCAGCTGAACGAGGTCTTGGGGATAATTTGGTGGCTAGTTTAGTACCTATTTTGTCAGTCTGGTGGTAAAAGCGAGCACCTGACCATCGGAGCTGTTTCTCAGCTTCGGAGGTGAGGGCCAGGTTCAAGGATGTTCGCGCATTTTCGAGCGCCTCAAGCGAATCCTTAGTGGGATTCTTCTTATGTGCTCTTGACAGGGAGTGAAATCTTAAGCGAAGATTATCAATGTCAGCCTTGCGTTCTTTTTTAAGGTTGGAAGAGATTTGAATAATTTTCCCTCTGAGAACCGCCTTGTGGGCCGCCCACAGCGTTTCCGGAGACACTTCTCCCGTGTCGTTTAAGCTAAAATATTCCTGAATCTCTTTAGTTATAATCGAGCATTGTATTGGGTCACTAAGGAGCCCTTCATTGAGGCGCCAAATGAATTTGCTTCCCTGGTTAGGAGATTGCTGTAGGTATAGGAGAACCAAAGAGTGATCTGAAATAGGGGAGTCTCTAATAACTGCTCTTTTAACACTGGGGATAGTTTGGGATTGTATAAAAATATGGTCGATTCTGGTGTAGAGGTGATGGGGGGCGGAATAATGGGTAAAGTCTTTGGACTTAGGGTTCATTTCTCTCCATATGTCCACCAGGCCCAGAGCAAACAGAGCAGAAGCTATTTTAGTACTTTGCTTTGGGGGTTTTTTGGATCGAGAGGGTCCCGACCCTGATTTATCTAGGGAAATATCAAAAGGGAGATTCGTGTCTCCTCCCATTATTATCTTCCCCTCGAGTTTTGGGCCTAAAGTAGACAACATGGTGGAGAAAAAGGAAGCCTGGCCTTTGTTTGGGGCATAGTAAGAGATAAAGGTATATAATAAACCCTCAATCGTCCCTTTTACTAGTAAAAACCTCCCCGCCTGATCTTTAACTACTTCAGATGGGGAAAATTTAAGGTGTTTTGAAAAACAGATGGCTACCCCTTTAGACTTATTTACAGCATTGGAGAGAAAAAACTGCGTGTAATAACCGTGTAAAAAGGAGGGGTTATATGAGGCTGGGAAGTGAGTTTCTTGCAATAGGAGAACTGCGATTTTTTGTGATTTATAATGATTAAATAATTTGCGTCGTTTGACAGGGTAGTTCATGCCCTGTACATTATGCGTGGCTATACAGATTTGGGGAGGAGGAACATGTGTATCAGGGTGCATGGATCAGAGGGGGGGATGTGCGCTTCACATAGAAGGAGCCTACCTGAGACCCCCAACTTTGTGCTCGTGTCCAAGCCTCCGCTGTCTGAAGGTTTTGGTAGCCGGGAAATAGCAAGGGAGTTAGGCCTCTGAGTGACTCCGGGAGTAGGTGAGATGGGGAGGATAGAAAGTTGGGGGGGATCGACCCTGAGAGAGAGAGACAAGACATATTAATAACAATGTAAAACAGATGATGTAAGCGATCAGACATTCTTAGTGTAATAAGAAAACAAACCAAGAACCCTAACAGGGGGGTTGGCAGACAGCCACCCCCTAGGGAAAAAATAATAAATTAAAAAAAAAAAAGAAAAAGGTTTTTCCCAAAAATGGGAACCCCGTGAAGGGGTTATGAAAGTGTTTCTGAGTGGGGGAAAATGCCACTCAGAGACTCGTGGAGGCGAAGTGCAGCCACTCCGGCCAAACCGCCTTAGAGAAAAACTAAAAATAGAACCGTAAAAAAAGGCAAATTTGTATGAGTCCTGAGAGAACCGGAGCAACAGTGAACAAAAAGCAAACGTCTCAGCATCAGGACCAGATCTGGCAACAAGCCAGCCAAAGGAGAGCGGGGGCTCGGGAGTTCAGCGTCCCATTGACAGAAGGTTGACCAGGGAATCCTGGGGAAGAGAAGATACTGTAGATAGCAGACTTTCTGTTAAGGAGGGCGTCCATCTTTGGATCTCTTGGCCTGTTGTTTATGCCATAAGGGTTGGATGGGGCTCGAGGGTGGTGGTCTCTTCGCAGACTGAGGTGTTTTGGAATCCATGGCAGAAGAAGGTGTTGGCGAGTGAGATATAAGGCCCAATTGCAGCAGCAAACGTTCCCCCTCCCCAAAATTTGTGAAGCTGTAGGACTTGTTTAGGTGGGCAAAGTTGAGGCGAAAGGGGAACGACCATCTATAGGCGATCGATTTTTGCGATAGGATATTCAAAAGAGGCTTTAATGATCTCCGTCTCTGAATCATGAAGGGGGAAAGGTCCGCAAAAATTTGAATCGAATGTCCCTGGAAGGAGAGATTTTCAGATTCTCTAGCTCTGTGCATGACTTCTTCTTTGACTCTAAAGAAATGGGGTTTAACCACAATGTCTCTGGGTAGGCCGTCTTGGCATGGAGGTTGCAGAGCCCTATGTGCCCGGTCCAGTTCCAGCCTGTAGACTGGTATGTCCGGAATTAAATGTTTGATAAAAGAGCGAATGATTTTCTCCATGTCCTCAAAAGATTCTGGTAGGCCTCTTAGCCTAAAATTGTATCTGCGAGACCTGTTCTCGAGGTCATCGAGTTTTGAGTAAGCCATGTCCAGTTGGTCGTGTAATTCTTGGATCCTATCAGTGTTCTGGTTGGCAACTGCAGCAATTTGATCAGTCTTTGATTCGATTGCTTCAATGCGTGCACCCAGCTGCTGCAGGTCAGCCTGTATGGTAGTGGTGATTTGTGAGGCATTGTGTGCCAAACCTCTTGTCAGCATGTCAGAGAAAGTGTTCATCAGGGCTGCAAAGTCGGCAGGGATGGGAGCAGAGGGATCATTCTGAGGACTGGGTATGGATATGGGGCCGCTCTCCTCCATCTGGGATAGGGAGGGTATTTCCATGGGGCTACAGCCTAATGAATTCGTGGGGGATCCTGATAATAAGCCATCCTGGGAGTTACTCACAGTTTGTTGTTTCATCGTGGCACTGGGTGAGGGCAGGGGTGCAAAGTCTTCCAGAGATGCCTCCGGATTCCCTGAGGAGCCTCGTGTGGCGCCGGCCGCCGCCATGTTTGTATAGGCCGCGGTCCGTGGGCCGGAGTAAAGAGACCGGGAAAGGTCCCGTCTTGCCGAGCCCCCGGTCATGTGAGGGGGTCCCTCAGGACTCCTGACGGTACGGGGAAGGTGCGATGGTCCGGTTCCGCCGCTGATTATCGCTGTGGCGGGGATCGTAGGCCAGAGTGGAGCGGAGCTCTCAGAACGCGCGACCATTCATGAGGCTGCCGCGCATGCGCCTTCTATTGTTATTATGTTTTATCATGTTTGCTTTTCAGGTATGCAATTTTTTATACTTTACCGTTTACTGTGTTTTATTGTTAACCATTTTTTTGTCTTCAGGTACGCCATTCACGACTTTAAGTGGTTATACCAGAATGATGCCTGCAGGTTTAGGTATCATCTTGGTATCATTCTTTTCAGCCAGCGGTCGGCTTTCATGTTAAAGCAATCCTAGCGGCTAATTAGCCTCTAGACTGCTTTTACAAGCCGTGGGATGGAATGCCCCCCCACCATCTTCCGTGTTTTTCTCTGGCTCTCCTGTCTCAACAGGGAACCTGAGAATGCAGCCGGTGATTCAGCCAGCTGACCATAGAGCTGATCAGAGACCAGAGTGGCTCCCAACATCTCTATGTCCTAAGAAACCGGAAGCTACGAGCATTTCATGACTTAGATTTCGCCGAATGTAAACAGCGCCATTGGGAAATTGGGAAAGCATTTTATCACATCGATCTTGGTGTGGTCAGATGCTTTGAGGGCAGAGGAGAGATCTAGGGTCTAAAAGACCCCAATTTTTTTCAAAAAAGAGTACTGTTTAAAAATAAAAATAAGATAAAAAAGCAATAAAATAATAAAGAAAAAAAAAAAAACACCCCTGTCGCCCCCTGATCTCGTGCTAAGGCGAACGCAACTGGCGGTCTGTCGTCAAACGTAAACAGCAATTGCACCATGCATGTGAGGTATCACTGCGAAGGTCAGATCAAGGGCAGTAATTTTAGCAGTAGACCTCCTCTGTAAATCTAAAGTGGTAACCTGTAAAGGCTTTTAAAGGCTTTTAAAAATGTATTTATTTTGTTGCCACTGCACGTTTGTGAGCAATTGTAAAGCATGTCATGTTTGGTATCCATGTACTCAGCCTAAGATCATCTTTTTTATATCATCAAACATTTGGGCAATATAGTGTGTTTTAGTGCATTAAAATTTTAAAAAGTGTGTTTTTCCCCAAGAAATGCATTTGAAAAATCGCTGCGCAAATACTGTGT
Organism: Lithobates clamitans; assembly: GCA_037952925.1. Taxonomy (NCBI): domain Eukaryota; kingdom Metazoa; phylum Chordata; class Amphibia; order Anura; family Ranidae; genus Lithobates; species Lithobates clamitans. Next base: position 1,694,539 of record JBBGZY010000929.1, read on the forward strand.
GAAAAAAAAAAATGAAACACCTACCATTTTAATCTATAGGGCATTTGCTTTAAAAAAATATATGGTATAGTGAGGTTTTTGCATGGTGAGTATTTTGCAGCTCTCATTTGTTTTTGAAAATGAATAAAGGCAAGAAAAAACTTTTTTTTTTTTTTTCAATTTTCAAAACTTTGTGACAAAAAGTGAGGTCTGCAAAATACTCACTATACCTCTCAGCAAATAGCTTGGGGTGTCTACTTTCCAAAATTGGGTCATTTGGGGGGGTTTGTGCCACCTGGGCATTCCATGGCCTCTGAAACTGTGATAGGCAGTGAAAAGTGAAATAAAAAATTTACGCCCTTAGAAAGTCTGAAGGCAGTGCTTGGTTTTCGGGGCCCCGTACGCGGCTAGGCTCCCAAAAAGTCCCACACATGTGGTATCCCCATACTCAGGAGAAGCAGCTAAATGTATTTTGGGGTGCAATTCCACATATACCCATGGCCTGTGTGAGCAATATATCATTTAGTGACAACTTTGTTAAAAAAAAAAAAAAAAAAATTGTCACTTTCCCGCAACTTGTGTCAAAATATAAAATATTCCATGGACTCAACATGCCTCTCAGCAAATAGCTTGGGGTGTCTACTTTCCAAAATGGGGTCATTTGGGGGGTTTTGTGCCATCTGGCATTTTATGGCCTTCAAAACTGTGATAGGTAGTGAGGAGTGAAATCAAAAATTTACGCCCTTAGAAATCCTGAAGGCGGTGATTGGTTTTCAGGGCCCCGTACGCGGCTAGGCTCCCATAATGTCCCACACATGTGGTATCCCCGTACTCAGGAGAAGCAGCTGAATGTATTTTGGGGTACAATTCTACATAGGCCCATGGCCTGTGTGAGCAATATATCATTTAGTGACAACTTTTTGTAAATATTTTTTTTTTGTCATTATTCAATCACTTGGGACAAAAAAATAAATATTCAATGGGTTCAAAATGCCTCTCAAGAAATGACATAGGCAGTCATAAACTAAAAGCTGTGTAAATTCCAGAAAATGTACCCTAGTTTGTAGACGCTATAACTTTTGCGCAAACCAACAACAAAGACATGTGGTCGAATACATTTTGGCCTAAATGTATGACTAAAATTGAGTTTATTGGATTTTTTTATAACAAAAATAGAAAATATCATTTTTTTTTCAAAACTTTTGGTCTTTTTCCGTTTATAGCGCAAAAAATAAAAACCGCAGACGTGATCAAATACCATCAAAAGAAAGTTCTATTTGTGAGAAGAAAAGGACGCAAATTTAATTTGGGTACAGCATTGCATGACTGCACAATTAGCAGTTAAAGCGACGCAGTGCCAAATTGGAAAAAGTCCTCTGGTCCTTAGGCAGCATAATGGTCCGGGGCTAAAGTGGTTAAGGGCTCAGAACCAAACAAAGAGGGAGACAATGCTGGATAAACAGCAGAAATTAGCGAAGCCTTTGGCCCCCAGGGCAGACATCAATTTTTGAACATCAAAATTGGTGGCCTGAGGAGTCCATATGTAAGGGAGTTCAGTCTGGTCCAGAAGTCCCAGAGATCCGGAAAGCAGCAGATGACATCTGTGTCCCCAGGCTGTGGAACCACAAGAGGCTGCATCTTTTGCCAGACCAGACTGGATCCAGGGTCATCACTTTCTGGTCTTCCTTCCACGCTTCCTTCCTGGCTGTGGCTCTGCCTTTGGAGATGTGGCAGGAGGAGGAGTAGGACCTGGAGGAGGAGGAGGACTAGTAGGACGTGGAGGAGGAGGAGGAGGAGGAGGAGGAGTAGGACCTGGAGGAGGAGGAGGAGGACCATGTGTGAGGTCACAAATGTGGGTCTCAGATGTTATTTGGGCCCTCAACCCCTTATTGAGAGCTTCCAACATTAATGACTCACACATGAGTTGTTGGCCCTCCTCCATCCGCTGCATTTTACAGGCAATTATGGCAGCGAAGTCCTCCTCCACAGTGTGTGGTGCTCCCAGGGCCTCTGTAGCCTTCCAAAAGAGGCCTATGGCAGCCTCCTCCAGGGTACTCCTCTTCCTGCCACTTTCTCTTTGCAGGTGTAGGGGAGGGACCTGCATATCAGGCAGCCTGCTCGGCCCGGCCACCTCCTGGCTGAGACTTACCTGTGTATGAAAAAGGGACATGGTTTTAGTTTTTGCATCATCAATCACAATCATAAATTAGTACTCCAAACTAACATCTAGTTAACATCATTGATTGGACAACCTGAAATATTTAGAGGAATGCTATACCTGGCTCAATCTGGGCTCCTCCACATGTTGCTGCCTGGAAGGCCCAGGTTGGGTGTCAGAAGCCTCAGCTGGGGGGGAAGGAAGCGTGGAAGGTAGACTGGAGAGGGATGACCTGGGTTCATTCTGGCCTGCCAGAAAATGCAGCTTGTCATAGTACCAAATCCTGGGGACATAGATGTCATCTGCTGCTCTGGATCTCTGCAAATTCTGGACTTTCTTGCGCTCCCTTACATATGTGCTCCTCAGGCCACCAATTAGGATCTTCAAATATGTGATGTCTGCAGTGGGGATCACCTGATTCACAATTTCCAACAATTGATACAGCGCTGCCTTCCTCTTTGTTTGGTTCTTATAATGTGGGTGGTTGATCTCCCACAGACAAGGCAGCTCCCTGAACATGTCAATAAATATTGCCATGAAGTCGGTATCGTTCAAGATATCCATTTTCACTGCAAGACACAATACAAGACAAACCCTAATGTCAGCCAAAACTCTCCTAATCTTGTTACAATATAGGCCTCAATCTAGAAGCAGTATAGGCCCAAGTAAGTCTCTTACCTGCTTTCTTATGGTCAGCGCCTCCGATGCTCCTTCCTCCACTCACAGATCGTACGTAATACGCACGCGTGTTATGCTTTATACACACTGCGCATGCGTGTAACTCCGCCCGCCCCTGACATTCTTTCTAGTCTATTCCCCACCCCTTTTCGTTCTGCGCAGTGGGGGAAGAGCACATGGCGGATACACAGCAGATGCGTGCTAATTACAGGAACGAGGAGGAGGAAGAGGAAAGCCCGGATCCGGACACGTCCCGATCCAGAAGGAGATTTAAGGCATCAAATATGTCCTTTGGGGAGATGTTGGAGATGGTCGACATCCTGAAGAAGGCCGACTATGATGGGAAGTATGGACCTTACCCCAACCCCAATGTCAGAAAGACCAAAATCATGGCGAAAGTGGTCAGGAGTCTGCACCAGAATTTCGGGGTATGACGATCGAAAGATCAGCTCAGGAAACGGTGGTCGGACCTCAAATTACGAGAACATGAGCAGTACCAAAAGATCTGGAGAGTGCTGCAAAAAAGTAAGTAGTTGTGCTGTGTTCCTATTCTTTATGTTTATTACGTTCGTGCTGCTCCATGTGCTTTTCTTAAAAGTGTACATTTTAAAATGGCAACTTTCATATTCATGGGCACATTATTCGTTTGTATCAAACATTTTTCTTTCGGCCTATAAAACACCATTGTTTTGGCCATATGCATTTGGCCACATTTTTTACGCCCTACTTGTATGAAACTAATTTGGTTGTGTAGATGGCTTTGTTACAAGAATGAAATGCAAACTAGATTCTGTGTAAGGAGAGGACACTGAGCAGCTGTTTTCACATCTGAACACTGGAGCACTAGTGTGGGACCCCAGAACACCCTTTTTATTAGGTGGGCCACACAGGTGCTCCATTGTATACAATAGGGGGGTCTCCATCTGTGAAGCTTGTACCAAACAGGTAAAGTATTGCAGCCTGACAAAGGACACTGAAAATGCTACATTTTGGAACTCTGCCAAAATAGATAATTGTACCCCACTTCCAAGCAATGTTTCCTATTTATAGTTCTGCCATCAAATATCGGTGTGCTAAGTATACCATTTTTGTTTTACATAGGGGAGAAAAGACTCGGAGGACACCCCTCATCCGAGGAGACCACAGACCCCCCACCTCTGGAAGAAGGGGAAATCCCTCCAACCCAAGAAGAGCAGGAGGAAGAAGATGTGGTGGAACTAGTCACCACAACATGTGAGTGTCTGCGACCACAGGCTCAGGTAAGAGATGGATGCCGGCATATTTTTGATACCTGTTTTTGTTTCGTTTCTCTCTTTTTAGGTGATCGTGATGTTGTGGATCCAGATCCTTTCATATCAGAAAGTGCCCAGATCCTTATTGGGGAGATCATGGGGTGTAATTTACAATTGGAAAATCTCAAGAAAAACATCAATGATGTTATTCCAAAAAATAAAAACATCATTGATGTTTTGGGGCGAGTTTAAAACCCCTCCAAATCCCTTTCTTTTTTTGTGTGCTACAATGTTAAAAATGTTTTAGCGATTTTTGTAAAAGAAAAATTTGGAGGATGCACACAGCGTGCCAACATGTCCTATCAGCCATCACGGGAGATCAATGGATGCGTTTTGGGGGTGCAACCCCTTCCTCAATAATAAAGTAGCTGAGAGGAAGGGGTTTCTCCCCCAAAACACGTCCCTTGATCCCCCATGATGGCAGCTAGCACATGTTGACATTGGCAAATTTGTGTGCATCTTCCAAATTTGGATTTTCCTGGGGTGACTTCACCCCATCTGAACGCAATATCAAACACAGTTCCTAAATACTCATGTCTGATATTGGCTTCAAGTTCTACCAAATGTGAACTTTGTAAGTTCAAGATTTGTGTCTTTCTTGTTGGTTTTACACATGCCTCTTTTATCTTAAATGGACATTTATATTTTTGATAATGCCACCCCAAAAATTGTTATACAACAAACATGTTGGTTTGTTTTAAAAAACCTTTTCTAAATGCACATGTGATTGTGCAGATATTAAAAAGATTGTTAATCAAGAATGTGTGGATTATTGTCTCAACGCTGCAACACTTTTGTGGTGATGTAATTGGTGCTTTCTGTGAAAATGGGGGTTATTTCCTAAGGGCAAATCCTCTTTGCACTACAAGTGCAGTTTCAGTGCAGTTTCAAGTGCACTTGTAGTGCAAAGTGTCTTTGCCTTTAGTAAATAACACCCAACAGTGCTTTGTAAAAGGTTACACAATCACGCCATTTTCAGGACTCCCCACATTTCTGTCAGGGTCAGCTAAAACAAACACAAGCAGTAAATGTCAACAAAGATTAGCTTTTTTTGTTTTTATTTGATAAAGGCTTCACAAATTTGCTGGCATATTGATGGCCCCCCTACCCGCAAAGAACTCAAGGTATCTTAACCGGACATCATGGGCACTCAGGGAGGGAAAGCCAGGAAGGCTACTTTCAAGCGCCGTCAGGGTTATTTCATTTAGAATTCCGGCCTCAGGCCCAACTGAGCCAGCATAGTTGTCAGAATGTTGGCGTAAAAAGTTATGTAGAACACAGCACGCCAGGATTATATGATTACGTTTATACTCCACCATATGGATGGGTGTCAGAAATAGGCAGAACCGGCTGGCCAGGATTCCAAATGTGTTCTCCACCACTCTTCTGGCTCTGGCCAGCCGGTAATTAAAAACCCTCTGTTCCAGGGTGAGGGTCCTCATCGGGAATGGCCGCATAAGATGGTCCCCCAGCGCAAATGCTTCATCCGCAACGAAGACGAATGGGAGTCCTTCCACATTCTCTTCTGGAGGTGGCAAGTCCAATCTGCAATTCAGGAGAAGCCTGTAAAACTCCGTCTGGGTGATGACTCCACCATCGAACATCCGGCCATTCTTCCCCCACGTCCACATACAGGAAGTCGTAATTAGCCGACACCACCACCAACATCACAATACTATTGAACCCCTTGTAATTATAATAGTACGACCCCGAGTTGGGTGGTGGGACGATGTGGACGTGTTTCCCATCAATTGCCCCTCCGCAGTTAGGAAAGTCCCACCGCTTGGCAAAGTGGGAGGCCACAGTCTGCCATTCCTGTGGCGTGGAAGGAAACTGTTGAGGAAAACAAAAAAAAACTTAGCATTTTTGCACATAAACATGGAAAGCAGATTAGACACACACATTCTTGGCCAACATCCAGATAACATTTCTTAAGGGGAATTTTACAACACCAAAGTATAAGGTACACCTATCATATCCCCCCCTCTCATGGGCCATTTCTAACATTATAGGGGGGGAATCTTGGACAGGTAACCCTCTTCACTTCATTGAGAGATGAATGCCTAAATAATGGGTACTACTTGGAACAGCCCCTCCTTAGTTACACTATTGGCAGCCCACTGAACAGGTAAGAAGTGTCATAATACAAAGATATAAATACACACTGTACACATTTGAGCACATTTGGACATTCTGCTATTACCTATCAAGATAATAATAGGATACAAAAACTTTAAACAGTACCATTTGAAAGCATACAGGCAGGCTCTTGCAATACATGCTTTGGGGAATTCATCCATACATCTGACCACAAAAGAGGTGGGTATAGTGTGTATGGGTTTGGCAAAGTCAGCAGATAGATGATTGAGGATAGATAGAGAATTGGGATCAGCTGACTTAGCAGTTGGGGGGAGGGAGGATTAATAAAAATGATTTGGGGACACTACAAAAAAAAGCCTCTGGCACTCTGCCTGAATTTAAAGCACAAATCAGATTTCTAAACATTTTAGGGGGTGTTTGGGGTAAAGCACTACTATGGAGCTGATAAAATACATTGTTAAGTCACTACATGAGGTGAATATAGGGCCAGGAGAACATGCTGGGGAGGTAAGTGAAGGCAAATATGTATGAAGGACTAAAAAAATAATTACATAAAAATCCAGCATGAATGAGGACAAAGGGGACATTCACAGCATATTACAATCATGGTAATTAGGGAATGAGGAAAGAAATACAATATATTAGCAAACATTCAATATAATAAAATGTGATATTAAAGGATAAAAATCTTACCTTAATATACGCCTTCTGCAGGACCTGGATGATGGCAGAACAGGTCTCCGGGATAATGATCCCCAGATCCTGGGGGAGATGCCTGTTGAGAACTTCAAGTCCTGCAGGCTTCTCCCTGTCGCCAAGTACCGCAGGGTAGCGACAAGCCTCTGCTCCGGAGTGATGGCTTGCCTCATGCAGGTATCCTGCCTGCTGATATAGGGAGTCAGCGAAGCCAACAAACGGTGAAATACAGGGTCCGTCATCCTTAGAAAGTTCCTGAAATCATCAGGATTATTCTCACGGATCTCACGGAGCAAAGGCATATGAGAGAACTGGTCACGCTGAAGCAACCAATTCTTGGTCCATGAACTCCTCCCCACCCTGTTCATGGACTGGACTTGTGTCAAGGTCAGGACCCCAACACCAAGCCCTCGCACAGCACAAACTCAACGAGGAGTACGTATACGAAACATGGCTAGAAAACGGTCGGCTGCTCAGAACGAAATAACAGAACGCACTGAAGAACAGCAAGGACTGTGAAGAGCGACCTGAAAAACAGTAACGAACGAACAAGAACACAATGACAAAGTCATGCGGAGCTTGCTTGCACGCACTGAAGAGCAGATACAAACCCACAAGCACAAACTTAACTGCAGAAAACGATCTGAAAGCCACGAGTCTGAAAAAGCGAGAATCGTCTCTCACCAAACTTTTAACACCAAACTTTAACACGAGATTAGCAAAAGGAGCCCAAAGGGTGCTGCGCTTGGTTCTGAACTGGCCTTTTCTAGTCTCGTCGTACGTGGTGTACGTGACCGCGTGGTTGGTGATCGGAAATTCCGACAACTTTGTGCGACCGTGTGTACGCAAAACCAGTTTGAGCCAACATCCGTCGGAAAAAATCCGATGATTTTGTTGTCGGAATGTCCGATCAATGTCCGCGCGTGTGTGTACGGGGCATTAGTCTTCCTTGCGTTTACTGGATCTTGCTCATAAATTATCCCTTATTATTCAAGAGTTTTCCAGTTATTTACTAGTAACTGTTTGTCTGTCTGCGTTTATCTACTTTGACCTTCAAACTGTCTAATTACTCAGTTGCTGCTTGCCCTGACCTCTGTCAGTTCACTCCAGTTTGTATTTGCTCCTTTAAAATACTTGTTTGTAAATCTGTAGGCTGTCCCCGAGAAGAACAAAAGTGAGGGTCATAAACTACAAATATCACTTATGCCCCGTACACACGGTCGGACTTTGTTCGGACATTCCGACAACAAAATCCTAGGATTTTTTTCGAAGGATGTTGGCTCAAACTTGCTTTGCGTACACACGGTCGCACAAAGTTGTCGGAATTTCCGATCGCCAAGAACGCGGTGACGTCAAGCACATACGATGAGAGTAGCAAAGGCCAGTTCAGAACCAAGTGCGGCACCCTTTGGGCTCCTTTTGCTAATCTCGTGTTAGTAAAAGTTTGGTGAGAGACGATTCACGCTTTTTCAGACTCGTGGTTTTCAGATCGTTTTCTGCCGTTCAGTTTGTGCTTTTGGGTTTGTATCTGCTCTTCAGTGCATGCAAGCAAGTTCTGCGTGACTTAGTCATTGTGTTCTTGTTCGTTCGTTACTGTTTTTCAGGTTGCTCTTCACAGGCCTTGCTGTTCTTCAGTGCGTTCTGTTACTGCATTCTGAGCAGCCGACCGTTTTCTAGCCATGTTGTGTATGCGTACTCCTTGTAGAGTTCGTGCTGTGTGGGGGCTTGGTGTTGGGGTCCTGACCCTGACACAAGTCCAGTCCATGAACAGGGTGGGGAGGAGTTCATGGACCAAGAATTGGTTGCTTCAGCGTGACCAGTTCTCTCATATGCCTTTGCTCCGTGAGATCTGTGAGAATAATCCTGATGATTTCAGGAACTTTCTCAGGATGACGGACCTCGTGTTTCACCGTTTGTTGGCTTCGCTGACCCCTTATATTAGCAGGCAGGATATCTGCATGAGGCAAGCCATCACTCCGGAGCAGAGGCTCGTCGCTACCCTGCGGTGTTTGGCGACAGGGAGAAGTCTGCAGGACTTGAAGTTCTTGACAGGCATCTCCCCCCAGGCTCTGGGTATCATCATCCCAGAGACCTGTTCTGCCATCATCCAGGTCCTGCAGAAGGAGTATATGAAGGTAAGATTTTTATCCTTTAATATTGTGATATCCTTTAATATCACATTTTATTGTATTTAATATTTGCTAATATCTTGTATTTCTTTCCTCATTCCCTAATTACCATGATTGTAATATGCTGTGAATGTCCCCTTTGTCCTCATGCATGCTGGATTTTTATGTAATTAATTTTTTAGGTCCTTCATACAGATTGTCCTTCACTAACCTCCCCAGCATGCTCTACGGGCCCTATATTCACCGCATGTAGTCACTTAAAACAATGTATTTTATCAGCTCCATAATAGTGCTTTACCCCAAACACCCCCTAAAATGTTTTGAAATGTTATTTTAGCTTTAAATTCAGGCAGAGTGGCAGAGGCTTTTTTTTTGTGGTGTCCCCAAATCATTTTTAGTAACCCTCCCTCCCCCAACTGCTAAGTCAGCTGATCCCAATTCTCTATCTATCCTCAATCATCTATCTGCTGACTTTGCCAAACCCATACACACTATACCCATCTCTTTTGTGCTCTGATTTATGGATGAATTCCCCAAAGCATGTAGTGCAAGGGCCTGCCTGTATACCTTCAAATGGTACTGTTTGAATTTTTAAGATCCTATTATTATCTTGAGTCAGGTAATAGCAGAATGTTCAAATGTGCTCAAATGTGTACAGTGTGTATTTCTATCTTTGTATTCGGACACTTCTTACTTGTCCAATGGGCTGCCAATAGTGTAACTAAGGAGGGGCTGTTCCAAGTAATACCCTGTATTTAGGCATTCATCTCTCAATGAAGTGAAGAGGGTTACCTGTCCAAGATTTCCACACCCCCATAATGTTAGAAATGGCCCATGAGAGGGGGGGGAGGGGGAATATGATAGGTGTACCTTATACTTTGGTGTTGTTAAATTCCCCTTAATAAATGCTATCTGGAGGTTGCCCCAGAATGTTTGTGCCTAATCTGCTTGCCATGTTTCTGAGCAAAAATATTAATGTTTTTTTTTTTTCCTCAACAGTTTCCTTCCACGCCACAGGAATGGCAGACTGTGGCCTCCCACTTTGCCCAGCGGTGGGACTTTCCTAACTGCGGAGGGGCAATTGATGGGAAACATGTCCACATCATCCCACCACCCAACTCAGGGTCATACTATTTCAACTATAAGGGGTTTAATAGTTTTGTGATGTTAGCGGTGGTATCGGCTAATTACGACTTCTTGTATGTGGATGTGGGGAAGAATGGCCAGATGTCCGATGGTGGAGTCATCGCCCAGACGGAGTTCTGCAGGTGTCTCCAGAATGGCAGCTTGGACTTGCCAGCTCCAGAGGACAATGTGGAAGGACTGCCATTCGTGTTCGTTGCTGATGAAGTGTTTGCGCTGGGGGAACACCTTATGCGGCCATTCCCTATGAGGACCCTCGCCCCGGAACAGAGGGTTTTTAATTACCGGCTGGCCAGAGCCTGAAGAGTGGTGGAGAACACATTTGCAATCCTGGCCAGCCGGTTCCGCCTATTTCTGACACCTATCCATATGGCGGAGTATAAACGGAATCATATTATCCTGGCGTGCTGTATTCTCCATAACTTTTTAAGGAAACATTCGGCCAACTATGCTGGCTCAGTTGGGCCTGAGGCCGGAGTGATACCTGAAACACTGATGGCGCTTAAAAGCGGCCATCCTGGCTTGCCCTCCCTGAGTGCCCGTGATGTCCGGTTACGATACCTGGAGTTCTTTGCGGATAGGGGGGCCATCAATATGCCTTCAAATTTGTGAAGCCTTTTTCCAATAAAAAAGCAAAAAAAAGAAATTCTTTGTGGACATTTACTGCTTGTATTTGTTTTAGCTGACCCTGACAGCAATGTGGGGAGTCCTAAAAATAGCGTGATTGTGTAGCCTTATACAAAGCACTGTTGGCTGTTATTTACTAAAGGCGTATACACTTTTTATACTGCAAGTGCTCTTGAAACTGCAATGAAAATGCTCTAGTAGTGCAAAGAGGATTTGCCCTTAGGAAATAACCCCCATTTTCTCAGAAAACAGCAATTACATCACCCCAAAAGTGTGTAATCCACACATTCTTGATTAACAAACTTTTTTATACCTGCACAATCACATGTGCATTTACCAAAGGTTTTTCAAACAAACCAACATGTTTGTTGTATAACAATTTTTGGGGTGGCATTATCAAAAATAGAAATGTCCATTTACGATAAAACAGGCCTGTGTAAAACCAACAAGAAAGACAAAAAACTTGAACTTACAAAGTTCACATATGGTAAAACTTGAAGGCAATATCAGACATGAGTATTTAGGAACTGTGTTTGATATTGCGTTCAGATGGGGTCAAATCACCCCTTGAAAAGCCAAATTTGGAAGATGCACAGCAATTTACGAATGTCAACATGTGCTAGCTGCCATCACGGGGGATCAAGGGACGTGTTTTGTGGGAGCAAGCCCTTCCTCTCAACTACTTTTATATTGAGGAAGGTGTTGCACCCCCAAAACGCGTCCATTGATCTCCCGTGATGGCAGATAGCACATGTTGGCACACTGTGTGCATCCTCCAAATTAGGCTTTTCGAAACACTGCTAAAATATTTAAAACATTGTACCACACAAAAAAAAGTGATTTTGTGGGGTTTTAAATTTGCCCCAAAACATCAATGATGGTATTATTTTTTTGAATCACATCATTGATTTTTTTCTGGATGTTTTCCAGTTCTAAATTACACCCCATGATCTCCCCGATCAGGATCTGGGCACTTTCCTATGCGAAAGGATCTCGATCCCTAACATCACGATCACCTAAAAAGAGAGAAACCAAACAAAAACAGGTATCAAAAATCTGCGGCCATCCATCTCTTACCTGAGCCTGTGGTCACAGACACTCACCTGTTGTGGTGCCAATTTCCACCACATCTTCTTCCTCCTCCTGCTCCGCTTGTGTTTGGGGTATTTCACCTTCTTCCATAGGTGGGGGGTCTCTGGTCTCCTCGGATGAGGGGTGTCCTCCGAGTCTTTTCTCCCCTATGTAAAACAAAAATGGTATAATTAGCACACAGATATTTGATGGCAGAACTATAAATAGGAAACATTGCTTGGAAGTGGGGTACAATTGTCAATTTTATCAGAGTTCCAAGATGTTGCTTTTTTATTGGCCTTTGTCAAGCTGCAATACTTTACCTGTTTAGTATAAGCTTCACAGATGGAGACCCCCCTATAGTATACACTGGAGCACCTGTGTGGCCCCCCTAATAAAAATGGTGTTCTTGTGTCCCACACTAGTGCTCCAGTGTCCAGATGTGAAAACAGCTGCTCAGTGTCCTCTCCTTACACAGAATCTAGTTTGCATTTCATTCTAGTAACTGTCAAGTCTGTAGTGTGAGGCCGGGTTGCTGAGAGGGCGCCCCTTGTGGCTGAGTGCAGCGCATCCCTGGATTTGGGTACAGGGAATGCGATGCACAGAGGTGCATGGGTTGCCAGGGATACTGCAAGCTGGCTGGTTGGCTGTAAGTAGCTAGAGTGCATTGTGGCAGCCGTGCGGAGAGAAGTCTTGAACGGTAACAGCAGGGTAAACCAGGAACAGGGTCCGCAGCCAGGCCAGGGGTCAGATACCAAAAGACAGTCCGAGAGAGGTACAGGAACAAGCCAGGTCATACACAGAGGGCAGAAGATCGGAGAGTAGTCAGCCAAGCCGGGGTCAGAGCGAGGAGATAAACGGGAACACAGGTCAAGCCGAGCAGAGATCAAGCAGGGGTCTTCAGAGTATACAAGGCACTGGAACACAGGAGCTGTTTGATAATCCAGCAAACTGCAAGTGTCAGTGGCAGGTTTAAATAGGCCGGGGGGTGTTCCCACAAGATCAGGGCGTGCTCACTAGACTTGCCTGCCACCATGACGGTTACTGGTGGAATTGCCCACAACATGGCCATTTCCCTGACAGTGCCCCCCCCAAGGGGCAACCTCCGGATGCCCAACCGGGCCCATCTTTCGGGGTAATGAACTCGGATTCTCTGCAAAAGTCTAGGAGCATGTATATTGGCTGCAGGTTCCCAAGAACTTTCTTCTGCTGGGTAACCCTTCCATTTTATAAGAAATTGAATGATCCTACCTCTCCGGCAGCAGTCCAGGATGGCCTCAACTTCATACTCTGTTTCATCTCCCACAGAAACTGGAGGCGGAGGATCTTCTTTCCTTCCTGAAAAAGGACTAGAGATAACAGCTTTAAGTAAGGAGATATGAAACACAGGGTGCACTTTATAAGAACTCGGGAGTGACAGTTCAAAAGCCACTGGATTAATCTCCCGTCTAATCTTGAATGGGCCAATAAATCTTGGTCCCAACTTCCGGGAGGGACAAGGAAGTTTAATATTTGCCGAGGAGAGCCAAACCTCATCTCCAACCTTAAAGCTAGGGCTCTCCCCCCTCTTTTTGTCATACTGTTCCTTGTAGTCCTCTTGGGCCTTTTGCATGGTTAACCGGAGAGTTTGAAAGTTAGTCTGAATGGTTTTCATCCTATCTTGAACTGCTGGAACTGAGGTCTCTGGAATGACATTAGGTAGAAATGAAGGATGGAACCCATAGTTGGCCCAAAACGGTGATTGATCGGTGGTTGAGTGTACTGAGTTATTGTATGTGAACTCCGCACAGGAGAGTAACAAGGACCAGTCATCCTGGGAAGTGGAGCAAAAACAGCGTAAATATTGTTCTAAGGTCTGATTAGTCCTTTCAGTCTGACCGTTGCTCTGGGGGTGATAGGCAGAGGATAGGCAAACTTCAAGAGACAAAACTTTGCAGAGCTCTTTCCAAAATCGGGAAGTAAATTGGACCCCTCTATCCGACACAATGCTGTCAGGAAGGCCGTGAAGTCTGACTATCTCTCTTATGAAGACCTTTGCTGTGTCTGCAGCGGAAGGAGTACCTATCATAGGCACGAAGTGTGACATCTTGGACAGACGGTCTACAACAACTAGAATCGTTGTGAATCTTTCAGAGGGTGGCAGCTCTACTATGAAGTCATAGATATATTCCTCCATGGTTGTTCTGGTACCGGCAAAGGACATAGCAGACCCCAAGACTTAATGTTGGACCCCTTGTTTCGCTGGCAGGTAGTGCAGGAGCTTACATACTTTTTGCAATCAGTTTTCAAGGTAGGCCACCAAAAGGATCGCTGAATAAGATCAATAGTTTTCCGTACACCGAAGTGGCCAGCAAGTTGATGATCATGTAAAGTTTGTAAGACCTGGATTCTGGCTTGTTGTGGGACAAAGATCCTCTCCTGATACCAGAGATACCCCCCCTGGCTTCTTAAAGAGGAAGTCTCTGGTTCCTGGCATTGGAGGGAGGCCTGTTTAAGAGAAGAGCTTAGATCATGTTGAATCAAAAGAAAGTTCTGTGGAGACAAGATCGTACTGGATGTTGTTTCTTCTGGGGTATCAGGAAACATTCGGGATAAAGCATCGGCCTTGCCATTCTTGGAGCCAGGGCAGTAGGTGATGTGAAAGTTGAATCGTGAAAAGAACAGAGCCCAGCGAGCTTGACGGGGTCTCAGGCGTTTGGCAGTGAGGAGGTACTCGAGGTTTCTGTGATCGGTGAATATCATTATTGGGTGCGTGGCTCCCTCAAGAAGGTATCTCCACTCTTCTAAGGCTGTCTTAATGGCCAGAAGCTCACGATCACCTACGTCGTAATTCCTCTTGGCCTGGCTCATTTTCCGGGAGGAGAAGGCCACAGGGTGAAGCAGAGACTTGGGTCCCAGGCGCTGTGAAAGTACTGCTCCTGTAGCTACCTCTGAGGCATCGACCTCTAAAATATAGGGCAGGGCAGGATCAGGGTGTCGAAGAATTGGTGCAGAAGTAAACTAAGACTTCAGTTTCTCAAAGGCATATTGGGCTTCGGAGGACCACAGGAAGCGAACATGTAGGCGGGTTACTTGGGTTATGGGCGAGATGATGGAAGAAAAGTTCCTTATAAACCTTCTATAGAAGTTTGCAAACCCTACAAACCTTTGTACACCCTTCTTGTCTGACGGAGTTGGCCAGTCTAGGATTTCCTGCACTTTCTGTGGATCCATAGCTACACCACGAGTAGAGATGATGAGCCCTAGGAATTGTTTGGATTTCTTTTCAAATTCACATTTTTCTGCTTTTGCGTAAAGTCCGTGTTTTCTTAGTGTTAGTAAAACTGTCTTTACGTGAGTCCGATGGAGCTCCAAGGTGGTTGAGAAGATAAGGATGTCATCCAGATAGATGATGACGAAGTAGTCAAGATATTCCCGGAAGATGTTGTTTACGAAGTGCTGGAAAGTAGCCGGGCATTACAGAGCCCAAACGGCATCACCAGTTACTCAAAGTGCCCGAACCTCGTTCTGAATGCCGTCTTCCACTCATCGCCCTCACGGATGCGAACAAGGTTGTAGGCACCCCGGAGGTCGAGTTTCGTGAACACTTGGGCTGAACGAAGTCTCTGGAAGAGTTCAGGGACCAGTGGGAGTGGATATCGGTTCTTTATGGTGATTTTATTTAATTCCCTATAGTTCACACATGGTCTTAGAGTCTTATCTTTTTTTCGACAAAGAAAATGCCGGCACCGGCAGGAGAAGAAGAAGGTTGGATGAAGCCCTTTGCCAAATTTTCGTCTATGTACTGTCGTAGTATCCCCAATTCCACTTCAGAGAGGGGGAATATACGTCCAAATGGAACTTCGGCCCCTGGAAGCAGCACAATCATATGGCCGATGTGGTGGTAGAACATCGGCCTTTCTCTTATCAAAAACGTCCAGGAATTCATGGTACGCCCGGGGTACATCCTGATTAGCGGAGGATACCGACTGGACTGTCAGACAACTGGTGGTATCTCTGGATGAAGGGATGTGGCAATGTTGTTGGCAATAGGGAGAAGTGAACAGGACTTCCTTCTTGATCCAATCGATCTGGGGGTTATGGGCTTGGAGCCATGGGATACCCAAGATAATTGGAGACATAGGTGAACTCAAAACGTCAAAACGTATGAATTCCCGATGGCCATCGGGAGAGGTAATAAGGAGAGGAGAAGTCTCTTGAGTAACAAGGCCGGAGTTAGGTAGGGTGCTATCTGCTAAACGGACTTCCAGACCCCATTTCTTGTGGAGGAGGGGCAACCTAAGGTTCCTTGCCAGGTTCAAGTCCATGAAGCAACTGCATGCTCCAGAGTCGATTATAGCCTGGAGCCGGATCTCTTCTTCTCCCAACTGCAGTGAAATGGGAAAGGACGAGTTGTGAGGGAGAAGTCCCTGAAACCTGGAAATATGCTGGAGAGTAGGTAGGTGGCTTCTTGAACTTCCTGGGACAGTCGCATAGAAAATGTCTATTTCCTCCACAATAGAGGCAGACATTGGCTAGGACACGACGACGTCTTTCATCAGGAGTTAGTGCGGAATGTAACAGGCCAATCTGCTTGGGAACTGATCCAAAGGTGGGTGTACTGGCGGGTCTGCAGATTCGTGATCGTTCGGACTGTCTCTCCCGCAAACGTCAATCCAGTTGGATGGATAATTGGATGAGACCCTCGAGTGTAGTGGGAATCTCGATCCTGGCCAACTCGTCCTTGAGGGATTCGGAGAGTCCTAGGTGGAACTGGTGTAGTAAAGCTGCCTCATTCCAGGCTGTGTCTGCGGACCACCGCCGGAAGTCCAGGGTATAGTCCTCTACTGGTCGCCTACCCTGCTGCAGAGAGTGCAGAGCGGCTTCAGCGGTGTCAGTACGCTGAGGATCCTCGTAAAGTTGTGCCATAGCTGCCAGGAATGCGTCCACCGTGCAAATGACTGGAATCTTTTGTTCCTATAAGTTATGGGCCCAGGCCTGAGGTTCATCGGACAGCAAAGAGATGAGGAACCCAACTTTAACAGTCTCTAAAGCAAAAGTCCGGGGTTGCAAGGCTAGGTACAATAGGCAGACAGTCTTGAAGGATCTGAACTTTTTCCGGTCTCTGGAGAATCGCTCCAGAATGGGAACTCAGGGTTCTGGAGGCGGGAACATCATCAAGGGAGCCACAGAGGATTGTTCGTGAGCAGATGACTCTGACAGGTTTTGCAATTTATCCGTTAGTTGATGATAACCTTCCTGTAATTTCTGAACTGCTTGGGTCAGAGTGGTGGCTTGTTGGCACAAAGTCTCTAATGGGGATGCACCTCCACTGGCCTCAGTCATGGCTGGATTATACTGTCAAGTCTGTAGTGTGAGGCCGGGTTGCTGAGAGGACGCCCCTTGCGGCTGAGTGCAGCGCGTCCCTGGATTTGGGTACAGGGAATACGATGCACAGAGGTGCATGGGTTGCCAGGGATACTGCAAGCTGGCTGGTTGGCTGTAAGTAGCTAGAGCGCGTTGTGGCAGCCGTGCGGAGAGAAGTCTTGAACGGTAACAGCAGGGTAAACCAGGAACATGGTCCGCAGCCAGGCCAGGGGTCAGATACCAAAAGACAGCCCGAGAGAGGTACAGGAACAAGCCGAGTCATACACAGAGGGCATAAGATCGGAGAGTAGTCAGCCAAGCCGGGGTCAGAGCGAGGAGATAAACAGGAACACAGGTCAAGCCGAGCAGAGATCAAGCAGGGGTCTTCAGAGTATACAAGGCACAGGTACACAGGAGCTGTTTGATAATCCAGCAAACTGCAAGTGTCAGTGGCAGGTTTAAATAGGCTGGGGGGGTGTTCCCACAAGATCAGGGCGTGCTCACTAGACTTGCCTGCCACCATGACGATTACTGGCGGAATTGCCCAAAACACGGCCAATTCCCTGACAGTAACAAACCCATCTGCACAACCAAATATTTTGCATCCAAGTAGGCCCAAAAAAATGTGGGAAAATGCATATGGCCTAAACAATGGTGTTTTAGAGGGGCAAAAAAAATGTTTGATACGAACGAATAATGGGCCCATGAACATTAAAATTGACATTTGAAACTGTACAATTAAGAAAAGCATATGGAGCAGCACGAACGTAAGAAAGACAAAAAGAATAGGAACACAGCACAACTACTTACTTTTTTGCAGCACTCTCCGGATCTTTCGGTACTGCTCGGGCTCTCTTAATTTGAGGTCCGACCACCTGAGCTGATCTTTTGATCGTCGTACCCCGAAATTCCTGTGCAGACTTTTGACCACTTTCGCCATGATCTTGGCCTTTCTGATATTGGGGTTGGGGTAAGGCCCATACTTTCCATTATAGTCGGCCTTCTTCAGGATGTCCACCATCTCCAACATCTCCCCAAAGGACATATTTGTGGCCTTAAATCTTCTCCTTCTGGATCGGGACGTTTCTATCTCCGGGCTTTCCTCCGCCTCCTCCTCGTTGCTATAATTAGCACGCACCTGCTGTGACTCCGCCATGTGCTCTTCCCCCACTGCGCCGAATGAAAAGGGGCGGGGAATAGACTAGAAAGAACGTCAGGGGCGGGTGGAGTTACACGCATGCGCAGTGTATATAAAGCGTAACACACGTACGTATTACGTACGATCTGTGAGCGGAGGAAGGAGCATTGGACGCGCCGATTGTAAGAACGAAGGTAAGAGACTTACTTGTGCCTATACTGCTTCTAGATTGAGGCCTATATTGTAACAAGATTAGGAGAGTTTTGTCTGACATTAGGCTTTGTCTTGTGTTGTGTCTTTCAGTGAACATGGATATCTTAGTTAAAGATAATGACTTCATGTCACTATTCATTGATATGTTAAGGGAGCTGCCATGTCTGTGGGAGATCAACCACCCACATTACAAGAACCAAACAAAGAGGAAGGCAGCACTGGATCAATTGTTGGAAATTGTGAAGCAGGTGATCCCTACGGCAGACATCACATATTTGAAGATCTTAATTGGTGGCCTGAGGAGCACATATGTAAGGGAGCACCAGAAAGTCCTGGATTCGCAGAGATCCGGAGCAGCAGATGACATCTATGTCCCCAGGATGTGGTACTATGACAGGCTGCATTTTCTGGCAGGCCAGACTGAATCCAAGCCATCCCCTTCCACGCTTCCTTCCCCCCCGGTTGAGGCTTCTGACGCCCAACCTGGGCCTTCCAGGCAGCAACATGTGGAGGAGCCCAGATTGAGCCAGGTATAGCATTCCTCTAAATATTTCTGCTTGTCCAATCAATGATGTTAACTAGATGTTAGTTTGGAGTACTAATTTAGGATTGTGATTGATGAAGCAAAAACTAAAACCATGTCCCTTTTTCATACACAGGGAAGTCACAGCCAGGAGGTGGCCGGGCCGAGCCGGCTGCCTGATATGCCGGTCTCTCCACTCCCCCTGGAAAGAGAAAGTGGCAGGAGGAGGAGTGCCCTAGAGGAGGCTGCCAGATGACTCTTTTGGAGGGCTACAGAGGTCCTGGGAGCACCACACACCGTGGAGGAGGACATTGCTGCCACCATTGCCTCTAAAATGCAGAGGATGGAGGAGGGACAACAACTCATGTGTGAGTCGCTCATATTGGAGGCTCTTAATAAAGGTATGAGGGGCATCTTAGACACACCTTTGCAAACTCATAGATGGTCCTTCTCCTCCTCCTGCAGGTCCTCCTCCTCCTTCTCCTCCAGGTCCTCCCAGTCCTCCTCCTCCTCCAGGTCCTACTCCTCCTCCAGGTCCTACTCCTCCTCCTGCCACATCTCCAACAGCACAGCCACAGCCAGGAAGGAAGCGTGGAAGTAAGACCAGAAAGTGAGGACCCTGGATCAAGTCTGGTTGGCCAAAAGATGCAGCCTCTTGTGGTACCACAGCCTGGGGACACAGATGTCATCTGCTGCTTTCCGGATCTCTGTGAATTCTGAACCAGACTGCCCTCCCTTACATATGGACTCCTCAGGCCACCAATTTTGATGTTCAAGAATTGATGTCTGCCCTGGGGGTCCCAGGCTTCGCTACTTTCTCCTGTTGATCCAGTGTTGCCTCCCTCTTTGTTTGGTTCTGAGTAGGGATGAGCTTCGAGTTCGAGTCGAACTCATGTTCTACTCGAACACTGGCTGTTCGCAAGTTCGCCGAACAGCGAACAATTTGGGGTGTTCGCGGCAAATTCAAATGCCGCGGAACACCCTTTAAAAGTCTATGGGAGAAATCAAAAGTGCTCATTTTAAAGGCTTATATGCAAGTTATTGTCATAAAAAGTGTTTGGGGACCTGGGTCCTGCCCCAGGGGACATGGATCAATGCAAAAAAAAGTTTTAAAAACGGACGTTTTTTCAGGAACAGTGATTTTATTAATGCTTAAAGTCAAACAATAAAAGTGTAATATCCCTTTAAATTTCGTACCTGGGGGGTGTCTATAGTATGCCTGTAAAGGGGCGCATGTTTCCTGTGTTTAGAACAGTCTGACAGCAAAATGACATTTTGAAGAAAAAAACACATTTAAAACTACCCGCGGCTATTGCATTGCCGACAATACACATAGAAGATCATTGATAAAAACGGCATGGGAATTCCCCACAGGGCAACCCCGAACCAAAAAAAAAAAAAGATGTGGGGGTCCCCCTAAATTCCATACAAGGCCCTTCAGGTCTGGTATGGATATTAAGGGGAACCCCAGCCAAAATTTTAAAAAAAAATGGACGTGGGGTCCCCCCAAAAATCCATACCAGACCCTTATCCGAGCACGCAACCTGGCAGGCCGCAGGAAAAGAGGGGGGGACGAGAGTGCGGCCCCCCCCCTCCTGAACCGTACCAGGCCACATGCCCTCAACATTGGGAGGGTGCTTTGGGGTAGCCCCCCAAAACACCTTGTCCCCATGTTGATGAAGACAAGGGCCTCATCCCCACAACCCTGGCCGGTGGTTGTGGGGGTCTGCGGGCGGGGGGCTTATCGGAATCTGGAAGCCCCCTTTAACAAGGGGACCCCCAGATCCCGGCCCCCCCCCTGTGTGAAATGGTAAGGGGGTACTTACCCCTACCATTTCACTAAAAAACTGTCAAAAATGTTAAAAATGACAAGAGACAGTTTTTGACAATTCCTTTATTTAAATACTTCTTCTTTCTTCTATCTTCCTTCATCTTCTGGTTCTTCTGGCCCTTCTGGTTCTTCCTCCGGCGTTCTCGTCCAGCATCTCCTCTGCGGCGTCTTCTATCTTCTTCTCCTCGGGCCGCTCCGCACCCATGGCATGAGGGGGGAGGCTCCCGCTCTTCTCTTCATCTTCTTCATCTTCTTCTTCTTCTTCATCTTTTCTTCCTTCTTCTCTTCTTCATTTCTTCTCCGGGCCGCTCCGCAGCCATGCTGGCATGGTGGGAGGCTCCCGCTGTGTGACGGCGTCTCTTCGTCTGACGGTTCTTAAATAACGGGGGGCGGGGCCATCCGGTGACCCCGCCCCCCTCTGACGCACGGTGACTTGACGGGACTTCCCTGTGACGTCACGGGGAATGCCACAGGGAAGTCCCGTCATGTCCCGTGCGTCAGAGGGGGGCGGGGTCACCGGCTGGCCCCGCCCCCCGTTATTTAAGAACCGTCAGACGAAGAGACGCCGTCACACAGCGGGAGCCTCCCACCATGCCAGCATGGCTGCGGAGCGGCCCGGAGAAGAAATGAAGAAGAGAAGAAGGAAGAAGAGAAGAAGAAGAAGATGAAGAAGAAGATGAAGAAGAGAAGAAGATGAAGAGAAGAGCGGGAGCCTCCCCCCCCATGCCATGGGTGCGGAGCGGCCCGAGGAGAAGAAGATAGAAGACGCCACGGAGGAGATGCTGGACGAGAACGCCGGAGGAAGAACCAAAAGAGCCAGAAGAACCAGAAGAAGATGAAGGAAGAAAGAAGAAGCATTTAAATAAAGGAATTGTCAAAAACTGTCTCTTGTCATTTTTAACATTTTTGTACCCCCTTACCTTACCCCCTTACCATTTCACACAGGGGGGGGCCGGGATCTGGGGGTCCCCTTGTTAAAGGGGGCTTCCAGATTCCGATAAGCCCCCCGCCCGCAGACCCCCACAACCACCGGCCAGGGTTGTGGGGATGAGGCCCTTGTCTTCATCAACATGGGGACAAGGTGTTTTGGGGGTCTACCCCAAAGCACCCTCCCAATGTTGAGGGCATGTGGCCTGGTACGGTTCAGGAGGGGGGGGGCCGCACTCTCATCCCCCCCTCTTTTCCTGCGGCCTGCCAGGTTGCGTGCTCGGATAAGGGTCTGGTATGGATTTTTGGGGGGACCCCACGCCGTTTTTTTTTTTTTTTTGGCGCGGGGTTCCCCTTTAAATCCATACCAGACCTGAAGGGTCTGGTATGGAATTTAGGGGGAACCCCACGTCAATTTTTTTTTTAAATTTTGGCTGGGGTTCCCCTTAATATCCATACCAGACCTGAAGGGCCTGGTATGGAATTTAGGGGGACTCCCACATCATTTTTTTTTTTTAATTTTGGTTCGGGGTTGCCCTGTGGGGAATTCCCATGCCGTTTTTATCAATGAACTTCTATGTGTATTGTCGGCAATGCAATAGCCGCGGTAGTTTTAAATGTGTTTTTTCCTTCAAAATGTCATTTTGCTGTCAGACTGTTCTAAACACGGGAAACATGCGCCCCTTTACAGGCATACTATAGACACCCCCCAGGTATGAAATTTAAAGGGATATTACACTTTTATTGTTTGACTTTAAGCATTATTAAAATCACTGCTCCTGAAAAAACGGCCGTTTTTAAAACTTTTTTTTGCATTGATTCATGTCCCCTGGGGCAGGACCCAGGTCCCCAAACACTTTTAATGACAATAACTTGCATATTAGCCTTTAAAATTAGCACTTTTGATTATTCATGTTCGCGTGTTCGAACAAATTTTTTTCCTGTTCGCATGTTCTGGTGCGAACCGAACAGGGGGGTGTTCGGCTCATCCCTGGTTCTGAGCCCTTAATAAAGGATTTTTTGTTTGAATTATACTTGCCTATGTGTGTTTTACTTCAAAAAGGACAGTTGGTTTGTGAGGATTCAGGTACATTTCACAAATACAATGTGAAATTAACAAGGGCACCAACAACAAACAATCTCCTTGAGATTAAATAATATAAGATATCAATGGTATTGTGGTAACTTGACACACAAAACACACACAAAAATAGTCTGGAGTAAAACTAAAAACAACATTAAACAAAGATCAGCCTTGGAAAAAATACAAACATAAAATCTAAACCAAAAATGGCTTAAAATTTAAAAAAAAAAACTAAAAAAAAACCATTGTGTCAGATGTGACAAATAACAATATATTCAGGGAATCCCAATAAAAAAACAAAAAAATAAGTTTGTGAGAAGTGTGTGTGAATATGAGCAGCAAAACTACTTAATTCTTCTCACATTATAAAGAAGAGAGTGCGCTGTATTAAACCATTTTTAACATTGCAGCGTGACGAAAGTGCTAAGTTTACCAGAACGAGCTGTTCCGTGTCGGAATTTCTTCTGAGCATGCGTGGCACTTTGTGCATCGGAACAGGCCACACACGGTCGGAATTGACGCGATCGGATTTTGTTGTCGGAAAATTTTATCTCCTGCTCTCAAACTTTGTGTGTCGGAAAATCCGATGGAAAATGTCCAATGGAGCCCACAATAAATTTCCGACAACACGCTCTGATCGGACATTTTCCATTGGAAAATCCGACCGTGTGTACGGGGCATTAGAATTTAACCGGGCACTCCCTTTATTTAGTACCTCAGGGGAGCTCTTGTGTACCCTTGATGACACAGAGGATCCACACCAATCTGTGATAGCAGCAAAATATATAAATATATTTAATTTTCTTTTTCTCTAATGATTTTTTAAGCAGCATAATGTGAATGTCCAAATGAAATGTTGACATTGTTTTCACCAGAACCTGCGAACGGACCGAAAGTTTGCACGAACTTTAGAACCCCATTAAATTCTATGGGACTCGAACATTCAAAATCAAAAGTGCTAATTTTAAAGGCTAATATGCAAGTTATTTTCCTAAAAAGGGTTTGGGGACCCGGGTCCTGCCCCAGGGGAAATGCATCAATGCAAAAAAAAGTTTTAAAAACAGACGTTTTTTCAGGAGCAGTGATTTTAATGATGCTTAAAGTGAAAAAAAAGTGAAATATTCCTTTAAATATACCTGGGGGGTGTCTATAGTATGCCTGTAAAGTGGCGCATGTTTCCCATGCTTAGAACAGTCCCTGCACAAAATGACATTTTTAAAGGAATAAAAGTCATTTAAAACTGCTTGCGGCTTTTATGTAATGTCGGGTCCCGGCAATATGAATGAAATTCAGTGAGACAAACGGCATGGGTACCCCCCCCAGTCCATTACCAGGCCCTTTACTTCTTGTATGGATATTAAGGGGAACCCCGCAGCCAAATTTAAAAAAAGGAAAGGCGTGTGGCCCCCAGGCCCTATATACTCTGAACAGCAGTATACAGGCAGTGCAAACAAGACAGGGACTGTAGGTTTGTTGTTAAGTAGAATCTGTTTGTAATTTTGAACTGGTACATTTTTAAAGTCTAGCTCCAGCCAAAAAATCTATTTTTAAGCTTTTTGGAAAACATAGGAAGGGTTATCACCCCTGTAACATTTGTTTTGCTGTCTGTGCAACTCTTCAGAAGATTTCACTTCACTTTCTGTCCCAATGACAAATGTTTTTTGAAAATTTGGGGTTTTTAGTGAAACAAGGATTGGTGATAAAGCATCATTGAAGAGGAGACACGTTTTTCCCATATTAACTTTTACAGGAGAGAGTTTCCCTTCCTAGGGGTAGATTTCATCTCACTTCCTGTTGTCTCCTTCCGTTTGCAAGTAGGAGTCATTTGTAAGTTGGATGTTTGAAAGATGCTATAGTTGGAGCGCAGGAATGAGCCCTAAGGCTAAGTATTGCATCAAAAATTGTAATTACACACCCCTGTTAAACAGGGGCTGAAAAATTGGGCCTTGGGCACTGGTACTGGTGCCACAACACTGCAACCCCTCACAGATACTCTAGTTGGAGTGCAGGAATGAGCCCTGCTGCAAAGTATTGCATCAAAAATTGTAATTACACGCCCCAGTTAAACAGGGGCTGAAAAATTGGGCTTTGGGCATTGGTGCTGATGCCACAACACTGCAACCCCTCACAGATACTATAGTTAGAGTGCAGGAATGAGCTCTGCTGCAAAGTATTGCATCAAAAATTGTAATTACACACCCCTGTTAAACAGGGGCTGAAAAATTGGGCCTTGGGCATTGGTGCTGGTGCCACAACAGTGCAACCCCTCACAGATACTCTAGTTGGAGCGCAGGATTGATCCCTGCTGAAAAGTATTGCATCAAAACTTGTAATTACATGTCCCTGTTAAACAGGGGCAGAAAAATTGCCACAACACTGCAACCCCTCACAGATGCTATAGTTGGAGCGCAGAAATGAGCCCTGCTGCAAAGTATTGCATCAAAAATTGTAATTATATGCCCCTGTTAAACAGGGGCTTAAAGATTGGGCCTTGGGCACTGGTGCTGGTGCCACAACACTGCAACCCCTCACAGAGGGGTATGTATCTGGTGGCGCCCAGAACCAAAAATGTTCTTACAAGCTATCAGCATGAAAATTGAGGAGGAAGAGGATTGTCACTCAGCATAACACGATAGCCACTTAGCATCAGCATAGGCAGTCTTGAAGGGATCTGACATTAAAAAAAATAAATCAGTTACATCAGCATCAGGTGCTTGGTAGCTGGTGATCCAAGACTGATTCATTTTTATGAAGATCAGCCGATCAACCGATTCGGTGGACAGGCTCACCCTGTGATCGGTTACAAAGCCTCCAGCAGCACTGAATGTGCGTTCCAAAAGAACGCTGGATGCAGGACAGGCCAGTAGCTCAATTGCCTACTGTGCAAGCTCTGGCCAGTGATCCATCCTCAAGACCCAGTAACCCAGAGGATTTTCAGTGGGAAAGGTGTCCAAGTCTGATCTTGCCCCTAGGTAATCCTGCACCATGTGAATCAGACGCTGACGATGGTTGCTGGAACCGATCAGACCTTGGGGCTGCGGACTAAAAAATTGTCTGAACGCATCAGTCAGACGGCCACCTTCTCCACCTCTCCTTCTGTGACTGACCGAAGCCTCAGAAACACGTTGTCCAGGAGGACCAGGAAACTGTAACCTCCCAGGCTCTGGAAACGCATTGCACAAACCTTTCTGCAAGGCCTCCCGAAGATGTTTCATCCTCTGCTCCCTCACGCGACGGCATGATAAGGTCTACAACCTTACCCTTGTAACATGGATCAAGGAGGGTTGCCAGCCAGTAATGATCCCTTCCCTTGATACCACGAATACGAGGATCCTTACACAGGCTTTGCAGGATCAGGGAGGCCATGCAACGTAGGTTTGCTGAGGCATTCGGTCCAGAGTCCTCTGGGTAACCAAGGATGACATGATCCGCAGCCACCTCCTCCCAGCCACGTACAAGTCCATGGGTTTCTTTGGACTGTAAATGATCCCTTAAAGACTGCTGCTGATGCTGAGTGCCAGGCTCCTTCTCCATGCTGATACAATCCTCCTCCTCGCCCTCTTCCTGTGTGATCGGCGGGCACGCAGGAACACTGTCTGAATAAAGGGGGCCTTGAAAGTTAGGAAGTCCTCCTCTTCCTCCCTCTGTTCTGCCTCAAGTGCCCTGTCCATTATTCTATGCAGAGTGTGCTCCAACAGGTGGACAAGAGGGACAGTGTTATTGATACATGCACTGTCACTGCTCACCATCCTCGTGGCCTCCTCAAATGGTGACAGGACAGTGCATGCATCCATGATCATAGCCCACTGGTGTGGGGAAAAAAACAAGTTTCCCTGACCCTGTCCTGGTGCCATAGTCGCATAGGTACTCATTGATGGCCCTCTGCTGCATGTGCAGCCGCTGCAGCATGGCCAAAGTTAAGTTCCACATGGTAGGCATGTCACAGATTAGGTGGTTCTTGGGCAGGTTAAATTCCTTTTGGAGGTTAGCCAGCTGAGCACTGGCATTATATGACCTGCAGAAATGCACACAGAGTTTCCTGGCCTGCCTCAGGACATCCTGTAAGCCCGGGTACCTGCCCAAGAACCGCTGCACCACCAAGTTAAGGACGTGAGCCAAACAGGGCACATGGGTCAGTTGTCCCTGTCAGAGGGCAGAGAGGAGGTTGGTGCCATTGTCTCAAACCACCATACCTGGCTTAAGCTGGCGTGGCGTCAACCACCTCTGAACCTGCCCCTGCAGAGCTGACAGAATCTCTACCCCAGTGTGGCTCCTGTCCCCCAAGCACACCAGCTCAAGCATCGCATGGCATCTTTTTGCCTGCGTGCTTGCATAGCCCCTTGATTGCCTACGGAGCACCGCTGGTTCTGAGGACAAATCAGCACAGGAAGAGGCCATGGAGAAAGAAGAAGAGGAGGGGGTGGAGGAGAGAGGTGTGTCAGAATCACCACTAGTGGAATTTTGGAGGCGTGGTGGAGGAACAACCTCCAACACTACTGCACCCTGTCCTGCATCCTTCCCAACTGCCAGAAGAGTCAGCCAGTACGCGGTGAAAGATAGGTAATGTCCCTGTCCATGCCTGCTGGACCATGAGTCAGCGGTAATATGCACCTTACCACTGAACGCCCTGTCCAGCGAGGCCAAGACATTGCCTTCCACATGCCGGTAGAGAGCCAGAATCGGCTTCCGTGAGAAAAAGTGGTGTTTGGGAACTTGCCACTGAGGAACTGAACATTCCACAAACTCACAAAAGTAGGCAGAGTCTACCAACTGAAAAGGCAGCATTTGAAGTGCTAGCAGTTTAGCCAAGCTAGCATTCAACCTCTGGGCATGTGGATGGCTGGGAGAGAACTTCTTTCTACGGTGCAGCAGCTGGGGCAGGGAAATTTGCCTGGTACAATCTGACGTCGGTGTAACAATAGCAGATTGCCCGCAAGTACTTGGCTGTGACACACCTAATTCTACACCTTCATTCCTCTCAGTGCAGGTCTTTGGTGTGGGTCTTTTAGGTACGCTTGCCAACGAACTGCAGGTCGACATGTGTCTGGCCAAGCACGTGGTACCCAAGCGGGTGATGTTTTGGCCACGCGAGATACGCTTGAGACATATGTTGCAAATTGCAGCGGTGGGATCTGATGTACTCGTCTCAAAAAAGGCCCACACCAAAGAACTTTTGGAATAATGTGCAGAGACAGCAGCGCCCTGCACATGCGGAGCTCTGCGGTGTGTGATGCAGTTGGTGTGCTGTCCTTAAGTTGGCCCCTGGAGGGCATCCTGCCTCATTAGATATGTGCCTCCTCCGCCTCCTCTCTCCTATCAGGCACCCACATGGAGTCAGTGACCTCATCATCCCCTCCCTCCTCATCACTGGAGCAAAGCTGGCAGTATGCTGCAGCTGGGGGAACATGACTGTCAGATTGCTGTCCTTCTTGGGCACCCCCTCTGTCTGGGCTCACGTTACTGCCTTCCTCTAGCTGGGTACCATCATCGGAACCTTAAAAGCTGGGGATCCTCCAGGAGCATGTACCCAACACTGTGGTCAAACAGTTCGGGGGATTCCTCAGGAGGACATGGTGGGGCTAGCGAAGGAGTGACTGATGCCATTAAGCCGAGGGAAGAGACCTCATTGGCAGCTGCTTTGCCAGACAAAGTACCCTGAGCCTGGGTAAGAGAGAGGATGAGGAGGATGAGGACGGCTTGGTCATCCACTCTACCAAGTCTTTCGCATGTTGCGGCTCAACATGGCCAGCTGCCGAAAAAAAAGAACAAGCATGTCCCACGGCCACATGCTGATGAGGATGCACCGTCTCCACGACCAGCACTGTTGCCTCTAGACACAGAGCCTGCTTGCCCTCTTTTATTGGCTTGTGACTGTCTGCCTCTCCTTGTTGGCCTTCCAGACATACTAATGACCTGCAGTTAGATGTAGCTGCACAAAGCTGGGATGTTTATATATACTGATACTGCATCTAGCAGAATCAACTTCCTGCCTGTAGTATTATTAGTATGAGAACACCAGCAATTTTCTTCAGGTAGCTTTAGGTGCACACTGTGCAGAGGACACAGTACACTAACTGTAAATACTGTAGCTGCCTGTCTTTGGTACTAAAAGGATCAGAACAACACCACCAATTTTCTTCAGGTAGCTTTAGGTGCACACTGTGCAGAGGGCACAGTACACCAACTGTAAATACTGCAGCTGCCTGCCTGTGGTATTAATAGGATCAGAACAACAGCAATTGTCTTCAGGTAGCTTTAGATGCACACTGTGCAGAGGACACAGTACACTAACTGTAAATACTGTAGCTGCCTGCGGTACTAATAGGATCAGAAGAACACCACCAATTTTCTTCAGGTAGCTTTAGGTAAACACTGTGCTAAGGACACAATACACTATCTGTAAATACTGTAACTGCCTGTCTTTGGTATTAATAGGATCAGAACACCACCAATTTTCTTCAGGTAGCTTTAAGTGCACACTGTGCAGAGGACACAGTACACTAACTGTAAATACTGTAGCTGCCTGCCTGTGGTACTAATAGGATCAGAACACCACCAATTTTCTTCAGGTAGCTTTAGGTGCACACTGTGCAGAGGACGCACTACACTAACTGTAAATACTGCAGCTGCCTGAGGTACTGATAGGATCAGAAGAACACCACCAATTTTCTTCAGGTAACTTTAGGTGCACACTGAGCACAGGACGCACTACACTAACTGTAAATACTGCAGATGCCTGCCTGTCGTAATAATAGGATCAGAACAACAGCAATTGTCTTCAGGTAGCTTTAGGTGCACACTGTGCAGAGGGCGCACTACACTAACTGTAAATACTGTAGCTGCCTGCGGTACTAATAGGATCAGAACAACACCACCAATTTTCTTCAGGTAGCTTTAGGTGCACACTGTGCAGAGGATGCGCTATACTAACTGTAAATACTGCAGCTGCCTGCGGTATTAAGAGGATCAAAAGAACACCACCAATTGTCTTCAGGTAGCTTTAGGTGCGCACTGTGCAGAGGATGCACTACACTAACTGTAAATACTGTAGCTGCCTGCGGTACTAATAGGATCAGAACAACACCACCAATTTTCTTCAGGTAGCTTTAGGTGCACACTGTGCAGAGGATGCGCTATACTAACTGTAAATACTGCAGCTGCCTGCGGTATTAAGAGGATCAAAAGAACACCACCAATTTTCTTCAGGTAGCTTTAGGTGCACACTGTGCAGAGGACACAGTACACTAACTGTAAATACTGCAGCTGCCTGCCTGTGGTATTAATAGGATCAGAACACCAGCAATTGTCTTTAGGTAGCTTTAGGTGCGCACTGTGCAGAGGATGCACTAAACTAACTGTAAATACTGCAGCTGCCTGAGGTACTGATAGGATCAGAAGAACACCACCAATTTTCTTCAGGTAACTTTAGGTGCACACTGTGCTGAGGACACAATACACTAACTGTAAATACTGTAGCTGCCTGTCTTTGGTATTAATAGGATCAGAACACCACCAATTTTCTTCAGGTAGCTTTAAGTGCACACTGTGCAGAGGACACAGTACACTAACTGTAAATACTGTAGCTGCCTGCCTGTGGTACTAATAGGATCAGAACACCACCAATTTTCTTCAGGTAGCTTCAGGTGCACACTGTGCAGAGGACGCACTACACTAACTGTAAATACTGCAGCTGCCTGAAGTACTGATAGGATCAGAAGAACACCACAAATTTTCTTCGGGTAACTTTAGGTGCACACTGAGCAGAGGACGCACTACACTAACTGTAAATACTGCAGATGCCTGCCTGTCGTAATAATAGGATCAGAACAACAGCAATTGTCTTCAGGTAGCTTTAGGTGCACACTGTGCAGAGGGCGCACTACACTAACTGTAAATACTGTAGTTGCCTGCGGTACTAATAGGATCAGAACAACACCACCAATTTTCTTCAGGTAGCTTTAGGTGCACACTGTGCAGAGGATGCGCTATACTAACTGTAAATACTGCAGCTGCCTGCGGTATTAAGAGGATCAGAAGAACACCACCAATTTTCTTCAGGTAGCTTTAGGTGCACACTGTGCAGAGGACGCACTACACTAACTGTAAATACTGCAGCTGCCTGCCTGTGGTATTAATAGGATCAGAACACCAGCAATTGTGTTCAGGTAGCTTTAGGTGCGCACTGTGCAGAGGACGCACTACGCTAACTGTAAATACTGCAGCTGCCTGAGGTACTGATAGGATCAGAAGAACACCTCCAATTTTCCTCAGGTAACTTTAGGTGCACACTGTGCTGAGGACACAATACACTAAGTGTAAATACTGTAGCTGCTTGTCTTTGATATTAACAGGATCAGAACACCACCAATTTTCTTCAGGTAGCTTTAGGTGCACACTGTGCAGAGGACGCACTACACTAACTGTAAATACT
Source organism: Lithobates clamitans (assembly GCA_037952925.1). Lineage (NCBI taxonomy): Eukaryota > Metazoa > Chordata > Amphibia > Anura > Ranidae > Lithobates > Lithobates clamitans. The sequence continues at coordinate 1,725,905 of JBBGZY010000929.1, forward strand.
GCAGCTGCCTGAGGTACTGATAGGATCAGAAGAACACCACCAATTTTCTTCAGGTAACTTTAGGTGCACACTGAGCAGAGGATGCACTACACTAACTGTAAATACTGCAGATGCCTGCCTGTCGTAATAATAGGATCAGAACAACAGCAATTGTCTTCAGGTTGCTTTAGGTGCACACTGTGCAGAGGGCGCACTACACTAACTGTAAATACTGTAGCTGCCTGCGGTACTAATAGGATCAGAACAACACCACCAATTTTCTTCAGGTAGCTTTAGGTGCACACTGTGCAGAGGATGCGCTATACTAACTGTAAATACTGCAGCTGCCTGCGGTATTAAGAGGATCAAAAGAACAACACCAATTTTCTTCAGGTAGCTTTAGGTGCACACTGTGCAGAGGACGCACTACACTAACTGTAAATACTGCAGCTGCCTGCCTGTGGTATTAATAGGATTAGAACACCAGCAATTGTCTTCAGGTAGCTTTAGGTGCGCACTGTGCAGAGGACGCACTACACTAACTGTAAATACTGCAGCTGCCTGAGGTACTGATAGGATCAGAAGAACACCACCAATTTTCTTCAGGTAACTTTAGGTGCACACTGTGCTGAGGACACAATACACTAACTGTAAATACTGTAGCTGCCTGTCTTTGGTATTAATAGGATCAGAACACCACCAATTTTCTTCAGGTAGCTTTAAGTGCACACTGTGCAGAGGACACAGTACACTAACTGTAAATACTGTAGCTGCCTGCCTGTGGTACTAATAGGATCAGAACACCACCAATTTTCTTCAGGTAGCTTTAGGTGCACACTGTGCAGAGGACGCACTACACTAACTGTAAATACTGCAGCTGCCTGAAGTACTGATAGGATCAGAACAACACCACCAATTTTCTTCAGGTAGCTTTAGGTGCACACTGTGCAGAGGATGCACTATACTAACTGTAAATACTGCAGCTGCCTGCAGTATTAAGAGGATCAGAAGAACACCACCAATTTTCTTCAGGTAGCTTTAGGTGCACACTGTGCAGAGGACGCACTACACTAACTGTAAATACTGCAGCTGCCTGCCTGTGGTATTAATAGGATCAGAACACCAGCAATTGTCTTCAGGTAGCTTTAGGTGCGCACTGTGCAGAGGACGCACTACACTAACTGTAAATACTGCAGCTGCCTGCGGTACTAATAGGATCAGAACAACACCACCAATTTTCTTCAGGTAGCTTTAGGTGCACACTGTGCAGAGGACGCACTACACTAACTGTAAATATTGCAGCTGCCTGCCTGTGGTATTAATAGGATCATAACACCAGCAATTGTCTTCAGGTAGCTTTAGGTGCGCACTGTGCAGAGGACGCACTACACTAATGCCCCGTACACACGGTCGGATTTTCCGACGGAAAATGTGTGATAGGACCTTGTTGTCGGAAATTCCGACCGTGTGTGGGCTCCATCACACATTTTCTATCGGATTTTCCGACACACAAAGTTTGAGAGCAGGCTATAAAATTTTCCGACAACAAAATCCGTTGTCGGAAATTCCGATCGTGTGTACACAAATCCGACGGACAAAGTGCCACGCATGCTCAGAATAAATAAAGAGATGAAAGCTATTGGCCACTGCCCTGTTTATAGTTCCGATGTACGTGTTTTACGTCACCGTGTTTAGAACGATCGGATTTTCCGACAACTTTGTGTGACCGTGTGTATGGAAGACAAGTTTGAGCCAACATCCGTCTGAAAAAATCCTAGGATTTTGTTGTCGAAATGTCCGATCAATGTCCGACCGTGTGTACGGGGCATAACTGTAAATACTGCAGCTGCCTGCGGTACTAATAGGATCAGAACAACACCAGAAATTTTCTTCAGGTAGCTTTAGGTGCACACTGTGTAGAGGATACACTACACTAACTGTAAATACTGTAGCTGCTTACCTGTGGTACTAATAGGATCAGAAGAACACCAGAAATTTTCTTCAGGTAGCTGTAAATACTGTAAAAACACCTGCCTGTCAGTAGGAAGAGAATAACAGGAACGGATCTAGCTAAACTGAATACAGTGTATATATATATATATATATACATACAACACCTAGGATGCATATATATATATATATATATATATATATATATATATATATATATATATATATATACACACAATACACTGTAAGTGCAGCTAACTGACTCGCCTGCCTACTCTATCTAACTTAAATCAAATGACACTGTCTCTCTTTCTATCTCTCTCTGCCACCGCAACACACTACACAAGGCCGCCACGCAGGCGACCTTATATAGTGTGGGGCATGTACTAAACCCCCTGAGCCATAATTGGCCAAAGCCACCCTGGCTTTGGTCAATTACAGCTCTTTGTGCAGACGGCGCTGTGATTGGCCAAGCATGCGGGTCATAGTGCATGCTTGGCCAATCATCAGCCAGCAATGCACTGCGATGCAACAGTGAATTATGGGCCGTGACGCACCACTAGAATTTGGCGCGAACGGCCCATAACATTCGCAATTCGACGAACGGTTGAACATGCGATGTTCGAGTTGAACATGGGTTTGACTCAAACTCGAAGCTCATCCCTACTGGTCAATAAATAAATGCATATAACTACAGCATGAACAATTAGCATGTCAGCATTATTTTAACCACTTCAGTTCTTTCACCTGTTTACCCCCTATGGACCAAGCCATATTTCACATTTCTGCTATGTGTCTGTTCATGAGTCTATAACTTTGTAATTACTTATTATATATGTTTTTTGGGGGACAAACGGGGCTTTCTCGTGACCCTAAAGTCCTCTGAGAATTGTTTTCATTTATTTGCATTTTAAGGGGAAAAAATAGTAAAAATCTGTAAAAAGATTATTTTTTTTAAGTTTGATCAGTAATATTTTGAACACAAGTACCATTATTGTGAGGAAAACATACACATTTTTTTCTGCTCCTTGTTCTATTTACTGCAACATTAAAGTTACATTTTTGGTACAAAGCATGTTAAAGTTATTTACAAAAGAAATAACGTTTTTTTTTTTTTTTGTATTTTTGTGCATACATTTCATTTTTCTCATAATGCATCAGTAATTTATAGTTCTTACTGATTTAAAATAAAACAGATTTACCCTAAACCACATATTTTTATATATTATATGTGGTTTATAAAAAAAAAATCCAGCAAATAATTTAAAATAGAAACATGGAACAGGAGATGAAACTGTTAAATAGTGATTATACAGGTTGAAATTAAAGGGTTAAGTAGTAAAAAAAACTCCTGTCCTTTGCACAGAGGAGAGGGTTTTATGGATGTTTGTAAGACGCCCAAGGCATGCAATTGGTTAAAGGAGTTGTAAAGACAGAAGGTTTTTTATCTTAATGTATTCTATGCATTAAGATAACAAACCTTCTGTGTGTAGCAACCACTCAGCCCCCCTAATTACTTACCCGAGCCCCATCTCTCTCCAGTGATGTTCATAGTAGCAAGTCCTAGTTGCAACCTCGGAACACCCAAATACGAGGACAATATGCGACCGGTCTAAACTATGTGGCATGCTCACCAATGCCAGGAGCATGGCGGACAAGATGGGGGAACTAGAGATACGTTGTACGAGGAGGATTTGGATTTTGTGGGAATTTCAGAGACCTGGTTCAACAGCTCTCATGATTGGCTGGCAAACATTCAAGGGTATACCCTTTACCGCAAGGATAGAGAGGGTAAAAAAGGGTGAGGGGTATGCCTATATATCAAAAATAATGTACAAGTGAATGTGAGAGATGACATCACTAAGGGAGCTAGGGAGGAGGTGAAATCCTTATGGGTAGAGCTCCAAAGGGATGAAGCTAAGGGGAAAATAATACTGAGAGTATGCTATAGGCCCCCTAACCTGAGGGAGGAAGTGATCTCCTATCACAATTTGGATTAGCAGCAAGGATGGGAAGTGTTATCATAATGGGGGATTTTAATTATCCATACATAGACTGGGCCGAGGGAACCGCGCATTCATTTAAGGCTCGCCAGTTCCTTAACCACTTCCCACCCGGCCACTGCACATAAACGGCCGGGTGGGCTATCTCTCCTTCTGAGTGGACGTTCAGGAATGTCCCTCAGAAGGAGCGGGATCGCGTGCGCGCGTGCCCACTCATCGGCTCGATCCCGATGCGCTCATGTCACCCGGACACGGCGCATCTCCAGTCGGTAGGAGGGCTTTGCGATTGGCCCTCCTGATCACATGACGGCCGTGTCGAATCACAGCCGTCATGTGATGTAAACACAGAGCCGGTTGCTAGGCAATCCCTTCTCCTCTCCTCACACGGAAGTTGTCAGTGAGGAGAGGAGAGCAGATCGCTGCAGGCTGGTGATCAGTGAGTATGAGCTGTGAGCTTTTTACTCACTGATCACCAGTCTAGTGTTCCCACACATGTAAAAAAACACGAAGTAAATACACAATGTCCCCAAAACACGTCACCAAAACACATGTCCCCACATTGTAAAAACACCTGTCCCCCACATATGTCTCAGTAAAATCACATGTCCCAATGATTATCTGCACACATATGTCCGTGATCACCTGCGCACATCTGCACATGATCATTTGCGCACATGTGTCCGTGATCACACGAACCAATTATTATACACTTAATGGGATTTTTTTAACAAAAACATGTAGCAGAATACATTTTGGCTTAAATTTATGACAAAATTAGATTTTATTGGATTTCTATTAAAATAGAAAAAGAAAATATTGTTTTTTTTCTCAAATTTCTGCTCTTTTTTCGCTTATATCGCAAAAGATAAAAAACGGAGTCATGAATAAATACCACCAAAAGAAAGCTCTATTTGTGTGATCAAAATGGTAAAAATTTAATTTGGATACAGCATTGCATGACTGCGCAATTGTCATTGAAAGTGCAACAGCGCTGAAAGCTGAAAATTGGTCTGGGAAGGAAGGGGGTGAGAGTGCCCAGTATTGAGGTGGTTAATGTTTTGCAGGACAATTTTATGGGTCAGATGGTAGACGCACCAATTAGAAATAAAGCATTACTGGATCTACTGATTACCAACAATACAGACCTGATCACGGATGTGGAAATACGGGGCAATTTGGGTAACAGCGATCACAGGTCAATTAGTTTCAGTATAAATCACACAAATAGGAAGCATAAAGGGAATACAAAGACACTGAATTTCAAAAGAGTCAACTTCCCTAAACTAGAAACCTTGCTAAAAGGCATAAATTGGGATAAAATATTAGGAACAAAGAACACGGAGGAGAGATGGGTTTGCTTTAAGAGCATATTAAATAAGGGCATTAATAAATGCATCCCATTGGGTAATAAATTTCAAAGAGCGAACAGAAGTCCTGGATGGCTTAACTCCAATGTAAAAATGCATATAAAAGCAAAGGAGAAGGCCTTCAAATAATACAAGGTTGAGGAATCATCATCAGCATTCAGACTTTATAAAGAATGCAACAAGAAATGTAAGGGTGCAATTAGGATGGCTAAGATAGAACATGAAAGACACATAGCGGTGGAGAGCAAAAAAATCCCAATAAATTCTTTAAGTATGTAAACAGTAAAAAAGGGAGGACAGACCATATTGGCCCATAAAGAATGAGGAAGGACATCTGGTTACAAAGGATGGGAAGATGGCGAAGGTATTGAATTTATTCTTCTCTTCTCGAGGGAATTGGGGGGGCTTCAGTAACCAAAACTTCAGTGTTTATCCTCATGACACATCACAGGGAGCACCTCCATGGTTAACAGAGGACAGAATTAAAATTAGACTTGAGAAACTTAACATTAATAAATGATCGGGACCAGATGGCTTGCATCCGAGGGTACTTAAGGAACTCAGTCAAGTGATTGCCAGACCGTTGTTCCTAATTTTTACAGTCTACTGACTGGAATGGTACCAGCTGATTGGAGAAAAGCCAATGTAGCACCAATATTTAAAAAGGGCCCAAAATACATCCCTGGGAATTCCAGACCAGTTAGCCTAACATCAATAGTATGTAAACTCTTGGAGGGGGTGATAAGGGACTATATACAAGATTTTAGTAATGAGAACGGTATCATTAGCAGTAATCAGCATGGATTCATGAAGAATCATTCTTGCCAAACCAATCTACTAACCTTCTATGAGGAGGTGAGTTGCCAGCTAGATAAAGTAGGCCCGTAGATGTGGTGTATCTGGATTCTGTACAAGCATTTGACACAGTTCCCCATAAACGTTTACTGTACAAAATAAGGTCCGTTGGCATGGACCATAGGGTGAGTACATGGATTGAAAACTGGCTACAAGGGCGAGTTCAGAGGGTGGTGATAAATGGGGAGAACTCGGAATGGTCAGGGGTGGGTAGTGGGGTCCCCCAGGGTTCTGTGCTGGGACCAATCCTATTTAATTTGTTCATAAACAACCTGGAGGATAGAATAAACAGTTCAATCTCTGTATTGGCAGACAATACTAAGCTAAGCAGGGCAATAACTTCTCCACAGGATGTGGAAACCATGCAAAAAGATCTGAACAAATTAATGGGGTGGGCAACTACATGGCAAATGAGGTTCAATGTAGAAAAATGTAAAATAATGCATTTGGGTGGCAAAAATATGAATTCAATCTATACACTGGGGGGAGAACCTCTGAGGGAATCTAGGATGGAAAAGGACCTGGGGGTCCTAGTAGATGATAGGCTCAGCAATGGTATGCAATGCCAAGCTGCTGCTAACAAAGCAAACAGAATATTGGCATGCATTAAAAAGGGGATCAACTCCAGAGATAAAACGATAATTCTCCCACTCTGCAGGACTCTGGTCCGGCCGCACCTAGAGTATGCTGTCCAGTTCTGGGCACCAGTCCTCAGGAAGGATGTACTGGAAATGGAGTGAGTACAAAGAAGGGCAACAAAGCTAATAAAGGGTCTGAAGGATCTTAGTTATGAGGTAAGGTTGCGAGCACTAAACTTATTCTCTCTGGAGAAGAGACGATTGAGAGGGGATATGATTTCAATATACAACTAACCGGTGACTAGGGATGAGCTTTGAGTTCGAGTCGAACTCATGTTCGACTCGAACATCGGCTGTTCGCCAGTTCGCTGAACAGCGAACAATTTGGGGTGTTCGCGGCAAATTCGAAAGCCGCGGAACACCCTTTAAAATCAAAAGTGCCCATTTTAAAGGCTTATATGCAAGTTATTGTCATAAAAAGTGTTTGGGGACCTGGGTCCTGCCCCAGGGGACATGGATCAATGCAAAAAAAAGTTTTAAAAACGGACGTTTTTTCAGGAGCAGTGATTTTAATCATGCTTAAAGTGAAACAATAAAAGTGTAATATCCCTTTAAATTTACCTGGGGGGTGTCTATAGTATGCCTGTAAAGGGGTGCATGTTTCCCGTGTTTAGAACAGTCTGACAGCAAAATTACATTTCAAAGGAAAAAAAGTCATTTAAAACTACTTGCGGCTATTAATGAATTGCCGGTCCGACAATACACATAAAAGTTCATTGATAAAAACAGCATGGGAATTCCCCACAGGGGAACCCTGAACCAAAATTAAGAAAGAAATGACAGGGGGGTCCCCCTAAATTTCATACCAGCCCCTTCAGGTCTGGTATGGATATTAAGGGGAACCCCGGCCAATTTTTTTTTTTAAATGGCGTGGGGTCCCCCTCAAAATCTATACCAGACCCTTCAGGTCTGGCATGGATTTTAAGGGGAACCCCGCGCCAAAATTTAGGACCCTTATCTGAGCACGCAACCTGGCAGGCCACAGGAAAAGAGGGGGGGCGAAAGAGCGTCCCCCCTCCTGAACCGTACCAGGCCACATGCCCTCAACATTGGGAGGGTGCTTTGGGGTAGCCCCCCAAAACACCTTGTCCCCATGTTGATGGGGACAAGGGCCTCATCCCCACAACCCTTGCCCGGTGGTTGTGGGGGTCTGCGGGCGGGGGGCTTATCGGAATCTGGAAGCCCCCTTTAACAAGGGGACCCCCAGATCCCGGCCCTCCCCCCTGTGTGAAATGACGGTTCTTATATAATGGAGGGCGGGGCCAACCGGTGACCCCGCCCCCTCTGACGCACGGTTACTTCCCTGTCCGCCCCCCTCTGACGTCACAGGGAATGCCACAGGGAGGTCCCTATGCGTCAGAGGGGGGCGGGTCACCGGGTGGCCCTGCCCTATGTTATATAAGAACCGTCAGAAGAGGAGAAGCGTCACACAGTGGGAGCATCCCATCCCATCATGCTGGATGCAGAGCGGCCCAGAAGACGAAGGGAAGAAGACGCCGGCGCGGCGGAGGATGATGCCAGACGAGAACACCGGAGGAAGAACCAGAAGAACCAGAAGAAGAAGAAGAAGAAGAAGATGGAGGAAGAAACCGAAGGAAGATAGAAGAAAGAAGGTAGAAGAAAGACGATAGAAGAAAGAAGAAGCATTTAAATAAAGGAATTGTCAAAAACTGTCTCTTGTCATTTTTAACATTTTTGACAGTTTTTTTGTGAAATGGTAGGGGTACTTTTGTATTTCACACAGGGGGGAGGGCCGGGATCTGGGGGTCCCCTTGTTAAAGGGGCTTCCAGATTCTGATAAACCCCCCACCCGCAGACCCCCACAACCACCAGGCAAGGGTTGTGGGGATGAGGCCCTTGTCCCCTTGTCCCCATCAACATGGGGACAAGGTGTTTTGGGGGCTACCCCAAAGCACCCTCCCAATGTTGAGGGCATGTGGCCTGGTACGGTTCAGGAGGGGGGGCCATTCTCTCGTCCCCCCTCTTTTCCTGCGGCCTGCCAGGTTGCTTGCTCGGATAAAGGTCTGGTATGGATTTTTGGGGAGACCCCACGCCATTTTTTTTATTTTGGCGCGGGGTTCCCCTTAAAATTCATACCAGACCTGAAGGGTCTGGTATAAATTTTGAGGGGGAACCCACGCCATTTTTTTTAAAATTTTGGCTGGGGTTCCCCTTAATATCCATACCAGAGCTGAAGGGCCTGGTATGGAATTTAGGGGGACCCCTAACATCATTTTTTTTTTAATTTTGGTTCAGGGCTCCCCTGTGGGGAATTCCCATGCCGTTTTTATCAATGAACTTTTATGTGTATTGTCGGACTGGCAATTCTTTAATAGCCGCGAGTAGTTTTAAATGACTTTTTTTCCTTTGAAATGTCATTTTGCCGCCAGACTGTTCTAAACACAGGAAACATGTGCCCCTTTACAGGCATACTATAGACTCCCCCCAGGTACAACATTTAAAGGAATATTACACTTTTATTGTTTCACTTTAAGCATTATTAAAATCACTGCTCCTGAAAAAACTGACATTTTAAAAAAAAATGTTTGCATTGTTCCATGTACCCTGGGGTAGGACCCAGGTCCCCAAACACTTTTTATGACAATAACTTGCATATAAGCCTTTAAAATTAGCACTTTTGATTATTCATGTTCGTTTCCCATAGACTGTAACAGTGTTTTTGTGTTCGAACAAATTTTTTGTCTGTTCGCATGTTCTGGTGCGAAAAGGACAGGGAGGTGTTCAGCTCATCCCTACTGGTGACCCCACAATAGGAATAAAACGTTTTTTGCAGAAGAGAGTTTAACAAGACTCGTGGCCACTCATTAAAATTAGAAGAAAATAGGTTTAACCTTAAACCACATAGAGGGTTCTTTACTGTAAGAGGATGTGGAATTCCCTTCCACAGGCGGTGATCTCATCGGGGAGCATCGATAGCTTTAAGAAACTATTAGATAAGCACCTGAATGACCGCAACATACAGGGATATACAATGTAATACTGACACATAATCACACATAGGTTGGACTTGATGGTCTTTTTTCAACCTCACCTACTATGTAACTATGTAACTATGTCCACAAATGTCTAAGCCACCCGGGACACTCCTCCTGATTGGCTAAAACACAGCAGCGGCGCCATTGGCTCCCGTTGCAGCCAATTAGGGGAGAAAGGGGGTGGGGCCGGGTCAGGGCTCTGTGTCTCAATGGATAAACTGAGCTGTGACTCGACTCTAGTGCCCCCATAAGAAGCTACTGACTGTGGGGGCACTCAATAGGAGGGAGGGGCCAGGAGAGGAGGATCTTGGCTGCTCTGTGCAAAACCAACTGCACAGAGGAGGTAAGTATAACATGTTTGTTATTGTTATTTATTTTTTAAATGAGACTTTACAATCACGTATTCAGGAAATAAAATGAGCTAATGCAAGTTTCTGTGGTTTACATGGAAAGGCAATTGCTTTCTAAGGTAAGATATAGTGCAATACAAGAACATTATGAGTATTCAAAAGGGTGTCCTTTTTTCAGGCAGACATGATTTTTTTTTTACCGTATGTGACCATTGGGTATATTTGAACTTCATATTGTTGAATTGGAGTGGTCCAAATATTGTTTGTTTACCCCTCTATTTGTTCATGTCTAAAGCTTGAAGAATGTTTTACATTGTAAATACATATTCAAACATATATGAAAAAAGATATTGATAAGGAAAAATAAGAGAATATACACACAAAATAAGAATTAAAATGTACAAAGTGTTCAGAAAATAATTTAGTTTAAATTAAACCTGTCACATACCTGGGCTGAGCATAAGATGAACAATGTATTCCAAGGTTTTTTTCACTGCAAGCTGCAACTAAAAATCATTATTAGATCTATAGATATAGGAAGCAACAATCGTATGGAACTACAGTGCCTTGCAAAACTATTCACCCCCCTTGGCAAAATCACTTTTTACCTACATGTATTTTGTTACATTACAAGCCTTTAGTTCAATGTTTTTTTAACCTCCCTGGCAGTATGATTATTTCAGATTTTTGATGCTGAAAGCGGTACGATTATTTTGCATGGAAATTTTTTGAAACCACTTTTGATGTAAAGGGACGGTTTTGGTTGCTATGGACAATCTCCAATTTCCAGGCAGAAAGAACAGTTTTTATAAAATAAAACTGCATGCAGGGCACTGGAGAAACCACTAGGGACAAAAGGGAGGTGAAATAATTTTATATAGTAATGTAATCTGTAAGATTACAGTATACTGTATCTATCGTGTGTGTTTCACTTTTTGAATTGAGCGCCGTTCTCCGTCCCCGTGCATCACAATGCTCGCAGGGAACGGAGCCCAGCTCCATGATGAATCGAGCGGAGGTCGAGCCGTTCACACTGCGGGGAGACATCGCAGGATCCAGGGGACAAGGTAAGTAAGCTCTTCCTTGATCCTGCGATGCGATCCCAAGTCAGGCTCAGGGTTACCGCTTTTGGTTCTAAAATTCCACCCCGAGACTCGGGAATACCACCAGGGAGGTTAATTTGAATTATATGTGATTGATCAGAACACAATAGTCTAAGTTGGTGATGTAGAATTAGAAAAATATATACATAAAACAATTTTTCAGAAATAAAAAACTGATAATTGGCATGTGCATATGTATTCACCCCCTTTGTTATGAAGCCCATAAAAAGCTCTGGTGCAAGTCAGAAGTCACATAATGAAATTATGTCCGCTTGTGTGCAATCTAAGTGTCACATGATGTGTCATTACATATACACACCTTATTAAAAGGCCCCAGAGGCTGCAACACCTAATGCCCTGTACACACGACCAGTTTTGCCATCGGAATAAACTCTGAAGGTTTTTATGACGGAGTTCCGATGGAATTCTGTTCAAGCTGTCACGCATACACAAGGTCACACCAAATTCCGAACGTCCAGATCACGGTGACGTACAACACGTATAACGGGACTAGAAAATGGAAGCTCAATAGCCAGTAGCCAATAGCTTCTGTCTCGTACTTGCTTCAGAGCATGCGTCGTTTTTGGTGCTTCGGAACAGCATACAGATGAGCAGTTTTTCCGATAGTAATTTGTTCTCTCGGAAAAATATAGAACATGTTCTCTATCTAAGTCCATCTGAATTTTCAACAGAAAAAGTCTGATTGGGCATATACACAGTCGGAATATACGATGCCAAGCTTCCATCAGACTCTTTCTGTCAGAAATTCCGCTCATGTGTACGCGGCATAAGCAAGAGGCACCACTAATCAAACACTGCCATGAAGACCAAGGAACTCTCCAAACAAGTAAGGGACAATGTTGTTGAGAAGTATAAGTCAGGGTTAGGTTATAAAAAAATATCCAAATCTTTGATGATCCCTAGGAGCACCATCAAATATATCAATTCCAAATGGAAAGAACATGGCACAACAGCAAACCTGCCAAGAGACGGCCGCACACCAAAACTCACAGACCGGGCAAGGAGGGTATTAATCAGAGAGGCAGCACAGAGACCTAAGGTAACCCTGGAGGAGCTGCAGTTGTTGAGTTCCACAGCAGAGCCTGGAGTATCTGTACATAGGACAACAATAAGCTGTATGCTCCATAGAGTTGGGCTTTATGGCAGAGTGGCCAGAAGAAAGCCATTACTTTCAGCAAAAAACAAAATGACACGTTTTGAGTTTTCGAAAAGGCATGTGGGAGACTCTCAAAATGTATGGAGGAAAGTGCTCTGGTCTGATGAGACTAAAATTTAACTTTTTGGCCATCAAAGAAAATGCCAAAAAAAAACCCAGCACATCACATCACCCAAAGAACACCATCCCCACAATGAAACATGGTGGTGGCAGCATCATTCTGGGGGGATGTTTTTCAGCAGTCGGGACTGGGAAACTGGTCAGAATTGAGGAAAAATGGATGGTGCTAAATAGGGATATTCTTTAGCAAAACCTGTACCACTCTGTGTGTGATTTGAGGCTAGGACGGAGGTTCACCTTCCAGCAGGACAATGACCCCAAACACACTGCTAAAGCAACACTTGAGTGGTTTAAGGGAAAACATGTAAATGTGTTGGAATGGCCTAGTCAAAGCCCAGACCTCAATCCAATAGAAAATCTGTTGTCAGACTTAAAGATTGCTGTTCACAAGTGCAAACCATCCAACTTGAAGGAGCTGGAGAAGTTTTTGTAAGGAGGAATGGGCAAAAATCCTGGTGGTAACATGTGGCAAGCTCATAGAGACTTATCCAAAGCAACTTGGGGCTGTGATAGCCGCAAAAGGTGGCTCTAGAAAGTATTGACTTTAGGGGGGTGAATAGTTATGCACATTGACTTTTTCTGTTATTCTGTTTGCTTCACAATTAAAAAAAATCTTCAAAGTTGTGGGCATGTTCTGTAAATTAAATGATGCAAATCCTCAAATAATCCATGTTAATTCCAGGTTGTGAGGCAACAAAACACGAAAAAATGACAAGCGGGTGAATACTTTTGCAAGGCACTGTATATACATGTTTTTGTAAATGCCAACTCCAACTTAATATCTATTTCCTTATGCTCCCTACTGGTTCTTTAACCACATGCCTGACCAACGCACGATGATGTATGTCGGCACAATGGCACAGCTGGGCAAATGGGCGTACAGGTACGTCCCCTTTAAATAGCAGCATTGTGGGCACGTGTGCACCCAGCGTGTACACCGTGACTCGATGCTTGCCGGGGGCCCACGTTCATGTCACGGAACGGCAGAATGGGGAGATGCCCTGTCATCCGGAGCAGTGATCTCTGTCATGTTCTAGTGAGACAATCCCCCCCAGTTAGAATCACTCCCTAGGGGGGGCGTGGACGAGCCTCAGAGCATGATGGCAGCCTAGTGCAGGAGCTCCGCCATCCAGAAACTGAACATCAGCTATAATCAGCAGCAAACTGCGGAATTCGGAGACTGAGCATGACAGGGAAAGGTGCATCTTCCTCCTAGTCACAACCGGACCCAGCCGCCCAGCTGAGCGGGAGTATCCCAGCGATGTTCTGAACACAACAGGTGGCATCACAGGCCTCATCGCAAGCCTCAGATCGTAGTGCACGGAGCCCCGCGGTATCTGACACACCTGAGGCACTCAACACAGATATGCAGGCAGCTCCCTCCTCACACATGCTCAGCCTAGCTGACCTGCAGATGGTAGCCCTAGACATTAACAACACCCTGTCAGATGATCTCAGATCTGAGGATCGAACTAAGAGGGGTCACCACTCACCTGGGACATGTGGAAGCAGTGACTGAGGCTCATGGCGCTGCTATTCAGCAAGTACAACAAGTAACCAGTATCCACTCACAGCATCTAATCGACATGCATCGCCACATGGAAGACCTGGACAATAGAGGTCATAGACACAACCCATCCAGATTTTTCAGGATCTATTCGCCATCACTCTAATCTGTGCCCTCTTCTAACTGCCTTAAAGGAAAGACGTATCGCATATAGATGGAAATTCCCCTTCTGCCTACAAGCTACCACAGGGAACCGTACTGCTTCCCACAGGGTACCCACAGACCTGCATACCTTCTGTTATACCTTAGGCATCCCTGTGATACAAGTGCCTGATTGGTATAGCCACTTCTTACAACGTGAACCCTGGATACCGACTCAACCAGAGGACACCCCCCGAGCGCATAGACACAGACAGAGGCAGTGGCGGTCAACGTCCAAATCCTCCTTGAGAGCTTGAGGCGACATGGAGATGGATGCCAGTCCGCATGCATCCCCTTCCTCAGCTAGACGCAAGACAGACTGCTGAATGGAGATCGCATGGTCAGGTGAGCTAACATTGGATCCCCTCTTGATAGTGACTCTCTCCCCTTGGAGCCACATCTCTACCTTAATCACATTACAGATCCTGTTGAACAAAACAGCATATGTCTTTTTGCCATATAAAGAACGAAACACACATGTGGGGCCCTCCCCTTTAGACCCGTCTTTTTGCATTTTTTGTAATTTTATTTGCTTTTGAGCCGGACTTGCCATATGAGGTAGGCAATACCCTCATGGAAACTATGCCATATCAGAAAAGGGACTAAATGGCCTCTCGCACCCACAATGATCCCAGTGTGAATAAAAACTGAGACCCGAACTGCAACTGCTTGTCAAACTCATAGAGAACTAATATATGCGGCAGAGGCAGAAGGATACTTTTTACAGAAATGTAGAACTTACCGTTAGATATACTGGTCTTAATGTCTGTTTAAATAACTGCAGAAGCAGAGTGTTAACAGTATGCCTTCCCCCGTGTAGCATATACACGGGACACAGAGTAGCTAGGGAAACACCCTATGGTACTTAGCAGACTACCCCCGGGGATTAACGGGGCCTCTAGGACCAGGGGCACCAGAAAAAGATGGCTTTACTAACGAAACTGCTGGGTTCTTCTCTGCCTCTCCGGAGAGACTCCTGGTTGAGGTGCTCCGGATGGGCAGGGGCCAATACCCTCAGCTCTAAAACACAATGGGATATGGCGGGTTGCGAAATGTTATATCTGTTGAATTTCTCTTCTTATAGTTGTTTAAGTATGTTTGTTGATTGGGAATATTTCTAAAGAGGTAGGAAAAGGGAAAAAAAAAGAAAAATACGAAACAAGAAGGTGACAAAGGAGAGGCATAAAAATGACTTGGTTTTTCTTGTTATAATCCATCTTATTTTTCCTGCTTGTTGTTTTCCCAGTGTTAGGGGAAGGTGTGGGAGGTGGAATGGAATATGGAATGTGGTATAGGCACTAGAAGCTCTCATAGGGACATAGTGGGCCCCGAGGGCAATAATATGGCCCTCAGTAAACATGGACGCCTCACGGGCTCCTCCCTTCCCCCTCTGGCTACTGAAACAGCAAAAGCACGTAATCTCTTACCTAACTCTAGAATTGGGGACCTGGGGGGCTCTGGAAATGGGGCACACCTAGCAGTGGATGGACCTGCTCCAGAGCATTCGGGTTCCTATAGCGGTAACTTTGATCTCCACTCCTTACACTGATCTACTGTTCAGGCTCTGGATGCACGTATCTGAACTCGCCCTTCGGTGTTTGACCCCTTCCCCACCTCAGAGAGGCAGGCTCCCCTTTGAATCCGGCCGGATTTCCTTTCCCACCATATCTTACCCCAACCTCTCTCTTAGGTGAATTAGCAGGCCTGATGCCACCTCCGGCGACTACTAGTTATGCCCGTCTCTTCTAGTTAGAAGGAAGTAACCAGGACTTCTCCATTTAAGTCCTACCTAACCATAAAGAGCAGAGTGGACTACCGCGGTACCTCATAAAAATATACAATATAAGTAAAATATCAATTTATTCAAAAATATACATTAAAAGATCTACATATACAAAGAGTAGATTCACCCAAGTATAATTAAGACATGTTAAAATATAGTATTTGTTGAAATCACAACTTTAAGCGCCCGCATAGGTGGATGAAGGCAGGTTTGGAATACTAAAGGACATGAGCCTCGACAGTTTTGCGGTCAAGCTGCTTCCTCAGGAGGCGTCCAGGTAAACTATCTACAAGGTAAAACAGCTAAAGTTACATATACATAGTGATGAAAATTAATAATATGAGGTAAGTAGCATGATATTGGAGTAGTTACTTAATTTTTGAAAGTGCACTCACCAACCACTGCCCCTTCGGGCTTAGACAGCACTTGTGAGACGCCCACTTCGGGCGTTCCCCAGGGGGCGAGCAAGGGGTTTTTTTTTGGCAAAGTAAGCTATTGTGTAGAAAACATAAAATATAATGAGTGTTGTTGTGGGGTATCAACCAATGATAACGTGAATGCCACCTGAGTGAACAGGATGAAAAGACAGTGGGGAGGGGGAAAAGAGGAGGGGGAGAAAGAGGGAAGGAAGGGAGGATGAGGGGGAAAGGGGGGGGGGATAAGGGGAGGGGGGAAGGGAGGGGGAGAAAAGAGGGAAGGGAGGGAGGATAGGGAAGTGAATGGGGGGGAGGGGGAGAAAGGGGGAAAAAGGGGAAGGGGAAAGGGGGGTGAAGGGAGATGGGAGGGAGGGGGAGGGGAAAGGGGGGAAAGGGAGAAAGGAGGGGGGGAAGGGAGGATGAGGGGAGGGGGGAAGGGGGGAGAAGGAGGAAGGGGAGGGGGTGGGGGGCGAGGGGGGTAAGGAAGGGAAAAAGGGGGGTGGGGAAGGGGGAGGGGGAAAGAGGGGAGGAAAGGCTGGGAGGGAAAGGGAGAAGGAACTGGAAAGGGGGGGAGGGGGGGAAGGGAAGGGGAAGGGGGAGGGAGGGAAAGAGGATGGCAACCAGGAGGGAAGAGGGAAAGGAATGGAGGTATCCCACCACACTTGGTGAACCTGGCAATTACTCAAATATGAGAGAAACATAACCCACCATAACCCTCATATTTGAGTAATTTCTAGGTTCACCAAGTGTGGTGGGATACCTCCATTCCTTTCCCTCTTCCCTCCTGGTCGCCATCCCCTTTCCCTCTCTCCACCTCCCCCCCTCCCCCCTTCCCTCTCCCCCCCTTCCCCCTCCCCCCTATTCACTTCCCTATCCTCTCTCCCTTCCCTCTTTTCTCTCCCTCCCTTTCCGCCCCCCTCCCCTTATCTTCCCCTCCCTTCACCCCCCTTTCCCTTTCCCCTTTTTCCCCCTTTCCCCCCATCCACTTCCCTATCCTCCCTCCATTCCCTCTTTTCTCCCCCTCCCTCTCCCCCTCCCCTCCTTTTTTCCTCCCCCCCCTTTCCCCCTCATCCTCCCTTCCTTCCCTCTTTCTCCCCCTCCTCTTTTCCCCCTCCCCACTGTCTTTTCATCCTATTCACTCAGGTGGCATTCACGTTATCATTGGTTGATACCCCACACCAACACTCATTATATTTTATGTTTTCTACACAATGGCTTACTTTGCCAAAAAAAAAACCCTTGCTCGCCCCCGGGGAACGCCCGAAGTGGGCGTCTCACAAGTGCCATCTAAGCCCAAAGGGGCAGTGGTTGGTGAGTGTACTTTCAAAAATTAAGTAACTACTCCAATATCATGCTACTTACCTCGTATTATTAATTTTCATCACTATGTATATGTAACTTTAACTGTTTTACCTTGTAGATAGTTTACTTGGACGCCTCCTGAGGAAGCGGCTTGACCGCGAAACTGTCGAGGCTCATGTCCTTTAGTATTCCAAACCTGCCTTCATCCACCTATGCGAGCGCTTAAAGTTGTGATTTCAACAAATACTATATTGTAACATGTCTTAATTATACTTGTGTGAATCTACTCTTTGTATATGTAGATCTTTTAATGTATATTTTGAATAAATTTATATTTTACTTATATTGTATATTTTTATGAGGTACCGCGATAGTCCACGCTGCTCTTTATGGTGAGGTAGGGCTTAATTGGAGAAGTCCTGGTTACTTTCTCCCCCAATTCCCCACTATAAATAACTCTCAAAAGGATGATGGTACCCACAAATGACACAATTTCCCCGTCTTAATGTTGTGGCATACACTTTATAATTCTTCTAGTTTGAAGGTGACGGTGTTCTCAATTCTCCAGTTGACGTAGTATGCTGGTTAGGTCAACTCCCTAACCCCCCCTCACCCCCCTTTTTTTTCTTCTCTTCTCTCTTCGTCTCTCTCATTCTTTATCTTTCTCTTGCTCTACTCTCCCACATCACCACAGAACCTCTCGGTCCCTCTGAACCAGAAACGTTTCAATATGCTCAATTCTAAAGAACACTCAGCTCCTCTCTCACTGAATTTGTACTCTGTAAACATTAAAGGCCTCAATGTGCCTGAAAAACATAGCAGCGTTCTAGCAGAAGCACACCAACTGAAGGCACAAATTGTATTTTTACAAGAGATGCACTTTAAATTTGGCAACATCCCCGACTATGCAACCATGGCTTTCCCACGGTCTTCCATGTGACCTGTGTCGACTTGAAAACTAAGGGAGTCTCAATTTTGCTATCTAGGTCGTTGTTGTCATGAAACGTCCCACACTCCGCTTGAGTGCTTCCGTCAGTATACCACTTCCTCCCAGTCTGGATACATATATCAGATATTCCAACCGCTCATAAGCACAAAACAAGGCGAGACTTGCTTAGATGCTAACATGGACTATTTTTTATTTAGAATCAAAATTACAAGACTTTATATGCCGTTGGAACCTCCTCTAACAATACAACTGTAACCTAATTAACATGAGCTAAAGAGTTAAAGCGGAGTTCCACACAAAAATGGAACTTCCGCTTTTCAGAACCCTCCCCCCTCCGGTGTCACATTTGCACCTTTCAGGGGGGAGGGGGGTGCAGATACCTGTCTAAGACAGGTATTTGCACCCACTTCCGGCATAGACTTCCATGGGAGTCTACGCCACTTCCCGTCCCTCCGCGCTGTCTCCTGGGAATCACACAGCTCCCAGGAGAGAGCGGGGACCACTTGGGACGCGCAGCGCGACTCGCGAATGCGCAGTAGGGAACCGGGAAGTGAAGCCGCAACGCTTCACTTCCTGATTCCCTCACCCAGGATGGCAGCGGCAGCTGCCGAGAACCGAGCGGGTTCTCGGCTTCCCCTGCCGACATCGCTGGACCCTGGGACAGGTAAGTGGCCATCTATTAAAAGTCAGCAGCTGCAGTATTTGTAGCTGCTGGCTTTTAATATATTTTTTTTTTTGCGCTGTGGGTGGCCCCCCTCTTTAATTCACACAAACAACAATGGGTGAAAAGACTCTTAGAGCCACACTAGACTTATTTACAATAAACACATTATAGCAGACAACAGACAGGTAGCTGGAATTGATGACTTTAGCATTTAACAGTAGGAGTCCCAACGGTATAAATCAGTCACCATTCTAATATGGCATATAAAGGGTTCCCAGAGTCTGTGTGTCTTGGGGGGACATGGAGCTGAATCCAATGTAACACCAACCCCAGGGTCCCCAGGCATACAGCTCACAGAGAGCACCATTCCCCCAAATGCCAGGGCCCATAATCGGTGGGCAAGAGGCTTGCGTTCACTCCCCTCCAATAGCCTCTATCCCGGGTGATTCTGTCACATTTCTCCCCATCAAAGGTTGACTAACAAGGTCCCAGACCTCAACCTGGTCTGGACATGCGTTAGTCAGGCAGAGTGAACTCACATAGTCTTCCCGCATGATCTCCTTTCTTGGCTGCAAGGAATAGTTGACCACAGTAGGTGTGGGGCAGAGGTCATTTACTCTCTGTCTGGCTGCCAGTGCTTCAGCTGAATTGTTTTTAACATTCCTGGGCTCGGTCTGCTGCTGGGCAGAGGGGCCGATCACCCCTGCTTCCTGAAGCTGTAGAGAGACACTAGGTGCTAGGCAGAGGCCAGCGGTGCTCTGCCCTGTTGCCAGCAATTCAGCTGGGTGTAGCAACTCCACTACATCAGCTTGTCGTCAGAGAGAGGGGCCAACTGCCCCGGCTCCATGGATCTCCACAGTTGTTGCTGGTGCGGGGCAGAGGTTGGTAGCACTCTGCCCTGTTGCCAGCACTTCTGCTGGGGACTTCACACCCTCTGTTCTGGCTAACCACTGGGGCAGGAGGCTGGATTCCTCCGGATCTTTGTGGGGAGGAAAGACCGCTTCCTCCACCCTGGCCATCTGTTGGGGAGGGATGAAGAACACCTCTCCCTTCTCCCCCTGTATCTGCTGCTGGGAAGTGATTGCCACCTTCTCACCCTGAGCCTCCGAAACTGCCACAGGTGTGCCTCAGAGGTCTTGGACCCTCTGTCTGGTGACCAGCACTTCAGCTGGGGAAGTTCCTTGTAACTCCACAGATACTGCTGTTGGTGCTGGGCAGAGCACAGTGAAGTTTGGCCCTAATACCAGCTCTTCTGCTGGAGGCTCATCAGGTTGTTCTTCCCCAGCAGAAAAGTCTATTAAATCCCCTATTTCTATAACTGGTGTCTGGGGATAGAGGTTCACCATCTCCTGTCCATGGAACCCAGAAGATGTTATCAGTGCTGGGTAGAGGTTAGCAGAGCTCTGCCCTGTTCTTAGCACTTCAGGTTTGGGGACGGCAATCTTCAGATTTTCCACTGCCGATTCTCTGGCATGCTGCTGGATAGGCACATTCCTCCATCCAAGATCATCCCATGCAGAAACAGGATCATCAAGGTCAGTCAGCACTTGCTGCATCCGCCATAAGACCTCCGCCTCCATAGCTGTGGGGGCAGGTTGACAAGGCACTCTATTACTCTGCCACATTGCCGACTCTTCAGCCAGGATTTCAGGGTTGTCAACTGGTATTTCCTGATAGTCCCAGGCAAAGGGAGCCCAGCCCTGGCACTGAGCAATGTCTAGCAGCCAAAAACTCAAAATCTTCCTGTACCCAGTGCACTTCCGAAATGTTCAGTAGCCCTTCTCTGAAATCCATGATTTCATCCACCCGCCACTCCAAATCACTCCCAAAGTTAGGATCCCCTGTAAGCTTCACATACAACAGTCCCAAGCCGCCGTAGCTTAAGCCTTCCGTTGGGCTGTCACCCACTATCCAGGGACATGCTTTGGATACATGCCACCGGAGGGCTCTGTAGCTCTCATCCAGCTTCATCTCTGCCCAGACCAGCCTGCTTAATTCAGCTGTCTGCTCCTTGTGCGGTTTTTCTCCCAAAAACTGCACCCGCAATCCATACTGTGACCAGTACCTTTCCTGGATGGAGGGGAGAACTTTTCCCTGGTGTCACTGCTCACGGGCTAGCGCTTCTTTCCAGAGTTTGCAGCAAATAGAATCACTCCATCCAAGCAGGACCTGCTCTGATACTGGTCCTCTGTGCTGTATCTGCATCTCTCGCAACCTCCTTCTGAATTCCTCCTCCATGGCGGCTGGTATCTGTACCTCTCCTCTCCTGCTATCCGGACCTTGGATCCAGGTGGAAGTTTGGATGTCCCAGACTGCAGGAAGCGTCCCGCTGCTTGCCACCAATGTCACGGAACGTCCCACACTCCGCTTGAGTGCTTCCGTCAGTATACCACTTCCTTCCAGTCTAGATACATATATCAGATATTCCAACTGGTCATAAGCACAAAACAAGGCGAGACTTGCTTAGATGCTAACATGGACTATTTTTATTTAGAATCAAAATTACAAGACTTTATATGCTGTTGGAACCTCCTCTAACAATACAACTGTAACCTAATTAACATGAGCTAATTATCTAATCCTTTATACAACCTAGGTGACTGAGACATGACCTTTTGCCCAGACTTGTGGTCACCGAGCTTCACACAGTAACAGAGTTAATTAACACAAACAACAATGGGTGAAAAGACTCTTAGAGCCACACTAGACTTATTTACAATAAACACATTATAGCAGACAACAGACAGGTAGCTGGAATTGATGACATTAGCATTTAACAGTAGGAATCCCAACGGTATGAATCAGTCACCATTCTAATATGGCATATAAAGGGTTCCCAGAGTCTGTGTGTCTTGGGGGGACATGGAGCTGAATCCAAAGTAACACCAACCCCAGGGTCCCCAGGCATACAGCTCACAGAAAGCACCATTCCCCCAAATGCCAGGGCCCATAATCGGTGGGCAAGAGGCTTGCATTCAGTCCCCTCCAATAGCCTTTGTCCCGGGTGAGTCTGTCACAGTTGTCATTTACCTTTAATGACCAGATGCTAGATCCAGAGGGCAGATTCCTTTTTTTAAAAGGGATATGTAAGAATAGACTGGTGACCTTAGCCAGTATATATTGCCCCAACTCTAAACAAATACCCTTTATCCGGGAAACCCTGCTTAAGTTAGAGACCTTTCAATCAGGTCTCTTGATTCTTGGAGGGGACTTCAGTTTGGCCCTAAACCCTTTGCTGGATACCTCCTCTGGCACCTCCTCTCTCCCCTTCTCGGCCTTACGCCAAGCTAAATGACAACTGGCCTCTCCTACCCTTCATGACACATGGAGAACCTCTAAACCACGACAGTCGGGATTACACTTTTTTCTGCCCACACAACTGCTAATCGAGATTGGATTATCTCTTCATATGCCAATCTGACCTTTCGTACCTACACAAAGCTACTATAGAGAAAATGGTACTCTTGGACCACCACCCAGTCACAATGACCTTGGTCTTCCCTGACTGGGAGGTCTCCTCCAAGATCTGGAGAATAGACACGTCCCTTCTGGCTAGGGATGAGCTTCGTGTTCGAGTCGAACCCATGTTCGACTCGAACATCGGCTGTTCGACCGTCCGTCGAATTGCGAACGTTATGGGCCGTTCGCGCCAAAATCGTGTGGCGCGTCACGGCCCATAATTCACTGCGGCATCGCAGTGCATTGCTGGCTGATGATTGGCCAAGCATGCACTATGACCCGCATGCTTGGCCAATCACAGCGCCGTCAGTAGAGAGAGCTGTAATTGGCCAAAGCCAGGGTGGCTTTGGCCAATTATGGCTCAGGGGATTTAGTACACGCCCCACACTATATAAGGCCGCCTGCACGGCGGCCCTGTGTAGTGTGTGTTCCGGTGTGCTGATAGAGAGAGAGACAGACAGTGTCATTTGATTTGAGTTAGCTAGATTAGGCTAGATCTGTTCCTGCTATTTACATTTAGTGCAGTGCGTCCTGCTCACAGTGTTCAGCTAGATCCGTTCCTGCTATTTACATTTAGTGCAGTCAGTGCGTCCTGCTCACAGTGTTCAGCTAGATCCGTTCCTGCTATTTACATTTAGTGCAGTCAGTGCGTCCTGCTCACAGTGTTCAGCTAGATCCGTTCCTGCTATTTACATTTAGTGTAGTCAGTGCGTCCTGCTCACAGTGTTCAGCTAGATCTGTTCCTGCTATTTACATCTAGTGTAGTCAGTGCGTCCTGCTCACAGTGTTCAGCTAGATCCGTTCCTGCTATTTACATTTAGTGCAGTGCGTCCTGCTCACAGTGTTCAGCTAGATCTGTTCCTGCTATTTACATTTAGTGCAGTGCGTCCTGCTCACAGTGTTCAGCTAGATCTGTTCCTGCTATTTACATTTAGTGCAGTGCGTCCTGCTCACAGTGTTCAGCTAGATCCGTTCCTGCTATTTACATTTAGTGCAGTGCGTCCTGCTCACAGTGTTCAGCTAGATCTGTTCCTGCTATTTACATTTAGTGCAGTGCGTCCTGCTCACAGTGTTCAGCTAGATCCGTTCCTGCTATTTACATTTAGTGCAGTGCGTCCTGCTCACAGTGTTCAGCTAGATCTGTTCCTGCTATTTACATTTAGTGCAGTGCGTCCTGCTCACAGTGTTCAGCTAGATCTGTTCCTGCTATTTACATTTAGTGCAGTGCGTCCTGCTCACAGTGTTCAGCTAGATCCGTTCCTGCTATTTACATTTAGTGCAGTCAGTGCGTCCTGCTCACAGTGTTCAGCTAGATCCGTTCCTGCTATTTACATTTAGTGCAGTCAGTGCGTCCTGCTCACAGTGTTCAGCTAGATCCGTTCCTGCTATTTACATTTAGTGTAGTCAGTGCGTCCTGCTCACAGTGTTCAGCTAGATCTGTTCCTGCTATTTACATTTAGTGCAGTCAGTGCGTCCTGCTCACAGTGTTCAGCTAGATCCGTTCCTGCTATTTACATTTAGTGCAGTGCGTCCTGCTCACAGTGTTCAGCTAGATCCGTTCCTGCTATTTACATTTAGTGTAGTCAGTGCGTCCTGCTCACAGTGTTCAGCTAGATCTGTTCCTGCTATTTACATTTAGTGCAGTCAGTGCGTCCTGCTCACAGTGTTCAGCTAGATCCGTTCCTGCTATTTACATTTAGTGCAGTGCGTCCTGCTCACAGTGTTCAGCTAGATCTGTTCCTGCTATTTACATTTAGTGAAGTGCGTCCTGCTCACAGTGTTCAGCTAGATCCTTTCCTGCTATTTACATTTAGTGCAGTGCGTCCTGCTCACAGTGTTCAGCTAGATCCGTTCCTGTTATCTTCCTACTGACAGGCAGGCTTGTCTGGTTACAGTATATAAAGCTACCTGAAGAAAATTACAGGTGTTCTATCCCAGCTTAGTGCAGCTACAGGCCATTAGTATGTCTGGAAGGCCAAGAAGGAGAGGCAGACAGTCACAAGCCAATAAGAGAGGGCAAGCAGGCTCTGTGTCTAGTGCTGGTCGTGGAGACGGTGCATCCTCATCAGCCCGTGGCCATGGGACACGCTTGGCCTTTTTTTCGGCAGCTGGCCGTGTTGAGCCGCAACATGCAGAAAACTTGGTCGAGTGGATGACCAAGCCGTCCTCATCCTCCTCATCCTCTCTCACCCATGCCCAGGGTGCTTTGTCTGGCAAAGCAGCGGCCTCTTCCCTCAGCTCAATGTCATCAGTGACTCCTTCCCTAGCTCCACCATGTCCTCCTGAGGATTCCCTCGAACTGTTTGACCACAGTGTTGGGTACATGCTCCAGGAGGATGCCCAGCGTTTGGAAGGCTCTGATGATGATACTGAGCTCGATGAAGGCAGTAACATGAGCACGGACAGAGGGGGTGCCCAAGAAGGACAGCAATCTGGCAGTCATGCTCCCCCTGCTGCAGCATACTGCCAGGTTTGCTCCAGTGATGAGGAGGGAGGGGATGATGAGGTCACTGACTCAACGTGGGTGCCTGATAGGAGAGAGGAGGAGGAGGAGGAGGAGGAGGCGGCACATCACCAACGAGGCAGGATGCCCTCCAGGGGCCAGCCTAAGGGCAGCACATTGACTGCATCACACCCCAAAGCTCCACATGTGCAGGGCGCTGCAGTCTCTGCGCGTTATTCAAAAAGTTCTTTGGTGTGGGCCTTTTTTGAGACGAGTGCATCAGATCGCACCGCTGCTATTTGCAACATATGTCTCAAGCGTATCTCGCGTGGCCAAAACATCTCCCGCTTGGGTACCACATGCTTGACCAGACATATGTTGACCTGCCATGCAGTTCGTTGGCAAGCATATCTAAAAGACCCACACCAAAGAACAAAGAGGATCTCTCCTTGCTCCTCATCAGCTGAGATTTCCAACCCCACTAGACCTTCAGTCCTCTCTGAGACCTGCAGTGAGAGGAATGAAGGTGTAGAATTAGGTGTGTCACAGCCAAGTACTTGTGGGCAATCTGCTTTTGGTACACTGACGTCAGATTGTACCAGGCAAATTTCCCTGCCCCAGCTGCTGCACCGCCGAAAGAAGTTCGCTCCCAGCCATCCACATGCCCAGCGGTTGAATGCTAGCTTGGCAAAATTGCTAGCACTTCAACTGCTGCCTTTTCAGTTGGTAGACTCTGCCCCCTTCCGTGAGTTTGTGGAATGTGCGGTTCCTCAGTGGCAGGTACCCAAACGCCACTTTTTCTCACGGAAGGCGATTCCGGCTCTCTACCGGCATGTGGAAGGCAATGTCCATGCCTCGCTGGACAGGGCGGTCAGCGGTAAGGTGCATATTACCGCTGACTCATGGTCCAGCAGGCATGGACAGGGACGTTACTTAAGTTTCACGGCGCATTGGGTGACTCTGCTGGCAGCTGGGAAGGATGCAGGACAAGGTGCAGTAGTGTTGGAGGTTGTTCCACCACCACGCCTCCAAAATGCTGATTGTGACACACCTCTTTCCTCCACCCCCTCCTCTTCTTCTTCCTCCATGGCCTCTTCCTCGGAACCAGCGGTGCTCCGTAGGCGTTCAAGGGGCTACGCAAGTACGCAGGCCAAAAGATGCCATGCGGTGCTTGAGCTGGTGTGCTTGGGGGACAGGAGCCACACTGGGGCAGAGGTTCTGTCAGCTCTGCAGGGGCAGGTTCAGAGGTGGTTGACGCCACGCCAACTTAAGGCAGGAATGGTGGTTTGCGACAATGGCACCAACCTCCTCTCTGCCCTCCGACAGGGACAACTGACCCATGTGCCCTGTTTGGCTCACGTCCTTAACTTGGTGGTGCAGCGGTTCTTGGGCAGGTACCCGGGCTTACAGGATGTCCTGAGGCAGGCCAGGAAAGTCTGTGTGCATTTCCGCTGGTCATATAATGCCAGTGCTCGGCTGACGGACCTCCAAAAGGAGTTTAACCTGCCCAAGAACCGCCTAATCTGTGACATGCCCACCAGGTGGAACTCGACATTGGCCATGCTGCAGCGGCTGCACACGCAGCAGAGGGCCATCAATGAGTACCTGTGCGACTATGGCACCAGGACAGGGTCAGGGGACCTTGGTTTTTTTTCCCCACGCCAGTGGGCCATGATCAGGGATGCATGCACTGTCCTGTCACCATTCGAGGAGGCCACGAGGATGGTGAGCACTGACAGTGCATGCATCAGTGACACTGTCCCCCTTGTCCACCTGTTGGAGCACACGCTGCGTGGAATAATGGACAGGGCACTTGAGGCAGAACAGAGGCAGGAAGAGGAGGACTTCCTTAGCTCTCAAGGCCCCCTTTATCCAGACAGTGTTCCTGCGTGCCCGCCGATCACACAGGAAGAGGACGAGGAGGAGGAGGAGGAGGAAGATTGTGTCAGTATGGAGGTGGAGCCTGGCACTCAGCATCAGCAGTCTTTAAGGGATCAGTCCCAAGGAACACATGGACTTGTACGTGGCTGGGAGGAGGTGGCTGCGGACGTTGTTGTCCTTAGCGACCCAGAGGACTCCGGACCGAATGCCTCAGCAAACCTACGCTGCATGGCCTCCCTGATCCTGCAAAGCCTGCGTAAGGATCCTCGTATTCGTGGTATCAAGGAGAAGGACCAATACTGGCTGGCAACCCTCCTTGATCCACGTTACAAGGGTAAGGTTGCGGACCTTATCTTGCCATCGCAGAGGGAGCAGAGGATGAAACATCTTCGGGAGGCCTTGCAGAAAGGTCTGTGCAACGCGTTCCCAGAGACTGGGAGGTTACAAACTCCTGTTTCTGGACAACGTGTTGCTGAGGCTTCGGTCAGTCAAAGAAGGAGCGGTGGAGAAGGTGGCCGTCTGACCGATGCGTTCAGACAATTTTTTGGTCCGCAGCCCCAAGGTATGATCGGTTCCAGCAACCATCGCCAGCGTCTGTTTTACATGGTGCAGGAATACCTAGGGGCAAGATCAGACTTGGACACCTTTCCCACCGAAAATCCTCTGGGTTACTGGGTCTTGAGGATGGATCACTGGCCAGAGCTTGCACAGTATGCAATTGAGCTACTGGCCTGTCCTGCATCCAGCGTTCTTTCGGAACGCACATTCAGTGCTGCTGGAGGCGTGGTAACCGATCACAGGGTGCGTCTGTCCACTGACTCGGTCGATCGGCTGACCTTCATAAAAATGAATCAGTCTTGGATCACCACCAGCTACCAAGCACCTGATGCTGATGTAACTGAATAATTTTTTTCAGATCCCTTCAAAGACTGCCTATGCTGATGCTGAGTGACTATCCCTGAGTAATTATCCTCTTCCTCCTCAATCATCACGCTGATAGCTTGTAAGAACATTTTTGGTTCTGGGCGCCACCACCAGTGCCTAAGGCACAATTTTTCAGCCCCTGTTTAACAGGGGCGTGTAATTACAATTTTTGATGTAATACTTTGCAGCAGGGCTCGTTCCTGCATTCCAACTAGAGTGTCTGTGAGGGGTTGCAGTGTTGTGGCACCAGCACCAGTGCCTAAGGCCCAATTTTTCTGCCCCTGTCTAACAGGGGCGTGTAATTACAATTTTTTATGCAATACTTTGCAGCAGGGCTCGTTCCTGCGTTCCAACTAGAGTGTCTGTGAGGGGTTGCAGTGTTGTGGCACCAGCACCAGTGCCTAAGGCCTAATTTTTCAGCTCCTGTTCAACAGGGGCATGTAATTACAATTCTTGATCTAATATTTCACAGCAGGGCCCTGTGAGGGCTTACAGTGTTTTGACCACAGCAACACCTAAGGCCCAAATTTCTGCTGAGTATATAGGGCAGGACCCTACTTTCAAACATCTAACTTACAAACGACTCCTACTTGCAAACGGAAGGAGACAACAGGAAGTGAGATGAAATCTACCCCTAGGAAGGGAAATTCTCTCATGTAAGAGTTAATATGGGAAAACAATTTCTCCTTTCCACTGATGCTTTCCAATCCTTGTTCCACAAAAAAACTCAAATTTTCAAAAAACATTTTTCATTGGGACAAAAAAGTGAGGTGAAATCTTCTGAAGAGGAGGAAAGACGCAAAACAAATGTCACAGGGGTGATAACCCTTCCCTATGTTTTCCAAAAAGCTTAGAAAAGATTTTTTGGCTGGAGCTAAACACGTTAAAAATGTTCAAAATTACAAACAGATTCTACTTAACAACAAACCTACAGTCCCTGTCTTGTTTGCACCGCCTGTATACTGCTGTTCAGAGTATATAGGGACCTTTCCTTATTTTAATTTGGGTGCGGGGTTCCCCTTAATATCCATACAAGACCCAAAGGGCCTGGTAATGGACTGGGGGGTACCCATGCCGTTTGTCTCACTGATTTTCATCCATATTGCCATGACCCGACATGACATTAAACCCGCAAGCAGTTTTAAATGAGATTTTTTCCTTTAAAAATGACATTTGGTGCAGGGACTGTTCTAAACATGGGAAACACGCGTCACTTTACAGGCATACTATAGACACCCCCCAGGTACGATATTTAAAGGAATATTTCACTTTTTTTTTTTTACTTTAAGCATCATTAAAATCACTGCTCCCGAAAAAACGGCCGTTTTTAAAAGTTTTTTTTGCATTGATACATGTCCCCTGGGGTAGGACCCGGGTCCCCACACCCTTTTTAGGACAATACCATGCAAATTAGCCTTTAAAATGAGCACTTTTGATTTCGAACGTTCGAGTCCCATAGACGTCAATGGGGTTCTAACGTTCGTGCGAACTTGCGGTCCGTTCGCGGGTTCTGGTGCGAACCGAACCGGGGGGTGTTCGGCTCATCCCTACTTCTGGCAGACCCTGGGGACCTGGCCACTATCAGGCAATGTATTGAGGAATTCTTTAGCCTCAATAACACACCTGATGTCTCGCCCCTGACTCAGTGGGAAGCACACAAATGTGTCACACATGCTCTCCTTTGCAGCTTGGAGGAAAAGAGAACATCAAAAGCTGATAAAAGAACCATCACACAAGATACATGACCTAGAAGCTCAACACAAATGCTCATCTGCAATCCAGTTAGTACAGTAACTGGTGGAGGCTCGGGCCCTCTTAGTGGAAGAACTCTTTAAAAGGGCGCATAAAAAACACATACTGACGCAGCGCTTGTTTTTAACAAAGCAATAAAGCAGGTAGACTGCTGGCTAGGGCCACACAGAACCAAATGCTAACCACAACGGTGCATCATGTAATTGAAACTTTCAGGAACACCCACTCCAAAAATGAACCTAAAGCCTCTCAATCCCAAAATACGGCGGCAAGACTGTTAACAGGAAAAAAGCCCTGGGAATCCATCTCCCCATCCCTAAAAAGCCTACATTGGCTAACTGTGAAGAATCGGATCATATTCAAGACCCTCTGCCTCACCCATAAATGCATACAAGGAAACGCTCCGCAATATCTCCGGGAAAAAATAAAACACTACACACCGAATCGCAGTCTTCGATCAGCTAACCAAAACCTCCTCCTCATTCCCAAATACCGCTACAAAGCAAAGGGAGAACGTAGATTTGCAGTCCAAGGACCTCGACTATGGAATGCTCTCCCAACCAACCTCCGCATGGAAGAAAACCACCAGGCCTTCAGGAAAAAACTAAAGACCTTCCTTTTCTAGAAGCTGGCTACAGAGAATACATCCAGCGCCTTGAGGCAATTCAGTTCGCAATTGCAGCGCTTTACAAATCATTCATTCATTCATTCATTCATTCCAAAACTTTTACATCGAACAATATAACATTCACCCCGACGAACCAAACTCTGTAAGAGCAGACAATAGGATAAATCTATTACGAGAATTCCTAAGTCAATACAGCCCTTCTCCTCTAACTAATGAGGCTATACAGGACCTTAATTGCGCCTCATTTAAAGTCCCACACCCCCCTCCTTTTTTCATAAATTATCGGGATGGAAGCAATTAGGTACATGGGATTGGTAGTGTTCCCCTACCGTCCCGGTGTGAGTTTTGCCCTCAATTACAGGGTATCATCATATATAAGATATTGCCCCTTTATGGTTTATACAATATTTATACTGAATTTAGTCATGGACATATTATTGTTTATAACTGTTTACTTAATTATATGTTATTCTCCAATTTTCTTAGGCAGCACCTTGGTTACCGATCTTTTGCCATACATGGCTTTCTCCTTATAGGGATTCCGGGCACGCCCTCCACCTGGCCAGTTTTTGTGCTTGTGTGCGGTACATTGGACGTTTGGGCATTGCTGGTCTTCCTCTCTGTGGGAGCTGCGATGCGCCAGTGGGTCCTCCCTTTCTCCCCATTCACTATGTGATGGGAGATTCTGGGCGGACGCCCCTCTGCGCATCGGTGCCACGTATCCTACGTCGGGCGTGTGACGTCACATTTTGACGTCACCGCGCCAACGTACAGCGTGTCCATCCCGGTGTCATCATGGTAGGATTTCCTCCGCGTCGACCGCTGAGTGTATACTCAGCTCAAGTGCGGCGGCTCCTCCTCTATGTCACCCACGTGGCGTTGGCGGCATATTTATATTCCCCACTTGGAGCTGGCTGCTGACACGGCTGGTCTCTTCCTGGGATGACTGCACACCAGCCTTGCGGTCCACGTTTGGCTGGTGATGCTCCTACATGCCACAATGGGGTAGGTTGTTTTATTTGTGTTTTTTTTTTTTTTTTCCAACCTATTGGTTGTTCCACCTGGGTTCAGATGTCCTCCCTTTGGTGATTTCACCTCCTTGTGTCACCCCTCCTTTTTTCACTGTCAACCTTTTTCTTTGCACCAATCGCCACCATTTCTCATCCCAATTTGGCCACCCTACATATTCACATCCACTGTCACTTATGTGTAATATATAGATTTTCAATATTCACCCACTTTTTCATCACACACACCATCATTTCTTCCTTTGAGTTCACTGACTCCGCCATTCAGATTGATTATTGTTATTATTAAACACTATTGCAAATTTATATATATACATAATATTTTGTTTTCAGATTTGTTTGCTCCCATCCCATCACCATACACTCCTGATTTTGAACCCTTTCTGCTTCATCTTGTCCTTCTTCACCCTGCCCGTTTTTGCATCTATATCTATGCCGCCTCGGCTCCCGTGGAGTGGCTATGCTTCTGGCCCGCCCTGCACCCATCGCCGCGCACCGCACTTGCTGTCCGGGTTGGTGAGTGCGTTCAATCCAACTATTTGGATATACCAACATTTATTCATTTATATACTTAATATAATTTTTATTTTTATATATGGACACCATGGCTCATTATCTTCATATGTAATTTTTAGGAATTTTGGAGTACATCAGCTCCTGATGAGTGGGAATGCCCACGAAACGTGTCGAGCTTTGTTTTTGATGCCCCAGCTACATTTTATATGGAACTCTACCCATTTACACCATGGTTTCTTCCAACTATTTTATTTAGTAATGATACGTATACCATGCGAATGCACCGATCGGTACCAGGCATGTGTCTGCCAAGGATATTACGCTTCCTTATTCTCAATATTAAACCATGTGCTGCATACGTGCATATATATTTTCTACCTTATTATGTGTATAATTCTCATACTTATATGAAATGAAAACATTTGTTACTGTATATGAAACGAATACTCTCTTTATTGTTTGTTATTTATTATAACCAATAAACACTTTACAATGCAATTTAAATATGGTATCATTCATCTCCACTACCTAAGCGCTTCATATAAAGTCCCAAATTCCCTTTTGTGCATATACCAAATATCGAGATGGAGGCACTTAATTGCGCCTCTTTTAAAGTCCCACACCCCCCCTCCTTTTTTCATAAATTATCGGGATGGAAGCAATTAGGTACATGGGATTGGTAATGTTCCCCTACCGTCCCGGTGTGAGTTTTGCCCTCAATTACAGGGTATCATCATATATAAGATATTGCCCCTTTATGGTTTATACATTATTTATACTGAATTTAGTCATGGACATATTATTGTTTATAACTGTTTACTTAATTATATGATATTCTCCAATTTTCTTAGGCAGCACCTTGGTTATCGATCTTTTGCCATACATGGCTTTCTCCTTATAGGGATTCCGGGCACGCCCTCCACCTGGCCAGTTTTTGTGCTTGTGTGCGGTACATTGGACGTTTGGGCATTGCTGGTCTTCCTCTCTGTGGGAGCTGCGATGCGCCAGTGGGTCCTCCCTTTCTCCCCATTCACTATGTGACGGGAGACTCTGGGCGGACGCCCCTCTGTGCATCGGCACCACGTATCCTACGTCGGGCGTGTGACGTCACATTTTGATGTCACCGCGCCGACGTACAGCGTGTCCATCCCGGTGTCATCATGGTAGGATTTCCTCCGCGCCGACCGCTGAGTGTATACTCAGCTCAAGTGCGGCGGCTCCTTCTCTATGTCACCCACGTGGCGTTGGCGGCATATTTATATTCCCCACTTGGAGCTGGCTGCTGACATGGCTGGTCTCTTCCTGGGATGACTGCACACCAGCCTTGCGGTCCACGTATGGCTGGTAATGCTCCTGCATGCCACAATGGGGTAGGTTGTTTTATTTGTGTTTGTTTTTTTTTTTTTCCCAACCTATTGGTTGTTCCACCAGGGTTCAGATGTCCTCCCTTTATTCACTGTCAACCTTTTTCTTTGCACCAATCGCCACCATTTCTCATCCCAATTTGGCCACCCTACATATTCACATCCACTGTCACTTATGTGTAATATATAGATTTTCAATATTCACCCACTTTTTCATCACACACACCATCATTTCTTCCTTTGAGTTCACTGAATCCACCATTCAGATTGATTATTGGTATTATTAAACACTATTGCAAATTTATATATATACATAATATTTTGTTTTCAGATTTGTTTGCTCCCATCTCATCACCATACACTCCTGATTTTTAACACTTTCTGCTTCATCTTGTCCTTCTTCACCCTGCCCGTTGTTGCATCTATATCTATGCCGCCTCGGCTCCCGTGAAGAGGCTATGCTTCTGGCCCGCCCTGCGCCCATCGCCACGCACCGCACTTGCTGTCTGGGTTGGTGAGTGCGTTCGATCCAACTATTTGGATATACCAACATTTATTCATTTATATACTTAATATAATTTTTATTTTTATATATGGACACCATGGCTCATTATCTTCATATGTATTTTTTAGGAATTTTGGGGTACATCAGCTCCTGATGAGTGGGAATGCCCACGAAACACGTCGAGCTTTGTTTTTGATGCCCCAGCTACATTTTATATGGAACTCTACCCATTTACACCATGGTTTCTTCCAACTATTTTATTTAGTAATGATACGTATACCATGCGAATGCACCGATCGGTACCAGGCATGTGTCTGCCAAGGATATTACGCTTCCTTATTCTCAATATTAAACCATGTGCTGCATACGTGCATATATATTTTCTACCTTATTATGTGTATAATTCTCATACTTATATGAAATGAAAACATTTGTTACTGTATATGAAACGAATACTCTCTTTATTGTTTGTTATTTATTATAACCAATAAACACTTTACAATGCAATTTAAATATGGTATCATTCATCTCCACTACCTAAGCGCTTCATATAAAGTCCCAAATTCCCTTTTGTGCATATACTATACAGGACCTCAAGGCACCTCTGTCCTTGGAAGAATGGGGTGCAGCACTGAAGGCCACAAAACCGGGCAAGAGACCAGGCCCCGATGGATTCTCGGCCCAGTACTACAAGTGTTTCTCGGACCTCCTTGCCCCAAGCTTTCTTAAAGCTTTTAACTCGCAGTCAGCAACTCCCTATTTGTCGACCACCTTACTGGAAGCATATATCATGGTGATTCTGAAAGAGGAAAAGGACCCTGCCAAAGTTGCCTCATATCGTCCAATATCCTTACTTAATGTGGACGTTAAGATTTTTTCAAAAATCTTAGCAACACGTTTGTCCCAATATGTACCACAATGGGTGGGACTGGATCAAGTAGGCTTTGTCCCAAACAGCGAAGCTAGGAACAACACTATCAAAGCTTTGAACCTTCACCACTGGCTAACTTCCTTGCAATGGATGCAGAGAAGGTGTTCAACCGAGTGGCCTGGGACTATATGAGTGAAGTACTGGGAGCTCTGGGTCTTGGCACCAAAATGCATGCACTCATTCTGTCCCTATATGCCAATCCGAGGGCAAGAGTTAGAGTCAATGGCCTCCTGTCGAACACCTTCTCCATCCACAATGGAACAAGACAGGACTGTCCCCTATCGCCCCTTCTCTATATTGTATTAGAGAGCACACAGACATCAAGGGAATACAAGTACAGGGCCGTGAATTTAAAATAGCAGTGTCCACGGATGATGTATTATTATTTCTTTCCTCCCCGCTAACATCCCTACCAAACCCCTTGTCAGTTCTTGAACAATTCAAACACATCTCCAACCTGAAAATCAACTACTCAAAGTAATTCGCTTTGAATGTCTCCCTACCTTCCGACCTTATGCGACAATGCCAGATGAACTTTCCATTCCAATGGAAAATGGATGCTGTCACATATCTAGGCATAAAACTTCCTGTCAACCTAACAGAGCTCTATACTAGAAACTTCCCAGCGGAATTGAAGAACATGCGCCAAGATCTTCAGAAATGGCATGTGTCCTCAATCTCTTAGTTCGGGCGTGCTTCAATTTTAAAAATGACGATCCTTCCTTGCATGCTTTACAAGATGCAAACGATATTAATCTGACTACCACCTTCATTTTTTTTTGGCATATAAGGCCATGTGTAGGTCCTTCTTATGGGGCAACAAACCCACATGAATCAAATGGGCTAAGTTAGTGTTGCCAAAGTCGAGTGGGGGGATAGGTCTCCCAGACCTCCAACCGTACTACTGGGCAGTCCATCTAACTAGGGTGGTGGATTGGAAGATCCATGAAAGGTACAAAGGGTGGGTCGGGCTCAAATGCCTAGTCTCTCAGGCAGAATTAGGTATAATACCATGGCTCCCAAAGGAACACATACCCCCCCCCATATATATGCACACACTCTAATTGGAGTGACCCTTCAGGCGTTTGATTGGGCATGTACCACGCATGAACTCTCTTCCAAGGAATGCCCTATCACCCCCTTAGGGGCAACCCGACTTTTATTCCAGACCTAACCAGGAATTTCCTGGCAGCAGAATGGCCACATAGGGAAATCCAAGCAAGACACTTTTTATGGAGAGGGAGGTTCAAAAAACACAAAGAAATGGCTGAATTATCCAATACAGCAAAGTTCCCTTTCTGGTCATATTCGCAACTGAAACATTACTTAGATAATCCGATTCGTAGAAAGCACTTTATTAGAGACCCAACAGTGTTTGAGTCTCTCTGCACCAGATCATCTCCCCAAAGCCATGTCATCTCGGCTCTCTACACCTCTATGTTTGGGGAGCGATATGCTACAATACTGTCAGGGTATCACCGGCACCAGACATGGGCGTCGGCGCGCGCCTATGTGCCGGCGCGCTCCATTACACACTTCCCAGCAAAATCGTGGTGTTCCCGGGCGTCAGCGCGGCGCTGGGGCGCGCGCGGGTACGCGGCGCTCGGGCGCGCGCGCGTGTGCACGTGCGCGCGTACGGGCGTGCGCGCGTTCGCGATAGCGCCGGTTTGGCGCCAAAGTGCACATAAAATCCCCCTGTGCCTCTGGCACATTGCTGCTTCGTCTCAGCTTGTGATTTGTGTAAACCTGAACCTGATTGCTGTTACCCATCTGACCCGGCTTGTTTGACTATCCGTCCTGCTCCTATCCGACCCGGCTTGCCTGACTACTCTTCTGCTACCTGCCTGATACCGTTGCCAATCTCCGCCTGCCTACCGACTCTGCCTCTGCCTGCTGTTTTTGCCTGTTTTCATACCCGTGCTGACCCGGACCGTCTGACCCTGCTTGTGCCTGCTGTTGTCCTTGCTGTTGCACCTTCAGCTCCAGTTCCAGCGATCTCTGCATCTACAAGTGTTCCAGTGTACTGCCTCCAGTGTCTTCCTGATCTGCAGTCCAGCCATCCCTGAAGGATCTCTCATCACTTCAGCTCCAGAGACTCCGCTCTACAGGCACTCCTACCCCACTGTGCTCAGGAGACCACTGTTTCCACTCCAGTGGCTCCTGAACCAGCGTTGTATGAGAGGTCTTCTCCTACAAGTCAGGCTCTACTACCAGGTACCTAACAGTACGAAGCAGCCATGTCTGAGCCTGCAGGAGATACCTCTCCAATGAA
Organism: Lithobates clamitans; assembly: GCA_037952925.1. NCBI lineage: Eukaryota > Metazoa > Chordata > Amphibia > Anura > Ranidae > Lithobates > Lithobates clamitans. The sequence goes on from JBBGZY010000929.1 coordinate 1,762,968, forward strand.
GGAGATATGCACACACCTGGCGGCCCTCACCCAAGCAGTACAAGCCCTACAGGATAATTATAACAGACTGGAAGGACAAGTTCAGAACCTGGCAGGGTCTAACCCTCCTGCCTCTTCTTCAGCTGCTGCTCCAACACAGACTGCTTCAGGGCCCGCAGTTGTGATGCTCCCACCTGAACCACGGGTCCCCATTCCAGAAAGATTCTCTGGAGACCGGGCTAAGTTTCGGACCTTCCGCAATGCTTGCCAGCTCTTTTTTGCCTTACAGCCCAGAACTTTTTCACTGGAATCCACTAAGGTTGGATTTGTCATTTCCCTTCTGCAAGGGGAACCTCCGACCTGGGCCCATCGTTTACTTGAAGGGGACTCTGCTCTAACTCAATCCTTATCCGCCTTCTTCCAAGCCATGGCACAATTATATGAGGACCCTCAACAGACTGCCTCAGCTGAATCTGCCCTGTTCGCGCTCCAACAAGGCCGCAGACCCGCGGAGGACTATGTTACTGAATTCAGACGTTGGAGCGCGGACACACAGTGGAATGACGCGGCCCTGCGTCACAAGTTCCGCATTGGACTGTCTGAAAGCTTGAAAGACAAACTGGCTCGTGTAGGTGTTCCAAATACCTTAGAGGCCTTGATCACCCTAACCATTCAAATCGATCGTCGCCTCCGAGAACGACGATCTGAACGATCAGTTCAACCAAACCGCCCGACCTGGATGACAGCCCAAGCTCCGATGCCTACAACACGCTACTCCCCTGCATCCAGTCCTAATTCAGTCAATACCACACCAGATACCTCCGAACCCATGCAACTGGGTGTGATGCGACCTGCCCTGTCTTCTGAAGAACGCGCCCGACGTCGGCAATTAAATCTGTGCCTTTACTGTGGTGGAACCGGGCATTTTGTCCATAATTGCCCAGTTAGAATGAGTAAGTGTCCATCTCCTATACCTACCAGTTTTTCTGCTTTATCTACCAATTCTACCCATCTTGCCATTCTTCTCTCGTTACAGCTTCAAGAAAGGACACTCCAAGTCAACGCAATTATTGACTCCGGGGCATGCAGCTGCTTTATAGACTTAAACTTTGCTAAGCAGCATAACATTCCTTTGCAGACCAAAACCCATGGACTTTCTGTCTTTCTTGCCGACGGCTCTCGTATCAGATCTGGACAAGTGACGCAAGAGACTCTGCCATTACCCACTACAATTGACTCTCAACATAAGGAATTGCTGATCCTGGACGCCATTACCTCCCCTATGTTCCCCATTATCCTGGGCATTCCCTGGCTCCGGGCTCACAACCCACACATCCATTGGGCCTCTGGAGAAGTGAAATCCCTGTCATCTTACTGCCAGGATCACTGTCTGGCGAAGGATCTGGATTCCCAGGCTACCTTGCTTTGCCTGGACACCGACCAGAAAAATTGTCAGGTCATTCCCAAACAGTATCATGACTACATTGATGTCTTCAGCAAGAAGGGGGCAGATTCTCTTCCACCTCATCGCCCCTACGATTGCCCCATCGAATTGCTGCCAGGATCCGAAATTCCCTTCGGAAGCATCTTCCCTCTATCCGAGAAAGAACAAGAAGTGCTGAAGTCTTACATAGATGAAAACTTGGCCAAGGGATTCATTCGCCATTCCACTTCTCCAGCAGGTGCGGGAATATTTTTTGTTGCTAAAAAAGACAAATCTCTCCGCCCGTGTATTGACTACCGAGAACTGAATAAGATCACGGTCAAGAATCGGTATCCCCTACCTTTGATACCCGAACTGTTTCAGAAATTAAGGACTGCCGTCATTTTCACTAAGCTTGATCTAAGAGGGGCCTATAATCTGATCCGCATTCGGGCTGGGCATGAGTGGAAAACAGCTTTTCGGACCTGATTCGGGCATTATGAATATTTAGTCATGCCTTTTGGACTCTGCAATGCCCCTGCGACTTTTCAACACCTGATTAATGACGTGCTTAGAGACTTCCTAGACCTGTTTGTGATTGCATATCTAGATGATATCTTGATCTTTTCAGAATCCCTGGAGCTCCATCGAAAACATGTTTGCCAAGTGTTGGGTCGTCTCCGCTTACACAGACTTTATGCAAAAGCAGAGAAATGCGAGTTTGAGCAAGAAAGCATTCAGTTCTTGGGCTTGATAATCTCCTCAACTGGCATCAGGATGGATCCACAGAAGGTTTCTGCTGTTCTGGACTGGCCGGTACCCCTAGACAAGAAGGGGGTTCAACGATTCATCGGGTTTGCAAATTTCTACAGAAAATTTATCAGGGGTTTTTCTGCAATAATCGCACCAATCACACAACTAACCAAACAGAATACCCGTTTTTCCTGGAATCACCTAGCCCAAGAGGCTTTTGAGAACCTCAAGAGACTATTCACCTCAGCACCTATCCTCAGTCATCCTGAACCATCCTTGACATTTATTTTGGAAGTGGACGCTTCTGAAATAGCGGTCGGAGCGATACTCTCACAACGAAGGGGCAGTAAAGACGATATGCATCCTGTGGGGTTTTTCTCCCGAAAACTTTCCTCCGCAGAGAGGAACTATGATGTTGGAGACCGGGAGCTTCTTGCCATCAAAACTGCATTAGAGGAGTGGAGGTACCTGCTGGAGGGGGCTATGCATCCAGTACTAATTTATACTGACCACAAAAATCTAGAATATTTACGATCTGCTAAAAGGCTAAGACCCAGACAAGCCCGCTGGGCGCTGTTTTTCTCACGCTTTTCCTTCCACATTACTTATCGGCCAGGTTCAAAAAATGTCAAACCAGACGCATTATCACGTATGCATGACAACCCAAAGGACTCATCTGCTCCGGATACCATTTTACCTGCAAACAATTTTCTGCTCATCCAAACTGATCTTCTCTCCCAGATTAAGGAAGCATCCTCTGAATCAGCCAGACCCACAGGGATTACCTTAAGTAACAAGGACGGACTATTTTGGAAAGAGAGCCAAATTTTTGTTCCTGAGGAGGTTCGGGTCAAGGTCTTAGCACTTCTTCATGATCACCTGCTGGCAGGTGACTTTGGGGTTCGTAAAACCCTGGAATTGGTACAGCGTACCTTCTGGTGGCCCAATTTAAAGGACTTTTGTGAGAAATATGTTAGCTCGTGTCCTATCTGTACCCAGAATAAAACTTCCAGGAGTCGAGCTTGGGGCCTGTTAAAACCCTTACCGGTACCCGATAGGCCTTGGAAAATGATATCCATGGACTTTATTGTAGAGCTTCCATGTTCTGAGGGATGTTCTGCAATTTTTGTGGTAGTTGATCGTTTTACCAAAATGGCCCATTTTCTTCCATTAAGAGGAACTCCGTCAGCTATTGAAACAGCTCACGTCTTCATCAAGGAGATTGTTAGACTCCACGGAATCCCCGTAAACATAACCTCTGACAGAGGGGTACAATTTACCTCACGCTTCTGGAGAGCCCTGTGTGAGTCTTTAAAAATCAAGCTGGCCTTGTCATCGGCCTATCACCCTCAGACCAACGGCCAGACAGAGAGGACCAATCAGACTCTTGAACAGTATATTAGATGTTTTACTTCCTTTTCTCAAGATGATTGGGTATCCTTGCTGCCCTTGGCAGAATTTGCCTACAATAACGCCAAGCACTCAGCCACCGGTCAATCCCCCTTCTTCGCTAATTATGGTTTCCATCTAACCTTTTTACCCGATTTCCTTCCAGAGTCCTCAGTTCCAGCAGTGCAGAGTACGGTAGACTTCATCAATCATAACAACCAGATGTTGCAGGAAGCAGTGTCCAAGGCTCAGGCAGACAGCAAGAGGATCTTTGACCGAAGGAGAAGAGGGGAATTGAAGCTTCAGCTGGGCGATCAGGTATGGCTTTCTACAAATAATATCAAACTGGCTTGTCCTTCTAAAAAGTTGGCACCTAGGTTTATGGGACCTTTTCCGATTAGGAGGAAGATTAATGAAGTCTCGTATGAACTGACTTTGCCTGACTCTCTTAAAATTCATCCCGTGTTTCATGTGTCTTTGCTCAAGCCTGCTGTACCTGATCCCTTTCCTGGTAGAGGAACTAGACCTCCTGAACCTATTGTGATTGATGGTAACGAGGAATTTGAAGTTGAGGCTATCCTCGATTGCAGGAAAAGACAAGGGCAGATCCAGTTCCTAATCAAATGGAAGGGCTACGGCCCAGAAAATAATTCATGGAAACCTGATAGCAATGTGCATGCTAGGCCTTTAGTTCGAGCCTATTTTGCTAACCATCCTGAAAAAAGGCTTTTGGGCACCCGGAGGTTGCCCCTTGGGGGGGGCAATGTCAGGGTATCACCGGCACCAGACATGGGCGTCGGCGCGCGCCTATGCGCCGGCGCGCTCCATTACACACTTCCCAGCAAAATCGTGGTGTTACCGGGCGTCAGCGCGGCGCTGGGGCGCGCGCGGGTACGTGGCGCTCGGGCGCGCGCGTCTGCACGTGGGCGCATACGGGCATGCGCGCGTTCGCGATAGCGCCGGTTTGGCGCCAAAGTGCACATAAAATCCCCCTGTGCCTCTGGCACATTGCTGCTTCGTCTCAGCTTGTGATTTGTGTAAACCTGAACCTGATTGCTGTTACCCATCTGACCCGGCTTGTTTGACTATCCGTCCTGCTCCTATCCGACCCGGCTTGCCTGACTACTCTTCTGCTACCTGCCTGATACCGTTGCCAATCTCCGCCTGCCTACCGACTCTGCCTGCTGTTTTTGCCTGTTTTCATACCCGTGCTGACCCGGACCGTCTGACCCTGCTTGTGCCTGCTGTTGTCCTTGCTGTTGCATCTTCAGCTCCAGTTCCAGCGATCTCTGCATCTACAAGTGTTCCAGTGTACTGCCTCTAGTGTCTTCCTGATCTGCAGTCCAGCCATCCCTGAAGGATCTCTCATCACTTCAGCTCCAGAGACTCCGCTCTACAGGCACTCCTACCCCACTGTGCTCAGGAGACCACTGTTTCCACTCCAGTGGCTCCTGAACCAGCGTTGTATGAGAGGTCTTCTCCTACAAGTCAGGCTCTACTACCAGGTACCTAACAAATACGCGCAGACCTCTCTTTTTGGGAATCTGCTTTGGTTGTGGAATTAGATGAGGCCTCTTGGGACTGAATACATCTATATATCCACATGGGGTCCCTAAATGTGGCGACACAGGAGAATGGATACAAAATCAAAACTAAGTGGTACAAAACGCCAGATATCCTACATAAATTTATACCAGTGGTGCCTGACCGCTGTTGGGGGTGCGGAATGGAGAAGGGCACTCTTCTTCATATCTGGTGGACATGCTCCCTGATCCAGCCGTATTGGCGTAAGGTTCAGGACACGACAACCCTGATCACTTCACTTCCGTTGGAGTTCACTACGGCACAATATTTACTACATTAATCACAAATTCCCAGAAAACACTAATTCAAGTCGGTGGCTATGCACTTGATGCAGCTAGGTTATGTGTGCCAGTCCACTGGAGATCTACGTCTCCGCCCTACATGAGGGAATGGACCTCTCGCATCTGCCACGCTGCAGTGATAGAGGAGCTCATATGTACCACTCTTGATAAAATATCTGAATACTCAGCCATCTGGGCGGTTTGGTACACCTACCAAGAGCTGATACGATAAAACGACTGATAGGTCCCATGAGCAAGGGACTTGACAGCGAAGGATATTCATGACTGCTCGTTATGAGCCATAAGATACAAATTGACATGTTAGAGATGGAGAGGGTAGTTGGTGGTGGCCCCACCCCATCTCCTCCTTCTTCTCTTCTTCTTTTCTTCTCTCCGGTACCCCTGCCCCCCACTCCTCTTTCAATCTCCCCCTTTTTTTTTAACCCCGCCCTTCCTCCCTACCTTTCCAGCCCCACACGAAAGAGGCAGGCGGGATCAATACCAAAAAATAAAATAAATCTAGTCTTTTACTCCCACCTCCCTATGAGAGGTTATAATTGACCTGACCAGTAGTGCTCCCATTTACCTAGTTCTTAAATGTTAGACAGTTTAAAGCTACACCCTACAACAACCTTATATGAAGTATAACACAGTGGGTATAGCTACCCAAACGCCACAGGGACAGGATGACTCCCTCGGATCCTAAGGTATACACAAGCTTTAGAGTTTTTTTCATGTGCCATGCATGTTACGCTTTCTGTTTGTACGAATAGTCATCAACTTTAAAAAATATGTATGAAACAAAAAAGAATCACTGCCTAGGACACATTTAACCTCTTGATCGCCCCCTAGTGTTTAACTCCTTCCCTGCCAGTGTTATTTACACAGTAATCAGTGCATTTTTATAGCACTGATCGCTGTATAAATGACAATGGTCCCAAAATAGTGTCAAAAGTGTCCGATGTGTCTGCCATAATGTCGCAGTCACAATAAAAATCGCAGTCATGATAAAAAAAATTAATAATAAAAATACTATAAATCTATCCCCTATTTTGTAGACTCTATAACTTTTGCGCAAGCCAATCAATATAGGCTTATTGCAATTTTTTTTACCAATAATATGTAGAAGAATACATATCAGCCTAAACTGAGAAAGAAATTAATTTTTTTTATATATTTTTTGGGATATTTATTATAGTAAAAAGTAAAAAATATTGTTTTTTTTTCAAAATTGTCGCTCTTTTTTTGTTTATAGCACAAAAAATAAAAACCGCAGAGTTGTCAGTTAAAGCGATGCAGTGCCATATCGCAAAAAGTGCTCTGGTCAGGAAGGGGGTAAATCCTTCCGGGGCTGAAGTGGTTAATGTTATGGGTGACCTTGTGGGACAATAGGAAGACTACGGCTGCTTTCACACTGATGCGTTTTTGCTGCATTTTTACTGTGCTAAAAATGCAACAAAAATTGAATCCTTTTAAAGCATATGGAACTCTTCACACCACTGCACTCCTCTAAAAAGTCCTGCCTGCTACATCTTTGGTGATGAATACACAGGCCCCATTAAAATTGATAAAAAAAAACTAGGCAAAAACGCATCCAAAGCACACCTGCTGCTTCTCCTCCCCCCAGCTCTAGAGTTGGGTGAACTGTTTGAGTCAAGCAAAAGTTCAGCCTGAACATTGTCTGTTCGCCTGTCTGGGGGAACACCCAAATTTCCAGGTTCTGATAAGCCCCCTGCCTGCAGACCCCCACAACCACAGCCCAGGGTTGTCGGGAAGAGGCCCTTGTCTCCATCAACACAGAGCTCACCGCTCCAAAACAACCCCGCGCTTGCTCACCCCCCTCTTTCCTGGCATGTCAGGCTGCATGCTCAGACAAAGGGTTTGGTATGGATTTTGGCATGGGGTTCCCCTTAAAATCTATATTAGACCCAAAGGGCCTGGTATGGATTGGGGGCCTATGCCTTTTTTTCTTTTTAAACATTCTTCTATTGCCAGAAATGGTATTGTATTGCCGGAAATTTAAATGTAATCTTTTTTTTCTTTATAAATCTCAGTTTTGCTGCAGCAGGTTCTACACACTGTACAGATGTTCCACTCTACAGACAGATTAAGGGCACCCCAGGCATTATATTTAAAGGAATTTTTATCGTTTCACTTTAAATATCAATAAAATCACTGCTCCTGTAAAAACGATCTTTTTTTTAAAAAAATGGTTTGCATAGATACAAGTACAGCCTTGATACAAGGCAGCACCTGGGCCCCCATACATTTTTTATGGCCAATAACTTGCACATAAGCTTTCAAAATGGGCACTTTTGATTTTTCAAATTTGGGTCCCATAGACTTTAATATGGTTCAGAGTTCGGGTCCGAACTTTTGCGATGTTCACGAGTTCTGGTGCGAACCGAACTGGGTGTTCGGCCCAACTCTACCCAACTCTTATGCAGCTGAGACCAGAGGGAATGTGATCACTTATAAAACAGGGGAAAAAGGTATTTTATCATGTTTTTTTTAATCTACTGTAACTGTGATGTCTTGCACTGTGTGAAGGACTAAGCAAAAAGTTTCTGTTAGTCTTCCTTTACTGGATCTTGCTAATATATTATCCCTTATTATTCAGGAGTTTTCCAGTTATTCACTAGCAACTGTTTTTCTGTCTGCATTTATCTATTTTGACCTTCAAACTGTCTAATGACTCAATTGCTACTTGCCCTGACCTCTGTCAGTTCACTCCAATTTTTATTTGCTCCTTTGATATACTTGTTTGTAAATCTGTAGGCTGTCCCTAAGAAGAACAAAAGTGGGGGTCATAAACTACAAATATCACTTAGCAGAATTTAATCGGGCACTCCCTTTATTTAGTACCTCAGGGGAGCTCTTGTCTACCCTTGGTGACACAGAGGATCCACACCAATCTGTGATAGCAGCAAAATAAATAACTATATTTAATTTTCTTTTTCTCTAATGATTTTTTAAACAGCATAATGTGAATGTCCAAATGAAATGTTGACATTTTTTCGAATTAATGCATGTTAGCATGAAGGGCACTTTTCACGTTATTCAGCATGTACCACTGGTCAATAAATAAATGCATATAACTACAGCATGAACAATGTTTGATAATAATTAGCATGTCAGCCTTATATTAACCACTTCAGTGCTTTCACCTGTTTACCCCCTATGAACCAGACCATATTTCACATTTCTGCTATGTGTCTGTTCATGAGTCTGTAACTTTGTAATTACTTATGATATATGTTTTTTGGGGGACAAACGTGGCTTCCTCGTGACCCCAAAGTCCTCTGAGAATTTTTTTTCATTTATTTGCATTTTAAGGGGAAAAAATAGTAACAATCTGTAAAAATGTATTTTTTCAAGTTTGATCAGTAATATTTTGAACACAAGTACCATTATTGTGAGGAAAACATATAGGTACATTTTATTCTGCGGCTTGTTCTATTTACTGCAACATTAAAATTACATTTTTGGTAGAAAGCATGTTAAAGTTATTTACAAAAGCAATAACGTGTTTTTTTTGTTTTCTTTTGCATACATTTAATTTTTCTCATAATGCATCAGTAATTTATAGTTCTTACTGATTTAAAATAAAACAGATTTACCCTAAACCACATATTTTTAATAGTAAATCCTTAAAGATAATAAAGTATATGTGCTTTATAAAAAAAAAATCCAGCAAATAATTTAAAATAGAAACACGGAGCAGGAGATGAAACAGTTAAATAGTGATTATACAGGTTGAAATTAAAGGGTTAAGTAGTAAAAAAACTCCTGTCCTTTGCACAGAGGAGAGGGTTTTATGGACATTTGTAAGACACCCAAGGTATGCAATTGGTTAAAGGAGTTGTAAAGACAGAAGGTTTTTCATCTTAATGTATTCTATGCATTAAGATAACAAACCTTCTATGTCTAGCAGCCACTCTTAGCCCCCCTAATTACCGTATTTATCGGCGTATAACACGCACAGGCGTATAACACGCACATTCATTTTAAGAGGGAAGTTTCAGGAAAAAAACTTTTAAATAAGGAACTTTGCAGCAAAATAAGGGTCAGTGTCCATCTGCAGCATCACAATTGCCATCAATGCAGCCTGATCAATGCCCATCTGCAGCCTCACAAGTGCCATCAATGCAGCCTCACCATTGCCATCAATGAAACAGCCTCACTATTGCCATCAATGCAGCAGCCTCACCATTGCCATCAGTGCAGCAGCCTCACCATTGCCATCAGTGCAGCCTAGAGGGGACAGGGAGGGGGGTGGGACAATCGCTGACAGATAACATACAGTAAGAATCTCCTATCATAGACAGAACAGTGGTCCAATGGCGGCCCAGGAGACGGGACTTCCTATTACAGAAGCCGCCAAGTAAACAGGAGATTCTCACTGTATGTAATCTGACGGCACTCATCTCACCCCCCTCACTGTCCCCTCCGAGGCAGCTAACATTGAAGTATTGGCGTATAACACGCACGTGCTATTTGCATCCAATTTTCATGGTGAAAAAGTGAGTGTTATACGCCAATAAATACAGTACTTACCTGAGCCTCATCTCTCTCCAGCGATGTCCACAAATGTCTAAGCCACCCGGGACACTCCTCCTGATTGAACTTCGTATTGTTGAAGTGGAGTGGTCCAAATATTGTTTACCCCTCTATTTGTTCATTTCTAAAGCTTGAAGAATGTTTTTACATTGTAAATACATATTCAAACATATATGAAAAAAGAGAAGAGTAAGGCCTCAATTGCAGATCAGTAAGAAGCTCGTACACGTACCATCATCCCGAAATTAGATAATGAAGGGGATATAGGGGTGGAGGCGTGAAGGCATTGGGACTATCTCGGTACTAGATAATAATATACAGTTGCAAAAAACATAAAAAAATTATATAAATTTTAATAATTGAAATACAAAATTACAAAAATATTTTTGTAATTTTGTGTTTCAATTATTACAATTTATATAATTTTTTATGTTTTTTGCAACTGTATATTATTATCTAGTACCGAGATAGTCTCAATCTCCAATTCTGGGGGTGCACACATGAATAGACAGTAGCAGCAACTGCCTTCACGCCTCCACCCCTATATCCCCTTCATATATGAAAAAAGATATTGATAAGGAAAAATAAGAGAATATACACAAAAAAAAAATAATTAAAATGTACAAAGTGTTCAGAAAATAATTTAGTTTAAATGTCATATACCTGGGCTGAGCATACGATGAACAATGTGTATTCTAAGATTTCCTTCACTGCAAGCTGCAACTCAAAATCATTATTAGATCTATAGATATAGGAAGGAACAATCATATGGAACTATATACATGTTTTTGTAAATTCCAACTCCAACCTAATATCTAATTCCTTATGCTCCCTACTGGTTCTTTAACCACATGCTGACCTTTAAATCGCGGCATTGTGGGCGCGCGCCCACCACGTACTCCGTGACCGTGCCTGCGGGTCCCGTGGACTCGATGTCCGCCGGGGGCCCGCAATCGTGTCACGGAGCAGCAGAACGGGGAGATGCCTATGTAATCAAGGCATTTCCCTGTTCTGCCTAGCAACATGACACAGAGTTTTTATAGCACTGATCTCTGTATAAATGACAATGGTCCCACAATAGTGTCAAAAGTGCATGATGTGTCCGCCATAATGTCGCAGTCATGATAAAAATTGCAGATCGCCACCATTACTAATAAAAAAAATAATAAAAATGCTATAAATCTATCCCCTATTTTGTAGACGCAATAACTTTTGCGCAAACCAATCAATATAGGGTTATTGCAATTTTTTTACCAAAAATATGTAGAAGAATACATATCGGCCTAAACTGAGAAAGAAATTAGTTTTTTTATATATTTTTTGGGGATATTTATTATAATAAAAGATATTGCTTTTTTTAAAAAAATTGTCGCTCTTTTTTCGTTTATAGTGCAAAAAATAAAAACTGCAGAGCTGATCAAATACCACCAAAAGAAAGCTCTATTTGTGGGAAAAAAAGGAGGTCAATTTTGTTTGTGTGCAACGTCACATGACTGCACAATTGTCAGTTAAATTGAAGCAGTGCCGTATCGCAAAAAGTGCTCTGGTCAGGATGGGGGGTAAATCCTTCCGGGGCTGAAGTGGTTAATGTTATGGGTGACCTTGTGGGACAATAGGAAGACTACAGCTGCTTTCACACTGATGTGTTTTTGCTGCATTTTTACTGTGCTAAAAATGCAACAAAAGTGTGATCCCTTTAACTGGTTCAGATCCGCGCTATAGCCTAATGACGGCTACAGCACGGACCTGCTTTGCCGGGAGTATGTCTATTGACATCCTCCCATGCCTAAGCGGCCTGCGTGCCTCCTGCAGAGTGTGCGCAGCATGCTCTGTGATCAGCGAGTCTATGAGACTCACTGGATCACAGATCGGAGTAAGGGGTCGATCACGACCCCTTACCATGTGATCTGCTGTCAGCCAATGACAGCTGATCATGTGATGTAAACAGAGCCGGTAATCGGCTATTTTTTCTCTTCACGCTGACAGCATGAGGAGAGAAAAAAAAACTGATCACTGGCGGCTGTGAGAGGGACATTAGTCCCGATCACGGAGAGCTGCCTCCAGCTCCTCAGTGCCCAACTGTGACACCTGCCAGTGCCACCTAGCAGTAGACAACAGTGCCGCCTACCAGTGCCCATCAGTGCCACCCATCAGTGCCCACAGTGCCACCCATCAGTGCCCACAGTGCCACCTATCAGTGCTCACAATCAGTCCCTCATCAGAAGTGCTGCACATCAGTGCCACCTATCAGTGCCCATCAGTGTCACCTACCAGTGCCCATCAGTGCCCATCAGTGCTGCCCATCAGTGCCACCTATAAGTGCCATCTGTCAGTGGTACCTATCAGTACCCATCAATGCCACCCATCTGTGCCACCCATCAGTGCCAGTGCGTCAGCGCTGAAAGCTGAAAATTGGTCTGGGCAGGAGGGGGGTTTAAGTGCCCAGTAAGCAAGTGGTTAAATCCTATGGAACTCTTCACACCACTGCACTCCTCTGAAAAGTCCTGCCTGCTACATCTTTGGTGATGAATACACAGGTCCCAATTAAAATTGATAAAAAAAGAGGCAAAAACGCATCTAAAGCACACCTGTGCTGCGTTTTTGGTGAGGTTTTTTTTTAGTCACATGTTTCACAGGGACATGCTGAGTAATAAGCATCCAGAAAACTCATTTTTAAACTCATATGCATTTTTAATGCATTTTTTCAAAGATGCAGTGTGAAAGCACCCTAAGTAGAGATGGGCCAGATGTTTGAGTCAAACGTACATTCGACTCGAACATCTGGTGTTTGTTTGCTCATAGAACAAATTAACATATGGGACAATCATGGGATGTACGCCCGCCACGGAGTGCCCTATAATGCACTGTGAGATTGCAGTGCATTGACGGCTGCTGAATGGCCAAAGCATGCACCTGACCTGTATGCCTTGGCCAATCACAGCGCAATGTACTGTGAGACCCATGATTGGTCAAAGGCAGGGTGCCTTTGGCCAATTATGGATCAGGGGCTAAGTCCACACCCCACACTATATAAGGCTGCTTACATGGCAGCTTAGTGTGTTATAGTGGACTGGAAATAGATTAGGCAGGTTAGTTAGTGGATTGAGCGCACAGTCAGTGTAGAATATGTATTACAGTGCAGTCAGTGTAGTATATATACTACAGTGCAGTCAGTGTAGTGTATATAATACAGTGCAGGCAGTGTAGAGTATATAATACAGTGCAGTCGGTGTAGCATATATAATACAGTGCAGGCAGTATAGAGTATATAATACAGTGCAGGCAGTGTAGTGTATATAATGCAGTGCAGTCAGTGTAGTGTATATAATACAGTGCAGTCAGTGTAGTGTATATAATACAGTGCAGTCAGTGTAGTGTATACAATACAGTGCAGGCAGTGTAGAGTATATAATACAGTGCAGGCAGTGTAGTGTATATAATGCAGTGCAGTCAGTGTACTGTATATAATACAGTGGAGGCAGTTTAGAGTATATAATACAGTGCAGTCAGTGTAGAATATGTAATACAGTGCAGTCAGTGTAGTGTATATAATACAGTGCAGTCAGTGTAGAGTATATAATACAATGCAGTCAGTGTAGTGTATATAATACAGTGCAGTCAGTGTAAAATATATAATACAGTGCAGTCAGTGTAGTGTATATAGTGAAGTGCAGAGTATATACGGTAATACAGTGTTTAATTGCTGTCCCCCCTTATGCGTTGCAGATGTTTCTCTTTCTGCGTAAGCAGTGGTTGCCTTTTCTTTTTTTGTGGGCTTTTTGAATGTTTTTTTTCCAGCAGCAGCAGCAAACAAAAATTTCTCCATAATTGCTGTTCCTAGGAATTGGTCTTCCTTCTGCGTCACCACAGTTTGTTTGTTTTTTGGCCTTTCTTCATTTTTTTTACATTTATTTTCTTTCAGTTTTTTTTTGCAGTAGCAGTGAAAAAAAATTCTCCACAAATGCTGCACCCTCTTTTCTTAATTAAAAAAAAGAACTATACTAAAACGGTTTGTAGTGCACCAACAAAAGTATTGCACCCAAGCACCATATTCCCTTCCCACACTCTATACTAAAGAGTTATAACCCCCCCAAAAAAAATAAATAAATAAAAGACAATAATAAAACGGTTTATAGTGCACCAAGCACAAACGTATTGCTTCTAAGCACCATATTTCCACCCACACTCTATAATACAAAGTTATAAAAATCCCCACAAAAAAATTCCCATCATGTCCGAAAGGCCAACAAGGAGAGGCAGATGCTCACAGGCCACTAAAAGAGGGCAAGCAGCCTCTGTGTCTACAGTGAAAAGTGGTGGTCATGGACATGGTGCATTCTCTGCAAGCAGTGCACGTGTGTCCTTTTTTCTGCTGCTGGTCGTGTTATTGAGCCACAACATGCAAAAGAGTTGGTGGAGTGGATAACTAAGCAGACCTCACACTCCTCATCCTCTGTCACCCAGGCTCATACTTATTTGCCTTCCACCGTAGCTGCCAAAGCGGCTTATTCCACCGGCTCCTTGTCCACAGCTACTCCTTCCATAGCCCCACCCTCATGCACAGAGGAGTCACCTGAATTATTCGATCATAGTGTCGGTTACATGCTGCTGGAGGATGCACAGCAATTTGAATGCTCCGATGTTGGTTCCCAGGTTGAGGAAGGGAGCAACGTGAGCCTAAAGGGAGGGGGTGCCACGGAAGGACAAGAAACTAGCAGTCATGTTCCCCCAGCTGCAGCATACTGCCAAGTTTGCTTCAATGATGAGGAAGGAGGGAATGATGAGGTCACTGACTGTACTTGGGTGCCTGGGAGAACAGAGGAGGAAAGTGAGGAGGAGGCACAACTCAAATAAGGCAGGATGTCCTCCAGGGGCAGGCTTAAGGGCAGGCACCCTATTGCATCACACCACAGAGCTCCACAGGTGCAGGGCGCTGCTGACTCCCCACTGACTTCCAAAAGTTCATTGTTGTGGGCTTTTTTCAACACATGTGCAGCAGACCGCAGCGTTGCTGTTTGCAATCTCTGTCTGAAGCAGATCAAGCGTGGCCAGAACACCAGCTGCTTGGGCACCACATGCTTGACATATGCTAAGACATATGACGACCTGCCATGCAGTCAGTTGGTAACAGCACCTGAAAGACCCACATCATAAAAAATGCAGACTTCTCCTTGCTCCTCATATGGGATGATGGTATAGCACCACAACAAATTTTGCTACCCCAGTTGCTGAACCGTAAAAAAAATACTGTCCCAACCATCCACATGCTCAGTGTCTAAATGCTAGTTTAAGTAAATTGCATTACAACTGCTGCCTTTTCATCTGATAGACTCTGCCCCCTTTCGTGAATTTGCGGAATGTGGTGTATCACAGGGGCAGGTTTACATTTCTTTTCACGTAAGGCCATTCCAGCTCTGTACTGTCAGGTGGAAGGCAATGTTTTGGCCTTGTTGGACAGGGCAGTCAGCATCAAGGTTCACATTACTGCTGACTCATGGTCCAGCAGGCAATGTCATGGACATTAAATTTTGTCAGAAACCATGAACCAGACCAAGACAGAAGTACAGTAAAATCACACTTGTTTATTAATAAAAATAAAAAGGTAAATAGAGTAAGCGTAGTCAAAGCATAGCCAGAGTCCAGTAACCAGATCGGGTAGTCAGCCAAGCCAGAGTTCAGTAACCAGATCGGGTAATCAGCCAAGCCAGAGTTCAGTAACCAGATCGGGTAATCAGCCAGGCCAGAAGTCAGGGATCTAAGTAGAGGAACAGCAAGCAGGATAAGGAGCCAGAAGGGATGTCAGCAAAGCCAGTCTTTAAACAGGAACACAGGAGATCGTTTCTTGTGATGTGACCAAGGCAAAGGCAGGAATGAAGTGAGCTGGAGATCGTTAAGTAGGCGGGACTGACGAGCAGATCCACAACAGCTGGTTAACTGTGGAGAGAGATGAGAGCTGGCAATTAGCCGACAGCTGAGCGGCCAGCTCAGAGAAGGAAGGGCTGAGCCAGCCCTGACAGTATCCCCCCTCCTCAATGACCCCTCCCCCTTGGAGGACCACCGGGCTTGAGGAGAAAACATCTATGGAAAACACGGAGGAGGGCAGGAGCAAGTACATTCGAGAATGAGACCCAGGAGCGTTCCTCCGGACCGTAACCCTTCCAATGCACCAGGTACTGGATGCGCCCATGGAACCTACGGGAGTCAATAATGGATTGTACTTCATACTCCTCATAGTTCTCAACCTGTATAGGGTGAGGACGTGGCACCGAGGTGGTAAAGCGGTTGCAGAGCAACGGTTTCAATAAGGAGACATGAAACACATTTGCGATGCGCCTACTAGGAGGAAGGTCCAGCGCGTAAGCCACTGGGTTAATCCTGCAAAGGATACGGAAAGGTCCAATAAACCAAGGTGTGAACTTCAGTGAGGGAACACGAGTTAGGAGGTTGCGAGATGACAGCCAGACCCTGTCCCCAACCTGGTAGGAAGGAGCAGGCAGGCGTCTGTGGTGAGCATGGATCCTGTACCTATCATCAGCATGATGCAAAGCCTCCTGGCTTTCCAAGTGGAACGAAGACCACAGAGATGCTCCTCTAGTGCAGGAATACTCTGCGGAACAAACGAGTCAGGCAACATGGAAGGCTGGAAACCATTATTCACCATAAACGGATACAATCGGGAAGCAGAATTCAAGGCACTGTTGTGAGCAAACTCTGCCCATGGTAATAGATCTGACCAGTTGTTGTGATGGTCAGAAATATAGCAACGTAGGAATTGCTCCAAGGACTGATTGGCTTGCTCTGTGGCCTCATTAGACTGCGGGTGATACGCAGAGGAGAAAGCAAGCTGAATTCCCAGTTGTGCACAAAAGGCTCACCAGAACCGGGACACAAAATGACTACCCCTGCCTGAGACAATCATCTTGGGTAGCCCATGTAAGTGAAAGATCTCCAGAGCAAAAATGGAAGTCAGTTCCTTAGAAGTGGGCAATAGGAATGAGCCGAACACCCCCCGGTTCGGTTCGCACCAGAACCTGCGAACGGACCGAAAATTTGCACGAACGTTAGAACCCCATTGACGCCTATGGGACTCAAACGTTCGAAATCAAAAGTGCTAATTGTAAAGGCTAATTTGCATGGTATTGTCCTAAAAAGGGTTTGGGGACCCAAGTCCTACCCCAGGGGACATGTATCAATGCAAAAAAAAACTTTTAAAAACGGCCGTTTTTTCGGGAGCAGTGATTTTAATGATGCTTAAAGTAAAAAAAAAGTAAAATATTCCTTTAAATATTGTACCTGGGGGGTGTCCATAGTATGCCTGTAAAGTGGCGCGTGTTTCCCGTGTTTAGAACAGTCTCTGCACTAAATGTCAATTTTAAAGGAAAAAATCTCATTTAAAACTGCTTGTGGGTTTAATGTAATGTCGGGTCCTGGCAATATGGATGAAAATCAGTGAGACAAATGGCAGGGGTACCCCCCAGCCCATTACCAGGCCCTTTGGGTCTTGTATGGATATTAAGGGGAACCCCGCACCCAAATTAAAATAAGGAAAGGTGTGGGGCCACCAGGCCCTATATACTCTGAACAGCAGTATACAGGCGGTGCAAACAAGACAGGATCTGTAGGTTTGTTGTTAAGTAGAATCTGTTTGTAATTTTGAATGGGTACATTTTTAACGTGTTTAGCTCCAGCCAAAAAATCTTTTTTAAGCTTTTTGGAAAACATAGGGAAGGGTTATCACCCTGTGACATTTGTTTTGCTGTCTTTCCTCCTCTTCAGAAGATTTCACCTCACTTTTTGTCCCAATGACAAATGTTTTTTGAAAATTTGGGGTTTTTTGAGGAACAAGGATTGGAAAGCATCAGTGGAAAGGAGAAATGTTTTTTCCTATATTAACTCTTACAGGAGAGAATTTCCCTTCCTAGGGGTAGATTTCATCTCACTTCCTGTTGTCTCCTTCCGTTTGCAAATAGGAGTCGTTTGTAAGTTAGATGTTTGAAAGTAGGGCCCTGCCCTATATACTCAGCAGAAATTTGGGCCTTAGGTGTTGTTGTGGCCACAACACTGTAAGCCCTCACAGGGCCCTGCTGTGAAATATTAGATCAAGAATTGTAATTACATGCCCCTGTTGAACAGGGGCAGAAAAACTGGGCCTTTGGTGGTGGTGGTGGTGGTTCTGGTGCCACAACACTGTAAGTCCTCACTCGCTCTTGGTGGGTGCAGAAATGGGCCCTACTGTAAAATATTAGATCAAGAATTGTAATTACATGCCCCTGTTGAACAAGGGCAGAAAAATTGGGCCTTTGGTGGTGGTGGTGGTGGTGCTGGTGCCACAACAATGTAAGTCCTCACTCGCTCTTGGTGGGTGCAGAAATGGGCCCTGCCGTGAAATATTAGATCAAGAATTGTAATTACATGCCCCTGTTGAACAAGGGCAGAAAAATTGGGCCTTTGATGGTGGTGGTGGTGGTGCTGGTGTCACAACACTGTAAGTCCTCACTCGCTCTTGGTGGGTGCAGAAATGGGCCCTGCTGTGAAATATTAGATCAAGAATTGTAATTACATGCCCCTGTTGAACAGGGGCTGAAAAATTAGGCCTTAGGCACTGGTGCTGGTGCCACAACACTGCGACCCCTCACAGACACTCTAGTTGGAAAGCAGGAACGAGCCCTGCTGCAAAGTATTGCATCAAAAATTGTAATTACACGCCCCTGTTAAACAAGGGCTGAAAAATTGGGCCTTAGGCACTGGTGCTGGAGCCACAACACTGCAACCCCTCACAGATACTCTAGTTGGAATGCTGAAATGAGCCCTGCTGCAAAGTATTGCATCAAAAAATGTAATTACACGCCCCTGTTAAACAGGGGCTGAAAAATTGTGCCTTAGGCACTGGTGGTGGTGCCCAGAACCAAAAATGTTCTTACAAGCTATCAGCGTGATCATTAAGGAGGAAGAGGATAATTACTCAGGGATAGTCACTCAGCATCAGCATAGGCAGTCTTTGAAGGGATCTGAGATTTCAAAAAAAATTATTCGGTTACATCAGTATCAGGTGCTTGGTATCTGGTGGTGATCCAAGACTGATTCATTTTTATGAAGGTCAGTCGATCGACCGAGTCGGTGGACAGACGCACCCTGTGATCGGTTACCACGCCTCCAGCAGCACTGAATGTGCGTTCTGAAAGAACGCTGGATGCAGGACAGGCCAGTAGCTCAATTGCATACTGTGCAAGCTCTGGCCAGTGATCCTACCTCAAGACTAGGGATGAGCTTCGAGTTCGAGTCGAACTCATGTTCGACTCGAACATTGGCTGTTCGCAAGTTCGCCGAACAGCGAACAATTTGGGGTGTTCGCGGCAAATTCGAATGCCGCGGAACACCCTTTAAAAGTCTATGGGAGAAATCAAAAGTGCTAATTTTAAAGGCTAATATGCAAGTTATTGTCATAAAAAGTGTTTGGGGACCTGGGTCCTGCCCCAGGGGACATGGATCAATGCAAAAAAATTTTTTAAAAACGGCCGTTTTTTCAGGAGCAGTGATTTTAATAATGCTTAAAGTCAAACAATAAAAGTGTAATATCCCTTTAAATTTCGTACCTGGGGGGTGTCTATAGTATGCCTGTAAAGGGGCGCATGTTTCCTTTGTTTAGAACAGTCTGACAGCAAAATGACATTTTGAAGGAAAAAACTCATTTAAAACTACCGCGGCTATTGCATTGCCGACAATACACATAGAAGTTCATTCATAAAAACGGCATGGGAATTCCCCAAAGGGGAACCCCGAACCAAAATAAAAAAAAAAAAAAAAGACGTAGGAGTCCCCCTAAATTCAATACCAGGCCCTTCAGGTCTGATATGGATATTAAGAGGAACCCCGGCCAAAATTTTAAAAAAAAATGACGTGGGGTTCCCCCTAAATTCCATACCAGACCCTTCAGGTCTGGTATGGATTTTAAGGGGAACCCCGCGCCAAAAAAAAAAAAAAAACGGCGTGGGGTCCCCCCAAAAATCCATACCAGACCCTTATCCGAGCACGCAACCTGGCAGGCCGCAGGAAAAGAGGGGGGGACGAGAGTGCGGCCCCCCCCTCCTGAACCGTACCAGGCCACATGCCCTCAACATTGGGAGGGTGCTTTGGGGTAGCCCCCAAAACACCTTGTCCCCATGTTGATGAGGACAAGGGCCTCATCCCCACAACCCTGGCCGGTGGTTGTGGGGGTCTGCGGGCGGGGGGCTTATCGGAATCTGGAAGCCCCCTTTAACAAGGGGACCCCCAGATCCCGGCCCCCCCCTATGTGAAATGGTAAGGAGGTACCTACCATTTCACTAAAAAACTGTCAAAAATGTTAAAAATGACAAGAGACAGTTTTTGACAATTCCTTTATTTAAATACTTCTTCTTTTTTCTATCTTCCTTCATCTTCTGGTTCTTCTGGTTCTTCTGGTTCTTCTGGTTCTTCCTCCGGCGTTCTCGTCCAGCATCTCCTCCGCGGCGTCTTCTATCTTCTTCTCCTCGGGCCGCTCCGCACCCATGGCATGGGGGGAGGCTCCCGCTCTTCTCTTCATTTTCTTCATCTTCTTCTCCTTTTCTTCTTTTCTTCTCTTCTTCTCTTCTTCTCTTCTTCATTTTCTTCTCCGGGCCGCTCCGCACCCATGCTGGCATGGAGGGAGGCTCCCGCTGTGTGACGGCGCTCCTCGTCTGACAGTTCTTAAATAACGGGGGGCGGGGCCACCCGGTGACCCCGCCCCCCTCTGATGCATGGTGACTTGACGGGACTTCCCTGTGACGTCACGGGGAATGCCACAGGGAAGTCCCGTCATGTCCCGTGCGTCAGAGGGGAGCGGGGTAACCGGGTGGCCCCGCCCCCATTATTTAAGAACTGTCAGACGAGGAGCGCCGCCACACAGCGGGAGCCTCCCTCCATGCCAGCATGGGTGCGGAGCGGCCCGGAGAAGAAAATGAAGAAGAGAAGAAGAGAAGAAAAGAAGAAGAGAAGAAGATGAAGAAGATGAAGAGAAGAGCGGGAGCCTCCCCCCATGCCATGGGTGCGGAGCGGCCCGAGGAGAAGAAGATAGAAGACGCCGCGGAGGAGATGCTGGACGAGACCTGACTGTGGTACTAATAGGATCAAAAGAACACCAGCAATTTTCTTCAGGTAGCTGTAAATACTGTAACAAGACAAGCCTGCCTGTCAGTAAGAAGATAACAGGAACGGATCTAACTGAACACTGTGAGCAGGACACATCCCACTAACTTGTAGGTTTAGCTGAACACTGTGAGGTGGGCGCACCCCACTAACTTGTAGGTTTAGCTGAATACTGTGAGCAGGACGCACCCCACTAACTTGTAGGTTTAGCTGAACACTGTGAGGTGGACGCACCCCACTAACTTGTAGGTTTAGCTGAACACTGTGAGCAGGACGCACCCCACTAACTTGTAGGTTTAGCTGAACACTGTGAGCAGGATGCACCCCACTAACTTGTAGGTTTAGCAGAACACTGTGAGCAGGACACACCCCACTAACTTGTAGGTTTAGCTGAACACTGTGAGCAGGACGCACTGCACTAACTGTAAATAGTCTAGCTGCCTGACTGTGGTACTAATAGGATCAAAAGAACACCAGTAATTTTCTTCAGGTAGCTGTATATACTGTAACAAGACAAGCCTGCCTGTCAGTAAGAAGATAACAGGAACGGATCTAGCTGAACACTGTGAGCAGGACACACTGCTCACACTAACTTGTAGGTTTAGCTGAACACTGTGAGGTGGACGCACCCCACTAACTTGTAGGTTTAGCTGAACACTGTGAGCAGGACGCACCCCACTAACTTGTAGGTTTAGCTGAACACTGTGAGCAGGACGCACCCCACTAACTTGTAGGTTTAGCTGAACACTGTGAGCAGGACGCACTGCACTAACTGTAAATAGTCTAGCTGCCTGACTGTGGTACTAATAGGATCAAAAGAACACCAGCAATTTTCTTCAGGTAGCTGTATATACTGTAACAAGACAAGCCTGCCTGTCAGTAAGAAGATAACAGGAACGGATCTAGCTGAACACTGTGAGCAGGACGCACCCCACTAACTTGTAGGTTTAGCTGAACACTGTGAGGTGGACGCACCACACTAACTTGTAGGTTTAGCTGAACACTGTGAGCAGGATGCACCCCACTAACTTGTAGGTTTAGCTGAACACTGTGAGCAGGATGCACCCCACTAACTAGTAGGTTTAGCTGAACACTGTGAGCAGGACGCACCCCACTAACTTGTAGGTTTAGCTGAACACTGTGAGGTGGACGCACCACACTAACTTGTAGGTTTAGCTGAACACTGTGAGCAGGACACACCCCACTAACTTGTAGGTTTAGCTGAACACTGTGAGCAGGATGCACTGCAGTAACTGTAAATAGTCTAGCTGCCTGACTGTGGTACTAATAGGATCAAAAGAACACCAGTAATTTTCTTCAGGTAGCTGTATATACTGTAACAAGACAAGCCTGCCTGTCAGTAAGAAGATAACAGGAACGGATCTAGCTGAACACTGTGAGCAGGACGCACTGCACTAACTGTAAATAGTCTAGCTGCCTGACTGTGGTACTAATAGGATCAAAAGAACACCAGCAATTTTCTTCAGGTAGCTGTATATACTGTAACAAGACAAGCCTGCCTGTCAGTAGGAAGATAACAGGAACGGATCTAGCTAAACTGAATACAGTGTATATATATATATATATATATATATATGCAACACCTGGGATGCATATATATGCACAATACACTGTAAGTGCAGCTAACTGACTGACTGTTCTGCCTAATCTATCTAACTCAAATCAAATGTCACTGTCTGTCCCTCTCTCTCTCTCTCTCAATGAACGCCGGAACACACACTACCGTGTAGGCGGCCTTATATAGTGTGGGGCGTGTACTAAATGTCCTGAGCCATAATTGGCCAAAGCCTCCTTGGCTTTGGTCAATTACAGCTCTCTGTTCAGACGGCGCTGTGATTGGCCAAGCATGCGGGTCATAGTGCATGCTTGGCCAATCATCAGCCAGCAATGAACTGCAATGCCGCAGTGAATTATGGGCCGTGACGCGCCACACGAATTTGGCGCGAACGGCCCATATCGTTCGCAATTCGGCGAACGGGCGAACAGACGATGTTCGAGTCGAACATGGGTTCGACTCGAACACGAAGCTCATCCCTAGTGGGCAACTTCTTAAGTGGAATACAATGACACATCTTTGAGAACCGGTCAACCACCATAAGGATAACTGTGTTGCCTTGAGAGTTGGGCAACTCCACAATGAAATCCATAGACAAGTGGGTCCAGGGCCTCTCTCCATTGGGTATGGGTTGTAGGAAGCCCACTGGAAGGTGTCATGGAATCTTACTCTGAGCACACACAGAACAGGCAGCTACGAAGGCAGTTACATCAGCACATAGACTAGGCCACCAGAATTGTTGGGAAATGGCCCAAACGAGTTGATTCTTACCAGGGTGGCCAGCTGCCTTGGGAGAATGGTAAGTCTGGAGCACGGCAATACGCAGACACTCTGGGACATTGCAGCGGTCACAAGGTTTCTCAGGAGGAGCATCGACCTGTGCAGCAAGAATTTCCTCACCAAAGGAGAAGTAAGACTGGTGTGAACCATAGCCAGAATACGATCAGGAGGAATCATAGGAACCGGAACCGACTCCAACTTGGAAGTGGAGGAAAATTGTCGTGACAAGGCGTCAGCCCTTACATTCCTAGTACCGGTAGAACGTTGAGACAGAAGGGCACCAACACCAGTCTCAGAAGCATCAACCTCAAGGATAAAAGGTAACGTAGAATCAGGATGTGCCAACACAGGAGCAGAAACAAAGGCAGCCTTGAGACTTTCAAATGCCTTAATGGACTCCGGAGACCAACTCTGTGGGTTACCGTTCTTTCTGGTCATATCAGTCAGGGGCTCGATCAGAGACGAGAATTTACGAATAAACTTCTGATAATAGTTGGCAAAACCCAGGAAACGCTGCAGAGGACATAAAACCACGGGTCGAGGCCACTGTAGGACTGCTGAAAGTTTCTCTGGGTCCATCGAAAAACCAGCAGTGGAAATGACATAGCCCATGAATTTAACCTGTTCCCGATGGAACTCACACTTCTCCAGTTTACAATAGAGATTGTTCTCTCTTAATTTCTGAAGCACACGACAGACATCTGTGTGGTGGCTCTCCAGGAACTTGGAAAATATGAGGATATCATCGAGATAAACCACCATACATAACTGCAACAAATCTTGGAGGACATATTGTTAATAAATTCCTGGAAAACTGCAACAAATGCCAAACAGGCAGTACGAGATACTCATAATGATCTGTTCTGGTATTAAACACAGTTTTCCACTCGCCGCCCTCTTTAGTCCTCACGAGATTGTAAGCCCCTCTCAGATCAAGCTTAGTGAAAACCGTTGCTCCCTTGAGGCGGTCAAATAACTCTGTAATCAACTGGATCAAGTAGGCATTCTTAACCATGAAATGATTGAGACCCCTATAATCAATACAAGGTCTCAGTTCACCGCTCCACTTCGTCACAAAGAAGTAACCAGCAGCAGCAGGAGATGAGGATTTGCATATGAAACCCCGAGAAAGTGCGCCTGCAACATACTCCTCCATGGCTTTATCCTCCAAGACCGATAATGGGTAAACCCGGCCACGAGGGGGAGTGGCACCAGGTTGAAGGTCAATTGCGCAATCATACGGCCGGTGTGGAGGCAAACTACCGGCTTGACCTTTGTCAAAGACATCGCTAAAATCACGGTACTCCTCTGGCAGGGAGGAGAGTGAAGAGGTACACAGGACATTGGCTAACTTCCAGAAGCATGTTTGACTGTATTGTGGTGACCAGGAGAGAACCTCAACATGGAGCCAATCAAAAGAGTAGTTGTGCCTCTGTAACCAAGGATAACCAATAACCATCAGAAACATAGGAGAGGAAATCACTTGGAATTGAATTATCTCATGGTGAAGAGCCACTACGGCCATGGACAACTAAACCACCTCATGAGTCACATGGTATAGAGGTCTCCCGTCAAGAGCCTCAATGGCAAGTGGAGTGTCACGCAGCTGCAGTGGAATCAAGTGCTTTGATACAAAGGCAGCATCAATGAACAGGCCTGCACCCCCAGAGTTGATTGGGTTCATGCAGGTTCATCTTCTCTGACCGACTCAGTACCAGGGGGCATGGGAGGTGAGGGAGGCATGGGTGGGACTGCAAGGCTCAGAGGTAAACATAAAGGGGGCTTCCGCAAGTGCTCCTTAAAAGTAAGTCTTTCTCTGAGTCTGTAGTCAATGAGGATGGCAAACGAGATCAAGCTCTCCAGCTCAGTGGGTATATCTCAGGCTGCTATCTCATCCTTGATGGAATCCAAGAGACCATGAGTAAAAGCAGCCACAAGGGCCTCATTGTTCCAAGCAACCTCTGCTGCCAGAGTACGGAACTCAATGGCGTAGTCGGCAACAGTTCTCATACTCTGTTTGATGGACATGAGGCACTTGGCAGCAGAAGCGGAGCATGCGGGAACGTCAAATACCCTTTTAAAGGAGGCCACAAACTCAGGATAACTCAAGACAACAGGTTTTTGCCTCTCCCATAGAGGGTTAGCCCATGCCAAGGCTCGTACTCTGTTTGATGGACATGAGGCACTTGGCAGCAGAAGCGGAGCGTGTGGGAATGTCAAATACCCTTTTAAAGGAGGCCACAAACTCAGGGTAACTCAAGACAACAGGTTTTTGCCTCTCCCATAGAGGGTTAGCCCAGGCCAAAGCTCTCTCAGAAAGCAAAGATATCACAAACCCTACTTTGCTTCTGTCCGTTGGAAACACCTTAGGCAGCATCTCAAAGTATATCTCAACTTGGTTGAGAAACCCTCTGCATTGAACTGGATCACCCCCAAATCGCTGGGGAAGCGGGGCAGAACCAGACATACCTCTTATAGAGGTAATACTCAAGGCGGTTGCCTGCGCAGAGACTGGCGCAGCAGCAGGGAGGCCTGCAACTCAGGTTGTACCAGAACAGCCACAGTGGGAGGTTCCAGGTGAGCCGTGCGACTCAGAAGTGTTTGTAACGCCATGGCAAACTGATCCATGTGGTGATCTTGCTCATCCAATCTGGAAAAAATGTTACCAACAAGTGGATTGACTGTATCTTCTGAATTCATGGCCTTCACCTACTGCCAGAAACCATGAACCAGACTGAGACAGAAGTATAGTAAAATCACACTTGTTTATTAATAAAAATAAAAAGGTAAATAGAGTGAGCATAGTCAAAGCATAGCCAGAGTCCAGTAAGCAGATCGGCTAGTCAGCCAAGCCAGAGTTCAGTAACCAGATCCGGTAATCAGCCAAGCCAGAGTTCAGTAACCAGATCGGGTAATCAGCCAGGCCAGAAATCAGGAATCCAAGTAGAGGAACAGCAAGCAGGATAAGGAGCCAGAAGGAATGTCAGCAAAGCCAGTCTTTAAACAGGAACGCAGGAGATGTTTTCTTGTGATGTGACCAAGGCGAAGGCAGGAATGAAGTGAGCTGGAGATCTTTAAGTAGGCGGGACTGATGAGCAGATCCACAACAGCTGGTTAACTGTGGAGAGAGATGAGAGCTGACAATTAGCCAACAGCTGAGCGGCCAGCTCAGAGAAGGAAGGGCTGAGCCAGCCCTGACACATTTCCTTCACGGTGCACTGGGTAACTCTGCTGGCAGCTGGGAAGGATGCAGTACAGGGTTCAGTGTTGGCGCTTGTTCTACCACCACGCCTCCAAAAAGCTGGTGGTGATTCTGCCACATATGTCTGCTCCACCCCCTCCTCTTCTTTTTCCTCTATGCCCTCTTCTTCTGAATTGGCCTCTGAACCAGCAGTGCTCCCTAAGCATTCAAGGGGCTATGCAACCAGCCTGGCTAAAAAATGCCATGCTGTGCTTCAGTTGGTCTGTCTAGGGGAGAGGAGCCACACTGGAGCAGAGATTCTGTCAGCTCTGCAGGGGCAGACTCAGAAGTGGTTGACGCTATGCCAGCTTGAGCCAGGAATGGTTGTATGCGACAATGGCACCAATTTTCTCTCCGTCCTCTGACAGGGACACTTGACACATGTTCCATGCTTGACACATGTCCTGAATTTGAAGGTGCAGCATTTCTTGAACAGGTACCCAGGCTTACAAGATCTTCTGAGACAGGTCAGAAAAGTCTGTGGTCATTTTCGACGGTCATACAACGCCAGTGCTCGGCTGGCTGACATTCAACGAGAATTCAACCTACCCACCAACCGCCTCATTTGTGACATGTCCACCAGGTGTAACTCATTATTGGCAATAGGGATAAGCCGAACACCCCCCTGTTCGGTACGCACCAGAACATGTGAACAGGCAAAAAATTTGTTCGAACACGCGAACACCGTTAAAGTCTATGGGACATGAACATGAATCATCAAAAGTGCTAATTTTAGAGGCTTATATGCATGTTATTGTCATAAAAAGTGTTTGGGGACCTGGGTCCTGCCCCAGGGAACATGGATCAATGCAAAAAAAAGTTTTAGAAATGGACGTTTTTTCGGGAGCAGTGATTTTAATAATGCTTAAAGTGAAACAAAAAAAGTGTAATATCCCTTTAAATTTCATACCTGGGGGGTGTCTATAGTATGCCTGTAAAGGGGCGCATGTTTCCAGTGTTTAGAACAGTCTGACAGCAAAATGACATTTCAAAAGAAAAAAGTCATTTAAACTACTCACGGCTATTAATGAATTGCCGGTTCGACACATAAAAGTTTATTGATAAAAACGGCATGGGAATTCCCCACAGGGGAACCCTGAACCAAAATTAAAAAAAAAAAAATGACATGGGGGGTCCCCCTAAATTCCATACCAGGCCACATGACCTCAACATTGGGAGGGTGCTTTGGGGTAGCCCCCAAAACACCTTGTCCCCATGTTGATGAGGACAAGGGCCTCACCCCCTCAACCCTGGCCAACGGTTGTGGGGGTCTGTGGGCGGGGGGCTTATTGGAATCTGGAAGCCCACTTTAACAAGGGGATCCCCAGATCCGGGTCCTCCCCCCTGTGTGAAATGGTAAGGGGGTACAAAAGTACCCCTACCATTTCACTAAAAAACTGTCAAAAATGTTAAAAATGACAAGAGACAGTTTTTGACAATCCCTTTATTTAAATCATTCTTCTATCTTCTATCTTCCTTCGGTTTCTTCCTCCATCTTCTTCTTCTTCTGGTTCTTCCTATTCTTCCTCCGGTGTTCTCGTCCGGGTCTTTGATTTCTCCCATAGACTTTTAACGATGTATCAATAAAAACATTTTTTTAAAAACAGCCGTTTTTTCGGGAGCAGTGATTTTGTTAACCACTTCAGCCCCGGAAGGATTTACCCCCTTCCTGACCAGAGCACTTTTTACAATTTGGCACTGCGTCACTTTAACTGCTAATTGCGCGGTCATGCAATGCTGTACCAAAATAAAATTTGCGTCCTTTTCTTCCCACAAATAGAGCTTTCTTTTGATGGTATTTGATCACCTCTGCGGTTTTTATTTTTTGTGCTAAAAACGGAAAAAGACCGAAAATTTTGAAAAAAAATTATATTTTCTACTTTTTGTTATAAAAAAATCCAATAAACTCAATTTTAGCCATACATTTAGGCCAAAATGTATTCGGCTACATGTCTTTGGTAAAAAAAATGTCAATAAGCGTAAATTTATTGGTTTGCGCAAAAGTTATTGCTTCTACAAACTAGGGTACATTTTCTGGTCTAATTTACACAGCTTTTAGTTTATGACTGCCTATGTCATTTCTTGAGGTGCTAAAATGGCAGGGCAGTACAAACCCCCCCCCCAAATGACCCCATTTTGGAAAGTAGACACCCCAAGGAAATTGCTGAGAGGCATGTTGAGCCCATTGAATATTATTTTTTTTGTCCCAAGTGATTGAATAATGACAAAAAAAAATTACAAAAAGTTGTCACTAAATGATATATTGCTCACACAGGCCATGGGCATATGTGGAATTGCACCCCAAAATACATTCAGCTGCTTCTCCTGAGTATGGGGATACCACATGTGTGGGACTTTTTGGGAGCCTAGCCACGTACGGGGCCCCGAAAACCAATCACTGCCTTCAGGATTTCTAAGGGCGTAAATTTTTGATTTCACTCCTCACTACCTATCACAGTTTTGAAGGCCATAAAATGCCCAGATGGCACAAAACCCCGTCGGCGGCCTCCTTCGACGAGTGACGTCACCGCGCCTGATGACGCGCTGATGACGAGCGCCGCTCAGGCCGAGGAACCACAACAGGCGGACGTAACATTGTTTGTATACACAGCTGATGCCTCTCCTGTGCAACACGTTCTGGCTTGCTTCTCAATTAGCTACATCATTACCATTTGAGCTTACCCCGCCCTCTGAGTCAGTGATTGGTTTGTAAACCCCACACCTCACACCATACAGGGTACTTAACACCAATTCTATGCAACAATGACGTTTGAAGAAGAGGAGCGATTGGCCGATCCTGGAGGTTTGTGAAAGGGAAAATGTTTGAGACGTGGATCACATTGGTGAATATCTATGCCCCTAAAAGAAACCCGGAGAACTTTTTAAAGAGAATTTTGACGAAACTAGAATCTTTAAAAAAAGGCAAACTAATAGTTGCAGGAGATTTGAACCTGTGTATGGACCCTGAGGTGGACACGTCAAGGGGCGAGTTAAGTTCGGACACACAGGGAAGGACACTCAAAAAAATGTTAAAACACCTTCAATTAATGGATGCATGGAGAATAAGCCACTTAAAAGATCGGGACTACACTTTCTTCTCCCCTGTTCACAAATCATTCTCGAGGTTAGACTACATTTTAATAGAACATCAGATGGTCCCTTTTCTGAAGGCAGCAGAAATTAAGGCTATTACCCTGTCCGATCACGCACCGGTGAAAATCCAAGTAGAGATCACGGTGTGGATCGGCCTAGGATAAACTTGAAACTTAATGATTCCTTCACACAGGATCCAGATGCAGTTGCGAAAATAGAGCAGGAATTAAAAAGTTACTTCGAGATTAATGATACAGAGGACATATCCAGATCCACTCTTTGGGAAGCACACAAAACCTATATAAGAGGGATTTGGATTGCTATCGGAACGAGGAAAAGAAAAGAGAGGGGAGAAAAGTTGACACGGTTATACAGGGAGATTCAGGAAGCAGAACAGAGTACAAGACCCAGGGGGCTCCCAGAAAAGCATGAGCTAATTAAGAAAAGAAGAGACCTGAATGAGTTGCTGGAGAAGGAAAGGAGCTGTGCTTTTGATATGATAAATAGAGACATGTACCGAGAAGGGAATAAACCAGGAAGGTGGATGGCTAGAAGGATTAGGGAAAAAAAGAATAGGACCTTTATACCTAAAATAAGAGATGAAGAGGGGAACCTAAAATTCTCTAACCCAAAAATTGCTGGAATATTCCACTCTTATTATAGTGCCCTTTATAAGGTAGGCCGGAGAGAGAGATTGAGTGATAACAAGAAGGAAAGGATAAGTACCTTCGGGGCTAGACCTTCCCAGGGCAGAGAGAGATATGGTTGAGCGTCTTGATGCCCCTATATTCCAAGAGGAGGTAGAAAAGGCGATAAAGAACACTGCCCTGGGAAAGAGCCCGGGCCCCGACGGATACTCCGTAGCATACTTTAAAAAATTTTCTGAAATACTTGTACCCAAACTGTGTGACTATTTGAATGCCCTCGGGGAGAACGAAGAGTCCTGAGAAGAATCCCTATTAGCGTATATTACCCTTATCCTGAAAGAAGGAAAGGATCCAGCCTCACCCGGAAGCTACAGACCAATCTCGCTCTTAAATGTAGATACAAAAATGGGCTTCCATTTGTATGGTGTGAGAGGGAACTGGTTTATCTAGGTATAAAAATATCATCCTCACCGGGGGACTTGTTCACCGATAATTATGTACCCCTACTCAATAAAACTAAAGATCTATTAGGTAGGATGAGATATAAAGCCCTGTCACGGATCGGCAGGATAAATGCGATCAAAATGTTTGTGCTGCCCATGTTAATATACACCTTTCAAATGGTCCCAATAGAGATCCCCCTATATTTTTTGTTAAACTGCAGTCTTTAATTTTAAGATTTATATGGGCACGTAGGCACCCTAGGGTAGCATATGACACTTTGTCGAAGGATAAAAAATTGGGAGGGTTAGGTGCACCGGACTTTAAAAAGTATTATCAGTCGGTTGTTATCTCCAGGATAATTGACTGGCTACACAGTAAACAGGAGAAAAGTTGGGTGAATATTGAAGTAACACTGAGTGGGGTGGACATAGAAAAATTAATATGGATTCCACCACAATATAGGGATTTGGGAAATAGAGTTAATTTTTTGACTAGGAACACTTTTAGAATCTGGGATAGGGTAGGCAAGAGTTGGCATTGGGAATTTAATTCACCACTATTATCACTATTAAACACGGATTATTTTTTACCTGGGAAGGAGGAATACTTATATTTCACGAGATGGGCAAAAAAAGATGTAATACAACTACAAGATGTGATGAAAGGAAATAGATTGTACACTTACACTGAAATCACACAGGCCTGGGGGAACAAACCACTAGACAAGTGGAGGTACACCCAGATACAGCACTTTACACGTTCACTGCCACAACCACTAAGAGGAAAAGACCAGTTAAGGGACATCGAAAAACTTTTAAATACCTCCATGTGTGTGAAAGGAAGTATTTCAAAATTATATAGCGTTCTAAGGGGGGAAGCTAGTAAAGGATACCCCACTTTCTTGGAAAAGTGGGAAAAGGAAATAGGAGGTTTAGAAGGTGAAGCACACAGAAGTAAGATTTTAAAGATGGTTCATTTAACGGCAACTGATTCCCAGACACATGAAATGGCCTATAAAGAGATAGCAAGATGGCATAAGACGCCCCAGAAGGTACACGAATATGATGCCGAGACCCTACCAAATTGATGGAGAGGATGTGGAAAAATTGGCACTCTTGCCCATCTTTGGTGGGAGTGTTCTAAAATCCAGAAATATTGGGGAGAAGTCCTGGGCGAAATACAACAGTTAACGGGGGAGCAGGTTAATAAAAATCCTTGGACGTGTCTGTTCCATGATACGGAAAGAGAGATCTCCCAATACACCAAGTCAGTAACCCCATTCCTCTTAAACGCGGCTAAAGCACTGATTCCGTGTCACTGGAAAGGGGTAGAAGCCCCAAGGATGAAGGAATGGATAATAAAGGTAGACTGGGCTAGAGGAATGGAAGAAGCAAAACACTCGATGGAAGGCCGGTGAGATAAATATACTAAGACGTGGGCAAATTTTAACAATATCTGTGTACTTGACCTTTGCACCATCTATCTATTTTCCGGTGATACACTGCCCATACTATCCCCTTTGGGGCACATCTCTCCCTCTGGTTTCTTTCCTTACATGGGATGTGGCAGTGATCCCCAGAAAAGCTCCAGCACTGGTTCCTTTCCAAAACTATTGTTTTCATATAAATTCGGGTAGCAAATACCCACGTGGCCCCCCTACTGCGTTGGGAACCAATGTTTTCTGAGCCTTACCATTCTTTCCTAATACTTTTACTGCGTCTAGCGGGCAATCGGAGACTGTTTTCTTTTTCTGTATCCACTTTTCTTTCCCTTCTGCTCTGTTTTTTGCTCATTTGAGGAAAATGGTAGAACTATATAGTCAATCA
Source organism: Lithobates clamitans (assembly GCA_037952925.1). Taxonomy (NCBI): domain Eukaryota; kingdom Metazoa; phylum Chordata; class Amphibia; order Anura; family Ranidae; genus Lithobates; species Lithobates clamitans. Next base: position 1,795,686 of record JBBGZY010000929.1, read on the forward strand.
TGGGACAACTTTGTAACCAAACTCCAGCAAGACTATGGCCAGAACGAATCTCGCGAATCAGAGCTGAGCTTTTTGTTCTCCAGCCTAACTTAATGGCTGGAGAAAAAATCGCTGACTTACTGGCATATCCAAAGTTTCAAGGATTACATCAAGGATGACTTAAATCCTCTAGGACTACGAGTCCAAATTTTTCCATAATTCGATAATATAAGTACTACGTTCAAAACTGACTGGGAACAAAACCTTAAAGTATGTTCTGTGGGAATGATGAAACTATTAATGGAGGAATACCAAAGACACATGATGGAGATAGATGTAAATATAGATCAGATATATTCTAAAATCAAACCCCTAGAGGTCCACCCCTCCTTCTCAAAACTCAATGAAAAATTAAAAACCCATATTGAACTTTTCAACAAAAATATTCTCTTGAAAAAAGAGAGTACATTTCTTAGAGACAAACAAGCATTTGAGGAAGGAAGGGCCTACAGATGGGCCCAACAACCAGGGAATAGAAGTACCAGACGAAATTCAAGACCCCATTCTAAAAATATAGATACGTCTGATTCCTCCTCCACATCATCTAATTCCCATTCTTCATATAGACAGCCTGGACACAATAGGAAACCCAAAAGACGCCAGGAAGGTGACCACCCCATAGGTAATGACATGAAAAACCCATTTGCTAAATCACAGCCTCGGACCCCCCGTGTAGGTGATCTAAATTCCATGACAAACCTGCCACTATCCGCCAATGACTCTAATTTACCTCCCTCAGTGGAAACTCCCTCATCAACACCCTCTCGTAGGATTCCGTCAATATTTTTTCCAAAAAAACAGGCAAACCCTCAAGCACCCCCGAACCCATGACCACCGTAGCTGCACCACTATCTCTGGATGTAGTGAACTTATCGTCACATACTCCTACCCCGGAAGAAATTTTAGTACTTTCAAAAGGTCTCACCTTCTGCCCCAATAACAAATTAGATAAATTCACAGTCATAAAGGATTTACATCTGTATACGCGCAAACTATTACTAAAGAGCATGTTCGACAAACACAAACATGACTATGAAGGCTGCCGCACCTTTAGTGAGCGACAAGCCCTCTATAATCTCAAGTCTTTACTACAAGAAAGTGAGACCCCAGACTTAATAGACACCTTAGACTTGGAAGCTCTCCTAGAAGAAAATGGGGACACACCCATTACAACTAAAAAATCGTCTTTGAAGAACGCTTCCTCCATATACCCAGCTCCCAGTTCAAATCATGGGGTAGCAATCTTTTTGAAAATGATATCTCAGGAGATAAAATCGCTTAAATCCACATCCCTTCATACCTCTAACCTGACAAAAAATGAAAGAACAGCTTTACACAATCTTTCCACTAACCATAACATCACTATCAAACCAAGCGATAAAGGGGGAAACATTGTCCTGATGGACAACGATCTCTACAAAAAAATGTGTCTCAAAATCCTTAGAAACCGGGACTGGTACCGTCCAGTAGGCACCGATATTGTAGAAGCCTTCAATAAGAAATTCTATATATTTGCAGATGAGGCCTTCCAAAATAATATCATTTCCAAACAAACCTGGGAGTTCATTTGAACCCCTTACCCCCGCGTACCAACCTTTTACGCACTCCCCAAATTACACAAAAACCTGAATGACCCCCCAGGGAGACCAATTTTCTCTGGGAATGGTTCAATTACGGAAAACTTATCCAGACTCATAGACAAACACATTAGACCGTTTGTCCTGGCCATCCCCTCATACATCCGGGATACAATCCATCTTCTCCAAATTCTGCAGGACGTTCACATCCCAAGTCAATGCACTCTCGTAACCATCGACGTAGAGGCCCTCTACAGCTCTATTCCTCACTGTAAAGGGCTGGCCTGCATCCAGAGGGTGTTATCACAAACCAGTCACCATGAGACTTCATTTAACACATTTATACTTGATTCCTTGGACTTCATACTCAACCACAACATTTTTTCCTTTGACGGTGGACTCTTCCTCCAGGTGCAGGGCTTAGCCATGGGCACTTGTTGTGCCCCTGGCTGCACCAACCTCTACCTGGGGGAAAGGGAAAAAAACATATTTAACGATGGGGATCTTTCTATGTACCTGTGCCACGTCCTCATGTGGCACAGGTACATAGATGACATCTTCATCATATGGGATGGCACTCAATCTCTTCTGAACGAGTGCCTGCAAGCACTAAACAAAAACCAGTTCAATCTCAAATTCACCATGACCTCTGACAAGAATACTATCACATTCCTGGATATTGAAATTTCAATCAATGAATCCAATGTACTATCCTCTAAACTATTTAGGAAACCCATTGCTGGAAATACAGTACTCCATTCTTCCAGTTTTCACCCTAAATCCCTAATTAATTCAATCCCCTATGGGGAATACCTGAGAATAAAACGAAACTGTTCAAACCAGTCAGACTTCAAACAGGAGGCCAATAAATTAAAGTGCCGATTATTACAGCGCGGATATAGCCACAAGTGCCTGAAAAGAGCGTTTAGACGTGCTAATCAAAAAGACAGACGTCAATTACTAATTCCCAAACAAAAATCCACCACTGATGCCCCAACTAGAATTATTACAACCTATACAAATGATCATAACAAAATCAGGCAGATTTGCCACAAATACTGGCATCTATTGACTTCAGACCCGACTATAGGCCCCCTGGTACCCCCAAGACCTCCAATCACATATAGACGTGCTACCTCTGTGGGAGATTTATTAGTCAAAAGTGAGTATAAAGGACAGGAAAGAGGCGACCCCTGTACTGCAGTTGGCACATTCCAATGTGAATCATGTGCCTACTGTAAGTACATGGATACACGCAAATATATACATCTACCAAACAGCAAGCGTTTTGTGCCAAAACATTTTGCTAATTGTCAAACAACAGGAGTGGTATACCTACTAACATGTCACTGTAATTGCTTTTACGTGGGGAAAACCTTACAAAAATTGTGGCAACGCATTTATCGCCACCTCAGGGCGATGCAATCTGCTGACCCCGATCTCCCCTTAGGCAGACATGTAGCCCAGGTACATGGTGGTATATGTCCTAAAATCTCGGTACTAATTCTGGATCGCCTGCATCCAAGTTCCCGCGGGGGAGACCTTAATAAGATTCTCCTACAGTGGGAACTTCGCTGGATATCCAATCTTGATGCGACAATGCCACCAGGCCTGAATGAGGCCTTTAATCTAAAACCCTTTCTTCCTGGTTTCTCCACAGGAGGCTATGACAAGGAACTATAGGACAATTACTTGCCGTATCAAGCTATCATTTCTTGTTCCTACCTGGTTATTTATTATCTTTCATTTTTTGTGTTTATTTACTAATTTCCGCCTCTCTGCTCCAATATCTTTGATGTTTGGCGAATGTCTCATATGTCAGGCCTTTGCAATAACTCTCAGTCTTAGTATTCTAATTTATTTTTATTTTATTGTTACTTTTATCATGTTCCATATCAGTCTGAATTTTGGGTATATATTGTTGTTTTCCTTGGATATAGCCAAACCTAACCCATTTGTCTATCTTCAATGTACATCTGTACCCCAATATCCAGAAAATGTATATATGTTTGTGTTTTATTCCCAGGGATGACTATGTACTGCATTGTAAAGATGGAACTCCCACGTCCGCACAGTCTGAAATAGATTGATTTAGTCTTCTTGAAATCAGTCATACCAACTAATATAATAATTGAATTGACAAATGTGGCTTTGATTAAGGTCCTCACCGGGATGGCTCGTCGGTGCTCCCTGACACGGAAAGGCCTCTGTATCCCTCACCTGGGGACAGAGGCATTCCCTTAGCAGCGCTGGTGCGCACGCACCCGACTTTCTGTCTCACGCATGCGCACTTGGTATCTTTCTACTATTACCCCACCAGGCTGCTCCTCCTCCATGTTGATGGCCTCCGTCGATGAGTGACGTCACTGCGCCTGATGACGCGCTGATGTCGAGCGCCATTCAGGCCGAGGAACCACAACGGGCAGACGTCACATTGTTTGTATACACAGCTGATGCCTCTCCTGTGCAACACGTTCTGGCTTGCTTCTCAATTAGCTACATCATTACCAATTGAGCTTACCCTGCCCTCTGAGTCAGTGATTGGTTTGTAAACCCCACACCTCACACCATACAGGGTACTTAACACCAATTCTATGCACACCCTCCTCTGTCACACAGCTGAGAGGATCGTGCTTTCCCTGCAGTCCATGCTTATACTGTGAAACATCAGAGACCAGGTATGCAACCTTAACCCTGTTTGCCACACTTATGGATTACTTTTTTACACATCTTTCCACTTTATGGCATAGGCCCTGAAAGCAAAACTTTTTGTATAAAATTTCATAAGCCCAATGTCTCCAATCATAGATGCATACTCTTTACTTCTTTCTATTGACTCTGTAGATGTGTGTCCAGTCCGCCCAGCAGTAGTGACTCTTGTAGGCCCTGGCTTGCCGCCTCTGTGGGGATCAGCATCAGGGCCAAAATTTGTGAAGCACTCTAGACTCCCCCTTCTTGGTTTCATCTATCCAATTACACCCAGTGCCTGGATTTCTTGATTAATCAATTTAATCCTCTGGACTCAAGGAGGTTGGAGTCCATCTCTCATGACACTTGTGTACAATGTTTTTGTTGAAGAGACGAATGTTCTGTGAGTACATTTACATATTCATGCTTGTTGAGATTGAGATTTTGTTCTGTCTGTATGCTTTGTCTGGAATATAACAGTCTCCCATACTTAGAGATATAATTGCTTTATATTCTATGTTGGTGCTAAATACAATTACTGATACACACCCATATATATATATATATCCTCTTTTTTTCCCCCTAGAAATATATCAAAACTGCTCCCCTGAAACTCCTGAAGAAGGAAACACACATTATAGAGGGAACTGAGTCTCTCTATATTCCGAAACATGTAGAGTATCACGTGTTGCCGTACCCTCACCCCAGTGAGTTATTTTCTGAATTTGCTGGGATGACGTATTACAGCACCATAGCAGTTTGATCACAATTGTTCATTGTCTCTTCTACTTTTTTGATTTTATATCATAGATATTTTTGTATACCCTGTAATTAATAAAAACTTTTGTTATAACATTTTAACAATATCTGTGTACTTGACCTTTGCACCATCTATCCATTTTCCGGTGATACACTGCCCATACTTTCCCCTTTGGGGCACATCTCTCCCTCTGGTTTCTTTCCAAAATGGGGTCATTTGGGGAGGTTTTGAACTGTCCTGACATTTTATGCACAACATTTAGAAGCTTATGTCACACACTCTTCTAACCACTTGAAGATAAAGCCCTTTCTGACACTTTTTGTTTACATGAAAAAAAAATTTTCCTGACAGGCTCCATGGCAGCATACGTGTGGGTTGACCCTGCCTCCATAACTACCCAATAGGACCCCTCCCTATAAATTTCAGCTGTGGGCTCTCAGCCGTGTTCCTTTTTTGTCCTCCTCCGTAGGACCTTATGTTTGGTTCTCCTACCTGAAGACGATGTCCTGCGATCGTATCGGCCGACTGACGTGATGTCTCATCCCTCCAATAAGCCTTGACGGTTAGCAGGGTATGGAGTGTATTGCAGAGTAAGCGCTGAAGAGCTGGAATCATTTTTGAATGAAAAGCGCACACAGGCCGATTGCCTAGCAGTATGCAGGTGGCCATTATCTGCCAAAAGCCCGCTGTGTGTATGGATGTTCCGGCCGAGTCGATCGTAGGTGGTGGTGGTGAGCATATATCGCCTTCATGGCAGCAGTGTATATATTTGTTGTTGTTATTTCTCTCTGTGTGCTTTTGTCAAGTTGCCTATGCAGCGGCTGGTTCCCTGTGCGTTCCAGCCGCCGCTCCCTCTACTTCCGGGTTCTGTCTGCGTTCTGCGCAGGTGCAGTCCTGGAACGAAAGCGAGGCCTGGTTTCGCCCATGCGCACGACGACCGTGGGTCTGGCGCGGCCGTGACGTCACGCGGCGCCAATTTTAAAAGCCTGGGGAAGCTTGCAGAGCTCGGGAATGATCGTGGGCATAGCGGCGACTTCCCTGAGCATCTGCAGAGCCTTCCCCAGGTAAGTGTAGTACAGATGGGTCTGTGCTTGCTGTTTTGCTTTCTGGTGTATCTGATTTACTCTGTGTTCACCTGCAGTGATTCCCAGCATCAGCCATGGACTCTTCACTGCCTCCTGGTGGCCAGTCCTCTCGCAGCAGGTAGGATTTGAAAGTATATTTCTTTACTTACCTGCTGGGGGGAAGAGAGCGGAGTGTAGGGCATCATTCTGACTTTGTGCCTTTCTCTTTCTCTCTTCCTGTCTTCCTTCTTTCCTTAGCCCTTCTAGGTCTGATCAAAGACAAAGTAGTTCCCGCAGAAGAAGCGGGTCATCTAAATCACACCACCGGCATTCCTCCTCTGGCTCTAGACACCATGGTTCATCCTCTAAGTCTAAAGACCACAGTAGAGGCTCTCCTCACCCCCCCTCATCTCATAGGGGACCGAAGAAAATATGTTGGGGATGCAGGGCCCCAGTTCCTGCCAGCAAGTCTCTCTGTGACCGCTGTTTTTCTAAAGCAGCTAATGAGAGGGAAGGTGCAGACCAACACCTGGAGACTCTAATCAAGCGAGTCGTGAAAGAATCGCTACAGGAGAGAGACGCTGCAAAGCCTCGTGATTCTCCTCAAGATCCACTGATTCCCCTGTCAGAAGAGGGTCCAGTCCCTGAGACGTGGGAGTCTTCTCAACCTAGTCACCAGTCAGCCCCCCCTTCAGATAGTGGGTCAGAAGCAGATGAACCTGGGATGGGCTTTGAATATGCCCTGGTTCCTTCTCTGGTGAAAGCGGTTAAAAACGCTCTGGTTTGGGAAGAACCAGTTATTTCTCCTGCTAAACAGAGAAAGTTTTTCAAACAACTCAGCAAGGAGAGTCATTATTTTCCTTTCCTCATGGAAGTAGGAGCTATAATTTTTGAAGAATGGGGCAAGATGGATAAAAAAAGCTCTATGCAATCTAAAGTCGCAAAACTATACCCTTTCAAGGAAGAAGAGGTTAAACACCTTGAATCAGCTCCCTTGGTAGATGCTGCATTAATGAGACTTGTGAGATATGTGACTCTGCCTCTTGAAGATACAGTCTCATTTAAAGACCTGCTAGAGAGGCGGATTGATGCCGACCTAAAAAGGATTTACCTGACAGCAGGCACAGTGTGCAAACCAGCTTTGGCCTTAGCAGCAGTCTCTAAAGCTTTAGAGGCATGGTCAGACAATGTGAATGATTCTCTTAGAGGTATCTCTGAAGAAGCGGCTAAGAGCTTCCCTATTCAGGAAATCAGGCTTGCCTCTGCCTTTCTGGGGGAGGTCTCCATTGACATTGTTCGCCTAGTGGCTCGGGTGATGTTGTCATCGGTCACCGCCCGTCGGGCCTTGTGGCTGCGACCTTGGTTGGCGGATCCAGCCTCTAAACAGGCTTGGTGCCATATTCCATTTGAGGGTTCATCCCTCTTCGGCAACAAGCTTGATAGCGCCATTACCCGGGCTACGGGTGGTAAATCGGGGTTCCTCCCTCAAGACAGGCGTTTACAGAACCAAAAACGCACCTTTTCAAGATCGCAGAACACCGACCGTGCAAGGGAAGCACGTAGCTATAGGCCTGGTCGGGAATTTTCTAGATCCTGGAAATCCAGGCAGTCCTCTTTTAAAAAGCCCACAAAAGGGGCTTCTACCAGTAACCAGGACTCCACTAAGTCCTTTTGAAATTGGGCCCGCTCAAACATGTCAGGTGGGGGCTCGTCTGCTCCACTTCCGGCATGTTTGGGCGGCCTCAATTCGGGATTTCTGGACTGTCAAGACAGTCTCCTCAGGCCACACATGGGTTTTCAACAGCACTCCCAGACTAAGATTTATACCAACAAATCTTCCAAGTTCAGAGGAGAAGAAACAAGTTCTTTTAGCTTACATAAGCTCTTTATTAGCTCAAAACGCAGCCATTCCTGTTCCAGATGGCGAACGAGGAGAAGGCATGTATTCCCCTCTGTTTCTGGTACAGAAGAAGAACGGCACATGGAGGCCTGTTATAGACCTGACTCATCTCAACCGGTTTATCCGAAAGGAAAAATTCAAGATGGAGTCACTATTAACGATTCAACAATCCGTTCACCTAGGAGATTGGCTGGTGTCAATAGACTTGAAAGACGCCTACTTTTATGTCCCAGTGGCGGCAGACTTCCAAAAGTTCCTTCGCTTTGCTGTAGGCGATCAACACTTACAGTTTACCTGCCTTCCATTTGGTCTCACAACATCACCTTGGGTGTTTTCCAAGGTTCTGTTGGCTGTTGTTGCTCTGCTCTGAGTCAAAAGAGATCGCCTTCACCACTATCTCGACGACCTCCTCCTTCTAGCCCAGGACAAGGGTCAGCTTCTAAAGCACAGGAGTCTAGTAATTTCCACTCTCCAAGAGTTTGGGTGGCTCCTGAATTTGGAGAAAAGTCACTTGATTCCATCTCAGTCTCTCATATTTCTAGGTGCCCATTTCAACACACTAGAAGGCACCATCTCGCTACCCGAGGAGAAGATTGTGGTGATCCGGCACAGGATTCGTTCAACCCTTGCTTCATTCCACCTATCCGCTCTTCAATGTCTGAAGGTGATTGGCACAATGGCAGCTACCATTCCCATGGTGAAGTGGGCTCAATGGCACACTCGCCCATTCCAGAAAGGGTTTCTCCAACAGTGGGATTCTCCCAGCAAGAATCAGCGCATCCTCCTCACTCCATCCATGAGAGAGTCTCTCCTTTGGTGGCTCCAAGGGAAAAATCTCCGCAATTGCCATTCGATTCTGCCCATCACATGGGTCACAGTGACCTCAGATGCCAGCAATCGGGGCTGGGGTGCTCATTGCCTGTCAGAAGTGGCTCAGGGCAGATGGATCTCGCCATCTCAGAAGACTGTATCCAACATTCTGGAACTTCGAGCGGCCTTTCAGGCGCTCAGATCCTTCTACCATCTGATAAAGAACTCTTCAGTGATGCTCCGGTTGGACAATACAACCGCGGTGGCCTATATAAGGAAACAAGGTGGGACTCGCAGCTGGTCCCTCCTAAGAGAAGTGGAGCCAATCATGAACTGGGCTCAGAAAAATCTGTCCAACATTTCGGCAGTCTACATTCCGGGGGTCCAGAATGTTCAGGCAGACTTTCTGTCCCGTGTTCAAATGGACAATAACGAGTGGTTCATGCACAAAGAGGTGTTCAAGTGGCTCTTGACACTGGGAGTATCTCCAGAAGTGGATCTGTTTGCATCCCCATGCAACTAAAAACTCACCAAGTATTACTCGAGGTTCCGGGATCCCCAAGCATATGGGATAGATGCCCTCACGGATCGGTGGAGGTTCAACAAGGCGTATGCCTTCCCTCCGCTGCCTGTGATACTCCAATTTCTCCGCAGGCTCAGAACAGAGGAAGTGGATGTCATAGCAGTAATACCGTTTTGGCACAACAGGCCATGGTTTCCCCTCTTAACTCTCCTCACTTATCAGGAGTCAATCCCTCTGCCTCTCAGGGCGGATCTTCTGTCCCAAGGTTCTATCCTGCATCCATGCCCTGCTCATCTACATCTCAGGGTTTGGTTTTTGAGAGGGGAAGGCTTGAAGCCTTGGGTTGTCCAGAAGAAGCCATCCCGACGCTTCTTAATGCAAGACGGAAGAGCACTAATAGAGTGTATGAACGTATCTGGTCCAAGTTCACAGAGCACATGGCCTCTAGACCTAATACTTGTGGTTCTCCAAAAGTCCAGGATATCCTCAGCTTTCTGCAAACAGGGTTGGATTTGCCTCTAGCAGTAAGTTCCCTTCGTGTGCAAATATCAGCCATCTCGGCATTCACAGGAATTTCATGGGCTAACCACGCCCTGGTTCGCCAATTCTTCAAGGGTGCTATCAGGCTAAGACCTCAAAGGAAACTGAGATTCCCTAAATGGGATCTTCCCCTTGTTCTAGATTTCCTTTCCACACTTGGAACAGATCCTGAAAATCCTCTATCAGTTAAAGACCTCACACTCAAGACCGTCTTCCTGGTGGCAGTAACTTCAGCCAAGAGAGTGTCTGAAATCAGGAACTTAGGTTCCAAAGAGCCTTTCCTGACCTTTTTCCCGGATAGAGCAGTATTAATTCCCATGTTGGGCTCAAACCCTAAAGTGACATCTATTTTTCACGAAAATCAGGAAATTGTATTACCTACCTTTAATACAACAGAAGGTCAAGAAGTTCATCCCCTTGATGTGGGACATACTTTGAGTCAATACCTGGAAGCTACGGAATCTTTTAGACAGACGGATTTCCTTTTCATTCTTCTACAAGGAAAAAATAGAGGAAAACGGGCCTCAATCAGATCCATCTCTGCTTGGATAGTACAGACCATTCAAAGGGCTTATAAAGCGAAGGGCTTGGCTCCTCCAGAGGCAGTGACTGCACACTCAACTCGGAGTATTTCAACCTCGTGGGCAGCTTCTCTTCATGTCGCACCCGAAGTTATATGTAGAGCGGCTTCCTGGTCATCTATCAATACGTTTGTTTCCCACTATTGTGTTGAACCTGCCGCTTTGTCATCCATTAATTTTGGTTTGAAAGTGCTGTCAGTGGACAGTGTTAAATAAATTTATTTTCTCGCTCAGCATTGTGCCCACCCGGGTGTGTTTGGCGAGTTATTTCCCACACGTATGCTGCCATGGAGCCCGTCAGGAAAACGGAAAATTTATATCAAATACTTACCGTAATTTTCCTTTCCTGATAGGCTCCATGGCAGCAGGAGTCCCTCCCAATGCTTGGAGTAGGCTAGTTACGAAACACGGCTGAGAGCCCACAGCTGAAATTTATAGGGAGGGGTCCTATTGGGTAGTTATGGAGGCGGGGTCAACCCACACGTATGCTGCCATGGAGCCTATCAGGAAAGGAAAATTACGGTAAGTATTTGATATAAATTTTCCGTTTTTTTGCAAGAAAATTACTCTGAACCCCCAAACATTATATTTTTTTGAAAACAAATGCCCTACAGATTAAAATGGTGGGTGTTTCTTTTTTTTTTACACAGTATTTGCGCAGCGATTTTTCAAATGCATTTTTTTGGGAAAAAACACACTTTTTTAAATTTTAATGCACTAAAACACACTATATTGCCCAAATGTTTGATGAAATAAAAAAGATGATCTTAGACCAAGTACATGGATACCAAACATGACATGCTTTAAAATTGCGCACAAACGTGCAGTGGCGACAAAATAAATACATTTTGGAAAGCTTTTAAAAGCCTTTACACATTACTACTTTAGATTTACAGAGGAGGTCTACTGCTAAAATGACTGCCCTCGATCTGACCTTCGCGGTGATACCTCACATGCATGGTGCAATTGCTGTTTACATTTGACGCCAGACCGACGCTTGCGTTCGCCTTAGCGCGAGAGCAGGGGGGACATGGGTGCTTTTTTTTTTTGCTTTTTTTTTTTTTGCTTTTTTATCTTATTTTTAAACTGTTCCTTTCATTTTTTTTTTTAATCATTTTTATTGTTATCTCAGGGAATGTAAATATCCCCTATGATAGCAATAGGTAGTGACAGGCACTCTTTTTTGAAAAAATTGGGGTCTATTAGACTCTAGATCTCTCCTCTGCCCTCAAAGCATCTGACCACACCAAGATCGGTGTGATAAAATGCTTTCCCAATTTCCCAATGGCTCTGTTTACATCTGGCGAAATCTAAGTCATGAAATGCTTGTAGCTTCCGGTTTCTTAGGCCATAGAGATGTTTGGAGCCACTCTGGTCTCTGATCAGCTCTATGGTCAGCTGGCTGAATCACCGGCTGCATTCTCAGGTTCCCTGTTGAGACAGGAGAGCTAGAGAAAAACACGGAAGACGGTGGGGGGGCATTCCCTCCCACTGCTTGTAAAAGCAGTCTATAGGCTAATTAGCCACTAGGATAGCTTTTACATAAAAGCTGACCTCTGGCTGAAAAGAATGATTCCAAGATGATACCTAAACCTGCAGGCATCATTCTGGTATAACCACTCAAAGTCGTGAATGGCGTACCTGAAGACAAAAAAATGGTTAACAATAAAACACAGTAAACGGTAAAGTATAAAAAATTGCATACCTGAAAAGCAAATGTGATAAAACATAATAACAATAAAACATTGCAGAATAGAATACAGTAAAAAAGAGCAGAACAATAGAGAGAGAATAGAGAGAGAGAGAGAGAGAGAGAGAGAGAGAACAATAAAACGACAACTATTTTTTTTTATTCTATATATTTTTTTCCTTGTCAAAAAGATTTTATTGTACATACAATGAAGTATTTGACATTACAGTGAGTACAAGTTATGCAATAAAGGAAATGAAGCTCAAAAATACATATTTAAACAATGTAGATTATATATTGAATTATAACTTCTTATGGTGTTAATAATACATACAAGTGGTGCTGGATGTAAGAGGAATTATGTTTTATGATTAGTATGAGCTTCCAAATAAAACAACAAAAAAGAAGAAAAAAAGAATGAGTAGAGAAGAAAGGAGGGATAGAAAGAGGAAGTACTAGAAAGAATAGAAAGAAGAGTCCGCAGGGCTGAGTCGAGGCGAGGTCCATCACAGTCACTAAGGACTATATAATGCATTAGTTCACTGGGTCAGTTACCATGGTAGTAAAACTTCTTTGTTAAAAGTTGAAGGCAAGTAGTTGCTAATCCATGGTTGCCATATTTTATCAAATTTGACAAATGAGTCATTTTCGATGGCTGCCATTTTAGCTTGAGTCATGGTGACGTTCATTCGATTTACTACCTCTTCCACTATCAATGAAGGAGATCTCCAGGCTCTTGCCAGTGTTTGTTTCGCCGCTGTAAATAGTTGGATGAGTAATTTAAATTGGTTATGTGTTAAAAATTCTGGTTTTCGGTTAATGAGAGCCATTGCAGGATCTGGGGTGATGGATATTCCTAACATTTTAGATGCAATAGTAAAGATAGCTTTCCAAAAAATTTGTGCTTTGGGGCATGACCACCAAATATGAAAGTGAGTACCTGGGTCCAAGCATCCACGATAACACTCTGTCGAGTAATTATGCACATATTTCGCTATTCTAACCGGTACAAGGTACCATCGTATTAAAACTTTATAATTAGCCTCTATTGCTATTATGTTTGGGGAAGCCGATTTGGTTGTTAACCAAATTTGATTCCATTCTGTTGTTTCCAGTGTTTGTTCTAAATCTCCCTCCCATTTCTGTACATGCGATGGTTTCTCCGTTTCGGGTTGGTTTACTAATTGAGCATAAAGGACCGAAATCATGCCTTTAGCATGAGGATCATTTTTACAAAATTTTTCAAATTCAGTGAATTGAGTCAGTGGAGATTTTGTGGTTAAGAGAGGCATAAAGAAATTTTTAATCTGAAGATATCTAAATAACTCCGATTGAGGTAATCCATATTTATCGCAGAGGGATGGGAATGGAATAAAGGATGAGGAATTTACAAATTTGTGCAAGTTTAGTACATTATAAGTAATCCACGCTTTGAAAGATCTAGGTGAGATCCATGCGGGGTAGAATGCAGGGTTTTTATAGAAAGATAATAGAGGGTTATGCAATGATTGTAGTTGATTTCTGAGTTTGTATTTGTCCCACATGGAGACAAAATGTTTGGTGATTGGGTTACCTATTCCTCTACGATCTCTTGGTGAAAGCCAGAGCAGATTTGCGATTGATAAGGGATCACATTCTGCTGCTTCAATTGACACCCATAGAGGGGATTCGTGTTGTGCATGGTATTTAGTTAACGTTGCTATATGGGCCGCTCTATAGTAAGAGGCAAAATTGGGGCATCCTAGACCCCCGTTCAACTTAGGGAGATATAATGTATGCAGGTTCGTACGAAGTTTAGAGGAGCCCCAAATAAATGAATTTACTTTTCTTTGTATTATTCTTAGATAATAGGCAGGGATTGGGATAGGTAAAACTCTGAAAAGATATAATAGTTTGGGTAAGATTGTCATTTTTATTGTGTTAATTTTCCCAAACCAAGAAAGAGGGAGGTGATTCCAGGATTTCAGCATATTTGTTATATTTTTGACCATTGGAGGATAGTTAGCTGAAAAAAGATCCAAATAAGATGCAGTTAGATGTATTCCTAGATAAGGTATAGATTTATCTGCCCAAGTAAATGGGAGACCGTTTTTAGCTGACGTCAATTCCAATGATGAGAGGGATATGTTTAAAGCTATACATTTTTTAGAATTAATGAAAAGGCCCGAAAATGCAGCAAAGTCATCAAGTATTGGCATCAAATTGGGGCCTGATATTTGCGGTGATGAAAGAAACAAGAGGATGTCATCCGCAAATAGACAGAGTTTGTGGTGAAATCCTCCTATCTCAATTCCAGTTATGGTTGGTTCTGATCTAATTCGTTGAGCAAGAGGTTCTATGAGCAGGGCAAACAACAGGGGTGAAAGCGGGCACCCCTGTCTAGTGCCCCTCTCAATGTTAAAGGCCTCAGATTTATACCCTGCATATTTAACATATGCCTTGGGCTTATTATATAAAGCTTTGATCCAGTTTATAAAATTCGGGCCAAAACCCCATTTTTGTAACATATAATGCAAGTATGGCCATGATATGGAATCAAAGGCTTTTTGAATATCAAGTGAAAGAAAACAGGAGGGAATGCGTCGGGTCTTGGCAATTTGTGCTAAAAGAACTGCACGTCGTACATTATCGCCTGCTTGGCGAGTTGGCATAAAGCCAACCTGATCACGATTTATAAGAGTGCCAATGAAGCCACCAAGACGGGACGCTAAGATTTTTGCCAGGATTTTGATGTCTATATTAAGCATCGAGATAGGACGGTAGTTAGTACAGGATGTGTCATCTGCATGAGGCTTAGGAATCATGCATATGATCGCCGTTAGAGATTCCTGTCTAAATGAATTGTTTTCAAGTAGTGCATTAAATGTTTCTGTTAATATGGGGGAAATAGAGTCTGAGAAGGTACGATAATATAATGCTGAATAACCATCAGGTCCTGGTCTTTTATTAATTTTTAATTCTTTGATGATTTTAGCTACATCTTCTACCTTGATAGGTTCATCTAATTGCGCTTTTTGTGAATTAGATAATTCCGGTAAGTTAATTTTGGAGAAAAAGGAATCTGCTTCGTTTAAATTAAACAAATTTGATTCAGTGTATAGTGTTTTAAGGTGAGAACGAAATTTATGGACAATTTTAAGAGGATTGCTAGTGTATATATTTTTAGATATCTTCAGCTTAATTGGTTTAAAGGATTTATTAGTTGTTTTGAGTGCACGTGCCAAGTATGTGCCTGGTTTATTCGATTTCATATAGAAGGCATGCCTGGAACGACGTAGTATTTTATCAGTTGATTCTGTTAGAAAAAGGTCATATTCCAGGCGTGCCTTTTCCAATTCACTTTTATTAATTGGGTTAGGATTGTTTTGGAAGGCTATGAAGTGGGAATTAAATTGTGTTTCTAATTTTCGTGCAAGATTTCTACGTTCTCTTTTGAGTATACCAATCTGTTGCTGAAATATCCCTCTCAACACCGGTTTATGAGCTTCCCAAAGTGTTATTGGGGAAATTTCTGGACTTTTGTTGAGTATGAAATACTCTTTCAATGCATGCTCAATTTTGTTTCTATATATAGGTTGTTTGAGTAATAATTCTGGTAGATACCATGTTTTATCCTGAGTTTTAGGTATAGTGGATGCAATAGTGGTTAGGACTGCGTTGTGATCAGACCATGGAATGGGGATTATGTTTGATGATAGAATTTCTGGAATCATTCCTGTGGTAAGAAAAATATGGTCTATACGGCTAAATGTTTGGTGGGGGTGAGAAAAATATGTGTAATTTCTTTTGGTTGGGTTACTCTCCCTCCATGAGTCAACTAGATTGTGTTTCGAAAGAAGTTGAGAGAGGGATACTTTAGATTGGTTTCGAGGTGGCATATATGGAGTTTTGTCCAGAAATGGGAGGAGAACCTGGTTGGAATCACCACATACTATGATTGTTCCCATTTTATGTGCATTAACTACTTGCAAGAGATGTGTCAAAAATGGAATTGGTTGTTTGTTTGGAGCATAATAGGAAACCACAGTTACTTCTGTATCTAAAATGCTTCCTGTCAGGATTAAGTAGCGTCCTTCCGGGTCTTTAATTTCGGAGTGGACTGTGATTGGGGTGGAGCGGTGGAATGCCACTAGAGTTCCGCGTTTTTTGGTATTGGCCGAGGCAGTAAATACTTGTGGATAGGATGAACTAAAAAATTTAGGCGTTGAGTTTATCGTAAAATGTGTCTCCTGAATACACACAATGTGTGCCTTTTGTGTTTGGAATGATCTAAACGCTTTAGTATGTTTTTGTGGCACATTGAGTCCCTGCACATTGAGGGATAAGATGTTTAAAGGAGCCATGGTAACTGAGTCAGTAGGCAACACTTACCAATTATTCTGGTTTGGAGAACTCTCGACTCAACCCATACGGACTTGAAAAAGGAAAGAAGAAAAAAGAATCTTGTGTGATCTGGTTTAAGGAAGAAGAAGAAAACAGGTAAGATTACATTACATAAGCTTAAGAATAAAATACTAAGGTGTTCAGGATTTGCCCGTGGTGAGGGGTGAAACCTCTCAACAGGGGGTCGAAGGCCTTCGTCAGGTCTCCCCATATTAAGCGGGGGGATCCGAGGAAGACTAGGTGAGGCGCACGGAACTTCCGTGAGAAGGAGAACCACTTTGTGATAATGTAAAAAGGAAAAATAACATCACTAGGATGTTAACTTGTAGCCCTTAAGGCTTAGAACGAAACATATCTATATTATCATTGTTTTGAAGAAAAACTTAACATTTATAAAATAAAGATTATTTAAATTCTCTGTTATTCAAGTAGAATAAATTATCTAGTCTGGAAAAAGAGGAGAAAAGATAATAATATATATATATATATATGTATATAAAAAGGAAAAGAAAAGAAAAAAAAAAAAAAATACGTCTTGTGTTTAGTGTTTAGGTTTACTACTAAACTTTGTTTCAGTAATTTACCTAAAAGTATCAATTATAGAAATAAATTTGTATCATTTCGGTCATGACTAGGTCTTCTTTTGATAATATTAGTGTTTAACTCAATATTGCAACTGATAAATAGGAAAGGTGTTTTAACCAATCTGGTTAGGGAAAAAGAAAAATCTACTTAGTTTCAAAATATGAAGTAAGTATGGAACTTATAGGAATGGTGTTCTCGTAAGGTAATATTCAACAAACTCAGATGACATCTGAAAAAAAAAAAAAAAAAACCCAATCTAACTCATCTTATATTTCGTTTTAGAATAATAGTATGGGCTATAGCTTCTGGACATATATAAAAAAAAAAACAAAAAAAAAAAAACGTAGTTTTCCCGTTTTCTTTTTTTCTTTTCCTCTCCCTCCTAAAAAAAAAGAATAAATAAATAAAAAATGTGTATATAAGCTATATAGCAATATATCTAAGAAATATAATTATATTTCTCCTGACATGACTGAGGTTCCTTATTTATTTGATTATAATAGTGTGGAGCACAATATTACATACAATAGATAAGGATAGCCATTTAAACCATTCCATTTAGGAAAAGAGGAAAAAAGAACAAAAAAAATAAATAAATAAATAAATTCATGTTTTGGGATTAAATATAGAACTGAAAAGATTCATGTTCACAGATGATTGTGTTAAGCATATATAATTGTTACTTGAATCTGGGATTTACCCTTATCCACATTGTATTCTATTTATTAGAATACAAGTATGGAATGGGAATTCAAGTAAGAATTGCATTGTGAATGCATCCAAAATGCTGTGTATTCATTGAGAGCATGTCTTCTTAACTAATTCCATATTTTATGTTTAAATTCATGTTCCTGGAAAAATAGTTTTTCAGTCCATTGGATCTACTTCTTGGTCTTGTGGAGGGGATGCATATCGGCCTCTCTTGTGAACGTGCTGGTTACCGTTTTTTCCTGTAGCAGGGGAAGAAGTTGGTATTGAAGAAGCAGATGCTGTTCGTCTTCGTGAGGTATTGATTGCAGATGTTCCATCAATCAAATTAAGGTCTTGTAGAGCCTGTTGTAGTTCGTTCGGAGATCTACAAATATGCCTGTTTCCTTGGTAGGTAAAACGTATAGAGAATGGAAAACCCCATTGGTATGTGATATTGTTTCTTTGCAGTTCCAGCAGATGCATTTTCATAGCACGTCTTTTAGAGATGGTAACTTGAGAGAGATCTGGGAAAATCTGAAAATTGTGACCTTGAAAGGTTAGGTTTTTTTTTTCTCTCTGGCTGCAAATAAAAGTTGTTCTTTCGTTCGATAAAAATGGAACTTTGCTATGATGTCTCGAGGGGGTCCATCTGTTTTTTTAGGCATGAGAGCTCTGTGTACCCTATCCATTTCCAACCTTTCGATCGGTATTCCTGGTTGCAATTCTTGGCATAGAGCTGTTATTGTAGAAGATAGATCAACGATCGATTCAGGAATGCCTCTGAAAGGCAAATTTGACCTTCTTGCGCGATTTTCATAATCTTCCAACTTGTTTTGTAATATTATATTTTCCTCTTTAAGAAGATCTATTTCAGTCATGAATTCCTGTGTTGTGTTTTCTAGTTCTTCAGTTTTAATTTCCAGCGTCGCTGTACGGTTTCCCAGTTCTCTGATTTCTTTAGTAAGATTATTGGTTATTTGTTCTGAGGTAATCTTTAATGCTTTGTGGAGCATTTTCTCAAATTGTTTAATAAGGTTTGGAGTTGCTGCTGGTTCTTGTGAAGATTTTTGTGACAGAAACAATTCTGTGTCAGATTCATCTGAGGAGATTTGCTGTGACATCTTTGTCTTTCTCCTGTGCTCTGAGGTGATTATGCCTGAGGCTGAGGAGACTGAGGAGACTGGCGCCAATTTCACTGCAGTCTTTGCCTGTGTGCCTCCGCTGGGGGCATTTTTATACTTATTCCTGGTTCCCCCTAGTACCATTTTACTTTCAAAGTTTCCTCTCACCTCCCAGGAGTATGATGTCTCGTTTTTTAGGTGAAAAAAGTCGGTGGGCTGCCTTTATACGGCGGTTCTCCCTTTTCACGGAGCGGAGCTCTAGCAGGACATGTTCGCTGCGCTAGACTCCGCGCATGCGCCCCCTCTATATATTTTTTTGTGTGTTTTTTTTTTTCACTTTTTTTGTAACTGTAACTTTTATAACTGTAACCAGTTCCAGGTTCAGGTCTCTCAAAATGCGATGGCATCTTGGTAGACCCTGTGAAAGTGTGCCTGGTATGTGCAATGCTGTACCCTATGCTAATACTCAACTAGTGAATGGTAGCGTTCAAAACATTCACCAATGCAAAGACCAGGATTGTCAGGACAGGAGGGAAAATAATAGCGGGTGTCACGCCTATATCTGTGCTTGCTGCAGACACAACATCTTTTTTGGGGGGTTTGTTGGGTAGGGGTACTCGGGAGGACATAAAGAAAATGCCTCTCATGCAGCCGACTGCATTTGGTTGGGGATGTGAATGGGGGAAGTACGGGCACTGCAGAAGTGGTGGGTTCCCAATTATTAGGATTGGCGAATGCAGCAGGAAGGGCATTATGGGCACAATGGGCCTGTGTTTGTCTTCTTCTTGGTGGCAGTGGGACACTACTTGTTCTTGCCACCTCACCAGCTTGAACTGCACTTAAGGGACTCGCCACATCACCAACTGTTACTGCAGTGCTGGAGTGACTACGACTGGGGTGTACTAGGCCGCTGGTGCTTGCCAGTTCATCAAAATGCTACCAAAAAAACTGTTAGCGATCGCAGGGATCAGGCCTGACTCTGCGAAAGCTGCAGTTATGCATTTAGTGTTTTGTAAGTGATCAATCGATACTGAAGTTGGGTGGGCTGGGCTGGGCCGGGCGGAGGGGCAAAACGCAGGTGCTATCAGGTATCTGGGCTGATCCTGCTAACACTGTGTTTTTGGGAACCCTAAACTGCTGGGGACACTAGTATAGATCTGATCGGATCAGATATTGATCCATTCAGATACTATACCACTAAGGGAGGTGTACGGTGCGTGCGTGGGTGTTATCACTACTGGCACTAACCTGACGCTGCCTGGGGCTGGTGCTTGCTAGTTCACCAAAACGCTACCAAAAAAACTGTTAGCGATCGCAGGGATCATGCCTGACTCTGCGAACGCTGCAGTTATGTGTGTTTAGTGTTTTGTAAGTGACAGTGATCGATCAATACTGCACTTGGTTGGGCTGGAATGGGCCGGGCGGAGGGGCAAAATGCAGGTGCTAGCAGGTATCTGGGCTGATCCCACTAACACTGCATTTTTGGGAACCCTAAACTGCTGGGGACGCTAGAATAGATCTGATCGGATCAGATATTGATCCGTTCAGATACTATGCCACTGAGGGAGGTGTATGCTGTGTGCATGGGTGTTAGTGGTACTGGCGCTAACCTGATGCTGCCTGGGGTGACGCAGACCCTATCTGACCCTATCTGACCCTAAAACCTAAGTTATATCACCGTCGAGCGATTAGGGGGCTAAACCTTTATTAGGTAATAAACGGCGGGTGCCCTGACACTATAAAAAATACATGAACTAACCAGCGTCACCCGTAACAGTTATACGGTGATCACTGGTGAAAGGGTTAACTAGGGGGCAATCAAGGGGTTAAAACCTTTATTAGGTAGTATATGGGGGTCCCTGATGCTATAAAACGCTGACAGCAAACCTAAATATTTACCTCCCTAACTAGCGTCACCAGTGACACTAATACAGCGATCAGAAAAATGATCACTTAGTGACACTGGCGATGGGGGGTGATCAAGGGGTTAAAACTTTATTAGGGGGGGTTAGGGGGGTACCCTAGACCTAAAGGGGGCTAACACTATCTGCCCTACCACACTAATGCCCCGTACACACGGTCGGACTTTGTTCGGACATTCCGACAACAAAATCCTAGGATTTTTTCCGACGGATGTTGGCTCAAACTTGTCTTGCATACACACGGTCACACAAAGTTGTTGGAAAATCCGATAGTTCTAAACGCGGTGACGTAAAACACGTACGTCGGGACTATAAACGGGGCAGTGGCCAATAGCTTTCATCTCTTTATTTATTCTGAGCATGCGTGGCACTTTGTCCGTCGGATTTGTGTACACACGATCGAAATTTCCGACAACGGATTTTGTTGTTGGAAAATTTTATATCCTGCTCTCAAACTTTGTGTGTCAGAAAATCCAATGGAAAATGTGTGATGGAGCCTACACACGGTCGGAATTTCTGACAACAAGGTCCTATCACACATTGTCCGTCGGAAAATCCAACCGTATGTACAGGGCATCACTGTCACAAACTGACACCAATGCAGTAATCAGAAAAAAAAACTGATTGGTGTCAGTGTGACGGGGGGGGTGATTGGGGGGTAATCAGGGGGTGATCGGGGGTGTAATGTATGCCTGGCGTGTTCTACTGTGTGTGTAGTGTTTGTGCACTCACTCGGATGTCTTCTCTCCTCGGCGCCGGAACAGAAATACCGAGCCGAGGAGAGATTACATCATTTCCTCTGCTGCTGCTTACTATATAGCAGCAGAGGAAGAATCTGATTGGCTGGGAGCGATCGCGAGGGGGGCCACGAATGGATGGTCTCCCCCTCACCTCTCATTGCTCCCAGACACAAGCCGACCACCTTGGGCACCGGGGGGTGTCCGATCGGATCCCCCGCCCGCGGGAGGCAGATCACGTACCAGGTACATGATTTTGCCTGCCCATGCCATTCTGTCACAGTATATCTGCGTTAGGCGGTCGGCAAGTGGTTAAAGGGTGTTTCGCGGCATTCGAATTTGCCGCACACACCCCAAATTGTTCGCTGTTCAGCGAACTTGCGAACAGCCGATGTTCGAGTCGAACATGAGTCATGAGTTTGACTCGAACTCGAAGCTCATCCCTAATTGGCAATGCTGCAGCAGTTGCGCACGCCATCAATGAGTACCTGTGTGAGTATGGCACAAGGTAAGGCTCAAGGGTGCTTGGCTTCTTTTTTGCCACGTCAGTGACTACTGATCAGGGAGGCATGCACTCTCCTGTCACCATTTGAGGAGGCCACAACAAGGATGGTGAGCAGCGACAATGCATGCATCAGTGACACAGTCCCTCTAAGTCTTCCTGCTGGATCACACACTTTGTGGAATCATGGACAGGGCACTTGAGGCAGAACAGTGAAATGAAGAGGAGGACTTCCTTTCCTCTCAAGGCCCCCTTTATGCAGATACCATTCCTGCGGGGCCACCAAACACACAGGAGGTAGAGGAGGATTGTGTCAGCATGGATGTAGAGGATGACATACAGCAGTCTTCAAGGGATGGTTTTCAGTCCCCAGAAACCCAAGGAGTTGTACGTGGCTGGGAGGAGGTACAATGTGACAATGTGATCCTTAGTGACCAAGAGGACTCAGAATCTCATGCCACAAACTCACGCTGCATGGGCTCCCTGAATCTAAAAAGCCTGCGAAAGGACCCAAGGATTTGTGGTATCCAGGAGATGGATCAATACTGGCTGGCAACCCTTCTTGATCCACATTCCAAGGATAAAGTTGCAGAGCTCATCCCGCCTTCACAGAGGCAGCAGAGGATGAAACATCTTCAGGACCCCTTGAAGAATAATTTGTGTAACACCTTTCCAGACACTGGGAGGTTACCATTTCCTTGACAATGTGTTTCTTGGGCTTCGTTCGGTCAGAGGAAGAGCGGTGGAGAAGGCGGCTGGCTGACTGATGCCTTTAGACAGCATCTGCATCATATGGTGCAGGATTATCTAGGGGCAAGAGCAGACCTGGAGACCTTTCCAACTGAGCATCCACTGCTTGGGTCTTGAGGGTGGACCACTGGCCAGAAGATGCTCGACATGCAATCGAGCTACTGGCCTGTCCTGCATCCAGCATGCTTTCTGAATGGACATTCAGTCCTGCTGGAGAGTTTGTGACAGATAAAAGAGTGCTCCTGTCCATAGATTCCATTGATAGGCTGTTCCATTGATAGGTTGACATTTATCAAATTGAATCAGTCCTGGATCAACAGCAGTTATCAAGCCTCTGATGCTGATGTAACTTTGTTTAATACGTTTTATTAAAGAAAAAAGTAAAGCAAAGATGTACATAAATCACAAAATAGATACAGTCTTGGAGATAGAACAATATTAGTTCCAGTGCTCACAGAATACAATGGTTATGTAGAAGCCAGATAAAAATCCAAAAGATGTCTCTGGGGATGTACCCATTGCAGTTGTGATATCCAAATAAACTGAGGATTCTTTCTATGTGAGTATTTGAAGCAAAACATAATTAAAGAAAACTTTGCTTTGGTTTAAGGAGAATTGGGAAGAAGAGAGAGCAGCAAAGAAGGGATTGGGGAAATTGAATGATGAGAAATAAAGTAGAAAAGAAAAAGAAAAGTAAAGAAGGTAAGGGAAAAGATGGTGGGTGGGAGGAGAAGGGGTAGGTATTGGGGTTGCTGGCATGCATGTCAACACATTGAAAAAAGGTTGGGTTGGTGAGATTTATTGAGATTTGAATGGCCAAGCTTAATTGAAATACCTAAGGGGTTTGCGTTATAAGGTCTTTATAGGAGGAGGTGGACTGAAATTTTATCCAGGGAGCCCAGATTAAAGAATGTTTCTGTGAAGTACCTCTAATACTATGGGTAATACTCTCCATAAGGTGTACGTCATCAACACTATGTAGCCATACTTTTATAGAAGGGGTTATTGGATGGCCCCATTAAGAAGGAATTAAAGCTTTGGCAGTGTTCAAAACTTGAATATGTGGACAAAACCACCATATATGTGCATGAGTAGCTTTGTTCCCACAGTTCCTCCAACACAACGGGGAACTGGCGGGGAACATTTGGTGTAATCTAGATGGGGTGTAATGCCACCTGGTAAGCAGTTTATAGTTGACCTCTGACATTTTTGAGGCCAGGGAGGAGGTGTGGGCTTATTGTAGGATCTTATCTTTTTGGTTGTCAGTGAGGGAGGAGTCTATTTCCCATTTAGTCAAAAAGGGTGGAAAGTCGGGGTTTTGAAGAGCGATAAGAGCTTTATAGAATAGAGAAATACCATGTAGGGGGGGTCTTTTGGTTGAAATATTTCTTCTATATTGTTTAAATTGCGTATGTCTCTAAGCAGACTGGGGAGGGAACTTAAGAAGTGTTGTAGTTGGTGGTACCTCCATTTATCTAAAAACGTGACAGGTTTAGAAGCAAGGATCAATTGCAATGGTTTAAGTGCGTTGTCTCGAAGAACATGATGTAACCGGAGAGGCTCTTTCAATCCCCATGACTTAAAGCCGGGGTCCAATAAACCTGGTAGGAAATATTTATGGTTGAGGAGAGGCAATAGAGGAGAATCATAATTCCATGAGAATTTTTCATGCAGGGCATCCCATATATCTAAAGAGGATATAGTAAGAGCTGCGGTAGTTCGGGCAAAGTTCCTGCAAGAACGGGGTAGCCAAGGTGCTATTGAGAGATCCATTCCACTTAAAAAATATTCAAGTTGTACCCATAATTTTGATTTAAAAGCATATTTCCAATCAGCCAATCTGGACAGAATAACCGCCTGATAATATGCCTTAAAATTAGGGAGCGCTAAACCTCCTGAGCATTTGGAGCGAAACAATAGCCCTCTAGATATTCTGGGATGACTGTTCTTCCAGATAAATCGGGAAATCAAGGTTTGTAAAATAGTGAAGAACCCCACCGGTACACCTAGTGGGAGCATTTGAAAGATAAATAGGATGCGGGGTAAAATATTCATTTTAATGATATTTACTCTCCCCAACCATGTATGTGATAGGTTGGACCATTTTTGTAAGTCATCTCTAATCCTATTTAGCAAGGGGATATAATTATAAGGAAAAAGGGACCGGAGATTAGAAGTAAGATAGATACCTAGGCATTTCATGCATGTTGGTTCCCACTTAAAGGGAAAAAGGGACCGGAGATTAGAAGTAAGATAGATACCTAGGCATTTCATGCATGTTGGTTCCCACTTAAGGGAGAGTGCTTCGGCCTTGGGAATATTAATGTTTAAAATTTCAGATTTAGGTAAGTTTATTTTGAATTTAGAAATTGAGTGAAAGGTAGAAAATGCAGACATTAAATTGGGAAGTGAAATGCGTGGTTGCTGAATAAACAATTGTCATCAGCATAAGCTGCGTATTTATGGGATCTATTGCCTATTTGTATGGCTTTGTTGTTAACATTATTCCTAATTGTAGCTAGGAAGGGTTCTAAGGTAATAGCAAAGAGGAGAGGGGACAGGGGACAACCCTGCCTGGTTCCATTATGTAAGACAAAAGGGTCACTCAACGTTCCGTTAATTCTTATTTGTGCTGTGGAGTTAGAGTAAAGGGATGAGATACGATGAAACATCTTAGGTCCCAACCCAAAGTGTCATAAAGTCAACTTAAGATAGTCCCAGTCCACCCTATCAAAAGCCTTTTCCGCGTCAGTGGATAGGAGCAGGGTGGGCTGGGCACATGTTTGGACATATTGGATTAGGGAGATTGCTCGAAGGGAATTGTCTTTAGCCTCTCTATTTGGTATGAAACCTGATTGGTCGGCTAAAATCCAGCTGGGCAGTAGGGGGAGCAAGCGATTTGCCATTACTTTCGCTAATAATTTAATGTCAACATTTATTAATGATAGTGGCCTAAAACTGTTACATAGGGTGGGGTCCTTATCAGGTTTAGGAATGACAGAGATATGGGTGGAAAGGGATTCTGGGCGTAGGCCTGAAGAGTGAGAGACAGAGTTTGCGTAAGCGTAGAGGTGAGGGAGTAAAATGTCGCTGAATGTTTTATAATATAAAATAGTAAACCCATCCAGTCCAGGGGCTTTACCGGACGGGGAAGACTTCAGTGCCGCCTGGAATTCTTCAACCGAGAAGTCTTCCTCTATTTCTTTGAGGACAGATAAGGGCAATTTAGGTAAGTTGGCTTCTTTCAAGTAGGAGAGCATACGGTTTCTTCTCTCTTTTTGAGGTAAAGAGGATAAGTCATTTTTAACATTATAAATGTCCGAATAATACTCTCTAAAGGCCTTAGCAATATCTGGAGTTGCATGGACAAGCTCTCCTGTAGGAAGTTTGATTTTGGAAATAAATGACTGCGACTGTTTAGTTTTTAATGATCTAGCTAGTAATTTACTGGGTTTGTTTCCCCACTCATAAAATTTCTGCGATATGCGTTGGAATTTTCTCTTAGTGTCTAAATTAAGAAGGGATTTTAATTCCTCTCGTTTAAGTGCGAGGGATTGGAGATGCTCAATGTGCAGAGAGAGTTTATGCTGTTTGTCGAGGACCGCTATTTGTTGTAGCACCTGATCAATTTGTTGCCCATGTTCCCTTTTTTTCCTAGCTCCAAGCTCAATAAAACGGCCCCTAATAGTAGCATTATGAGCTTCCCAAACAATGAAGGGAGAGGTATCAGAGGGCTTGTTTTCCTTAAAGTATTGTGATAAATGAGAAGCTAACAAGGAGACCTCCGCTTCATCAGTTGTTATTGCGCTGTGGTAAGGAAGACATGGTCAACGTCATTGACACAGGTGCGTGGTCTGAAACAGATGCGGTGCCGATGTGGGTAGATTGTAGGAGTGGGAGATGAAAATGATCTAGGAACATATTGTCTATTCTGGAATAGGACTGGTGTGTTGTGGAAAAATGTGAAAAGTCCTTCTCCTTGGGATGGAAGAGGCGCCAAACATCCATTAATTGAAGGTCCAGAAGCCTTTTTTTGATAAATTTCAGTTGTTTGAAAGAAATGTTGGAGAGGCCTTGGGACGTATCCAATATTGGGTCTAGTGCCATGTTTTTGTCACCCGCTAGAAGGGTAAGACCCTTGGCGAAGTGTGACAATTTAGTTAGGATTTGTGAGAAAAAAGTAGGCTGATTTTGATTTGGACAATACACATTTGCCAAAGTACATTGAGTGTTGCCTAGGAAGCCCCTAAGGAAAAGAAAACGACCATGGTCATCCGCTAACATATCAGATAACCGAAAGGATACATCTCTGCAAAAACCAATGGCTACTCCCTTAGCTTTATTGGTGTCCGATAAGCTATAATACCACTGCGGAAAGTGGGGTGAAGTCAATTTAACAGGTGTTGTGTGGGTTAGATGTGTTTCCTGAAGAAAGGCAATAGAGCATGCGGCCTGTTTTAGTTCACAAACTATTTGGTGTCGCTTAACAGCGACATTAAGACCCCTGACATTGTATGATATAACCTTTAACGTGGCCATTGTATAAATAAAATGTGTTCCTTCAGCTTATCCTGACATGCATGCCAGCAGGGAGGGGGGGTGAAGGGGGGGAGAGAGAATATTCGGAGAGAGAAAGAGAGAAACGAGGAAGAAGATGAACATATGTAGAAATTGCATACATGAATCGTATAACTTGTGGGAAACAAATGATTAACACGCAGAAATCTGCAGTGGTCCCATTGGGGAAAGAGAGAGCGAGAGGCCATCCCAGTCCCTGAACAGGGATTAAATAGGATAGCTTAAGGCCGATCGCAGTCGCCAACCCCAGAAGGAGAGGGGGGGCAGGGTTACGCTGTAGGGAAGGAGTAGTGAGGGAAGTGCGCCCCGACAGCACACGGCCTATAAAAAAAAAAGAACATATAACTTATGACTATAGGTAAACAATTAGTTCCAGTTAGAAATATAAAGAACAGTTATGTAGGACCAGGATTATTTCAACCAATATGTATCCTACCAGGTACCATAAATGTAGACCAAACTGGAGCGTGAACCAAATAACAAACAACAACAAAAAAAAAAAACATTGGTCAGATCAATGATGAGTCATCTTTGGCCAAGTATAGTCAAACAAAAGTAGAAAAAACTGCGGCCAAAACCGGACTCTGTAGAAAAAACCCTGTAGGAGAATGATTGTCTACATTAATAAAATTAGTGTAGATGAAAAATACTCAGTTCAGCCACGCTTTTGTGTAGAATCTGGGAGAGAAGTACGCCTTTTCTTTGAGGCGGTTTTTCTCCAAAGTGTATCCATTGGACTCGAAAATTTGGAGATTGGATCCTGTCAGCCTGGAAGCTCCATGGACGGAAGGTGAAGATCCTGTAAAAAGGTTGAGAGTTCCTCAGGAAATCTTAGTGTATGGGAATGACCATTTTTTGTGGCAATCAAACAAGCTGGGAAGCCCCATCTGTATGTGATCCCATCTGAGCATAGTTGATCAAGGAGTGGTTTTAGGGCTCTACGGCGGACCAAAGTATCCTTGGAGAGGTCCGGATATATGGTGATAACTGCCCCGTCAAAGTCTATGTTAGGCAAGCCCCGCATCTTCATCATAACAGCATTTTTGTCCTCAAAGTAATGTGAGCGACAAGTAACGTCCCTGGGCTGGTCAGATTTAGCATTACAGGGTCTCAATGCACGATGCACACGGTCAAAGCGTAATGGTGCAGTGACAGGATTGCCCAGGATGGTATTAAAGATGCCTCTTATAGATGGTTCAAGATCATTATCTCCAGTCGCTTCCAGCAGACCTCGAACACGTATATTGTTTCTACGGTTACGGTTTTCGAGGTCTTCGAGCTTATACAGAGAGGCCCGATGGGCAAATTCCAGCTGGGTAACAGTGTCCTGTAATTCTTTAATGGCTAGAGCTTGTGTGTCTTGCCGTTGCTCTGTTTCCTCTACTCTGACCAGGATATGTGACATATCAGATCCAACAGCGGTTATTTCTTTTTTAATGTATTTCTCCAAACTGTGAAACCTACCTGCGAGTTCTTTTTTGAGACCACTCATTAGTGTAGTCATTTCGGAACCAGCGGGAGACCCAGGGTCGTCCATGAGGTCTGAGCAATATGAGGAGGCTGGAGAGCTCTCCCTCACATAAGCAGCGTGAGATGATAGAGAGGCGCTTGTTCTCGAGGTTCGGGCCTGGTCACCACTTGCGTTGGCTAAGTATTGCTGAATGGAACCCGTGGATACTGGAATGGACAGTGATCTTGCTTGAACGTTTACCTGAGGCAGCCCGGAGTTTAGGCGTTTTGGCTGGCATAACTGGAACTATACGGACGAAAGCTGCAAGGGGCACCTCCTACTCACATCTGTTCAATGCCATGCATATATCAAAATAGAGATATCATGCAGAAAGATACTCATGCAGATAGGATGCAGATAGAAATAAATTCACTTCAGCAGCAACAGAGAGGAGCCAGGAGATTTATCTTGAGTGAAGACTGTAGGAACAGTAGCCGTGCAGAGAATGTATTAGCTTGGAATGAGTTTGAGAGTATTTGGAGCACCAAGATGGCCGCCGGCTTTCAGGCTAATAAAGGGTGTACATGGAGCACCAAGATGGCCGCTGGCCTCCAGAAACAGGCCGAAGCCGCTGACTTTCCTGAAAACGGTATCCGGCCGGGAGAGCGCCGCTCCTTACCGACCCGGGACATCTTTATACAACACAGAATTCGGGGACCCGGTAAAACAATAGCGCGGAGGCACTATTAAGGGAGCCGGTAGGGGAAATACTAGGCGGCAGCTGCGTTACTCACTGTGTCCTTGAAATGTAAGGGCCGGAGTGGCAGGCCGCAAGATGGCGTCCGGTTGAGGGAAGCCGGCGGTAGAAGAGGAGATCCAGAGGTGATGTTACTTCTCCACACGAGCCCTGTAGCTGGGGGCGATTTGACTTAGGAGCCAGGACAGAGGTCCCACATGTCCTCCGATCCATGGGAGAGGAGGGCGACGGGCTCCGTGGATTCAGCAGCCCCCAAGATGGTGGTGGGTACACAAGGCTCAGGTCTGGCTGCAGGCCTGAGTCTGAAGAATGCAGCAAATCCAACCAATACCCCGCAGCGTCAGTAGCAGAGAGGAATCCAGTCTCTCTTGTCAGCAGAATGCAGCTTGAAAGAGTAAAAATGGGCTAAGATGGCTGTGGATGCTAGTGCTTTGAGCGGAGCTCGGCTTTCACATGTCCTCTCTGCTGCTCGTCCAGACACGCCCCCCCGATGCTGATGTAACTGATTGAATTTGATAGGATCCCTTGAAGACTGGGATCCCTTGAAGACTGCTTATGCTGCCTATCCTATTCCCGAATCTTGATTATGCTAGCTTCCAACAATATTTTTGGTTTAGGGCACCACCAGCACCTAAGGTCCAATTTTTCTGCACCTGTCGGACAGGTGTATGGAATTTTAATTTTTTTCAAATTTTTAACAGCTGGGCCCGTTTTGGCTTCCAACAAGAATAACTGTGAGGGGTTACAGTGTTCAGGCACCACAAGAGATGGGCGAACGGTTTGGGCCATGCATAAGTTTCGCCTGAACATCGGCCATTCAGGTGATCGCCTAACACCCGAACTTTCTGGGCACTTAGTGGGATGTTCGCCCACTGAGCTCACAGTCAATAAGTTGTTAAGGCTTCCCCACTGAGAGCAAAATTTAAAAAAAAGAATGTACAAAAAATTTGTGGAAAAAACTGTAGGGAGACCCTTTGGGTCTGGTATGGACTTTAACCATTTCCTAAGTGGAGCACTGTAAAATGAAGCCAGCAGGAATAATCCATCACTCCTGCAGCCCATCAGAGTACCAGAGTACCTATCAGCAGCCCATGCCTCATAGAATATACGCTGGAGTGTTTTCTTTCCACAATGGGATCATTTTGTGGATAATTCCAATGTCCAGGTGCTCCAGGACCTTCAAAAGTGTAATAGGTAGGAACAAAATTATATGTGTAATTTATGCTCCTAGAACGCCTGATAGTGCTCCCTGAATGTTGGGCCTCTCTATGTGGCCATACTGTGAAAAAGTTTCACATATATGGCAGAATGTATTTTGGGACATAATTGGGAGTATGCATATGCTGTGTGAGAGAAATAACTTATTATGAAAATTTGGTGCAAAAAAAAATTCTTAATTCTCTCAAGAATTGTGGGAAAGTGTCAGGGGCATATTAGTGGCCGTCGGGCGAATATGCGTGCACGCAGGTGCACGAAGGGCCTTTCCAGGGCAGTTCTGCTGAAATCTCCACCAGAGGGTGCCGTAGCGCTTCCGTGCGCGCGTGCCCGTGCGTGCGCCCATTCGCCCTAGCGCTGTTTTGGCGCCAAAGGCCCTTTAAAAGACTGTCAGATGCTTCTAGCAGGTGCTGTTCGTCTGCAGCTCTGCACCTGAGTTCCTGTATCCTGCCTGTTGTTGTATTGCTAGTGACCCGGCTCCGTCTGACCATTCTCCTGTCTCCTATCCGACCCGGCCTGCCTGACCTTGCTTATATCTTGTGACCCGTTGCTGAACTCCTGCCTGCCTGACTATTCTTGGATTATCCCTCCTGCTATATACTTGCCTGATCTCCTGCCAAACGGACTGTCTGACTCTGCTTTGCCTGTGTCCTGTGACGCTGCTTCCAGCCTGCTCTGCCAAGCTTCAGATTCTGTTGCTGCCGTATCATTCACCTGCCTGCCTACTGACCTGCATCAGCCTACCTGCAAAAGAAAGCTCTATTTATATGAAAAAAAAGGGGTGAAAGTGCCCTGTATTGAAATGGTTAAGGGGAACCCTATGACAGAATTAAGAAAAAAAATGGCGTCGGCCCCCTTCCAAAAATCCATACCAGGCCCTTTGGGTCTGGTATAGTTTTTAAGGGAAACTCTATGCCAAAACTTTAAAAAATGGTGTGGGGCCCTCTCCAAAATCCATACCAGACCCTTATCTGAGCATGCAGCCAGGAAAGGGGGGATGAGCGAGCGCCCCCTCCTGAACCATACCAGGCCCCTTCCTTCAACATGGGGAGGATGATTTGGGGTGCCCCCCAAAGCACCTTTACCCTATGTTGATGGGGCAAGGGCCTCTTCCCGTCAACCCTGGGCCGACAACAAGGGGGCCTCCAGATCCCCCCCATGTGAATGGCTATTGGGTATTGAACATCCCCCCCATTCACCAAAAAAGTGCTAAAAAGTAATAAACACAGTAAACTGTTTTTGACAAGTCCTTTATCATTAAAAAAATAAAAAATAATGGGCCTCGATCTAATCCACCGTCAATCACGCCACGCGCCGACCGGGAAAAAAAAAAAGCCTGCTGTCATCTCTTCGGAGGGCCACCGGCCATCTGCCTCCTCCTTGCTTTGACAGCTCTACCCGGCTATGTCACCTGGTGGCACTGCCCCCTTCTGACATCATGTGACATCATGTGACATCAGAAAGTGGCGGTGCCACCCCTTGCCTATAAAAGAGCTGTCAAAAGCAGAGAGGAGGCAGATGGCCAGTGACCTTCGAAGAGATGGCAACGGGCTTTTTTTTTTCTTTTCCTCTTCTTTTCAGGTTGGCGGGAGGTGTGATTGACGAGGGATTACATTGAGGGACTTTTTTTTATATTTTTTTTTTAATAAAGGACCTGTCAAAAACTGTGTACTATGTTTCTTACTTTTTGACACTTTTTTGGTGAATGGGCAGGGGTACGATGTACCCGATACACGTTCACATAGGGGGGACGGGACCTGGATGGCCACTTGTTAAAGGAGGCTTCCAGATTCCGATAAGCCCCCCACCCGCAGACCCTGACAATGACAGCCCAAGGTTGTCAGGAAGAGGCCCTTGTCCCCATCAACATCAACAAAACACCCACCCCCCCATGTTGAGGGCATGTGGCCTGGTATTGTTCAGGAGGGAGGGTGCTCACTCATCCCCCTCTTTTCCTGACCTGCTAGGCTGCATGCTCAGATAAGGTTTTGGTATGGATTTTGGGGGGACCCCACGATAATGTTTTTCTTTTTCATCTATATTGCCGGGAGCCGGCAATACATTACACCGCAAGCAAGTTTAAATGACATTTTTTCCTTTAGAAATGTAATTATTTCCTGCAGCATTTTCTGTACATTGCACAGATGCGCCACTTTACAGGCAGACTAAGGGGACCCCCAGGCATTATATTTAAAGGAATATTTCATTTTTATTGTTTCACTTTAAGCATCATTAAAATCACTGCTCCTTTAAAAACAAACGTTTCAAAAACATTTTAAAAACTAGGGTAGTACCCGGGTCCCCATACACTTTTTATGACAATAACTTGCATATAAGCCTTTAAAATGAGCACTTTTGATTTTTCATGTTCGTGTCCCATAGACTTTTATAGAATTTGCATGTTGGGTTTTCAGCCCATCCCTAACCCTAAGGATGTAAAGGGTGGGCCCAAAATTGACTCTCAGTATTTTCATATATTTTTAATATCTGTACAGTATTACAGGACTATAATAGCTCCAGGCATTGGATGATGCTCTCTAACTTTAATAATGGATTTGGTATTCTTATAATACAGCAGTCTGATTAAAGCATCAAAACCATGACTAGATTTTAAATAAAGACATTATATGCAGCATATGTTTTTTTTTCTAATACATTTTGAAGTTAAAAGCATTGAGACCCTACATCACCCTTCCCAGCTGCACTTAACTTACTACACAGAACATGACCTAGGAGCAAAGATGCCACTCTCAGAGTCATGAAACTGTCATCAGGACAACATTAACAGCAAATGATTAAATAATTTGTGCTGATTCTGGCCACATTAGTGTCACAATATTTTGAAATGCAGAGCGGGTATGCTGCGCACCAGATATATAGAGGACATGTTAGTTTGACAGAGAAATTATAGTTCTATTTTTTTTTAGTACATAGATGCTGACATTTATGACCAGGATCACTTTTTTTTTTCTACCCAGTAAAAATTAATACTGATTTATCTTGTAGTTTCTTGAAGCTTGTTTGGAAACACTTTTTTCTAAATGTAAAAAAAGCAAAAGGAGAATGCAAAACAGTGAGGCAATATATGGCAGTCTGGCAGTACTGGCATTTCCCAGAAGAGAAAAACGCTTGCTCACATGGGCAGCCAGAGGGTGGCAAAAGCAGGCAGTTAAGCCTTGAGTTTTACCATGCACTGACTACTCACCTAAACACAGAAATAAAGCCACTCACGTCCCAGGGCATAATTTTTTTCACTAGCTCAATGGACTCCTTTTTAAGCTCTTCTTAATAGGCATACAGTTGTAACCAGTCTGACACTAACTAAGGAAGGATAACTATTACAGTCACTCAGGGGCTGCCTCCTTGTCTTCTTCTATGTAGAAACTTAAAGAAGTATTGAACCCTCAGCATTTTTTTAGATGAACACATTAAGCACAATAAAATTAACATTCTCCAGTAAACTATTTGTTAAAACTCTTACCATAGCACTGGCAGTTTACAACTTTCAATGCTGTTGGCTCCTGGTCTCTCAGTTCTGCTTTCCTGAGCTTTCTTTCTTCTCTGGAAAGAGTTAACAGTGGACAGTGCAGCCTTCAGTCAGGCTGATAGTCTGGAGAAGAGGGGGGAAAGAGGAGAGAAGAGCTGCAGAGTGCCTTGTCATCCTAGGCTTTTTTTTTTTCTCTTGATGCGCACAGTGTAGGGAAACACAACCCTCATCCCTGCATGCAAGGTTGGCTCCACAGGATGCTGCAAGAGAAAAGAGCCACCCTGAAACAGGAAAGAAGCTGCAAACTCAGTGAGTGATTCAATAAGCTGCTGAAAGTCATTAAAAACGGAGGGTATATGTTCAATTTAACAATCCTATAATGTGAGTGTGGGTGTCCTCACAGATAAAAAATGGAAGCAGTCCCAAGCTGGAAGAGTTTCAGCTTCCTTGGACTCATCCAGGCTCAGACTGTCAGAAGTTGACCATTCACATGGTCCTGGTGCTGCCTGGGCTAACAGGATAGTTCAGGCTGCTGACAGCTCATTGCAGTTCATGCAGTTGTGTCCAGGGTGCAGAACAGCAGCTCTGGGCTGGAGAAGTAGTATCCCTAGTGGAACTAATATCCTTAGCAGAACTGGATGCAACCTCTTGCCACTTCATCTCAGCTGTATCCATACTTTAATTTAGCAGGCTTTTCCTGCCAAGGTTGGGGCTACAGGCAGCTACTATAAAAGATGGCTGGGGCCTGAGCTAATGACTATTGACAGCCAGCACTGGTGGCATTAGGGCAGGTGGAAGCAAGCTACTGATTGTGCAGGAAGGTGGGCTCTGGCACTTCCAAAAGTGTCAGAGGTGGCTTAAAACTTCAAAGGTGATCAAGCAAAAGGGGAATAATAGATTGCAACAACACAGAGCGCTAAAATTCTAATTTTAAAGAACATGTTCGGCCTGATAGCTGTTTTGAGGTCACTTTAACACGTTTGTGTGAAACGCCAGTTAAATCATTAAATACATAGCTAAAATACAGTACATACATTTGAAATGCTTTATCTGTTAAAATATTTGTTAAAATAACTCTGATCAGCCAGTTTTGTGATTTATGCACAAATACAACAATGCATAACCAGGATGGTGATATCACTGTTGCTGTTAGCTGCAATAGTAAATCGGCACTTGCTTACTCCCTGAAGTTCATCAGATTAGCTTAGATCTCACAGTTGCTATAGATTTCAGTCAGTTACACAGCAGTATTAAAAAAAATGCACGCATAACTGGATTACATTTGATTTTTTTTATAATCTCTCAGAATTCCACTTTAAGAAGCAATACTGCAACAATCCCCTGTTTATACCGGTTGGATGCAGTAAACGTTATATGTGCATATTAACTACAAGTTTTAAATTACAGTGTGTAATAATGCTAAAATGCTATCCAGAATGGGTGATGATATCTTGGAATCTATGAATATAAGATCAAACCATGTAAAGTGAGACAAAAACTGTTCTGAACCACAGCCATAAAGTAATTCTATCTTATTTGCACAAAGTGACCTTCATCATTTGTATATCTCAGTAAAGTGATTAATTATGTAGAATGTCATTAAGTACAACGCAGCCCTTTATTTCATGTGTAAAGTATAAAAAATGTTGATAACCCCTAACATAATGAATATTTAACTATTTATGATTTAGATCATTTTATCATGGTTCATTATTTAGGAGCAATGGTGAATTAAGGCTTCTATTTTTATTTAGCCGAAAGGGGTATTTTTGTATGGCTGACATTCTAGATGAAGCCTATATTTGTCCTAATATGTAATAAAATACCCACTGCTCACCATTGTATGATCTCTATAGCAGTGCATGTCTACATTATTGTTTCTATTTAGTTTTAAGATCAGATGATCAATGGCATATATCTCTTTAAACTCGCATACAAAGAAAAGAAAAATTCTACCTTGATAATGGCAGGAGGATTGGTGGTCTTGCAGAATGTGTTTAGGTACTTATGTTTTTGTGTATTTAGGTATGTCATTCTCCTGCAAACAGTTAAATACATATACAGTATAATACATACAGTATGTGTGAATTATGCTGTAATTGCTGAGTTCCATGGGTATGTTGTGGTGATGTTCACTTGCCTTGGTGACCACTGGACGGCTTTCCACCTGGGGGAGGGTTATTTGTGGGGGGGACCGCACCTGTATAGCCCCTTTGTACAGTCACCCATTGACATGCACAGTGTTGTTCATTTTTGTAATCTTTGTTTGATTAATATGTTTTTCTTTTGTAGAACTACATCCATTTTCTGTCATACCCTTTTCCCTGATGAAGCCAATGCCTCGGCGAAACTAGTAGGGACGCCCTAACCTACCTCAATTTAATATTGGTTGTACAGATATTTTTTATGCTCCTCCATTTTTTGTACTCTTTATGAATTGTATTTTTAATCAATTGTAATAAACTTAACTGTTTTTATAATTTTGTATTGTTGTATTTTTGGCACCGCAATAATCCCTTATACTTGGCCCTTTATGTGTGAATTATGTTACCAACCAAAAAAAAGTTTTCTGTTTTTGTAATCTTCTCATTTAACCACTTCGCGCCCGCGCTATAGCTGAAAGACGGCTGCAGCGCGGACGCTATCTGCCGGGAGGGTGTCCCTGGACGTCCTCCTGTTTACTTCCGCGTTGCGTGGGCGCGCATCGGGGAAGTTTTGTGCTGGCCGTGTCCCTTGGACACAGCCAGTCACAGATCGCTGAAAATGGCCAATCATAGCGGCCGTTTTCAGCGTGATCGCTCTGCCAGTGAGAGACGATCTCAAATGTAAACATATGAGATCATCTCTTATTGCCGGCTCTCCCTCCTCACACAGACAGCGTGTGAGGAGGAAGAGCGATCTGTGTCTAAAGAGAGAGAGTTACTGTGAGTAAAACACACATACACCGTGCCAACACACATATCAGTGCCATCTGCCAGTGCTATCTGCCAGTGCCATCTGCCAGTGCCATCTGTCAGTGCCATCTGACAGTGCCATCTGCCAGTGCCATCTGCCAGTGCCAGTGCCATCTGCCAGTGCCAGTGCCATCTGCCAGTGCCTCTGTCAGTCCCATCTGTCAGTCCCATCTGTCAGTCCCATCTGCCAGTGCCATCTGCCAGTGCCATCTGCCTGTGCCATCTTCCAGTGCCATCTGCCTGTGCCATCTTCCAGTGCCATCTGCCAGTGCCAGTGCCATCTGCCAGTGCCTCTGTCAGTCCCATCTGACAGTCCCATCTGTCAGTCCCATCTGCCAGTGCCAGTGCCATCTGCCAGTGCCAGTACCATCTGCCAGTGCCTCTGTCAGTCCCATCTGTCAGTCCCATCTGCCAGTGCCATCTGCCTGTGCCATCTGCCGGTGCCATCTGCCAGTGCCATCTGTCAGTCCCATCTGTCAGTGCCATCTGACAGTGCCATCTGCCAGTGCCATCTGCCAGTGCCTCTGTCAGTCCCATCTGTCAGTCCCATCTGTCAGTCCCATCTGCCAGTGCTATCTGCCAGTGCCATCTGCCTGTGCCATCTGCCTGTGCCATCTGCCAGTGCCATCTGTCAGTGCCAGTGCCATCTGCCAGTGCCTCTGTCAGTCCCATCTGTCAGTCCCATCTGCCAGTGCCATCTGCCAGTGCCACCTGTTGTCAGTGCCACCTGCCGTCAGTTCCACCTGCCATCAGTTTCACCTGTCAGTGCTACCTATCAGTGCAACCTGTCAATATCATCTGTCAGTACCACCCGTCAGTGACACGTGCCATCTGTTATCAGTGTCACCAGTGCCACGTATCGGTGTTATCAGTGTCATGTAAGTGTCACGTGTCATCAGTGCCACATAAGAGTGCCAGCTATCATCAGTGTCACTTGTCATCAGTGCCTTCTGTCATCACCAACAATGGCTAGAAGATTATATTCAGCTGAGGAGGCGTACAGTATTCTTGCGGGCGACGAGAGCAACGGGGAGCTCTCCGCTCCGGATTCCTCCTCATTTTCCGACTCTGAGTCTGACGTGGACTACGAGCCTGTCCTAACCAGTGGTACACTGACAGCCTCAGAGGAGGAGGATGAGAGTCTGCCCGCCAGACGAAGGCGTACTGGTGAGGAGGCAGTGCCATCCACCCAGCACCGCAGTGCCATCCACCAGCACCGCAGTACCTCGGCAAAGGCCACGTACCAGTGGGGTGTCACCTCAGGCCCAAAGGGTTAGGTCCCATGCCAGCCTTCCTTATTCCCTTCAAAACCCCTTGTGGCTGCCACCTAATTCAGGAGAAGCTAATGTTCCCCCTTTCACTGCCCAGCCAGGGGTCCAGGTGGACACAGAAAATTTTTCCTCGATAGACTTTTTCCACCTTATTTTTACTGAGGACATGCTTGCATCTATTGTTGCCCAGTGCAACCTATATGCCCAACAATTTATTGCAAGTAACCCAACGTCCTCTTTTGCACATCCCTACGAATGGAGAGCCCTAACAGTGGAGGAGTTTAAAATTTGAAAAAATGAAATACGTTCGTATTGGTCTACCCTCCCCATCTACCACATGCCCATCTTTTCCTCAATAATGCCCAGGACCAGGTATCTCATGATTATGAGATTCCTTCACTATAACGACAATACCCAGTGCCCTCCCTGAAATCACCCAAATTTTGACAAGCTTTTTAAAATTCGGCCCCTAATAAATTATTTTTCAGAAATCTTCCCCCCAGTTGTTTACCCCAGGCCAACACATATGTGTGGATGAGTCCCTTATCAAATTTTCTGGCAGGCTGGGCTTAAAACAATTTATTCCCACCAAAAGGGTCCGCTATGGGGTGAAGATGTACAAATTGTGCGATCATGCTACAGGGTATACCTATGCCTTCACGGTATACGAAGGGAAGGACATCCAGCTACATCCCCCTAATTGCCCAGAATATATTTGATCGAGTGGGAAAGTTGTTTGGGAACTCATAAACCCACTCCTGGAGAAAGGCTACCATCTATATGTGGACAATTTTTATTCTAGTTTGCCCCTGTTCCGAAACCTTCATAGAAAGAAGACTCCAGCATGTGGCACCACAAGGACAAATCGGAAGGGCTTTCCTCAAAGCCTCGTCAACAAAAAGTTAAGAAGAGGGGAGGCGGGGAGCTTACGGAATGAGGAAATTCTGGCTGTGAAGTGGAGGGACAGAAGGGACGTCTACATGCTTTCTTCAATCCACAACAACACATTTGTTGAGATCACCAAGAGGAATGGCCCAATTCAAAAGCCGACGTGTATCTATGAATACAACATGTATATGGGGGGTGTCGACTTCAACGACCAGATGCTCGAGCCCTACCTTTCCACCAGAAGAACATACCAGTGGTATAAAAAAGTTTTGATTTATTTATTTCATTTGGCCATTTACAACACCTATGTAATTTATCGCAACTCCACCGACAGACCCAAACCCTTCCTTGGCTACCAGGAGGAAATCACCACTGCCCTTATATACCCGAACGGCCCACCAGAAAACATTAGATCCGATGTAATTAGTAGACTCTCTGAACGCCACTTTCCCAATAAAATCCCTCCCAGACCAACAGGCCAAAAACTTCAAAAAAATGCGGGTGTGCTCCAAACGAGGGGTGAGAAGAGACACCACTTATCATTGTCAACCAATGTCCTTCCCAACCAGGCCTCTGCATAGTTGACTGTTTCCGACGTTACCATACTTCACTAAATTATTAGTGAAGTATGGTAAACATAACCCTCACTTCCTGCCTTCACACACCTTCACACCCCTTATGCCTCTGCTTGCTCTGTAACTGACCCTGGCTTGTTATTTGACCATGCTTCTGCCTACCGATTCTGTTTATATCTCTGCCTGATCTGGAACTGACCCTGGACTGTTATTAGACCACGCTTCTGCCTACCGATTCTGTACATACCTCTGCCTTATCTGGAACCAACCCTGGACTGTTTGACCATGCCTCTTGCCTGCCTCTTGGACTGATCTTGTACCCTGCCAGTGAACTAGTGGGATTCAGAACACAGGGGTCTCACATATGTGAAGGGCTCCAGAATTGTTTTTCTGGATGAAGAAAACAATTTCATTTGTTTTCTCATTCCTAGATTAGGGTCTGGAGACTCGGAGGCTTCAAAGAGATTTGGGTGGGAGAAGCCTCTACCCCTGTCCCCATTCTGTCCTGAACGAGGCCCTACTTCTGCCTGCTGACTGTAGGACCTATGCGATCATGCCTCTGCCTGCCGCATGAACTGACCACACCACATGGACCTGCCTACTACCAGGACCAATATATTGGCACTGCTGACAATCTCTGCCTGCACTGACCCTGGACTATATATGGACAGTATCCCTGCCTGCTGCCTGTACTGACTATGGACAGTATTCCTGCCTGTTGCCTGGAAAATTGCGTTTGATTTTGCTGACCAAGTCCCTGTCTGCTGCCTGGACCAGTGCTATCCTCCTGTGTACAACTGTGCTACTACAACTACAGGTAATCTTTTGTTTACTCTTTGCTCAGCATAATGTATTTTGGGATGTAATTCTTGGTATGTGAATGCTATGTGTCCCTAGAACACCTAATGGTGTTCCTTGCATGTTGGGCCTCTGTATGTGGCCAGGCTGTGTAAAAGTCTCACACATGTGGTATTGCCGTACTCAGGAGGAGCAGCAGAATGTATTTTGGGGTGTCATTTTTGCTATATACATGCTATGTGTTGGAAATATCTTACAAATGCACAACTTTGCGTAAAAAAAATGCGTTTTCATTTTTTTTCCCACATTTTCCAAAAACTTTTGGAAAAAAATGAACCGTTCAAAAGACTCATTATGCCTCATAGATTATACGTTGGGGTGTTAGCTTTCCAAAATGGGGTCACTTTGTGGGCGTTTCCATTGTCCTGATGCTCCAGGGCCTTCAAAAGTGTAATAGGTGGTTGAGAAATGAGATGTGTAATTTATGCTCCTAGCACGCCTGATGGTGCTATTTCAATATTGGGCCTCTGTATGTGGCCAGGCTGTGTAAAAGTCTCACACATGTGGTATTGCCGTACTCAGGAGGAGCAGCAGAATGTATTTTGGGGTGTCATTTTTGCTATGTACATGCTATGTGTTGGAAATATCTTACAAATGCACAACTTTGCGTAAAAAAAATGCGTTTTCATTTTTTTTCCACATTTTCCAAAAACTTTTGGAAAAAAATGAACCGTTCAAAAGACTCATTATGCCTCATAGATTATACGTTGGGGTGTTAGCTTTCCAAAATGGGGTCACTTTGTGGGCGTTTCCATTGTCCTGGTGCTCCAGTGCCTTCAAATTGTAATAGGTGGTTGAGAAATGAGATGTGTAATTTATGCTCCTAGAATGCCTGATGGTGCTATTTCAATATTGGGCCTCTGTATGTGGCCAGGCTGTGTAAAAGTCTCACACATTTGGTATTGCCGTACTCAGGAGGAGTAGCAGAATGTATTTTGGGGAGTCATTTGTGGTATACACATGCCATGCGAGAGAAATAACCTATTACAATGACAATTTTGTGGAAAAAAAAAAATCTTCATTTTGCAAAGAATTGTGGGAAAAAAATGACAACATCAAAAACCTCACAATGCATCTTACTAAATACCTTGGAATGTCTACTTTCAAAAAAGGGGTCATTTGGGGGGTATTTGTACTTTCCTGGCTTGTTCGGGTCGCAAGAAATGAGATAGGCCACCAGTACATCAGGTGTGATCATTTTTTTATGATTTGCACCACAGCTTGTAGACTCTCTAACTTTCACACAGACCAAATAATATCCACTAATTTGGGTTATTTTTACCAAAGATATGTAGCAGTATAAATTGTGGCCAAAATTTCTTAAGAAAAATTAATAATTTGCAAAATTTTATCACATAAACTAAAGAAAAATGCATTTTTTTTCAAAATTTTTGGTCTTTTTTCATTTATAGCGCAAAAAATAAAAAACCCAGAGGTGATCAAATACCACCAAAAGAAAGCTCTATTTGTGGGAAAAAAATGATAAAAAAATTTCATTTGGGTACAGTGTTGTATGACCGTGCAATTGTCATTCAAAGTACGACAGCGCTGAAAGCTGAAAATTGGTCTGGGCAGGAGGGGGGTATAAGTGCCCAGTAAGCAAGTGGTTAAACACCCCTTCTAAACATTTACAGTGTGCTTGCCATTTACGTTTCTGCAGTGCAATCAACGCACTATAACTTGGTTAACATTGTGATTGGATATGGAAGGGACAGCAGCTCATTGCTGAGGTTTCATTGCGCTCTCTTCTCGAAACAGCACAGCAAGCTCTATTTGTTACAATCGCAGCACTGTGCAATGCAGCAAAGCCTGATTGGCATCAAGTGATAATTGCCATACAGTGCTTCCCATCCTATTATGCATAGGTGATAACAGGAGCCTAGTGCAAAAGGAACGTGAGGTACCTATAATAAAGTAAAATATATGCAGCGCTAATATAAACAATATTCATGTGATTATAAAGCAAAACTGGTATATATACAAGATATATATTTATTTATATATATATATATATATATATATATATATATATATATATATATATATATATATGCAGCGATGTGTAGCCAAATCAATTTCAAATAATTGTCACAATTTCAAACAACTGTGCAAAACATCAACCTAGGTTTTTTACTTATAATAAAGAATTTACATAAGGTTTTAACAATTGCTTATGTCATAGTTTCTGACTTTGGCAATTATATTTAGTCAAGAAATTTTAAGGTGTCACTAATCTGCTGGTAAGCTAACCGAGGCTTCAGCTACAGTCCCTGCATCTTGGTCATGCCCCTTTGACACATTTCACCTTGATTAGGCTTAGTCATAAAGTTGGCCATCTCAACGACTGAGCCTAATCAGGGTTAAACTTGTCAGAGGTTTGTGGCCAAGATGCGGGGACTGAAGCTGAAGCCTCTGTTAGCTTATCAGTATAGGTAGTAGATCTTTGTGGCGTGCACCCTAATTTTGCTATTTTAAAAATCAATAAGGGTCAGATGTCTTTTCTGCTGTCACTATGATACCAGGTTACCATAATCAACACAACATTTAAGGCCTTGCGGGCAAAAAAATTATTATTGTGTATCTACACTTCCATGCATTGGTACTGCAAAAAAATTGACCAAAAATATAGATTTACCGATGGCTGCATGTGCCA
Organism: Lithobates clamitans; assembly: GCA_037952925.1. Taxonomy (NCBI): domain Eukaryota; kingdom Metazoa; phylum Chordata; class Amphibia; order Anura; family Ranidae; genus Lithobates; species Lithobates clamitans. Next base: position 1,839,234 of record JBBGZY010000929.1, read on the forward strand.
CTGTATCTTAACTCACCTTAGAGACAATTGCAAACACAGCATTCTTAAATAATGAAAACACTCAGGTAATATAATCAATCCACACCTCTGAGAATTGTATGTATACTTCTTATCAGGAACATACCTGCAGAGAGTGTGTGGATAGAGTGGAGAGGGATTAGAACACCTGTCAGTTTTTATTCCTCTCTGTGTCCCCGTTAAAAAGATTCATCCTCTGTATTTGTCCTGTTTACCATTATTATTGAAAGTGAAAGTAAAAGAAAATCCCAAATTGTGGGTTGTCCCGAGAAAAGTAAAAGAAGGGAAATCTTCTAATGGGAACACTAGCTCTGGTGACCTGGGGGTCCCCTTAATTTGCAGGGATTTCCTCTCACTTTCTGTTTTGCAATGGGACAGGAAGTGAAGGGAAATCTCTGCAATGAGACACAGATGAAAAAAAATCTGACAGGGGTTATAAACCTCCCTTGCTCTATCCAAAATGAAAAAAAAGGTTTTGCTTATAGTTCTACTTTAGGTATGTCCACATTCTGCAGTCAGCTGGATCCTGTAGAAATTTTCTTATGGATTATACTGCATATAACACAATTTTTGGATGGAGGAGCTGATCCAGTCATTCATCTGACTCTCCCCCAATCAGAGATTGTGTTACATGCATGTGTAAACTATGCACAGGCTTTTTCCCAAGAAGGGGGGGGAGTGGTTGTCTTCATCTGTCTTCTTCTAACAGACAATTTTTACTGCAACTCACAGAAGATCTAAAGCTATTAACTCCCTCAGTGCCAGAAGTTCAGACATCCCAGCTGAGAGAACCAAACATTCCAGCAGAGAAGGTTTCTACAGAATCCAGCTGCCTTCATGAAGTAGGACATGCAGTGCTTCATTAAAGGTAAGAAATGTGACTGTAGCTATAGGAGAAAATTACATTTTTACTAAAGTACAGCTTTAAAAGGAGACTAAAGTCCATTCTCTAGTTTCCGGTTGTAGCATTGCTACATTATCTATGTGTGTGATCCTGTATTCCTGTAATCCCACTCTCATTTTTTGTTGATCTTACTATACTGTCCTCAGAGTGTTCCTAGTATACTTTACTCCATCTCCTAGCGTACTTAAGTCTTTGTTCCTTTCTGTTTTCTCTGCCTAGATCATGTTACCTTCCTAATTCTGATATTTCTGATCCTGCTGACTCCTACAACTGAATTGCTGAACTCCCTGGATCTGGCCACATGCTTGACCTACCTTTGCGAGCAATCTGCCTTCCCGAACCATGGCTGTGTTATTGCTCCCTGGATTTAATACTCAGCTTTGGCTACCCCTTTTAATGACTTTTGGCTATTTGCATTGGTTACTCCATGGTTGCTAGCTCACTATCTGGCCTTCAGTTAAAGTGGCTGTAACACAAAAAAAATAATTGACCCAGTTCCCTTAAAACATGTTACACAGCACAGAGCCTGTGCTGTGTAATTTGGCCTCTGTATAACCTTAAAAACCTGGCAAATCCTGCTTGGTTCTGCCCTCCCCCCTGTAAACTGACCATGGTTTATCATAGCTATTGAGCCCTGACACTGTGGTCAGTTTATGGAGAGAAGCAACCGGTCACGTGAGCGCCGATCATGTATAGGGAAATTTATGATCAGTGCTGTATCACTAATGTTTGATGTGTTAATACATTTATTATATTCTGTATTCTTCTGTCAGCACTACAGAACAAGTGAACAACATGTTTTTCTCTTAAAATATATGTTGCCAGCAAGTTAAGATAAACATTCTGTAGTGTAAGCTGTTGTAGATGGTAATCATATTGTAAGCATTAGTGTGAAGATGCAAGTCATTGTATGTGATGCGCTGATAACAATAAGTTACGGAATGTTAAGTCATCATTCTACGTCATCATAGCTTCTGAAGAATATCAATAAGGCAGAAGAGCTAGGTGTGTCTACTATAGAATGGGTATAAAAGAAGGGAAGTTGTCATGCTCTTTAGAACAAGGCTAAGACACATACATGCTGTGTACAGCTCTGTTCGCCATATATATATGCAATAAACCTTTTGAATTTGGAGCCATTTTGTTTTCAGGCAATTAATCCTTTTATATAAATGGTGCCGTAGAAGGACCTGGATTGCCAAACTGAACACAGGATCTGTAATCTATCTGACGTACAACTGCAATCAAACAAGGGCCCAAGAGTGAGTAAAAAAAAAAAATGTCTCCCTGATTTGTCTGATTGTCCTTGTATGGCGGGGGGAGAACAGATCGTGTGTCAAAATGCAATCAAAAGAACCTGGGCAAAAGAGGTGATATTTTTTTTCCTGTTTGTCTACTAACTTGAATGAATGGGTTCCTGAGCCATAGTCATTAGGGCTGCTGGCTGTAAGTCCTTCGGGATTTATGAAGAATTAAGGCTGCAGTGGCTTCACGCCTGGCAAGTCCAACGGAGGTGTATGAAAGTGTGAGTGTGTGGGGAAATTCGGGGTCTCAAGGTGAGGAGAACCCCTTTCCAAGCAAACGTGAAGAGTGAACATTATTGTCTGTTATATTAAACAGTTGTCTTTTTAACTAATGCAGAGTACTAAATTGTTTTAAGTGTGAATGAGAGGGTTGCCTAAACGTCAAAAGCTGGAAAGCCTGGGTTTATAGCCTAAGGTGAGGCCATACATGTATGTGCTGTTTTGATGCCTATGACGTCAACAGGTGCCCTCTGAGTGAAAGTGTATTGTCTAAATGTCATAAAACTATACTAATTGTTGATACTCATGCATACTAATTGAAAGGTGTTAACAGCTACCCTGTATGAGTGGGGGTTTTACTAACAGGCTTCATAGAGTAAAATAAGATTTTGCCTAAATGAATAGTACTGGTAATCTTTGTACAAATTCTCTGTTCGTATTTGAAATACTGACGGTGGTATTGGGGGCAATTGCTTGGCTGCTATTAGCAATAATTGTGCTTAGACCATGAGAGAGAACCCTATCCCCAGAGCACAAAACCCTAGAAGGGGGAGAATACATAAAATTGCATAACCTTGCTGATGTGTCCAAGCAATGAATGTGGCAACTTGGGGTGTTAGTAGATACCTTGTTCATCTGTTATATCATATTGTTTGTGGTGTGTATGCTGCTAAAGATCTGGAGAGATAGACAGCGTGGTTTCCCTGTGTGTGATCTCCAATTCATGCTGTAACAAAACTGTGCCACAAAAGTCCAGTATATAGGCTCATCCAAGTAGGGGGTGAGGGCGTGCTTTCAGTGAAGGAGAGCACAAGGGGAGTATTGGCCAGCTCCCATAGGAAAGTAAAAATGTAACTGGAACCTCACTGACGATCCAGTAATGGGGAATCAGGTGGGAGGAGGTGCTAAAGTTTACGGGGCGCCATTGACACCCCGGGAGGAAGTCAAAGCCCGCTATGGGAAGTGGGTAGTGAAGTACCTAAAGAAATGGCACAGTTTGGCAAAGGCAATGGATTGGCTGGTACCCATACAGGGAACATTTGATGTCAGAGTTTGGACAGCATTACACCATAACTTTAAGAGTAGGATGACTGAGCCTAATGAAGTTGCAGCATGGGCCAGATGGGAGGCAAAGGCATATGGGAAAACAGCTAAGGTCCTAGTTGCAACACTGCCCAAGGTATCAGAGGAAGAAGGTGAGTTATCAGAGGAAATGATTGCTAATACACATATGTTAGCAAAAACACTCATCAGAAACCCAAGTAGGCCTGTCTCTGACCAACTAATATCTAGTAGTGGGTCACAACCACCATATGTCACATCATCTACCCCTCTTGGAGCAGGTGCTATAGAAGCATCTGCGCCAATGAGAGATGAGGTGATGCAAGGATATGTACCAGACACACCTAAGGATAAACATTGGTATCAGTCGCCAGGATGGAGTAGCATGCCTCCGTCCAAGTTGCTGAGTACAGAAGATTCGCCAGAGGTAAGTTGGCAGGATAAAAGTTTCCTAAGAACACCTGTCGGGATGACACCAATACAAGGGGTGAGTATGCAACAAGAAAGAATTTACCCACCTCTCCCCCTTGACTCAGATGACGAAGAGGTAATAACTTCTAAACAAGGGGGACAGGAAGAATATTACCAGTAAGAGATCAGAGAGCTTATAATGATAAGAGTGAATTAACAGGGACTATAGTTCACCATGTGCCCTGGACTCCTGGGGAAATTAATACTTTCTTGAATTCAATCCCCAAGCCCAGGCATAGTCCTCATCTGTTTGCTAAGCAGCTATGCAACATACGCAAGTTACAGAGCAAATTGGGAGGACATGTTACGAATCATAAAGGGGTGTCAGGAATAAGTGATGCTGATCTTATGATACGGGAAGCAAGGTTAGTAAAATCAGAAGATTTAGGGGTCTTCAAACGGGACTCCCCAAAATTGGCACTAGAAGAGTGTGAGAAATTGAAGGAGAGGATAGGGAAGATTTTTCTGGCAGCTTCCTGGAATAAGGTGAGTTCAATGACCCAAGAAAGTAAAGAGGAAGTGCACCAATACACTGATCGGTTTAGGAATGCAGTCCTTGAGACTGGGCAGGACCCAGATAGTCCAGCCTTGGCCTCAATGATTGTTACCATGTGGGATACAGGTTTAAAAAAATTTGTTCAGGAAAAGTTAACCACCCTTTATCCTGAGTGGAAGACCATGAGCCTACAAGCTCTGACCTCAGTGGCATCCCATATCCAAAAGAACATGGATGACATGGAGGCAAGAAAGCCACAAAAAGTGTTGCTCTCTTACCTCCCACCAAAAGAAGCCCCACAGGGTGAAAAGGGGAGGGAGGGTGAGAGACCAAGAGCTATGGGTTTGTGTTTTAACTGCCAAAAACCTGGCCACATTGCTAAATTTTGCCGTGCACCCAGGAAAATTGGCAAGGATGCATGAGGAAAGAAGGATTGACAGGCAGAGGCCCCAGTGTGGTCAGTAATATCTGAAACTGATGGTAATGATGCTTTTGTAAAAATGACTTTGGCAGAAATGCCTTATTATAATGAACTTACATTTTTAACAGACACTGGGGCATCAAAATCAATCCTCTCTTCCCATTGTACCGCATCTCTCCCCTACTCAAATGAAAGGACAGTGATTGGTTTGGCTGGTTCCGTGGCAACTCTGAAAGAAACCGCCCCTCTGTCTGTGAAGATTGGAGATGTTACGGTACAATCTACCTTTTTGTTGTCTGATACCCTGCCTTGTAATTTGCTGGGAAGAGATATCTTATCAAAATTACAGTGTACTATAAGTTACACTCCTGAGGGGGTCTTTGTTACCTCTCCGCTGACTGAAATAGAGCAAGATGTGTGTAACAGCCTCCATGTTTTGGTGGCTGCCTCGCAAAACCCAAATTTACCACCAGCCTTGCTGGAAGTACCTGAGTCACTCTGGGCAGAGTCCAAGGAAGACATAGGTCTCCTAAATGTGACTCCAGTCAGCGGTAAGGTAAAACCAGGATCTACCTTGCCTAAACTACCTCTGTATCCTCTCTCCTATCAGCAACAGGAAGGTATCAGGGATCAAATAAGGATTTACTTGGAGAAGGGGGTGTTGCGGGAAGAAAGCTCCCCTTGCAACACTCCTCTATATCCAGTGAAGAAGAAACCTACTGATAAGAAAGCTCTAGTTAAGTACCAGATGGTACATGATTTGGGAGCTATAAACAAAATAATCAAAGCTGATGTACCAGTCGTAAGAAATCCCTACACTCTCCTTTCAGGTATTCCCAGTGACGCCAGCTGTTTCACTGTGATTGACCTGGCAAATGCTTATTTTAGCGTAAAGCTGGACAAATCATGTGTCTACCTTTTTAGTTTCACCTTCTCTGAAAAAAATATACCTGGCTCCGCCTACCACAGGGCCTGTCTGTTTCTCCAAGCTGTTTTAATCAAGCATTGAAACAGGTGTTGGACCAATGGCGGGCGCCGCCAGGTGTCACACTGCTCCAGTATGTAGATGACTTATGACTTATGCTTGGCAGCAGTGACCAAGGAAGGGTGTGAAAAGGCTTCTTTGAGCTTGCTGAAATTTCTGGCAGAACAAAATTGTAAGGTAGCTAAGGATAAGCTACAGTGGTGCCAGGAAAAAGTTGTTTTCCTGGGGCACTGTATCTTTAAAGGGGGTAAATACCTAACCTCAGAAAGGAAAGAGGTGATACGTTCATACCCTCTTCCAAAGAATAAAAGGTCTCTAAGAGCATTTTTGGGTTTGGTTGGTTACTGCAGACAATGGATCCCAAATATGTCCCAAATAGCTAAACCATTGTATGCTTTAACCTCAGATAAGGTGGTGCATTTTGAATTGTCTGCTGAGGAGATACAGGCTGTAGAGGCATTAAAGAAGGCTATAATGGCATCTCCAGCATTGGCACTGCCTGACTATAGTAAGGACTTTTACCTATTCTGTCATGAATCAATTAATCAGGCATCTGGAGTGTTAACACAAAAATCTGCTGATAAGCATAAACCTGTGGGATATTATTCCCAGCCTCTTGATCCTGTAATCTCAACAGCAGCACCTTGTGTGAAAGTTACGGCAGCAGCAGCCATGTTAGTGGAGAAAACTGCTGAAATTGTGTTGGGGAACACCCTGATTCTCATGGTCCCCCATGCAGTGGAGCAGGTGCTGGGACATCTTAACACGAGAAACTTATCTGTTGCTAGGTTAACTAGGTATGAGCTGGCTTTGCTTACACCAAGTAATATCATCATTAAGAGGTGTGATGTTTTAAATCCAGCCACTTTGTTACCCATTCGGCCTACTCCAGTGGAGTGGGTACATGACTGTTGTCACACAACTGAGGCCTACTATGAGCTCCCAGTGATGGTACAGGATTTTTCCCTGGAGAACCCAGAGCTGGAACTGTGGGTAGATGGTTCCAGGTATTACACTGAGAAAGGTTCTCCCGTCACTGGTTTGGCTGTGGTAAGTCAGGAGAAAGTAATTTTCCAGAGGGCTCTACCAAATCATTGTTCTGTGCAAGTGGCGGAGTTGGAGGCCTTGATAAAAGCATGTGAATTGGCAGAAGGGAAATCAGTGAATATATACACTGATTCTCGTTATGCCCACGGTGTTATACATGATTTTTCTATTATATGGAAAAGCCGTAATTTTTTGACATCTCAGGGCAAGCGTATTAAAAACTCTGCTCAGGTGAAGGCCCTACTTGAAGCTATCACTTTGCCCGCTGCAGTTGCAGTGGTCAAGGTGAAGGCTCACACAAAAGCATCTGATGCTGTTGCAATGGGTAACCTAAGGGCAGACGAGGCAGCTAAAGCAGCTGCCTTGCTCCCCCTGGTGGTGAGTGATGATGAAAGAATATATTTCCTAAAAGGGGATACAAACACTCAAACCCTTCAACAATTGCAGAGCACAGCATCTCGAGAGGTAATCAATAAGTGGAAAAAGAACAATTGTCATTACAATGAGGATACCGGTATTTGGCTCCATGAGGATGGAAGGCAGTGTGCCCCTCCTTCGATGTACCCTTCTCTTTGTTCTATGGGACATCTCCCTTCTCATGTAGCCAAAGGGGGGATGGTTGATCTGATATGGAAATTGTGGTACGCATCAGGCATTGAAGAAGTAGCTAAACAGTATTGTCAGGTTTGCTTGATCTGTGCACAATATAAACCAGGGAAACGGGTAAAAATTCCTCAGGGTCACATTCCGAGGGCTCTATATCCCTTCCAGAGATTACAAATAGACTACATACAGTTACCTAAGGTAGGTTTATATGAGTATGTGCTCACGTGTGTGGACTGCTTCTCAAGCTGGTTGGAGGCGTGGCCTATACGGAAGGCTACAGCCACAGCAACAGCAAAGAAGCTGATACAGGAAGTAGTGTGTAGATATGGGGTTTTTGAAACCTTAGAGTCAGATAGAGGAAGTCACTTTACTGGGCAGGTAATGAAAGAGGTACTTGCAGCCTTTAACATTGAGCAATGCTTACACACTCCTTACAACCCCACAGCTTGTGCTAAGGTAGAAAAATACAACGGGCTACTAAAAGCCAAATTGAGTAAAATTACAGCTGAGACAGAGCTAAATTGGCTCCAGGGGTTGCCTATAGCTCTGTTTGCATTGAGAACTACCCCAAAACAAAAAGGGAAGCTCTCTCCCTATGAAATATTATTTGGATCAGTACCAAAGACAGGCTTATACTATCCACAGGCTTTAGCAAGATCATACGGGTCACTCACTGAATATGTCATCGGGTTACACAGGCATTTAAATCAATTGCACAAGAAAATATATTCATCTCTTCCAGACCCAGATGCCCTTGAAGGGACTCATGACCTGCAGCCAGGTGACTGGGTAATGGCGGAAAAGCATCAGAGGAGGGGTTTGGATCCCAGGTGGACAGGACCCTACCAGGTGCTACTTACTACAGCTACAGCAGTGAAGCTGGAAAACAGGGATACTTGGATACATGCTTCACACCGTAAATGTGTACAATTGTATCTGAGCAGTAAGACCAGTTCTCCTGCCTAAGGATTCTGTTTCCTCAGCAAGACACTGCTCAGAATGTGATCATATCTTTCTAGTCATTGCAGGAACATCTAACAAGAAGTTGTGCTGTGTTTAAAGTATCCGATGAAGGATCATGAGTGCCTGGAAAAACTTGCTGCTGTTGGGGTGGTGTGGGCTTGTGGATGGTCAAACCTATCTGAATAGGATGATCCAATTACATGAGGTGATCAGTACTCAATTCAATCTCTCTAACTGTTGGGTGTGTTCTTTGATTCCCCCAAGTGTGAGGCATAAACCTATAGTAGCTATAGCAGTTAATAGAGATACGAAGACAGGTTATTGCTAATCACATGGGATTAGACATATTATTTGCTTCACAAGGAGGGTTGTGTAAAGTTATTGAGCAGGAATGTTGTACTTATATAGTTGATAATAGCTATGATATAGAAAAACATTTAGCCGCAGCAGGGGAATTGCAGGGGAAAGTGCATGAAGTTGCTAACCATACATTATATATATCAGAATGGGGAGGGGGATGGCTATCCTGGTTGACCCCTCTATCATGGTTCAAGGGAATAGGAGAAGTGTTTAAAACCTTTCTGATAGGACTACTGAAAATTCTGGGGGTGATCTTAGGAGCTGAGCTATGTTTGTATTTGTGTTTTAAGATAGTCATGTGTGCATGTGTAGCAATGTGTAAGGTAAAGATGAAACCTGATAAGAAAACCTCAGATGTTTCTCTTGCTTTCCCAAAGGAAGAAAATTGCAGAAAGAGAAATGCCAGACCTATCCTCCATCTTTGATGGCCCCTGCAGTTGTTTGTCCTGTTATTTTGCTGAAGCAGAAATGCCTGAACTAGAGTTTGGACCTGAAATTGAGAATTTATCCACCCAGAGGATTTATGAAATATTTGAAGAATCTCTAAGCCCTACTACAGTCTCTATCATGAACGTTGAACTAGAACAATTAGGCTGTGCTACTGGACCCAGTTCCCTACCCAGTGCTGAAGAATCTCCAGAAGAGAATCATGAGTCTGTTTATTCTGATGATTCATGCCAAATAGTGTAAGATGAACAGACTGTACGAGAACTTTGGGTGGTGGGACATTCATATATACATTGGGCCCATAAGAAGGCATTACAAATGGGCATGGAGAATTTGGGCTGTGATCCTAACAAGATAAGAGTAGTTTGGGGTGGTGTTAGGGGAATGCGCTGGAGAGCTTTGAGGCCACTCTTGTTGGAGGCGGCTGGTCATTGCCCTACTCCTCTTGGCATTATCATCCACTAAGGTGGTAATGACGTGGGGAGAAAAAGGAATCTTGGATTGATTTCTTTGATGAAAGGAGATCTGAAGTGGATTTCAGAGTATTTCCCTGACACCATTCTAGTGTTCTCTTCCATTGTTCTTAGACCCTGTTGGAGTCGGGGAGCAAAATGGAGGGGAAGGAGAATAAATAATGTTCTACAAAGGTTTTTGTGTAAGGAAAAAGGGTATATGTACCATAATCATGCTTTGGAAGGAGAACAGCTTGATCTCTTCCGAGATGATGGGGTTCACCTGAGTAATGAAGGAAATTGCATTTTTGTGTCTAGTTTAAAGCAGATGGTGGAGTTCTGTTTGTTTATGGGGATGTGAATTTTTAGTTAGAGTGTGGAGGATTGATGTGTGCGATGGCTAAATAAAAATTAAAGTTTGCTTGAATGAATAGTTGATGACTCTGTCCCATTAACTCCAACTCTTTGAGGGTAACATTTACCCAGTTCATGAGTATGGCTACTCCAGCTTGTGGATGTCGGTAGAGGAGATGGAACGGACAGTGTCTAGATCTTAGGAGGATAGTAAGGAACTAAAGTATTGTAACTTTCCTTTACACCAAAAGGTCTGTGGACAGGGATGAGTGTGGGAGAGTAAAGGACTTATATCTTTACATTTCCATACTTAAAATAAATAGATATTTAGAAGGGTCTTTTGTCTTATACACCCGTGGTCCCTGTCACTTTCAGGTTGGTGGAAGGGAATGATTAGTGATCGGCAATGATCAAAGGGGGGAAATGTGTAGGGAAATTTATGATCAGTGCTGTATCATTAATGTTTGATGTGTTAATACATTTATTATATTTTGTACTCTTTTGTCACCACTACAGAACAAGTGAAGAACATGTTTTTCTCTTAAAATATATGTTGCCAGCAAGTTAAGATAAACATTCTGTAGTGTAAGCTGTTGTAGATGGTAATCATATTGTAAGCAGTAGTGTGAAGATGCAAGTCATTGTATGTGATGCGCTGATAACAATAAGTTACGGAACGTTGTCATCATTCTACGTCATCATAGCTTCTGAAGAATATTGATAAGGCAGAAGAGCTAGGTGTGTCTACCATAGAATGGGTATAAAAGAAGGGAAGTTGTCATGCTCTTTAGAACAAGGCTAAGACACATACATTCTGTGTACAGCTCTGTTCTCCATATATATATGCAATAAACCTTTTGAATTTGGAGCCATTTTGTTTTCAGGCAATTAATCCTTTTACAATCAGCACTATCATATCCCCCTGATGAGGACACGTGATCCCTGTGTCGAAGAAGCGTAGGGGAGGGGCCAGGACAGAGAGACTGACACAGACTTTACACCAGCGCTGTCTCAGCACAGCATACCGCACCAAACTTCCACTGATTTTGCATAGAAAGCCGTTATAGTATGGTGCACTGACGCACCAGTGCCATGTGAGTACCCCGGTGTGGGGAGCGTTTTCTTTTAATAAAAGCATTTTGACTATATTACACTATATAGTTTCCTTTTCATTCTATGTATGGAGCCACATTGTTTCCAGCTGGAGGAGTGGAGCAGACACTGAGATTGAGCCCAGGGGTGGCTCCAAAGCAATTTTGGACTCAGGGTAGAAGCTGAGTCACACGCTCTGAGGTGAGCACATTAGCTTAAGGGGTCACGAAGGAGCACAGGAGCATGTTTTGCAGCACTCAGGATATCTTTGGCATGATGTTGGATTGTTGTCACAGCTGAACACCACCTGCACACAATGTTTTATTATCACTGCTGGACATTGTGCCATAGAGAACTTTTTTTTTTTTTTTCATTTAAGATAATTAGGTTACTGTGTATTGAGCACTAAGCACACTTTTTATGTTGATTAAGACACTATGTATGGTGTAAAAAGCACTAATGAGCACTAATTTATGGTGCAACAAGCACTTGTTTTTTCACACCTTGTTTATTTATTCTACATTCATATTATTTGTATTTAATATTATCGCACTAGTAAGCACAAAATTGGTTATTATTAATTTGGTTTTGGGGTCACCCAAGCGCAGCGCATAACTTGTAAATTTGAGCTAGGTGTGTCTACCATAGAATGGGTATAAAAGAAGGGAAGTTGTCATGCTCTTTAGAACAAGGCTAAGACACATACATTCTGTGTACAGCTCTGTTCTCCATATATATATGCAATAAACCTTTTGAATTTGGAGCCATTTTGTTTTCAGGCAATTAATCCTTTTACAATCAGCACTATTAAATGAGATACACAGCGGCATTTAAAGAAAAAAACACATACACTGGGGACATTATTTAATATAGCAGAGCTAATTGTAATAATGTCATTGAGTGGCTTAACAACCACTTTAAGACAAAATATTGCAAAACTTAAATGCCTTTTTAAAATACCTCAATACCAGTACATGCATATGTAGTGCTTACCCCCCGAAGGGGCCACTGAGAATATGCTCAGGTCTCCCTTGCAAGTACAGAGACTGCCAGCACACTGACAACACAGGGTCAGTCAAGGGGATGTTGTTTTCTCTTTTTTTTTGCAGAAACTTGAACAGGAGGGGATTTAGGGGTACAGGATACTTCAAAACAATAGCAGAAATCAATAGGAGAACAAACACAATCCTCTTGAAACAACCTTGACTGGAGGTAATGGCCAGTAATTCTAGGTCTCTGTAAGAGCTGTCCCAGTAACCTCTCAATTCCCTCCAGCACATGCACATCTGAAAGTTCAAAACCAGGTCTTACTCACAATGTCACAGGACATCTGTCTGCCATGCACATTCCAAGTGACACCCTTCAGTGAGGGAGACAAAGATCTTTCCCAAGGCCAGACCTCAAGATGATGCCCTCCAGCAAAATTTCTTTTAGCATATCTTCTCTAGGTCTTTAGCCCAAACTACAAAGGCCTCCCAAACATTTATCATCTTCCTCAGACACCCAACGGGTGCCTCTTCCTAGGTATTGGCTGAGGGCTTTTACATCTTCATGACTGATTGACCCTCCTACACTATACTACCAATCTTAGGGAACCCTGACCAGATCAAAAAAACAGACCACTACCCCACTGAGTACAGTAGAGTCAGAAACTATATTAGGCTAACTAGGGCAGGGAGCTACACATAAAAAGCTTCTTAGAAAGGTGGCTGATAAAGGCAAAACATGCCACAAAAGTAGTCATCTGGTATTACCTATTGCTTACAGATATCTTCACATTACCACATCCGCTGTAAAGCCAGTCATAAATAAATGGAAATGTGGCCAGTTCAGCAGGGATTTATGTTTGGGCAGGCTGGTTTTACACAAGTTGATCTATTGATTGACTTGCTTACAACCAGCCTATCAGGCTTTTGCCAAATAATCAGTGCCACCAGCTATAGCTGACAACACTGATCATTGTATTCTGACAACAGGGATGTTTTCCCACTGTCACAATGCAATAGCTCTGCGTGAATAGTTCCCCCATCCACATCGAATGTGTGAATGGGGGAATTGTTTCTTTTTTTTTTTCAACCTGCTGGTTGAACAAAAAAAAGGAATTGTGCATGGGTGGCTTAAGGTTCAGTAGCACCTAGAACAGCCCTCAAATTTTCCACTCACCTACTCACATTTTGCGAGTGGAAAATGAGGGCTGGAGAGCGTGGGCTGCCTCGGAGTGGGGGGGGAGGCGAGCACCGCCAACAGGCAAGGTTGAATGGGAGCCCTACTCCTAGCGATCGCCCCAGTGAAGAGAGAGGAGAGCAGGCAGCCAGATCATCAGAGCGCTGAGGAACATTGCTGTAACAGCTTTCATTAGAATTGCCATGTGTTCCCCTCACTTGCTGTCACACACAACCCCACCTCCTAGCCAGGGTACTTGGATAGACAGAGAACCCGCCCAATACCAGGACGTGTGAGGTATATCAAAGTACACGGGCTAGTTAGCAGGACTGTATGTGACGGCGAGCAGTGGGAACACTCGGCAATTCAAATGAAAGCTGTTACAGAGATGTTCCTTGGCACGCTGATGATCTGACCGGCAAGCCTCTTCCTCTTCTCTCTTCCCCTGCACAGCTAGGCTGCATTGATGGGCACAGGTAGGCTGCATTGTTGGGCACAGCTAGGCTGCATTGATGGACTGGGTAGGCTGCATTGATGGACACAGGTAGGGATGGGCTTTAAGTTTGGGTCAAGTGTAGATGAGTGCAGATGTGAATATACAAAGCAAAAAACATACATTTACATACATAAATAAAGTCCAAATAAATGTGCTGAATCTTCTGATCCACAATGGAAAAAAAAAAAAAACTTTGCAGTCTGGGGGTCACTTCAGGCTTATGTGATGGTATCCAGAGAAGCTCAGGAGTGGTGTTGTGCACATCAGATCAAAGGATTTCTTGTTGGAATTTCTCAGCAGAATCACCAGGCACCAAAAAATGAAAAAATTGAACTAATAGTTAAAAGTACTGTTTGAAAAGGGATTCATTCCATATACAAATGGGTACTTACAAAATAGTTGATAAAAACAGGCATGTAAAGGGATTAGAGATCGATCCAGACGCTGCGTTCCAAAAACCAGGAAGTGCGTTCCAAGGAGCAGGAAATGACGTCAGTGCCACCGGAAATACGTCGACATGTTTCGCCAACCTCAGGGCGTTATCAAAGACCTAATTCCTGGCCCACTCGACCGTCTTAAGTAGAGGAAAGGAGGAAATACCCCCCACACAGAGGACTAATCACCATCCACATGGGAACCATGCTGATGATGAAATGAAAAAAGGTCACTCCCACAGGCAGAGCACAGCCGCTGGGAGAGACCAAAAAAGTGCAAATAGAGATTTGCAAAAATGATTCCAAGGACTAAAGACGTCAGTTCCGGCTAAACCATGGAGCTCACTGGGAATACATTTACATGCAAAATGAAATAAATATACATACAAGCTGAAAAATGAAATATAAAAGGAAAAACTAATATTGAAAAAAAATGAAATAAAAAATAAAAAGGAAAATAAAAATAAGAATAAAAATAAATAAAAAAATAAAACTAAAAATACAAATAAAGAAAAAAAGAGAAAAAATAAAAAAAAATAATTAAAAAAAAAATAAAAATATAAATAAATAAATAAATAAAATGGAAAGAAAAAAGGAAAAATACAATGGATAAAAAGTACATATTTTACAATATAAATTGACCATAAATACTATATTTTTTTAAAAATTCGACAGGAAACAGTTCAGATCCAATTCAATGTTTAACCCTCAGGGGCTCATCCTTTTTAAACGATGGATCCACTGGGTCTCATCACGAGAAATAGCTTGCTTGAGGTTACCTTCTCTCCAATGCCCCTCAACTCTATCAATACCACAGAAGGTGAGACTGCTGGGGTCCCTACCGTGAACTAGTCTGACATGATTGGATAAACTGTGGTGTTTGTAACCTTTTTTAATCCTATTAACATGCTTGCGTAATCTCATTTCCAAAGCTCTGGTGGTCCTACCTACGTATTGTAACCCACATGGGCAGGACAATAGGTAGGTAACGTGGGTGGTGCCACATGTAATACATTTTTTAATTTTATAGGATTGACCAGTGGAGTGTGCTGTAAATTCAGTTGTTTTCCTCACCCTGTGTTTAGATGTCCTACGTATAACACATCTCCCACAACTGAAAAAACCCACCTGGTCCAAAAAAGTGCATAGCTTTTTCGAGGGGTCAACAACATTGGGTGCCAGCTTAAGTGGTAGCGTAGAAGGCTTGATGTAAATGAACTGTGGTCTACTTGGTAAAACACTGGCTAAATCGTCATCTTTCAATAGAAGATGCCAATGCTTACGAACAATATGTTCCCGACCCTCCCATCCCATCCCTCCTCTGCGGATGGCTCCTGGATGATATCGCTCTGCACAGATCGCTGCCATGGGCTCATTGCGGTGACTGATGGTGAGAGGACCTCTAGTGGATATCGTGGGTAGTTCCTAACTCTGGCCTGTAAAGATTTCTGCTTGCTGTGATCCTCTGTAGTGGGGGGTCACGGCCATCTGGTAAGGAGCTACCCCTTCTATTTTCTGGTGGTGGACCCTTCCCTGCTGTCACGGATTAATTGCAAACATCACTTGGACTTTTGTTGGGTTTTTTTTGACGTTTTTGGGACTCACTAAGATATCATTTTTGATGGCCTTATTTGATGAATGTATTTCACATGTTATGTTTGCACAATATTTTTGATTTATTCACAGTTAAGACTCAATTATCTTCACTGTAGATACTATATTGATGAATTTGGTTATTAGCGCAACCCCTTATTTTTTCTTTA
Source organism: Lithobates clamitans (assembly GCA_037952925.1). Classification (NCBI taxonomy): domain Eukaryota; kingdom Metazoa; phylum Chordata; class Amphibia; order Anura; family Ranidae; genus Lithobates; species Lithobates clamitans. The sequence goes on from JBBGZY010000929.1 coordinate 1,855,291, forward strand.
CTTATCCACAATATGTTCCACTTGTTTATATTGGCGGGTAAAACCTGACATAAAAACAATACCAAAATCTCTTTTGGCAGCTTCCTTCTTTTTAAACAAATCATCCCTATTCATACCCCTTACCAAGGATAGGGTTTTGTTTAACTCACATGGGGTGTAACCTTTTTCCAAGAACCTCTCATACAGAACTTGCGCTTGTAGGTCAAAATCCTCGATTCTTGCGCAATTGCGTCTGACTCTTAGAAATTGGCTTTTAGGAATGGAACTAAGCCAATGAGGGTGATGGCAGCCCCCAAGGGGGATGTAACCATTTCTGTCCACTTCCTTATAATATGTTTTAGTGGACAGTGTATGGTTATCCTTAAAAATAACTAGATCAAGAAATGTGATGCAAAGAATGTCGGAAGTTGCCGAGAATGATATCCCATACCTATTTTCACCAATTTTCAACAAAAACTGAGAAAAAGACTCTTTTGATCCTGCCCAAATAATGATGATATTGTCTAAATAGCGCTTGTAAAACTTAAGCTGAGGAATGTTCGTACCAAAAATGGCATCCTTCTCCCAGAAACTCATAAATACATTTGCCACTGAGGGGGCATATTTAGCCCCCATTGTCACACCTTTCTTCTGTCTAAAGAATTGGTTATCATGCCAGAAGAAGTTGTTGGTCGTGGCTAAATCTAGGTCATGAACAAGAAAATCCTTTTGTTTATTTTTCATTTTGGTATTGTTTAAGGCCCAAACCACAGCTTCTACTGCATGCCTTTGCTGGATATTGGTATACAGGAAATTGACGTCTATACTAGCTAGTATATGACCATCACCAACTTCTACCTGCTGTAATAATTACATGAGATGCCTGCTATCCCTGAGATAGGATGGACAACTTTGTGCCAATGGCTGTAGAAAACAATCAATGTATTCACCAATTCTGGCAAACAAAGAGTCCACCCCACACACTATAGGCCTGCCAGGAGGTTTAGCTGGATTCTAGTGGATTTGAGGTAATTGGTAGATAACTGGCACCCGAGGGGCATCCGGTACCAGATATCTAGCCTCTTTGACAAAACCCTCATCTTGGGCATCTTTAACCAGACGTCTCCGTTTAGCTTTGAATTTGTTGGTAGGGTTACCTCTCAGTTTTTCATGTTTCAGCATCATAGACAAGTCTGTTAAGTTCCGTTAAATAGTCAGATTTATTAAGAATAACAAGCCCCCCCCTTTATCCGCACTACGGATGACAATCTGTTTGTTTTCTTCTAGGGATTTTAGGCCCCTTTCAATGTCTGTTTTGCGCCTACTAGGTTTGATTGACAATCCTTTTAATGCCCCGTACACACGGTCGGATTTTGCGGGGGAAAATGTGCGATCGGAGCGTGTTGTCGGAAATTCCGACCGTGTGTGGGCTCCATCGGACATTTTCCATCAGATTTTCCGACACACAAAGTTTGAGAGCAGGCTATAAAATTTTCCGACAACAAAATCCGATCGTGTCAATTCCGACTGTGTGTGGACAATTCCGACGCACAAAGTGCCACGCATGCCCAGCAGAAATTCCGAGAAGGAATAGCTCGGCCTGATAAAATTAGCGTTCGGAATGGATATAGCACTTTCGTCAGGCTGCAATGTTTAAAATTGTTTAATGCAGCACACTCTCTTCTTCTTTATAATGTGAGAAGAATGAAGTTGTTTTGCTGCTCATATTCACACAGAGTTCTTACAAACTTCTTTCTTTATTATTTATCATGATTTCATCAATATATTTTGATTTGTCACATCTGACAAAAAAGCAATATGTTTATATTTTTGGGTTTGTATTTTTTTTCAAGCCTGATCATGTTTTTTTATTTATTTTTTTACTCCAGAATATTTTTGGGTGTGTTTTGTGTGTCAAGTTACAACAACACCATTATTATCTTGTAATATTTAATCTCAAGGAGATTGCTTGGTGTTGGTGTCTCTTGTTAATTTCACATTGTATTTTTTAAATGTACCTGCCTCCTCACAAACTGTCCTTTTTGAAGGAAAACACACATAGGCAATTATAATTGAAACAAAAATTCCTTTATTAAGGGATCCGAACCAAACAAAGAGGGAGGCAACGCTGGTGAAACAGCAGAAATTGGCGAAGCCTTTGGCCCCCAGAGCACACATCAATTATTTTACTGCAAAATTGGTGGCCTGAGGAGTCCATATATAAGGGAGTGCAGTCTGGTCCAGAAGTCCAAGAGATCCTGAACAGCAGCAGATGACATCTGTGTCCCCAGGCTGTGGTCATACAAGAGCCTGCATCTTTTGTCAGACCAGACTGAACCCAGGGCCATCACTCTCTGGTCTTCCTTCCACGCTTCCTTCCATGCTGTGGCTCTGGTGGTGGAGTTGTGGCAGGAGGAGGAGGAGGACGGTCCAACTCACACAGGTGGGTTTTGGGTATGATTTCGCCCCTCACCCCCTTAGTTACGACTTTATAAAGAAGGTCCTCACACATGAGGCATTGGCCCTCCTGCATGCCCTGCAATTTTGTGCCAGCCATGCAGGCAAAGACCTCTTCAGGAGTGGGTAAGGCTCTGAGGGATGCAGAAGCCTCCTTAATCAGCCTGAGTGCTGAATCCTGCACATGACTCCCCTTGCTGGGTCTTTTGGTTGGAAGGCGGAGGGGAGGAACCTGCGATTCTGTCAGGCTCCTACTGGGCCCGGCCTTCTCCTGGCTGTCACTTAGGTCCGCCTCCTCCTGGCTGCCACTTAGCCCCGCCTCCTCCTGGCTGACACTTACCCCCGCCTCCATCTGTGTGCCACAATCCAGAGCTTCCTCCTGGCTGAGGTCTTCCTGTGTATGAATAAGGGACATAGTTCTAGTTTTTTCTTCATCAATCACACACAATTTTCATCTCATGACTGTTGCTAATTGAAAGTTAACAAATATAACAGACTATAATTCTGAGCCCAGCATTTTTCATTCTTGTCCCAATTATTTTTGCCCACTACTGTCTATTGATATGTAAAACACTTTATAAAATTAGCAATTAGTGATCAATAATAACATCTAATAAACATAATTTATTTATTGACCAGAAATCTGTAGAACAATGCTATACCTGGCTCCAGCTGGGCTCCTCCATTTCTTCCTGGCTGGAAGTCCCAGGTTGGACATTGGAAGCCTCAGCTGGGGTGGAAGATAGGGTGGAAGGAAGAGTGGAAGGAAGAGTGGAGAGGGATTCCCTGACTCCAGTCTGGTCTGACAGAAAACAAAGTCTCTCATAGTACCACAGCCTGGGGACATAAACGTCTTCTGCTGCAGCTCCAGATCTCTGGGAATCTGTGACCTTCTTGCGCTCCCTTAGATAAATGCTCCTCAGGCCACCAATTTTGGCTTTTAAATAGGGGATGGTTGACGTGGGGACCACCAGCTTCACCAACTCCAGCAGTTTCTCCAGCGCTGTCTGCTTCTTTTGTTTATTGTTGTATTGGGGGTGTTTTATCTGCCATAGACAGGGCAGCTCCCTGTATTTGTCTTTGAACAGGGGGAGGAAGTTGTGGTCATTGAAGCCATCCATTTTATCTGCAAGACACAACACAAGACAAACCCTAATGCCATGCGAAACTCTCCTAATCTTGTTACAATATAGGCCTTAATCTGGAAGCAGTATAGGCCCAAGTTTAGATCTTACCTTTGTTATCACAATCGGCGCCTTCAATACTCCTTCCTCCGCTCACAGATCGTACGTACTACGCATGCGTGTTATGCTTTATATACACTGCGCATGCATGAAACACCACTCGCCCCTGACGTTCTTTCTAGTCTATTCCCCGCCCCTTCTTGTTCGGCGCAGTGGGGGAAGAGCACATGGTGGAGACACAACAGGTGCGTGCTAATTACAGCAATGAGCAGGAGGGAAGCCCGGAGCCTGAAGCGTCACGATCCCAGAGGAGACGATTTAAGGCATCGAATATGTCCTTTGGGGAGATGTTGGAGATGGCCGACATCCTGAAGAGGGCCGACTATGACGGGAAATATGGACCTTACCCCAATGTCAGAAAGGCCAAGATCATGGCGAAAGTAGTCAAGAGTCTGCACCGGAATTTTGGGGTACGACGATCGAAAGATCAACTGAGGAAGCGGTGGTCGGACCTCAAATTAAGGGAGCATGAGCAGTACAGAAGGATCAGGAGAGTGCTGCAAAAAAGTAAGTACTTGCTCTGTGTTCCTATTCTTTATTTTTATAACGTTTGTGCTGCTCCATGTGCTTTTCTTTACTGTTGTACAGTTTAAAATGGCAACATTCATGTTAACGGGCACATTGTTCGTTCGTATGAAACATTGTTCGTTCGGCATAGAAAACTCCATTGTTTTGGCCATATGCATTTGAATACCTTTTTCTGGCCTACTTCTCTTAAAATAATTTTGGAGTCTAGATGGGTTTGTAACTAGAATGTAATGCAAACTAGATTCTGTGTAAGGAGAGGACACTCAGCAGCAGTTTACACATCTGGACACTGGAGCACTAGTGTGGGACACAAGAACAGCCTTTTTATTGGGGGGCCCACACAGATGCTCCAGTGCATACTATAGGGGTGTCTCCATCTGTGAAGCTTGTACAAAACAGGTAAGTATTCAAGCTTGACAAAGGAAAACAATATTTCTTCATCTTGTAACTCTGACCAAACAGAGAATTGTACCCCACTTCCAAGCAATGTTTCATATTCCTATTTCTGCCATCAAATATCTGTGTGCTAAGTATACATATTTTTTTGGACATGGAGAAAAGACTCTGGAAGAAGGGGAAATCCCCCAAAGCCAAGCAGAGCAGGAGGAGGAAGACGTGGTGGATCTAGTCACCACAACAGGTGAGTGTCTGCGACCACAGGCTCAGGTAAGAGATGGATGCCGGAATATTTCTAATACATGTTATTTTATTTTTTTTTTATTTTTGTAGGTGATCGTGATGTTGTGGATCCAAGTCATTTCACCAGTGGGAGTGCCCAGCTCCTGATCGGGGAGATCATGGGGTATAATAAGGACTTGGAAAACATCAAGCAAAACATCAATGAGGTTAAAAACAAAATGAAGAACATCATTGATGTTTTAGGGAGAGTTTACAAGACCTCCAAATCCCTGACTTTTTGGTGGTATTTGTAATGGAAGAATTTGTTACACTTTTTGACATTTTATAGAAAAGCCAAATTTTGAAGATGCACACAGTGTGTCAACATGTGCTATCTGCCATCACGGGGGATCAATGTAGGCGTTTTGGGGGTGCAACCCCTTCCCCAATAATAAAGTAGCTGTGAGAAAGGGGTTGCACCCCCAAAACGCGTCCCTTGATCCCCCATGATGGCAGATAGCACATGTTGACATTCTGCAATTTGTATGCATCTTCAAAATTTGGCTTTTCCAGGGGTGACTTCACCCCATCTGAACGCAATATCAAACACAGTTTCTAAATACTCATGTCTGATATTGCTTTCAATTTCTACAAAAGTTGAACTTTGTAAGTTCCAGATTTGTGTATTTCTTGTTGGTTTGAACCATGCCTGTTTTACCTTAAATGGACATTTCTACTTTTATTATTAATTTGACCAAAAAAATTGTTATACAACAAACATGTTGGTTTGTTTTAATAACCTTTTATAAATGCACATGTGATTGTGCTGGTATTAAAAAGATTGCTACTCAAGAATGTGTGGATTATTGTTTCAATGCTCCTTAAATTTTGTGGTGGTGGGGGGAGATGGGCGGAGCCTAGCGGAGCAGACATGCATTGTTAAAGCTCTGCACCGCTGAGGAGAGAAGAGAAGGACAAAGCGGAGCCTGCAGGCTCAAAAGGTATCCATTTGAACCTTTTTGCCCCAGGGAACAAACTGTAAAAGTTTGGGCAGGAAATATGGTACTGGGAGGAAACCGTGGCAGAAATAAAAATAATCTCACAAAGAGCTCACAGGCACTCACTGCAACTAAAGCAGCTCCAGTCACCTCACAAGATACAGCATCAGGGCGCTCTCACAGACAGAAAATGTCACAGCAAGACTCTCCATTTGAGTCAGATACAGAACAAATCCTCTCACAAACTTCTCCACAAGCCTCCTCAGCATCCCCAGTAATATTATTACAATTTGAAAAGATGCTTCATAAGGCTTTAAAACAAACCTCAGACCAAATAACAAAAAGCCTAACCAAAGAAATAAGAGAGCTGGTAAACCGCACCGCAGCCTTAGAAATAAAAATGGATGAAATTGAAATTACAACCCAAGTAAATATAACAGAATTGGAACAATTAAAAGAAGAGAATTTAATACTTCAAACTAAGCTCGAAGATTACGAAAATAGAGCCAGACGTTCAAACTTGCGCATAAGGGGAATACCTGAAACTGTGACAGACCTGCAATCTACTATTACTGCTCTATTACAAGAACTAAAGCCAGATATCCCTATTGAACGTTTAGAACTGGACAGAGTACACAGAGCCCTCACAGCCAAAAAGAAAGATGGACCCCCACGTGATATAATCACAAAATTTCATTATTACAGAACGAAAGAACAAATACTAATTGCTGTAAGAGAAAAAAAGGAACTTAATTTTCAAGGACACAATTATCAAATTTTTGCTGACCTATCCCAACTTACTATTACTAAAAGACGATCCATGAAACCCCAACTAATGGAACTGCAACGCCACAACATTATGTATCAATGGGGCTTCCCCTTTTCAGTCAGATTTAACTACCAAGGTACAATTTACAGAAGCAGATCAGCAGATGAACTACAACAAACCCTTTTAACATTAAATCTGACAGAACCCACAAGCAGCAACTCTCCCACACGCAGAAGAATGACATCATCTTCACCTTCAGGCAGCACTCAGAAAATTTCAGAACAAAATGGGAATCATCATTCTCACAAAAGAGGCCGTTATGCCACATTATCCATGGACCAAGAAGATTCAATGGACTGACATCCTATTTCCTGATATCTCTTCATTTACTATACTAAGAGATGGTTCTCTATAAAAAACCCGTATTTATAACTGAATGTAACTGCATTCTGATAGTCACACACTGTGTGGGATCATGTTACATTCCAGTTATATTTCTTATTACTTCTGATTCATATAGCCTTAGAATATATAAGTGAAATAAGGAAATTCTTGTTCAGTTATATATTATCAGGTAATAACAATAGATTTATTACTTTTTAGGACAAATATGTTCAATAATCCAGAAGTAATGGAAGCTTTTTCTTTCTTTTCTTAAAACAAATATATTATTACCTAACTAGTTCCTAGAATTATGTTTTTGTTTATTCTAATCTGAAGCAATACAACCTCAATTTTATGAGTTAACATATCTAAACAGTTACATATGAATAAAATATGTAATTGTTTGCTCTAAAAGGGTTAAAATCCCAAAATAATTCAAACTATCTTCATCAATACCAAAGTTATTAACAGTACCTTTCTAACTGAATTATTTAGCCTAGGGCAAGACTAACCATATACAACCACCCTGGAATAAATAATTTCAACAAAAACTATATTCTGCACTCCAATTAATGAAACATCATTTTGATGTCTTTTGACATAGCACTTCTCTCCTGTAAGCGGAAGATCCGCTTACAGGAGAGAAGTGCTATGTCTAACCATATACAACCACCCTGGAATAAATAATTTCAACAAAAACTATATTCTGCACTCCAATTAATGAAACATCATTTTGATGTCTTTTGACATAGCACTTCTCTTCTGTAAGCGGAAGATCCGTGTACCCCCATTAGCCCTCCTCATTCTCCCAACCATATTATGTGGGAGTGTGACGAAGGCACTTATTCCCCTGAGAGAGATATTTACTCTCTTTCACGGGTAAATTGTGATTACTTGCAAAAAATAATTTATACAATATATCATCTAATCTCATATGTTTTTTGTTTACTCTTTACTCCAGAATTCACTGGTTTCTTTTTTATCTATTCATCTCTTTAGTCCACACAGGTTGATCTGCGCAGTCAGCTCTGCATAACAAAAAGTAAGTCAAAACTATTTGATCTGTTGCCATGGCACCACTGAATATACTTTCCCTGAATGTTCAGGGAATAAATGTCCCTCAAAAAAGGACCAAAGCCTTCCGTACTTTTCATAACAAGAAGGCTCACATAGTATGCCTCCAAGAAACACACTTCACCAAAGATTCTACTCCAAAATATATTTCTCCTTTTTATCAACAAATTTACACGGCTTCTGCCTGTACCAAGCAAAGGGGAACTCTAATTGCATTTCACCGATCCACACCATTCACCTTATCATCAGAAATTAAAGACCCAGAAGGTAGATACCTAAAACTCATGGGTTATATAATGGATACAGCAATCAAAGTGATTTCCTACTACGCTCCTAACAAACAACCTACACCATTCCTCTCACATATATTACAAGTGATTAATACACACAAAATAGGAACAGTGATAATGTGTGGGGATTCGAACCAGGTCCTCCTCCCATTTCTAGATAAATCACCTTTTACACCATCCAAAATAACCTCTAGATTACCTTTTTCTCAACTTCTTTCCAAATACAATCTGGTAGATTCGTGGAGAGAAAGTAACCCAATGAAAAAGAAATTCACTTATTTTTCGCACCCTCATCAAACCTTCACCAAAATAGATCATATTTTTCTAACAATAGGAATGATAGCAGAAATTATTGCATCAGATATAATTCCGATTCCGTGGTCTGACCATAATGCAGTATACACTACTATAGCCTCAGCCATACCAAAAGCGCATGACCCAACGTGGTACTTACCGGACATAATGCTCAAACACCCACTACATCAGATGGCCATTGAACAAGCTTTAAAGGAATACATATCAATTAATAATACAACAGACATCTCCCCAATAACACTGTGGGAAGCTCATAAGCCTGTCTTGCGTGGTACAATACAAAGACAAATGGCACTATTTAAACAGGAACGCAAAAATCTAGCAAAAAAACTAGAACTCAATTTTAATGCAGCCTACATATCATTTCAAGATAATCCATCTCAGAGTACAAAATCTCATCTGGAAAAATCTAGATTGGAATACGATCTATTTCTCACTGAGTCAGTTGATAAATCCCTCAAACGCTCCAAACACAATTTCTACATGAATACAAACAAACCAGGTACATATTTGGCTCGGGCATTAAATTCAACTAACAAATCTTTCAAACCAATACGTTTGAAATTATCAAAAAATGTTTACACTTGTAATCCAGTTAAAATAGTCCATAAATTTCACTCACATCTCGCAACTTTATACAAGACAAACAATGAATTTAATCCTATAGAGGCTGAATCCTTCTTCTCAAAAATAACCTTACCTGAGTTATCTCAGAATCAAAAAAGCAGTTTGGATGAGCCTATAACTATAGATGAAGTTGCTAACGCCATAAAAGACCTAAAACTTAAAAAAAGACCAGGCCCAGACGGCTACTCGGCTTTATACTATAAAACATTCTCAGAAATACTCTCTCCCATTCTCACTGAAACTTTTAACAAACTTCTAGATGGACATTCTTTTCGGCAAGAAACACTAATGGCAATTGCTTGTATGATCCCAAAACCCCTTTCTGATGATACTTCCTGTGTGAATTATCGGCCTATCTCTCTGTTAAACCTCGATATTAAATTATTAGCAAAAATAATAGCAAAACGCCTCAATAGCATTATAGGAAAATTAATACATAGAGATCAAGTAGGCTTCATGCCAAATAGACAGGCAGGCGATAATATACGCAGGGCAGTGTTATTGGCGCATATTGCTAAAAAACGGAAAATCCCTTTATGTTTTCTATCTCTCGATATTAAGAGGGCATTTGACACAGTATCCTGGCAATATATGCAATATTCATTACAAAAATGGGGTTTTGGACCCCACTTTTTAACATGGATCAAAGCATTATATAATAAACCCAAAGCCTATATAAAATATGCTGGATACAAATCTGATGCCTTTAATATCGAAAGAGGTACCCGACAGGGTTGCCCATTATCTCCCTTATTATTTGCCCTTATACTCGAACCCATGGCCCAATACATCAGAACAAACCAAACTATAACTGGCATTGAAGTAGGAGGTATTACACACAAATTATGTATATTTGCAGACGATATATTACTTTATCTATCATCACCACAGGTCTCTGGTCCTAACTTAATACCAGCTCTTGATGGATTTGCAGCCCTATCCGGCCTTATGATTAATCCTAAGAAATGCCTAGTGCTTAATATTTCACTCACAAACATGGAATTGATCCCGGCTAGGGCTGCACTCCCATTCACATGGGCAAAAAAATCAATCCTATATCTTGAAATTCATTTAACAGCATCTCATTCTGACTTATTCTCAACCAATTATCCTCCTGTATTAAGACAGATCACAAATCTAATAAAACAATGGTCGCAACTTCCTTTATCCTGGATAGGGAAGATTAATGCAATCAAAATGACTATTCTACCCAAATTGCTTTATCTATTCAGAGTCCTCCCTATTCCAATTCCTTCCAATTTTTAAGAATAGTACAAAAAAGAGCAACTTCGTTTATATGGGGCTCTTCTAAACCACGTATACCTATACACACACTATATCTTCCCAAAAATAAAGGAGGCCTGGGATACCCTAATTTTACTAACTACTACAGAGCAGCACATTTGGCCAGTCTGTCCAAATACCATGCAAAACAGGAAATCCCATTATGGGTATTTATAGAGGCTTCAGAAAATGACCCTCTATTAATATCAAACTTGTTATGGCTTGATCCTAAAGACCGCTTTAAAATTCATAATCCCATAACTAAACACTTCTTATCTCTCTGGGATAAACTAAAAACCAAATATCAGTTACAATCTCCACACAATCCTCTCCTTTCTTTTATCAGAAATCCGGCCTTTTATCCGGCATGGATCTACCCAAATTCTTTTAAAGCTTGAACAACATCAGGCATTCAGACACTAAATGACTTCATAGCATCTAAATCATTCCTTTCATTCCCATCGCTTAGAGAAAAATATGATCTACCAAACTCTGAGATATTTAGATATCTCCAAATCAAAAATTTCTATACACCATTCCTAAAGGGGGATACACCATTACCCCAATTATCCATTTTTGAATCAATCTGTACAAAAGATCCATTTGCTAAAGGTACAATTTCATCACTTTATAATCAATTATATGGAGTAGCAAATCTTAATAGACCCTCCTACGTTCAGAGGTGGGCGGAGAACCTGGGACGAACTTTAGAAGACACGGACTGGTCTAACATATGGCTCACATCTAAGTCATCTTCACCCAACATCTTAGCACTGGAGACAAATTATAAAGTCCTAACTCGCTGGTACCTTGTACCCGCTAGAGTGGCAAAATATTCACCTTATACCTCAGCTCTTTGTTTTCGAGGATGCCCAGAAATAGGCACATATTTACACATATGCTGGACGTGCCCAGTAATCCAAACCTTCTGGAAGGAAGTCTTCGTGATTGCATCTAAAATATTTTAAAAAATAATACAACCAGATCCATATTTAACTTTACTTAATCTAAAACCGGAATGGTTAACACTCTCTCAATTCAAACTTATGATCCAACTAATAACGGCTGCAAAACAAACAGTGGCCAAGGCATGGAAATCTCCTACATTGGTACTAGCAGAAACAATTCACAGAATGTCCCATGCTAAGATGGTAGCCATCGATCAAAATCAAATTCCAAAATTTGAAAACTTTGGCACCCTTGGATAAAACAACAGTTCCTGTCAAATTTCAATGACTCTGTCCTGTTGCCATGGTAACAGATTAAATGACTTACAGAGACACCCATTCTAAGGCTTCAAAGAGAACTAAAAAGAATAATAAACTGACGAGCGGGACAACCTTGTGGACCATACCTCTACCTTTCAACCCTTTTTCTTCTTTCTCTTTCCTTTTCTCCACCTTACGATTAAAGCTCATTATCAGAATTTATTTGACCTATATACACTCTACTTGTAAACAATATGTATAGTAGGTATAAATCATTTAAATACCTATAAAAGTAACTAAGGAAATGATATATATCTTTAATTTAGGTTTATGTGAACCCAATGTTTAATATTTGAAATTTCATGATATTTACCTATATAAACCCTACTGTAAAACAATGAGCTTACTTTATAGATCCTTGTAAACTTACTTTATGTATCTTTATAATATTGTATACTCAATAAACTTCTTTTGACAAGGAAATTTTGTGGTGGTAAAATTGTAGTTTTCAGTGACAATGGTGGTTATTTCCTAAGGGCAAATCCACTTTGCACTACAAGTGCAGTTTCAGTGCAGTCTCAAGTGCACTTGTAGTGCAAAGTGGATTTTCCTTTAGTAAATAAAAGCCAACAGTGCTTTGTAATGTTACACAATCATGCCATTTTCAGGACTCCCCACATTTCTGTCAGGGTCAGCTAAAAGAAACACAAGCAGTAAATGTCACCAAAGATTTTAGTAGTTAAAATGCTTTTTTAATTTGAAAAATGTATCAGACATTGTCTAGCATATTGATGGCCCCTCTACCTGCAAAGTATTCAAGGTAGCTAAGACGGACCTCGCAGGCACTCAGGGGGGGCAAGCTAGGACGGACAGCCTCAAGCACCGTCAGGGTTGTTTCAGTTCCAGGAATTCCGGCCTCAGGCCCAACTGAGGCAGCATAGTTGGCAGAATTTTGCCTTAAAAAGTTGTGGAGAACACAGCACGCCAGGATGATATGATTCAGTTTATACTCTGCCACGTGTATGGGTGTAAGAAATAGGTGGAACCGGCTTGCCATGATTCCAAATGTGTTCTCCACCACTCTTTTGGCTCTGGCCAGCTGGTAATTAAAAACCCTCTGGTCCGGGGTGAGGGTCCTCATAGGGATTGGCCGCATAAGATGGTCCCCCAGCGAAAACGCTTCATCCGCAACAAAGACGAATAGGAGTCCTTCCACATTGTCTTCTGGAGGTGGCAAGTCCAAGCTGCCATTCTGGAGACGCCTGTAGAACTCCGTCTGGATGACTCCACCTTCGGAAATCTGGCCATTCTTCCCCACGTTCACATACAGGAACTCATAAGTAGCCAACACCACCGCCAACATAACAATACTATTGAACCCCTTGTAGTTGTAATAGTATGACCCCGAGTTGGGTGGTGGGACTATGTGGACATGTTTCCCATCAATTGCCCATTCGCAGTTAGGAAAGTCCCACCGCTGGGCAAAGTGGGAGGCCACAGTCTGCCATTCCTGTGGCGTGGAAGGAAACTGTGGAGTCAAACAAGAAAAGAAAATTAATCATTTTGCACATAAACATGGAAAGCAGATTAGACACAAACATATTTGGCCAACATCAGTATAACATTTATTTTAGGGAGTATTTAAAGACAAAGGTATAAGGTCCACCTATCAGATTCCCCCCCCATGGGCCATTTGCTAAATTTTATGGGGGGGATATGTTTGGGACAGGTAACCCTCACCACTTCATTGAGAGATGAATGTCCAAATAATGTGCATTACTTTGACCAGCCCCTCCTTACTTTACACTATTGGCAGCCCACTGGACAGGTAAGAAGTGTCATAATACAAAGATAAAAATACACACTGTACAAATGGAAACACAATTTTACATTCTGCTATTACCTATAAAGATAATAATAGGATACAAATAGGATACTTGAAACAGTACCATTTGTAAGTATTCAGGCAGGCCCTTGCACTACATGCTTTGGGGAATTCATCCATAAATATGACCACTAAAGAGGTGGGTATAGTGTGTATGGGTTTGCCAAAGTCAGCAGATAGAGGATTAGTATCAGCTGAGTTAGCAGTTGGGGGGAGAGAGGGTTCCAAATGATTTTGGGACACAAAAAAAAGCCTCTGGCACTCTGCCAGAATTTCAAAAACACATCACAAGTTTCTACATTTTAGGGGGTTTTTAGGGTAAAGCACTACTATGGAGCTAACAAAATACATTGTTAAGTGACTAGACAAGGTGAATATAGGCCCAGGAGAGCATGCTGGGGAAGTAAGTGAAGGCAAATATGTATGAAGGACAAAAAAAAAAAAAAATTCCAGCATGCATGATGACAAAGGGGACATTCACAGCATATTACAATCATGGTAATTAGGGAATGAGGAAAGAAATACAATACATTAGCAAACATTCTATACAATAAAATGTGATATTAAAGGATAAATCTTACCTTAATATAATCCTTCTGCAGGACCTGGATGATGGCAGAACAGTTCTCTGGGATAATGATCCCAGAGCCTGGGGGGAGATGCCTGTCAAGAACTTCAAGTCCTGCAGGCTTCTCCACATCGCCAAGTACAGCAGGGTGGCAACGAGCCTCTGCTCTGGAGTGATGGCTTGCCTCATGCAGGTATCCTGCCTGCTGATATAGGGGGTCAGCAAAGCCAACAAACGGTGAAATACGGGGTCCGTCATCCTGGGAAAGTTCCTGAAATCATCAGGATTATTCTCACGGATCTCACGGAGCTAAGGCATATGACAGAACTGGTCACGCTGGAGCAACCAATTCCTGGTCCATGAACTCCTCCTCACCCTGTTCATGGACTGGACTTGTGTCAAGGTAAGGACCCCAACACTAAGCCTCCGCACAGCACGAACTCTACGAGGAGTACATATACGCAACATGGCTAGAAAACGGTCGGCTGCTCAGAACGAAGTAACAGAACGCACTGAAGAACAGCAAGGCCTGTGAAGAGCGACCTGAAAAACAGTAACGAACGAACAAGAACACAATGACAGAGTCACGCGTAACTCGCTGCACACACTGAAGACCAGATACAAACCCACAAGCACAAACTGAACAGCAGAAAACGATCTGAAAACCACAAGTCTGAAAAAGCACAAATCGTCTCTCACCAAACTTTTACTACGAGATTAGCAAAAGGAGCCCAAAGGGTGCTGCGCTTGGTTCTGAACTGCCCTTTTATAGTCTCATCGTATGTGGTGTACGTGACCGCGTTCTTGGCAATCGGAAATTCCGACAACTTTGTGCGACCGTGTGTATACAAAACAAGTTTGAGCCAAAAATCTATGGATTTTGTTGTCGGAATGTCTGATGAATGTCCGACTGTTTGTACGGGGCATAAGTCCTGCTGGATCAAGGATTTGAACACCTCTAAAAAATGACTGTAATGCCGCGTACACAAGAGCGGACTTTGCCCGGCGGACTGGATTTCGTCAGACAATTCGATCGTGTGTGGGCTCCAGCGGACTTTTTTTCCTCAAAAGTTGGACGGACTTAGATTTGAAACATGTTTTAAATCAATCCGTCGAAATTGAGTCCGGTCGAAAAGTCCGCTCGTGTGTATGCTAGTTCGACGGACAAAAAGCCACGTTAGGGCAGCTATTGGCTACTGGCTATGAACATCCTTGTTTTAGTCCAGTCGTACGTCATCACGTACGAATTCGACGGACTTTGATGGATTGTGTGTAGGCAAATCCGTTCATTCAGAAAGTCCATCGTAAAGTCCGTAGAAAAGTCCGCTGGGCAAAGTCTGCCGTAAAGTCCGCTCGTGTGTACGCGGCATTAGAATTTCTAGGATTAAAAACTGAGTTATTCCTCAACTCAGTGTGACTATAATCAGACGGTTCCTGTCCTGTTTTGGGTGCTACTTTACTAAAATGTTTCTTAATATTAACTTTTCTCATAAATTTCTGAAGATCAATAAAAGTGTCAAACTTATTAGGATCCTTATCTGGGGCAAATTTGAGGCCTAACTTTAAAACTTTTAACTCATCTGGTGTAAAAGTGTCATCACCTAAATTGAAGATGCCCTGCGTTAGGTCTCTCTTTTTCCCCTCTGCAGCCTCTCCGTTTGCTGTACCTGGTTCGACCACATATGATCTGGGGGTCCCATGGGGTACCACGGTTTCCACTCCCCCCGCCATTGTCTTGAGGGTGTAAACCTCTCCCTCTCTCTCTGGGATGTGCAGGTCCCCTCCCCCTCAATGGGGGACAACCATACCCCCTCTTGTGAAAATCCCCCCTAAAATTACCACCAGGGTGACCTTTTTGTGCTCTTGAGGGTGGGCCACCTCTGGGTTGTGATAAAGCCCAACCAGGGCTGTTTCAACCATGATTGTTACCATAATCCTGCTGATAATATCCATCAGAGGTATAGTACTCATCTTGTTGTAAAGGTTCATGCCTGTTATAAGTGGAAACCCCATAGGCATTAGAATCAATACAGGGCCCAGCATTGCTGTTGCCCTGTTGAGATGATCGGGGGGTTTCTCCACCACGTGAGATATACGAAGTTGTAGAAATAATAAATACCTTGGGAATACTGATGGCGCTGCCTTATTTTATAAATTAGTTCTTGGTGGGTATGAATGTATTAAGATACAATCTATGTGCGAACAACTATAACATATAGGAGCTCTACCACTAAATACCGTGATGTGGTCTAAATCAAAAAAAATTTTTATAAACGTGAAAAAAACCCACGAAGAGTAAATCAGAGATTATAATAAATGTCTCACATGTTCAAAATTAAATAAATCATGTGAATAAACTAATTCTATGTGAATTATTTGAATAAATTAAAATTGACCCCAGAGTTCAAAAATATTGTGACACTTTGGCGCCTATTGAAGTGAAAAATCCTTATTGAGTGATAAACATATGTGAAGTAAAGTGTCAATGCAAAAACTAATTGTATACTCCCAATTTCTATACACGATCTTAAAATGGGTTGAAATTAACCCCGAGGTTCAAAAGTATTGTGACAGTATGGCGCCTCCTCAAGGAAGAACTTTCCTATTTAAGTGAAAAACATATGTGAAATTAAGTGCAAGTATATCACTCCCAAGGTCAATGATCAGCGTAACATTGGTAAGAGCTCTAATGAGATTAAAATACAATAATTATTAAATCCCATAAATATTTTACAAAAAAAAATTTTTTGCAATCTATTAATTTATTTTATTGAAAATGTCCTATGACGAAACACGTAAGGCGGAGTCACGCTCACACGTCATACCCGGAAGTGTAGGCTGGAATGCGAGGTGGGACGCACGCTTACATCTCGCCTATGGTCCCATCCTTGCATGCAGCGGTGCCGGTTTTATTACTATCTTCTTTGTAGTTTTTTATTGTGGACTTTTTGGATTGTTTATATGCAATAAAAAATTAGACATACTTCACGAAGGAGGCCCCTGTGTTTCTCTTTTCTCTGGGATTATGGAGAGTTTAACATACAAAGGTGGTGAACGGTGGAGTAGCCTGGTCTAATTGGAACGCACAGCTTACCCTGGAATCAGTATTAGGATCGCACAGAACAGAGGAACAGAAGCAGGACTGGAGTGAATATTACCCATCCCAAGGCACCCACTCTGTCGCTCGGTACCCCTGTTGGGGTGATTATCTCTGGTGAGTGGGGGAGCACTGGGGGGCGAGCACTTCAAGTCACCGTTTGAGAATCACGCACAGAAGTCACTGGTTTATGGTCCTAAAGCTGAAAAATAATATATACATTGAACTTTGCTTTTTACATCACCTGATTTTAATAAATCTCTGGTTTTATATGGACAATATATTTTAAGAAGTTTACTATCACCTACTAAGAAAATTAATAGATTGCAAAATTTTTTTTTTTATGTAAAATATTTATGGGATGTAATAATTATTGTATTTTAATCTCTTTTCAATTTTCTTTATTAAAGGTTTTGCAAATTTTACAAAATGGCATGAACAATCAGTCATCAATCATATTTTCTGTCAAATGACACAAACGTGTTGTACAGAACACAAAAAAAAAAAGGGGGGGGGGGTAACAGGTGAGTATTAGTACGCTCAGTAAACATAAGGACACTAATGTTGACCTCTCCTTAAAGGGTCTAGAATAACATATCTTACACATTCCATATATCATTAGTGTTTATCAAAATGAAAAATAAAATAAAAACAGAATTAAAAAAAAAAAAAAAAAAAAGGGGGGGGAGAAAAGGGAAAGAAGATAAATTTGCCCCATAAGCGAAGTACTCTTAACTTTTTGATCATTTTAAATCAAGTTTTAGTACCTTTATTATATCTCAGTATCAGGGCCCTTGGCGCCAAAGGAGGTTAGGCCTTTAAAGTTAGTTTACCTTGTTCCTCCATCAGGGCCAAGAAAAGAGAGGCTCCATAGCATTCCATTTGTATCCACAAGTAGAGTCTTTTAAGAGAAGAAAAGGGGGGGGGGGGTACGAGAAATGATTTAAAGTAAGGTTAAGAAAAAGGAGGAGGATAGGCAGGAGAGAAAGAGAAAAAAGATAAAGGTCCAGAATCCAAAGAGGAAGCCGTTTCCCTCGGCCTGGGTCCCCCATCATACAGTTATTGAGATTATGGGGCTTGTAGGTATTTGCTCCAGGGGGACCACACCCTGTCAAATCTGGCCTGTCTGTCTTTAAGGATACTGGCCAACTTTTCGTTGACCATGATCCAAGATATTTTATTCTTTACCAGTGCAAGGTTGACCACTGGAGTTTTCCATGCTCGTGCTATTGTGATTTTAGCTGCTGAAAAAATAAAAAAGATGAGAGTTTGGAGATGTCTAGGGGTTCCGTCCGGCAAGTCTGCAAATAGCGCTGTCTTAGGATTTTTAGGTAGATTTTGTCCTGTCACTGAGTAGACCAAGGTGAAAACTCTGATCCAGAAGCGCTGTATCCTGGGACAGGACCACCAAACATGTAACATGGTACCCTCCTGCCCGCATCCTCTAAAGCAAAGGGGTGAAGTTCCAGGGTACATCCTCGCCAGCCTCGCCGGGACAAGGTACCACCTGGACAACACCTTGTAGTTTCCCTCCACCAGGGAAGTGTTGAGTATTCCTTTATGCACCATGGTCGACCATTTCCCCCATATCTCCTCCTCTATAGTCTCACCTAAATCCGATTCCCATGCTATTTGGTATGAAGGTTTGGTCTGTTGGGTATTGAAGAGGGCATAGAGCTCAGAGATCCCTCCCCGTGACTCAGTTCTGCGTAAGCATTTATTTTCAAACAAAGTCCTAGTAGTTATGTCTATCAGATCAGTAGCTAGGGATTTGATGAAGTGAATGATTTGGTGTAGACGGAAAGATTCCGTCTGTGGCATCTGTAATGTCTCTCGAAAATAAGCCTGTTGCCTGATCCCTTTGTGGTCTATGAAGTGTGCTATCCTGTAAAGGCCTTTGTTAACCCACCACGTGAATTGCTGGGGATTCTGTCCTGGAGGAAAGTGTGGGTTATTGAGTATAGGGGCTACAGGAGAAAGAGGAGATTTCAATGGGTGTATTTTGTTCACCGTGTCCCACAGACGCAGGGAATGGGATAAAGAAGGGCACAATATGGCCCGACGTTCTCTTGTCGGGAGCCACAGCAGGAGGTCTATTGGTAATGAGGGACTGGCCTGTGCTTCCAACCGAACCCAGTCTGGCTGGTATGTTGTAGAAAAAATTTGGTAAAGTTGTACCAGTTGAGCCGCCCTATAATATTTCATGAAGTGGGGAACTCCCAGTCCCCCCCTCCCTTTGGAAATATAAAGAGTGGAATGAGCCACTCTGCATCCCTTACCACCCCAAATGTATTTATATATTAGCGACTGAAGTTTTTTAAGGAATGCCAATGGTATCGGGATCGGTAATGATCGGAAATAGTAAAGGATTCGGGGGAGTACTGTCATCTTTATGGCTGCTATCCTACCCATCCAGGAAAGATCATGTGACTGCCAGTTCTTTAGTTCTTGTTCAATGGACTTAAAAAGCGGGATATAATTAACCTGAAATAATGTAGAGACATCCCGAGTGAGTTTAATTCCCAGATAAGGGAGTGCTTGTGTGCACCATTTAAAGGGAAACGACTGTTGTATTGCATCCCGTACCGGGCCGGGAAGGTTTATGTCCAACGCTTCAGATTTAGATTGGTTAACTCGTAGACCAGAGACGGTTTCAAATCTATAGAGTGTAGCAAATAGATTGGGTAGAGTTGTAATCGGATCTGTTACAAATAATAACAAGTCATCGGCGAAAAAAGCACATTTATGAGTCCTGCCGCCGCTAGGTACACCATGAATGTTGGGGTTGGCACGGATAACCGTTGCCAGTGACTCGATCGCCAGAACAAAAAGGAGAGGCGAGAGAGGGCATCCCTGCCTGGTTCCTTTCCTTATCTGTATAAGATCCGACTTGTGTCCATATGCAAGAATGTTGGCCGAAGGATTAGAGTATAATGTGCAAATAAGGCTCATAAATTTAGGTCCGCAGTTCCACTGTTTCAATGTATGGAAGAGGAAGGGCCAGGAAATAGAGTCAAAGGCCTTGTGAAGGTCCAGTGACAGAAGCATTCCTCGCCTATCGCCCAACCCATCCCAATTAGAGCGTAAAATAGAAATCAGATCAGTGGCCCGTCGAATCTGGTCAGCAGCTTGTCACCCCGTGACAAATCCCACTTGGTCTATATGGATATATTGTGCCAGAAATGTGTTAAATCGGTTTGCATAGATTTTTGTGAGTAGCTTCAGATCGCTATTGATCAATGATATCGGGCGATAGTTTGCCACTTCACTATGATCCTTGTCTGGCTTGGGGATCAGACTGATGTGGGCTCTATTAGAATCTGTATCAAGCTGCTCCCCGTCACGAAGGGCATTGAAGAATTTTAGTAGATGAGGTGCCAATAGTGGAGCAAATTTCTTATAGTAAGAGGCTGAAAAGCCATCCGGCCCCGGAGTCCTGGACGCGTTAGCCTGTTTTATTGCAGCCAATATTTCTGTTACAGTGATGTCTCCCTCCAGGACCTCATGGTGAGATTCTGAGAAGGATGGTAGGGGCACGTCTTTAAAAAAGTCGTCCAGGGCTCCGGGAGGGGGGGCCTCCTGTGTAGAATATAAGGAGGTATAGTAGGAGTGGAACAATTTTGTGATGATTTGCGGGTTCTGTGTCAAGTTTCCATTAGGCTGTCTGAGTTTTGGGGGTACCGTCCTACGGGTCCTAGGCGTAAGTCTACGAGCCAGCATAGTACCAGGTTTATCCTTCAACGTATAGAAGGAAGCCTGGGTCCACCTAAGGCTTTTTTCGGCCCTAGTTGTCAGGCAAAGGTTTAATTCCAACCTAGTAGAATCTATTTTGTCTCTCAGGTCTAGGTCAGGGCGCTGTTTGTGCTGGGACAATAGATCATTTAATTCCCGTTCTTTTTCCTGTATTAATGAGTTAGAATGTTTCTTAATTCGGGACGTTATTTGTATGAGATATCCTCTAATTGTGGCCTTGTGAGCAGCCCAATTGGTCACAGGGGAAGTATCTTCCGGATCGTTCAATAAGAAATATTCCTTGAGGTGCTGCTCCACATCGAAACAGACGGAAGGGTTGCTCAGAAGAGAATCATTTATTCTCCAGGGAGCTGGACCCCTAGTGTCTCGTAAAGAGTCACACGTGGTCCAAAGCAAGGAGTGATCTGACCAAGCTACTTCCCCTATTTTACTAGCCCGGAAAAGAGGAACACTTGTGGGGTTTGTGAAAAAGTGGTCTATTCTGGAGTAGGTATTGTGGACATGGGAAAAGAATGTGTAATCTTTCCTGGATGGGTTTAACTCTCTCCAGACGTCAATCAAGTTATGATAATGTAACATTTTGGCTAATTTAGATCCAATTTTGGGGAAGTGTCGTGGAGCTGATGAGGGCCTCCTGGTTTTGTCAAAAATAGAGTCTAGGGCCACATTGGAGTCTCCTCCAAAGAGAACAACTCCTCCTAGGTCAGGGGACACAGTGTGCAGTAGTTTACGAAAAAAAGGGAGTTGGCCTGTATTGGGTGCATAGTAAGAAATTAAGGTAACGCGGGAGCCCTCTAGGTGACCTATTAATGCTAGGTATCTACCCTCTGGATCACTAACTTGTTTCTCCAGCGAAAAGGAGAGCCGTTTGGAAAAACATATTGCCACCCCCCCAGTCTTATCGGGCCGTTCGCTAGGTAAAAGTGTGGGTAGTAGTGGTGTAAAAATTTAGCATGATAGTTCGAAGCAAAGTGCGTTTCTTGAAGGAAAAGCACGTCTGTGTGTAGGGATTTGTAGTGTTGAAATGCCATTCTGTGTTTAATTGGAGAATTAAATCCTTGAACATTATGTGTAACAATTTTAAAGGGGAAGTCTGTAGTTTGGTTCGCCATGGTGCACTCAAGAAGTAACAAACTCACTCACCTATGCCCCAGAGGACGGCCGCAGGATTGTCCAACTGGCGAAGTTTACTTAGTGGTCAGGACCCAGGACTAAGGGGACTCCAAGGGAGATATTTAAGAAAAAGAAGATAGAAAGGAAAAGAAAGAGAGATAGAGAATAGAGATGGAGTTTACAACCTGAATAGGTACTGTCCTACAAAATGAAGAAAACAATATTAGAACAAGTCACTTAGATTATTAATGATAACTAAATTGTAATAACAAGGGGAAAGATAAAAAAAAAAAAAAAAAAAAAAAGGGGGGGGTTGAAAGGGGGGTATAAGCCCCTTGTCGTCAGTAACAGCCTTGGGTTAGACCCAAGGCCAGGTTTGATCCCAGTCTCCTCAACAAGGAGGGAGAATAAGATCAAACAGGGCAGATGACAACCGCCACCGGCCATTAGAACACCCTTGAATCATTAACTGTAGAACCATAGTTTCTTTTTAACAAGGAATGGTAGTCCCTTTGTTGTTATACACAATATTAAAAGATAGTGATTGTTTGTAAGGGAGGGTTTACCTCTTTCTGTAACATAACTGTAAACTTAGGAACCCTCAATGGTTCTAACTGTGATTCTAACTGTGATCCCGCCCTAGGATCAATTAGGGAAATTAGCGACAAAGAAAAATTTTAACAGCATCCCAAAAGGGACCTTGACAACCGTCGTCATCAGGGAGGTTGAGCCGTGAGCTTGGCCTTGCTTCTTGTGGAGCGCCGCACCTGGGATAGGGGGCTATGCAGTGGCACGCTGGTTGGAGGTTTGGATTGTGGAGTATGGGGAGAGCCCCTAGGTTCAGTGGAGATCAGGCCCAGACTTCTCAGCAATGTTTCGCCACCTGGAAAGGTCGAGAAGGCGTGTTTCTTGTTACGGTAAGTAAAATTCCATCGGAACGGGAAGGTCCAGTGATATTTTATGTTGTTAGCAATGAGTGGTTGTAGCAGTGGTTTCAATGCTCTGCGTTTTTGTACGATGACAGGCGAGATGTCGGCAAAAATCTGAATAGAGTGCTCTCTCAGGTGTAAGTCCGCAATCTCCCGTGCTTTAGCCATCACTCTTTCCTTCACCTCGTAGTAGTGAGGTTTTACAATGATATCTCTTGGTAGACCATCGGGTCGGGGAGCAGTCAGGGCCCTGTGAACTCGATCTAGTTCCATTCTGTGGGAAGGTATATCTGGAATAAGGTATGAAATCAGTTCCTTGACAATAGCCTCAGAGTCTGTGAAACTTTCAGGGATGCCACGGACCCAAAAGTTGTAGCGGCGAGAACGGTTCTCCAGGTCATCAATCTTGTTTAAGGCATCATCGAGCCTTTTGTGGATATTCTCTATACAGTCAGTATTTTGGTTGGTCCTCGTAATAGTATCATCCAGCGTGTTTTCTAATTTTCCTATGCGGGTACCTAATTCGTGGAATTCACGTTTGAGGTCAGAGGTTATGCGTGTAGTGGCCTTTTCCAGGCCTTGATCAAGCAATGCAGAAAATCTGGCTAAAAGTATAGGATCTCCGGAGTATTCAGCGGGTGGTGGGGCCACCTGCACATTGGATGTATAGCTAGGGCTGTTATCTGGGCTCCCCTGGCTGAATAGCATGTCCCCCAGAGCCCTGTCCACATCAGATTGTGAGGAGAACATGTCCCGTTCTGGTGATAGTGAGGCTGCTTGGGAGGTTGCCTCATTTGCCTCCCCTGCCAAGCTGTGAAATAAGGTATTCTCGGGCTGTGTCTGTGGGGGGGGGCTGCTGTTTCATTGTGGGCCGCGCTGCTGCCGCCGCCATCTTGGTATTTCAGGCCTTCTCAGGCCTGTATCAGAGCGGCAGCTGGGGGGGCTAATCTGGCCTACCTCCACCTGTGGTGTTGGATCTCAGGGCTGGTGGTGTCCGAGGGCTGCACGTTGCAGGTTACTGGAAGCCCAGGTGAGGATGAGCGGACGGGTCGGCGGGTAATGTAACTGAGGCCGCGGCTTCTGGCCTTCCTCAGTCCCTGCTCCAGCGGCTCTTGCGGCCCTCGTGGGGACAATTTCTGTTCCGTCCGGGCCGTGGATCGTGTCCCCTGGGGTGGCGGTAGTCGGAGTGGGTGTTTTTCACCGGCGGGCGGGATCGCTGACTATCCGGGTGAGTGACGAACAGGCCGGTGTGGAGCGGAGCCGAGACTTCACACGTCCGCCATCTCAGCCTCGCGCATGCGCCCTTCCATTGTATTTTAATCTCATTAGAGCTCTTACCAATGTTACACTGATCATTGACCCTGGGAGTGATATACTTGCACTTAATTTCACATATGTTTTTCATTTAAATAGGAAAGTTCTTCCTTGAGGAGGCGCCATACTGTCACAATACTTTTGAACCTCTGGGTTAATTTCAACCCATTTTAAGATCGTGTATAGAAAGTGGGAGTATACAATTCGTTTTTGCACTGACACTTTACTTCACATATGTTTATCACTCAATAAGGATTTTTCACTTCAATAGGCGCCATAGTGTCACAATATTTTTGAACTCTGGGGTCAATTTTAATTTATTCAAATAATTCACATAGAATTAGTTTATTCACACGATTTATTTAATTTTGAACATGTGAGACATTTATTATAATCTTTGATTTACTCTTCGTGGGTTTTTTTCACGTTTATAAAAATTTTTTTTGATTTAGACCACATCACGGTATTTAGTGGTAGAGCTCCTATATGTTATAGATGTTCGCACATAGATTGTATCTTAATACATTCATACCCACCAAGAACTAATTTATAAAATAGGGCAGCGCCATCAGTATTCCCAAAGTATTTATTATATCTATGTAATTAGACCCCAAGGGGAACTAATCAGGGATAGGCAGCAGCTCTTATAGTGTCCTAAGCGCGGATTCATTTACTTATATCTTAAGTTGTAGGAATGGTCTCTCTATCCTCCATAGGAACAGTGACCTCTTCAGTTAATATGGCATCTTGCCATTTATAAACTTAGTTGGTTTTATAATCGTTCGTATCTCTCACATATGTTTTCATTTTTTTCTTTTGTGCTTCTTTGTCAACTTTAGCAACAAAGTCCTGCAGGTGTTTCATTTTTTCTTTAAACTCTGCTGTGCCTTCAAGAGAAGCCAGTTTGGCTTTAACCAAATTAATACTGGTCTCCAGATTTTTAATTTTTTTTAATCTTTCTGTGAGATCAAGAGTTCTAATAATTTGCGCTCGGTAAGACTGAAAAAAGAGAACCACTCATCCTCTTGTTCTTTGCCAACCATACCATCATTGGGAGCTACGTCCCATCTTAGTCTCCTGGGGGGGTAATGTCATCTTTGACATACTTAGCCAAAGTGAACACATCCCACCAGGTTCTAATTTGCTTGTCCAATGTGTTTTTAAGAACCATGAAATCTTGATTAAGATCTGAACTAACATTGGAGTAAGGGAAAAATTAATTTGCGTCAATAACTCGATTAGTGACAAAATTACAAATATCCATAGCTGCTGAGTGCACTCAAAACATTTTTTGAGAAAAATAGTGAAGAATAGGGATGAGCCGAACACCCCCCGGTTCGGTTCGCACCAGAACCTGCGAACGGACCAAAAGTTTGCGCGAACTTTAGAACCCCATTAAAGTCTATGGGACTTGAACATTCAAAATCAAAAGTGCTAATTTTAAAGGCTAATATGCAAGTTATTGTCCTAAAAATGGTTTGGGGACCCGGGTCCTGCCCCAGGGGACATGTATCAATGCACGTTTTTTCAGGAGCAGTGATTTTAATGATGCTTAAAGTGAAAAAAAAAAGTGAAATATTCCTTTAAATATCGTACCTGAGGGGTGTCTATAGTATGCCTGTAAAGTGGCGCGTGTTTCCCGTGCTTAGAACAGTCCCTGCACAAATTACATTTTTAAAGGAATAAAAGTCATTTAAAACTGCTTGCGGCTTTAATGTAATGTTGGGTCCCGGCAATATGGATGAAAATCAGTGAGACAAACGACATGGGTACCCCCCAGTCCATTACCAGGCCCTTTGGGTCTTGGGTATGGATATTAAGGGGAACTCGGCACCCAAATTAAAAAAAGGAAAGGCGTGGGGCCCCCAGGCCCTATATACTATGAACAGCAGTATACAGGCGGTGCAAACAAGACAGGGACTGTAGGTTTGTTGTTAAGTAGAATCTGTTTGTAATTTTGAATTGGTACATTTTTAAAGTGTAGCTCCAACCAAAAATCTATTTTTAAACTTTTTGGAAAACATAGGGAAGAGTTATCACCCCTGTAACATTTGTTTTGCTGTCTGTGCACCTCTTCAGAAGATTTCACCTCATTTTCTGTCCCAATGACAAATGTTTTTTGAAAATGTTAGGTTTTTAGTGGAACAAGGATTGGTGATAAAGCATCAGTGAAGAGGAGACACGTTTTTCCCATATTAACTCTTACAGGAGAGAATTTCCCTTCTTAGGGGTAGATTTCATCTCACTTCCTGTTGTCTCCTTCCGTTTGCAGGTAGAAGTCGTTTGTAAGTTGGATGTTTGAAAGTAGGGGCCTGCTCTATATACTCTGCAGAAATTGGGGCCTTAGGTGTTGGTGTTGCCACAACACTGTAAGCCCTCACAGTTACTCTTGGTGGGCACAGGAACGGGCCTTGCTGTGAAATATTAGAACAAGAATTGTAATTACATGCCATTGTTGAACAGTGGTAGAAAAATTGGACCTTTGGTCGTGGTGGTGGTGCTGGTGCCACAACAATGTAAGTCCTCACAGTTACTCTTGGTTGGCGCTGGAATGGGCCCTGCTGTGAAATATTATATCAAGAATTGTAATTACATGCACCTGTTGAACAGGGGCAGAAAAATTGGGCCTTTGGTGGTGGTGTTGCCACAACACTGTAAGCCCTCACAGTTACTCTTGGTGGGTGCAGGAATAGGCCCTGCTGTGAAATATTAGATCAAGAATTGCAAGTACATGTCCCTGTTGAACAGGGGCAGAAAAATTGGGCCTTAGGCACTGGTGTCACAACACTGCAACCCCTCACAGATGCTATAGTTGGAGCGCAGGAATGAGCCCTGCTGCAAAGTATTGCATCAAAAACTGTAATTACACGCCCCTGTTAAACAGGGGCTGAAAATTTGAGCCTTGGGCACTGGTGCTGGTGCCACAACACTACAACCCATCACAGATACTCTAATTGGAGCACAGGAATGAGCCCTGCTGCAAAGAAGTGCATCAAAAATTTTAATTACACGCCCCTGTTAAACAGGGGCTGAAAAATTGGGCCTTGGGCACTGGTGCTGGTGCCACAACACTGCAACCCCTCACAGATATTATAGTTGGAGTGCAGGAATGAGCCCTTCTGCAAAGTATTGCATCAAAAATTGTACTTACACGCGCCTGTTAAACAGGGGCGGAAAAATTTGGCCTTGGCCACTGGTGGCGGTGCCCAAAACCAAAAATGTTCTTACAAGCTATTAGCATGAAAATTGAGGAGGAAGAGGATTGTGACTCAGCATAACAGGATAGTCACTCAGCATCAGCATAGGCAGTCTTGAAGGGATCTCACATAAAAAAAAAAAATCAATTGATTACATCAGCATCAGGTACTTGGTAGCTGGTGATCCAAGACTAATTCATTTTTATGAAGGTCAGCCGATCGACCGATTCGGTGGACAGGCGCACCCTGTGATCGGTTACAAAGCCTCCAGCAGCACTGAATGTGGGTTCTGAAAGAACGCTGGATGCAGGACAGGCCAGTAGCTTAATTGCATACTGTGCAAGCTCTGGCCAGTGATCCATCCTCAAGACCCAGTAACCCAGAGGATTTTCGGTGGGAAAGGTGTCCAAGTCTGATTTTGCCCCTAGGTAATACTGCACCATGTGAATCAGACACTGGCGATGGCTGCTGGAACCAACAGACCTTGGGGCTGCGGACTAAAAAATTGTCTGAACGCATTGGTCAGACGGCCAACTTCTCCACCGCTCCTTCTGTGAATGACCGAAGCCTCAGCAACACGTTGTCCAGGAGGACCAGGAAATTGTAACCTCCCAGGCTCTGGAAACACATTGCACAAACCTTTCTGCAAGGCCTCCTGAAGATGTTTCATCCTCTGCTCTCTCTGTTGGAGCAGTATGTGCTCCAACAGGTGGACAAGAGGGACAGTGTCACTGATGCATGCACTGTCACTGCTCACCATCCTCGTGGCCTCCTCAAATGGTGACAGGACAGTTCATGTATCTCTGATCATAGCCCACTGGCCTGGGGAAAAAAAAAACAAGGTCCCCTGACCATGTCCTGATGCCATAGTCGCATAGGTACTTATTGATGGCCCTCTGCTGTGTGTGTAGCCGCTGCAGCATGGCCAAAGTTGAGTTCCACCTGGTGGGCATGTCACAGATTAGGCGGTTCTTGGGCAGGTAAAATTCCTTTTTGGGGTCAGCCAGCAGAGCACTGGCATTATATGACCTGTGGAAATGCACACAGACTTTCCTAGCCTGCCTCAGGACATCCTGTAAGCCCGGGTACCTGCCCAAGAACCGCTGCACCACCAAGTTAAGGACGTTAGCCAAACAGGGCACATGGGTCAGTTGTCCCTGACGGAGGGCGGAGAGGAGGTTGGTACCATTGTCGCAAACCATACCTGCCTTAAGCTGACATGGCGTCAACCACCTCTGAACCTGCCCCTGCAGAGCTGACAGAATCTCTGCCCCAGTGTGGCTCCTGTCCCCCAAGCACACCAGCTCAAGCACTGCATGCATCTTCTTGCCTGCGTGCTGGCGGAGCCCCTTGAACGCTGGTTCCAAGGACAAATCAGCACAGGAAGAGGCCATGGAGGTAGAAGAAGAGGATGGGGTGGAGGAGAGAGGTGTGGCAGAATTACCACTTGTAGAATTTTGGAGGCGTGGTGGCGGAACAATCTCCAACACTACTGCACTGTGTCCTGCATCCTTCCCAGCTGCCAGAAGAGTCACCCAGTGCACGGTGAAAGATAGGTAACGTCCCTGTCCATGCCTGCTGGACCATGAGTCAGCGGTAATATGCACCTTACCGCTGACTGCCCTGTCCAGCGAGGCCAAGACACTGCCTTCAACATGCCGGTAGAGAGCCGGAATCGCCTTCCATGAGAAAAAGTGGAGTTTGGGAACCTGCCACTAAGGAACCGCACATTCCACAAACTCACGGAAGGGAGCAGATTCTACTAACTGAAAAGGCAACAGTTGAAGTGCTAGCAATTTAGCCAAGCTAGCATTCAACCGCTGGGCATGTGGATGGCTGGGAGCAAACTTCTTTTGTCGATGCAGCAGCTGGGGCAGGGAAGTTTGCCTGGTATAATCTGACGTTGGTGTACTGATAGCAGTTTGCCCGCAAGTACTTGGCTGTGACACACCTAATTCTACACCTTCATTCCTCAGTGCAGGTCTCAGAGAGGACTGAAGGTATAGTGGGGTTGGAGATCCCAGCTAATGAGGAGCAAGGAGAGGTCCTCTTCATTCTTTGGTGTGGGTCTTCTAGGTACGCTTGCCAACGAACTGCATGTCAGGTCGACATATGTATGGTCAAGCATGTGGTGCCCAAGCGAGTGATGTTTTAGCCACGCGAGATATGCTTGAGACATATGTTGCAAATAGCAGCAGTGCGATTTGATGCACTCATCTCAAAAAAGGCCCACACCAAGGAACTTTTGGAATAGCATGCAGAGACAGCAGTGCCCTGCACATGCAGAGCTCTGCGGTGTGATGCAGTCGATGTGCTGCCCTTAAGTTGGCCCCTGGAGGGCATCCTGCCTCGTTGGAGGTGTGCCGCCTCCTCCTCCTCTCTCCTATCAGGCACCCACATGGAGTCAGTGACCTCATCATCCCCTCCCTCCTCATCACTGGAGCAAAGCTGGCAGTATGCTGCAGCGGGGGGAACATGACTGCCAGATTGCTGTCCTTCTTGGGCACCCCCTCTCTCTGGGCTCACGTTACTGCCTTCCTCTACCTGGATACCATTATTGGAGCCTTCAAAACACTGGGCATCCTCCTGGAGCATGTACCCAACACTGTGGTCAAACAGTTCGGGGGACTCCTCAGGAGGACATGGTGGGGCTAGGGAAGGAGTGACTGATGCCATTGAGCTGAAGGAAGAGGCCGCATTGGCAGCTGCTTTGCCAGACAAAGTACCCTGAGCCTGGGTGAGAGAGGATCAGGAGGATGAGGACAGCTTGGTCATCTACTCTACCAAGTCTTTCGCTTGTTGCGGCTCAACACGGCCGGCTGTCGACAGCATGTCCCACAGCCACGTGCTGATGAGGATGCACCGTCTCCACGACCAGCACTGTTGCCTCTAGAGACAGAGCCTGCTTGGCCTCTTTTATTGGATGTGACTGTCTGCCTCTCCCTGTTGGCCTTCCAGACATACTAATGGCCTGCAGTGAGATGTAGCGGCACAAAGCTGGGATGTATATATATATATATATATATATATATATATATATATATATATATATATATATATATATACTGATACTGCAGATAGCAGAATCAACTGCCTGCCTGTGGTACTAATAGGATCAGAAGAACACCACCAATTTTTTTCAGGTAGCTTTAGGTGCACACTGTGCAGAGAACACAGTACACTAACTGTAAATACTGTAGCTGCCTGCCTGTGGTATTAATAGTAGCAGAACAACAGCCATTGTCTTTAGGTAGCTTTAGGTGCACACTGTGCAGAGGACGCAGCACACTAACTGTAAATACTGCAGCTGCCTGCCTGTGGTATTAATAGGATCAGAACAACAGCAATTGTCTTCAGGTAGCTTTAGGTGCACACTGTGCAGAGGATGCAGTACACTAACTGTAAAAACTGCAGCTGCCTGTGGTACTAATAGGATCAGAAGAACACCAGCAATTTTCTTCAGGTAGCTTTAGGTGCACACTGTGCAGAGGACGCACTACACTAACTTGCAAATACTGCAGCTGCCTGCGGTACTAATAGGATCAGAAGAACACCAGCAATTTTCTTCAGGTAGCTTTAGGTGCACATTGTGCAGAGGATGCACTACACTAACTTGGAAATACTACAGCTGTCTGCGGTAGTAATAGGATCAGAAAAACACCACCAATTTTCTTCAGGTAGCTTTAGGTTCACACTGTGCAAAGGACACACTACACTAACTTGTAAATACTACAGCTGCCTGTGGTACTAATAGGATCAGAAGAACACCACCAATTTTTTTCAGGTAGCTTTAGGTGCACACTGTGCAGAGAACACAGTACACTAACTGTAAATACTGTAGCTGCCTGCCTGTGGTATTAATAGTAGCAGAACAACAGCCATTGTCTTTAGGTAGCTTTAGGTGCACACTGTGCAGAGGACGCAGCACACTAACTGTAAATACTGCAGCTGCCTGCCTGTGGTATTAATAGGATCAGAACAACAGCAATTGTCTTCAGGTAGCTTTAGGTGCACACTGTGCAGAGGATGCAGTACACTAACTGTAAAAACTGCAGCTGCCTGTGGTACTAATAGGATCAGAAGAACACCAGCAATTTTCTTCAGGTAGCTTTAGGTGCACACTGTGCAGAGGACGCACTACACTAACTTGCAAATACTGCAGCTGCCTGCGGTACTAATAGGATCAGAAGAACACCAGCAATTTTCTTCAGGTAGCTTTAGGTGCACATTGTGCAGAGGATGCACTACACTAACTTGGAAATACTACAGCTGTCTGCGGTAGTAATAGGATCAGAAAAACACCACCAATTTTCTTCAGGTAGCTTTAGGTTCACACTGTGCAAAGGACACACTACACTAACTTGTAAATACTACAGCTGCCTGTGGTACTAATAGGATCAGAAGAACACCACCAATTTTTTTCAGGTAGCTTTAGGTGCACACTGTGCAGAGAACACAGTACACTAACTGTAAATACTGTAGCTGCCTGCCTGTGGTATTAATAGGATCAGAACAACAGCAATTGTCTTCAGGTAGCTTTAGGTGCACACTGTGCAGAGGATGCAGTACACTAACTGTAAAAACTGCAGCTGCCTGCGGTACTAATAGGATCAGAAGAACACCAGCTATTTTCTTCAGGTAGCTTTAGGTGCACACTGTGCAGAGGAC
The DNA here is from genome assembly GCA_037952925.1 of Lithobates clamitans. Lineage (NCBI taxonomy): Eukaryota > Metazoa > Chordata > Amphibia > Anura > Ranidae > Lithobates > Lithobates clamitans. The sequence continues at coordinate 1,887,590 of JBBGZY010000929.1, forward strand.
GCACTACACTAACTTGCAAATACTGCAGCTGCCTGCGGTACTAATAGGATCAGAAGAACACCAGCAATTTTCTTCAGGTAGCTTTAGGTGCACATTGTGCAGAGGATGCACTACACTAACTTGGAAATACTACAGCTGTCTGCGGTAGTAATAGGATCAGAAAAACACCACCAATTTTCTTCAGGTAGCTTTAGGTTCACACTGTGCAAAGGACACACTACACTAACTTGTAAATACTACAGCTGCCTGTGGTACTAATAGGATCAGAAGAACCCCACCAATTTTCTTCAGATTGCTTTAGGTGCACACTGTGCAGAGGACGCGCTACACTAACTTGTAAATACTGTAGCTGCCTGCAGTACTAATAGGATCAGAAGAACACCACCAATTTTCTTCAGGTAGCTTTAGGTGCACACTGTGCAAAGGACGCACTACATAACTTGTAAATACTGCAGCTGCCTGCAGTACTAATAGGATCAGAAGAACACCACCAATTTTCTTCAGGTAGCTTTAAGTGCACACTGTGCAGAGGATGCTCTACACTAGCTTGTAATTACTACAGCTGCCTGCGGTACTAATAGGATCAGAAGAACACCACCAATTTTCTTCAGTTAGCTTTAGGTGCACACTGTGCAAAGGACGCACTACACTAACTTGTAAATACTGCAGCTACCTGCGGTACTAATAGGATCAGAAGAACACCAGCTATTTTCTTCAGGTAGCTTTAGGTGCACACTGTGCAAAGGACGCACTACACTAACTTGTAAATACTACAGCTACCTGCGGTACTAATAGGATCAGAAGAACACCAGCTATTTTCTTCAGGTAGCTTTAGGTGCACACTGTGCAGAGGACGCACTACACTAACTTGTAAATACTACAGCTACCTGCGGTACTAATAGGATCAGAAGAACACCACCAATTTTCTTCAGGTAGCTTTAGGTGCACACTGTGCAGAGGACGCACTACACTAACTGTAAATACTGTAGCTAATTGGACTAATAGGATCAGAAGAACACCAGCAATTTTCTTCAGGTAGCTCTAAATACTGTAAAAACACCTGCCTGCCTGTCAGTAGGAAGAGAATAACAGGAACGGATCTAGCTAAACTGAATACAGTGTATATATATATATATATATATATATATATATATATAATATATATATATATATATATATATATACATATATATATACATATATACACACACAACACCTAGGATGTATATATATATATATATATATACACAATACACTGTAAGTGCAGCTAACTGACTTGCCTGCCTACTTTATCTAACTTAAATCAAATGACACTGTCTCTTTCTCAACGCTGGAACACACTACACAGGGCCGACGTGCAGGCAGCCTTATATAGTGTGGGGCGTGTACTAAACCCCCTGAGCCATAGATGGCCAAAGCCATCCTGGCTTTCGCCAATTACGGCTCTCTGTACAGACGGCGCTGTGATTGGCCAAGCATGCGGGTCATAGTGCATGCTTGGCCAATCATCAGCCAGCAATGCACTGCGATGCCACAGTGATATATGGGCCGTGACGCGCCACTCGAATTTGGGGCGAATGGCCCATAACGTTCGCAATTTGATGAACGGTCGAACATGCGATGTTCGAGCCGAACATGGGTTTGACTCGAACACGAAGCTCATCCCTAGTGAAGAATATAAAATTTAAACTCGCGCTGAATGGTGAAAAAACTGTGAAAAAAGAAAACTACAGCAGCTGCCACACACAAAGTGCTACTCACTAGAAATGTAAAATTATGGAAATGTGGCTCTCACAAATGTTATTAAACATGTGTGACCAAGTGTTGATGAGTGCAAATGTGAATATACAAAGCAAAATAACATGTAAATAAAGTCCAAATAAATGTGATGAATGTTCTGATCCGCAATGGGAAAAAAAAACAACTTTTTTTCCCATTGCGATGCAATGGACCACAGACACTCCAGGACTTTTCAGGTGCAGAAACGCCACTCCCACATGTTTCCCCACTCACCACTCAGCTTTGCAGTCTGGGGGTCACTTCAGGCTTATGTTATAGTATCCAGAGAAGCTCAGGAGTGGTTTTGTGCACATCAGATCATAGGATTTCTTGTTGGAATTTCTCAGCAGAATCACCAGGCACCAAAAAAGGAAAAAATGGAAATAATAGTGAAAAGTACCGTTTGAAAAGGGATTTATTCCATATACAAATGGGTACTTACAAAACAGTTGATAAAAAAACAGGCATGTAAAGGGATTAGAGGTGGATCCGGACGCTGCTCACGGCATGCATTCCAGAAACCAGGAAGTGCATTCCAAGGAGCAGGAAATTACGTCAGTGCCACCGGAAATACGTCGACATGTTTCGCCAATCTACAGGGCATTATCAAAGACCTAATTCCCGGCCCACTCGACCGTCTTAAATAGAGGAAAGGAGGAAACATCTCCCACACAGATGACTAATCACCATCCACATAGGAACCATGCTGATGAAAAAAGGTCACTCCCACAGGCAGAGCACAGCTGATGGGAGAGACCAAAAAAGTGCAAATAGCAATCTGCAAAAACGATTCCAAGGACTAAAGACGTCAGTTCTACCTAAACCATGGAGCTTACCGGGAATACATTTACATGCAAAATGTAATAAATATTCATACAAGCCGAAAAATGAAATATAAAAGGAAAAACTAATATTAAAAATAAAAATAAGAATAGAAGTAAATAAAAAATAAAAATACAAATAAAGAAAAAAAGAGAAAAATAGAAAAAAATAATAAAAATAAAAAAAATAAAAAATAATAAAAAAATTATAAAATGGAAAGAAAAAAGAAAAATACAATGGATAAAAAATACTATATTGTTCTAAAAATTCGACAGGAAATAGTTCAGATCCAATTCAATGTTTAACCTCTGTGGCTCATCCTTTTTAAACGATGGATCCACTGGGTCTTATTACGAGAAATAGCTCGCTTGAGGTTACCTCCTTTCCAATGCCCCTCAACTCTGGGGTCCCTACCGTGAATTAATCTGAAATGATTGGATAAACTGTGGGGTTTGTAACCTTTTTTAATCCTATTAACATGCTTGCGTAATCTCACTCCTGACGCTCTGGTGGTGTTTGGTGGAGTCCTACATATTGTAACCCACATGGGCAGGACAATAGGTAGGTAACGTGGGTAGTGCCACATGTACTCATTTTTTTAATTTTATAGGATTGACCAGCGGAGTGTGCTGTAAACTCAGTTGTTTTCCTAACCCTGTGTTTAGATGTCCTACATTTAACACATCTCCCGCAACTGAAAAAACCCACCTGGTCCAAAAAAGTGCTTAGCTTTTTTGGGGGGTCAACAACATTGGGTGCCAGCTTGAGTCATAGTGTAGAAGGCTTGGTGTAAATAAACTGTGGTCTACTGGGTAAAACACTGGCTAAATCGTCATCTTTCAATAGAAGTGCCAATGCTTACGAATAATATGTTCCACTTGTTTATATTGGCGGGTAAAACCTGACATAAAAGCAATACCAAAATCACTTTTCGCAACTTTGTTCTTTTTAAACAAATTGTCCCTATTCATACCCCTTACCAAGGATAGGGTTTTGTTTAACTTGCATGGGGTGTAACCTTTTTCCAAGAACCTCTCATACAGAACTTGCGCTTGTAGGTCAAAATCCTTGATTCTTGCGCAATTGCGTCTGACTTATAGAAATTGGCTTTTAGGAATGGAACTAAGCCAACGAGGGTGATGGAAGCTCCCAAGGGGGGTGTAACCATTTTTGTCCATATCCTTAAAATAGATTTTAGTGGACAGTGTATGGTTATCCTTAAAAATAACTAGATCAAGAAAATTGATGCAATGAATGTCGGAAGTTGCCAAGAATGATATACCTATTTTTACCAATTTTCGACAAAAACTGAGAAAAAGACTCTTTTGATCCTGCCCAAATAATGATGATATCTCCTATTTAGCGCTTGTAAAACTTAAGCTGAAAAATGTTCGCACCAAAAATGGCATCCTTCTCCCAGTAACTCATAAATAAATTTGCCACTGAGGGGGCATTGCCACACCCTTCTTCTGTCTAAAGAATTGGTTATCATGCCAGAAGAAGTTGTGGCTCATGGCTAAATCTAGGGCATGGACAAGAAAATCCTTTTGTTTATTTTTCATTTTGATATTGTTTAAGGCCCAAACCACAGCTTCTACTGCATGCCTTTGCTGGATATTGGTATACAGGCAATTGACATCAATACTAGCTAGTATATGATCATCACCAACTTCTACCTGCTGTAATAATTCCATGAGATTCCTGCTATCCCTGAGATAGGATGGACAACTTTGTGCCAATGGCTGTAGAAAACAATCAATGTAATCACCAATTCTGGAAAACAAAGAGTCCACCACCACTCACTATAGGCCAGCCAGGAGGTTTCGCTGGATTCTTGTGGATTTTAGGTAATTGGTAGATAACTGGCACCCGAGGCGCATCCAGTACCAGATATCTAGCCTCTTTCTTGGTGACAAAACCCTTATCTTAGGCATCTTTAACCAGACGTCTCAGCTTAGCTTTGAATTTGTTGGTAGGGTTACCTCTCAGTTTTTCATATGTTTCAGCATCATAGACAAGTCTGTTAAGTTCAGCTAAATAGTCAGATTTATTAAGAATAACAAGCCCCCCTCCTTTATCCTCACTACGGATGACAATCTGTTTGCTTTCTTCTAGGGATTTTAGGCCCCTTTCAATGTCAAACCTACTAGGTTTGATTGACAATCCTTCTACATCCTGCTGGACCAAGGATTTGAACACCTCTAAAAAATGACTGTTAGAATTTCTAGGAATAAAAACTGAGTTATTCCTCAACTCAGTGTGACTATAATCAGATGGTTCCATTCCTGTTTTGGGTGCTACTTTACTAAAATGTTTCTTAATATTAACTTTTCTCATACATTTCTGAAGATCAATAAAAGTGTCAAACTTATTAAGATCCTTATCTGGGGCAAATTTGAGGCCTAACTCTAAAACTTTTAACTCATCTGGTGTAAAAGTGGCATCACTTAAATTGAAGATGTCCTGCGTTAGGTCTCTCTTTTTTCTTTTACCTCCTCTGCAGCCTCTTCATTTGCTGTACCTGGTTCGACCACATATGGTCTGGGGATTCCCGTGGGGTACCAAGGTTTCCACTCCCCCTGCCATTGTCTTGAGGGTGTAAACCTCTCCCTCTGGAATGCGCAGGTCCCCCCTCCATAGGGGACCACTATACTCCCTCTTGTGAAAATCCCCCCTGAAATTACCACCAGGGTGTCCTCTTTGTGTTCTTGAGAGTTGGCCTCCCCTGGGTTGTGACGAAGCCCAGACCTGAAGGGTCTGGTATGGATTTTGAGGGGTACCCCCACGCCATTTTTTTTTTTGTAAATTTTGGTGTGGGGTTCCCCTTAATATCCATACCAGACCTGAAGGGCCTGGTATGGAATTTGGGGGGACCCACGCATTTTTTTTTTAAATTTTGGTTCGGGGTTCTCCTGTGGGGGAATCCCATGCTGTTTTTATCAATGAACTGTTATGTGTATTGCCGGACCGACAATTCATTATAGCCATGAGTACTTTTAAATTACTTTTTTTCCTTTAGAAATGTCATTTTACTGTCAGACTGTTCTAAACATAGGAAACATGCGCCACTTTACAGGCATACTATAGACACCCCCCAGGTACAAAATTTAAAGGAATATTATACTTTTATTGTTTCACTTTAAGCATTATTAAAATCACTGCTCCCGAAAAAATGGATGTTTTTAAAAATATTTTTTGCATTGATACATGTCCCCTGGGGCAGGACCCAGGTCCCCAAACACTTTTTAAGACAATACCATGCATATAAGCCTTTAAAATTATCACTTTTGATTTTTCATGTTCATGTCCCATACTTTAACAGTATTTGGTGTTCGAACAAATTTTTTGCCTGTTCGCATGTTCTGGTGCAAACCGAACGGGGGAGGGGTGTTCGGCCCATCCCTAGACACAGGTAGGCTGCATTGTTGGGCACAGGTAGGCTGCATTCTTGGGCATGGGTAGGCTGCATTGTTGGGCACAGATAGGCTGCATTGATGGACACAGGTAGGCTGCATTGATGTACACAGGTAGGCTGCATTGTTGGACACAAGTAAGCTGCATTGTTGGGCACAGGTAGGCTGCATTGGTGGACACAGGTAGGCTGCATTGGTGGACACAGGTAGGCTGCATTGTTAGGCACAGGTAGGCTGCATTGTTGGGCGCAGATGAAGCGGCATTGATGGACACAGTTAGGCTGCATTGTTGGGCACAGGTGAGGCTGTGTCAGGGCTGGGTTCAGCCCTTCCTTCTCAAAGCTGGCTGCTCAGCTGTCTAATTGCCAGCTCCTTCCTCTCCACAGTGACTCACCTGTTGATATCCTGCTCCTCAGTCCTGCTGACTTAAGCCGTCCAGCCCAGATGATCTCTGCCTTCGCCTTGGTCACATCTCTAGAGACGCTCTCCTGTGTTACTGTTAAAGACTTGCTTGGCTGACATTCCTTCTGGCTCTAGATCCTGCTTGCTGTTCCACTACGCTCCCTGACGTTTTGGCTTGTCTGACTATCCATTCTGGTTCCTGAAATTGTTTTTACTACATTTACTCTTTTTTATTATTTTTATTAAACAAGTGTGATTTAACTGTACTTCTGTCTCAGTCAGATTCATTGTTTCTGACAGGCTGCATTGATGAGCGCAGGTGAGGCTGCACTGATGGGCACTGATAACATTGTTGTTAATATTTATTTTTGTAACTTAATTCCGCATAAAACATTTATGCCCCGTGGTTGGATTTTCCAACGGAAAATGTGCAATCGGAGCTTGTTGTCGGAAATTCCGACCATGTGTGGGCTCCATCGGACTTTTTCCATCGGAATTGATGACACACAAAGTTTAAGAGCAGGCTATAAAATTTGATCGCGTCAATTCGGACCATGTGTGGACAATTCCGATGCACAAAGTGCCACACATGCTCAGAATAAATTCCGAGATGGAACTGCTCGGTCTGGTAAAATTAGCATTCGGAATGGATATAGCACTTTCGTCACGCTGCAATGTTTTAAATTGTTTAATGCAGTGCACTCTCTTCTTCTTTATAATGCTAGAAGAATAAAGTAGTTTTGCTGCTCATATTCACACAGACTTCTCACAAACTTCTTCATTATTTATCGTGATTTCATCAAAATAATATTTTTATTTGTCACATCTGCCGAAAAAATAATATTTTTGGGATGTTTTTAGTTTTAATTTGTTTGTTATTTTTTAAAATCCTGATCTTGTGTTTTATTCTTATTTTTTTAGTTTTGTTTATTCCAGAATAGTTTTGGGTGTGTTTTGTGCGTCAAGTTACCACAACACCATTATTATCTTGTATTATTTAATCTCAAGGAGGTTGCTTGGTGTTGGTGTCTCTTGTTAATTTCACATTGTATTTTTTGAAATGTACCTGCCTCCTCACAAACAAACTATCCTTTTAGAAGGAAAACACACATAGGTGAGTATAATAAAACAAACCAAAAATTTATTAAGGGCTCATAACCAAAGAAAGAGGGAGGCAACGCTGGAGAAACAGCAGAAATTGGTAAAACCTTTGGCCCCCAGGGCACACATCAATTATTTTCTTGCAAAACTGGTGGCCTGAGGAGTCCATATATAAGGTAGTTCAATCTGGTCCAGAAGACCAAGAGAATCATGAACAGCAGCAGATGACATTTGTGTATCCAGGCTGTGGTCATACAAGAGCCTGCATCTTTTGCCAGACCAGGCTGAACCCAGGCCATCACTCTCTGGTCTTTCTTCCATGCTTCCTTTCACGCTGTGTCTGTGGTGGTGGAGTTGTGGCAGGAGGAGGAGGATGATGCAACTCACTCAGGTGGGTATTGGGTGTGATTTTGCCCCTCAACCCCTTATTTAGGGTTTGATAAATGAGTTCCTCACACATGAGGCATTGGCCCTCCTGCACGTTACTCCCCTTCCTGGGTCTTTTGTTTGGAAGGCGGAGGGGAGGGACCTGAGAATCTGTCAGGCTCCTACTGGGCCCGGCCTTCTCGTGGCTGCTACTTAGCCCTGCCTCCTCCTGGCTGCCACTAACCCCTGCCTCCTCCTGGCTGCCACATTCCACAGCCCCCTCCTGTGTGCCACATTCCACAGCCTCCTCCTGGCTGAGGTCTTCCTGTGTATGAAAAAGGGACATAGTTTTAGTTTTTTCTTCATCAATCACACACAATTTTCAGCTCATGACTGTTGCAAATTGAATGTTAACAAATATAACAGATTATCATTCTGAGCCCAGCATTTTTCATTCTTGTCCCAATTATTTTTGCCCACTATTATCTATTGATATGTCAAAAACTTTATAAAATCAGCAATTAGTGATCAATAATAACATCTAGTGAACATAATTTATTTATTGACCAGAAATCTGTAGAAGAATGCTATACCTGGCTCCAGCTGGACTCCTCCACTTCTTCCTGGCTGTAAGTTAAAGGTTGAACCTCGGAAGCCTCAGCTGGGGTGGAAGATAGGGTGGAAGGAAGAGTGGAAGGAAGGGTTGAGAGGGATTCCCTAACTTCAGTCTGGTATGACAGAAATCGCAGTCTCTCATAGTACCACAGCCTGGGGACATAAATGTCATCTGCTGCAGCTCCGGATCTCTGGGAATCCTGGACCTTCTTGCGCTCCCTAAGATATGTGCTCCTCAGGCTACCAATTTTGGCTTTTAAATAGGGGGTGGTTGCTGTGGGGACCACGGGCTTCACCAACTCCAGCAGTTTCTCCAGGGCTGCCTGCCTCTTTAGTAGGGATGAGCCGAACACCCCCCTGTTCGGTTCGCACCAGAACATGCGAACAGGAAAAAAATTCGTTCTAACACGCGAACGCCGTTAAAGTCTATGGGACACGAACATGAATAATCAAAAGTGCTAATTTTAAAGGCTAATATGCAAGTTATTGTCATAAAAAGTGTTTGGGGACCCGGGTCCTGCCCCAGGGGACATGGATCAATGCAAAAAAAAGTTTTAAAAACGGACGTTTTTTCAGGAGCAGTGATTTTATTAATGCTTAAAGTCAAACAATAAAAGTGTAATATTCCTTTAAATTTCGTACCTGGGGGGTGTCTATAGTATGCCTGTAAAGGGGCGCATGTTTCCCGTGTTTAGAACAGTCTGACAGCAAAATGACATTTGGAAGGAAAAAACTCATTTAAAACTAGCCGCGGCTATTGCATTGCCGACAATACACATAGAAGTTCATTGATAAAAACGGCATGGGAATTCCCCACAGGGGAACCCCGAACCAAAATAAAAAAAAAAAAATGATGTGGGGGTCCCCCTAAATTCCATACAAGGCCCTTCAGGTCTGGTATGGATATTAAGGGGAACCCCAGCCAAAATTGAAAAAAAAAATTGACGTGGGGTTCCCCCTAAATTCCATACCAGACCCTTCAGGTCTGGTATGGATTTTAAGGGGAACCCCGCGCCAAAAAAAAAAAAAAAAAACGGCGTGGGGTCCCCCTAAAAATCCATACCAGACCCTTATCCGAGCACGCAACCTGGCAGGCCGCAGGAAAAGAGGGGGGGACGAGAGTGCGGCCCCCCCCCCCTCCTGAACCGTACCAGGCCACATGCCCTCAACATTGGGAGGGTGCTTTGGGGTAGCCCCCCAAAACACCTTGTCCCCATGTTGATGAGGACAAGGGCCTCATCCTCACAACCCTGGCCGGTGGTTGTGAGGGTCTGCGGGCGGGGGGCTTATCGGAATCTGGAAGCCCCCTTTAACAAGGGGACCCCCAGATCCCGGCCCCCCCCCTGTGTGAAATGGTAAGGGGGTACTTACCCCTACCATTTCACTAAAAAACTGTCAAAAATGTTAAAAATGACAAGAGACAGTTTTTGACAATTCCTTTATTTAAATGCTTCTTCTTTCTTCTTTCTTCCTTCATCTTCTTCTGGTTCTTCTGGCTCTTCTGGTTCTTCCTCCGGCGTTCTCGTCCAGCATCTTCTCCGCGGCGTCTTCTATCTTCTTCTCCTCGGGCCGCTCCGCACCCATGGCATGGGGGGGAGGCTCCCGCTCTTCTCTTCATCTTCTTCTCTTCTTCATCTTCTTCTTCATCTTCTTCTTCTTCTTCCTTCTTCTCTTCTTCTCTTCTTCTCTTCTTCCTGTCTTCTCCGGGCCGCTCCGCAGCCATGCTGGCATGGTGGGAGGCTCCCGCTGTGTGACGGCGTCTCTTCGTCTGACGGTTCTTAAATAACGGGGGGCGGGGCCACCCGGTGGCCCCGCCCCCCTCTGACGCACGGTGACATGACGGGACTTCCCTGTGGCATTCCCCGTGACGTCACAGGGAAGTCCCTCAAGTCACCGTGCGTCAGAGGGGGGCGGGGTCACCGGATGGCCCCGCCCCCCGTTATTTAAGAACCGTCAGACGAAGAGACGCCGTCACACAGCGGGAGCCTCCCACCATGCCAGCATGGCTGCGGAGCGGCCCGCAGAAGACAGGAAGAAGAGAAGAAGAGAAGAAGAGAAGAAGGAAGAAGAAGAAGAAGATGAAGAAGAAGATGAAGAAGAGAAGAAGATGAAGAGAAGAGCGGGAGCCTCCCCCCCATGCCATGGGTGCGGAGCGGCCCGAGGAGAAGAAGATAGAAGACGCCGCGGAGAAGATGCTGGACGAGAACGCCGGAGGAAGAACCAGAAGAGCCAGAAGAACCAGAAGAAGATGAAGGAAGAAAGAAGAAAGAAGAAGCATTTAAATAAAGGAATTGTCAAAAACTGTCTCTTGTCATTTTTAACATTTTTGACAGTTTTTTAGTGAAATGGTAGGGGTAAGTACCCCCTTACCATTTCACACAGGGGGGGGGCCGGGATCTGGGGGTCCCCTTGTTAAAGGGGGCTTCCAGATTCCGATAAGCCCCCCGCCCGCAGACCCTCACAACCACCGGCCAGGGTTGTGAGGATGAGGCCCTTGTCCTCATCAACATGGGGACAAGGTGTTTTGGGGGGCTACCCCAAAGCACCCTCCCAATGTTGAGGGCATGTGGCCTGGTACGGTTCAGGAGGGGGGGGGGGCCGCACTCTCGTCCCCCCCTCTTTTCCTGCGGCCTGCCAGGTTGCGTGCTCGGATAAGGGTCTGGTATGGATTTTTAGGGGGACCCCACGCCGTTTTTTTTTTTTTTTTTTGGCGCGGGGTTCCCCTTAAAATCCATACCAGACCTGAAGGGTCTGGTATGGAATTTAGGGGGAACCCCACGTCAATTTTTTTTTTCAATTTTGGCTGGGGTTCCCCTTAATATCCATACCAGACCTGAAGGGCCTTGTATGGAATTTAGGGGGACCCCCACATCATTTTTTTTTTTTTATTTTGGTTCGGGGTTCCCCTGTGGGGAATTCCCATGCCGTTTTTATCAATGAACTTCTATGTGTATTGTCGGCAATGCAATAGCCGCGGCTAGTTTTAAATGAGTTTTTTCCTTCCAAATGTCATTTTGCTGTCAGACTGTTCTAAACACAGGAAACATGCGCCCCTTTACAGGCATACTATAGACACCCCCCAGGTACGAAATTTAAAGGGATATTACACTTTTATTGTTTGACTTTAAGCATTAATAAAATCACTGCTCCTGAAAAAACGTCCGTTTTTAAAACTTTTTTTTGCATTGATCCATGTCCCCTGGGGCAGGACCCGGGTCCCCAAACACTTTTTATGACAATAACTTGCATATAAGCCTTTAAAATTAGCACTTTTGATTTCTCCCATAGACTTTTAAAGGGTGTTCCGCGGCATTCGAATTTGCCGCGAACACCCCAAATTGTTCGCTGTTCGGCGAACTTGCGAACAGCCAATGTTCGAGTAGAACATGAGTTCGACTCGAACTCGAAGCTCATCCCTACTCTTTAGTTTATAATTATACTGCGGGTGTTTGATCTGCCACAGATGGGGCAGATCCCTGTATTTGTCTATGAACAGGGGGAGGAAATTGTGGTCATTAAAGCCATCCGTTTTATCTGCAATACACAAGACAAACCCTAGTGTCAGGCTAAAGTCTCCTAATCATGTCCCAATATAGGACTCAATCTAGAAGCAGTATAGGGCCAAGTTTAAATGTTACCTTTGTTATCACGATCGGCGCCTCCGATACTCCTTCCTGCGCTCACAGATCGTACGTACTATGCACGCGTGTTACGCTTTATATACACTGCGCATGCGTGAAACTCTGCCGGCCCCTAAAGTTCTTTCTAGTCTATTCCCCACCCCTTCTCGTTCGGCGCAGTAGGGGAAGAGCACATGGCGGAGACAGAGCAGGTGTGTGCTAATTACAACAACGTGGAGGAGGAGGAAGAAGGCCCGGAGCCAGAAACGTCACAATCCCAGAGGAGACGATTTAAGGCCTCAAATATGTCCTATGTGGAGATGGTGGAGATGGTCGACATAATGAAGAGGGCCGACTATGACGGGAAGTATGGACCTTACCCCAACCCCAATGTCAGAAAGGCAAAGATCATAGCGAAAGTTATGAAGAGTCTGCACCGAAATTTTGGAGTACAGCGATCCAAGGATCAACTAAGGAAGTGGTGGTCAGACCTCAAATTAAGGGAGCACGATCAGTATAGAAGGATCAGGAGAGTGCTGCAAAAAAGTAAGTAGTTGTCCTGTGTTTCTATTTGTTATTTTTATAACGTTTGCGCTGCTCCATGTGCTTTTCTTTACTGTTGTACAGTTTAAAATGACAACTTTCATGTTCATGGGCACATTATTCGTTCGTAGGAAACATTGTTCGTTCGGCCAATAAAACACCATGTTTTGGCCAGATGTATTTCAATACATTTTTTCTGGCCTACTTCTCTTAAAATAATTTTGTTGTCTAGATGGGTTTGTAACTAGAATGAAATGCAAACTAGATTCTGTGTAAGGAGAGGGCACTCAGCAGCTGTTTACACATCTGGATGCTGGAGCACTAGTGTGGGACACAAGAACACCCTTTTTATTAGGGGGCCCCACACAGGTGCTCCAGTGTATACTATAGGGGTGATTCCATCTGTGAAGCTTGTACAAAACAGGTAAGGATTCAAGCTTGACAAAGGAAAACAATATTTCTTCATCTTGCAACTCTGCCAAAAGAGACAATTGTACCCCACTTCCAAGCAATGTTTCATATTCCTATTTCTGCCATCAAATATCTGTGTGCTAAGTATACCTATTTTTTTTAATATAGGAGAGAAAAGACTCAGATGACACCACTCATCAGAGGAGACAACAGACCCCCCACCTCATGAAGAAGTGGAAATCCCCCAAAGCCAACAGGAGGAGGAGTGAGACGTTGTGGAAATTGTCACCACAACAAGTGAGTGTCTGCGACCACAGGCTCAGGTAAGAGATGGATGCAGGCACATTTCTAATACATTGTGTTTTTTTGTTTATATATTTTTAGGTGATCGTGATGTTGTGGATGAAGGTCATTTCACCAGTGAAAGTGCCCAGATCCTGATTGGGGAGATCATGGGGTATAATAGGGACTTGGAAAACATCAAGCAAAACATCAATGATGTTCAAAACAAAATGAAGAACATCATTGATGTTTTAGGGAGAGTTTAAAAGGCCTCCAAATCCCTGACTTTTTGGTGGTATTTATAATGGAAGAATTTGTTACATTTTTTGACATTTTATAGAAAAGCCAAATTTTGAAGATGCACACAGTGTGTCAACATGTGCTCTCTGCCATCACGGGAGATCAATGTATGCGTTTTGGGGGTGCAACCCCTTCCTCAATAATAAAGTAGCTGAGAGGAAGGGGTTGCACCCACAAAAACACGTCCATTGATCCCCCATGATGGCAGCTAGCACATGTTGACATTTGGCAATTTGTGTGCATCTTCAAAATTTGGCTTTTCTAGGGGTGACTTCACCCCATCTGCTGAACACAATATCAAACACAGTTTATAAATACTCATGTCTGATATTGCCTTCACTTTCTACAAAAGTTGAACTTTGTAAGTTCCAGATTTGTGTATTTCTTGTTGGTTTGAAACATGCCAGTTTTACCTTAAAAGGACATTTCTACTTTTATTAATGTGACCAAAAAATGTGTTATACAACAAACGTTGGTTTGTTTTAAAAACCTTTTATAAATGCACATGTGATTGTGCTAAATTAAAAAGATTGATAATCAAAAATATGTGGCTTCTTCTTTCAATGCTCATAAACTTTTTTTGTGGTAAAATTGGTGTTTTCAGTGACAATGGGGGTTATTTCCTAAGGGCAAATCCACTTTGCACTACAAGTGCAGTTTCAGTGCAGTCTCAAGTGCACTTGTAGTGCAAAGTGTCTTTGCCTTTAGTAAATAATACCCAACAATGCTTTTTAATTTTACACAATCACGCCATTTTCAGGACTCCCCAAATTTCTGTCATTGTCAGCTAAAAGAAAGACAAGCAGTAAATGTAAGCAAATATTTGTTCAGTTTAAAAAATGTTTTTATTTAAAAAATGTCTCAGACATTGTCCGGCATATCGATGGCCCCCCTACCCGCAAAGTATTCCATGTATCTTATACGGACCTCGCGGGCACTCAGGGGGGGCAAGCCAGGACGGCCAGCTTCAAACGCCATCAGGGTTGGTTCATTGAGATTAATTCCAGCTTCAGGCCCAACTGAGCCAGCATAGTTCACAGAATTTCTCCTTAAAAAGTTGTGGAGAACACAGCAAGCCAAGATGATGTGATTGAGTTTATACTCCGCCATTTGTATCGGTGTAAGAAATAGGCAGAACCAGCTGGCCATTATTCCAAACGTGTTCTCCACCACTCTTCTGGCTCTGGCCAGCCGGTAATTAAAAACCCTCTGGTCTGCGGTTAGGGTCCTCATAGGGAATAAGATGGTCCCCCAGCGCAAACGCTTCATCCGCAACGAAGATGAATGGGAGTCCTTCCGCATTGTCTTCTGGAGGTGGCAAGCCCAAGCTGCCATTCTGAAGACACCTGTAGAACTCCGTGTGGGCAATGACTCCACCATCTGACATCCGGCCATTCTTCCCTACGGCCACATACAGGAACATAGTAAGTAGCCGACACCACCGCCAACATCACAATACTATTGAACCCCTTGTAGTTGTAATAGTATGACCGAGTTGGGTGGTGGGACGATGTGGACATGTTTCCCATCAATTGCCCCTCCGCAGTTAGGAATGTCCCACCGCAGGGCAAAGTGGGAGGCCACAGTCTGCCATTCCTGTGGGTTGGAAGGAAACGGTGGAGTCAAACATGAAAAAAATAATAATTTTGCACATAAACATGGAAAGCAGATTAGACACACACATTCTTGGCCAACATCAGTATAACTTTTTTTTAGGGATTATTTAAAGACAAAGGTATAAGGTCCTATCAGTTTCCCCCCCCCCTCATGGGCCATTTAAAAAAAAATATAGGGGGGGTTATGTTTGGGACAGGTAACTCTCTCCACTTCATTGAGAGCTGAATGCCTAAATAATGTGTATTACTTTGGCCAGCCCCTCCTTACTTTAAACTATTAGCAGCCCACTGGACAGGTAAGAAGTGTCATAATACAAAAAGATAAATACACACTGTACACATTTTAGCATATTTTTACATTCTTCTATTACCTATCAAGATAAGAATAGGATCCAAAAACTTTTAACAGTACCATTTGAAAGTATTCAGGCAGGCCCTTGCACTACATGCTTTGGGGAATTCATCCATAAATCTGACCACAAAAGAGGTAGGTACAGTGTGTATGGGTTTGGCAAAGTCAGCAGATAGAGGATTGGTATCAGCTGAGTTAGCAGTTGGGGGGAGGGAGGGTTCCAAATGATTTTGGGACCCCAAAAAAAGCCTCTGGCACTCTGCCAGAATTAAACACAATTTTCAACATTTTAGGGGGGTGTTTGGGGTAAATCACTACTATGGAGCTGACGAAATACATTGCTAAGTGACTACATGAGGTGAATATAGGCCCAGGGGAGCATGCTGGGGAGGTAAGTAAAGGCAAATATGTATGAAGGACAAAAAAATACATAAAAATCCAGCATGCATGAGGACAAAGGGGACATTCGCAGCATATTACAATCATGGTAGTTAGGGAACGAGGAAAGAAATACATTACATTATCAAACATTCTATACATTAAATGTTAAAGGATAAAAATCTTACCTTATTATAGTCCTTCTGCAGGACCTGGATGATGCCAGAACAGGTCTCCGGGATAATGATCCCCAGAGCCTGGGGGGAGATGCCTGTCGAGAACTTGAGGTCCTGCAGGCTTCTCCCCTTCGCTAAGTACCTCAGGATGGCGACTAGCCTCTGCTCCAGAGTGATAGCTTGCCTCATGCAGGTATCCTGCCTGCTGATATAGGGGGTCAGCAAAGCCAACAAATGGTGAAATATGGGGTCCGTCATCCTGAGAAAGTTCCTGAAATCATCAGAATTATTCTCACGGATCTCACGGAGCAAATTCATGTGACAGAACTGGTCACGCTGGAGCAACCAATTCTTCGTCCATGAACTCCTCCCCACCCTGTTCATGGACTGGGCTTGTGTCAAAGTAAGAACCCCAACACCAAGCCCTCGCACAGCACAAACTCTACGATGAGTACGTATACGCAACATGGCTAGAAAGCGGTAGGCTGCTCAGAACGAAGTAACAGAACGCACTGCAGAACAGCAAGGCCTGTGAAGAGCGACCTGAAAATCAGTAACGAATGAACAAGAACACAATGACAAGTCAATGGGAACTCGCTGCATGCACTGAAGACCAGAGACAAACCCACAAGCACAAACTGAACAGCAGAAATACGATCGGAAAACCACAAGTCTGAAAAAGCACGAATCGTCTCTCACCAAACTTTTACTAACACAAGATTAGCAAAAGGAGCCCAAAGGGTGCCGCGCTTGGTACTGAACTGCCCTTTTATAGTCTCGTTGTACGTGGTAGATGTCACCGCTTTCTTGGCGTTCGGAAATTCCGACAACTTTGTGCGACCGTGTGTATGCAAAACAAGTTTGAGCCAACATCCGTCGGAAAAAATCCATGGATTTTGTTGTCGGAATGTCCGATCAATGTCCGACCATGTGTATGGGGCATTAGAGTGTGTTTAGGGGTGAAATTAGGGGCGGGGCAGGGTAGGGGTTGGGTGGGGCAACTAGTGGCATGTAACCCTTAAGGCCTGGCTATCAGGATTTGAAATTTTGAGCCCTGACCTAGAAGATACGTAAGCTATATGGAATGCCTTAATGATCTCAGACATACTGTATATCTTCTGTATATCTTCTAGATGCAACATTATTATGTTACAACATTGGGGTTAGACGTTAACAGTCCACCCCTTTTTAAATTGCGGCTTTATGGTTTGTTGTTTATTTGAGTGCCCTCCATTAGTAGAAATAGAATCTGTTACTTTCAAGTACCATCAAAGAAAAGCTAGGTAAGTATAAGGACCCTTATGAGTATTTGAAATCAATTTTATTTAACCACATTACACAATTTATTCCTTTTGGCAACAAGTATAACTGAATAAAAGCAATCATTGTACTTGTCGTGTTACAAAAGCTACTAAGAAAAAAGCATTTAAAAATATAAATCTGAAAAAGCTCATTAGTTTGAACACCACATTCAAATAGTAATCAATACCTTAAGATATATTCTAGGGTTACAAGTGATGTATCCTAATGCCGCGTACACAAGACCGGACTTTCCGGCAGAAAAGGTCAGACGGAATCATTTCATCTGATATTCCGATCGTGTGTGGACTTCAGACTTTTGTTTTCAAAAATTCTGATGGACCTAGAAATAGAACGTGTTTTAAATCTCTCCGACGAAATCAATTCCTATCGGGAAAACTGTTTGTCTTTATGCTATTCCGACGGACCAAAAATGACGCAAGGGCAGCTATTGGCTACTGGCTATTGAACTTCTTTTTTATAGTCCCGTCATACGTCATTGCGTTCTAAACAAACGGACTTTGTTGTGATCGTGTGTAGGCAAGTCCGTTCCAGCGGAACACCATCTGAACTCCGTTAGAAAAACCGTCAGAGTTTATTCTGAGGGAAAAAATGGTCATGTGTATGCCGCATTAGGCTCAGGTTTGCAACTATTACTCTTTAACTGTTAAATACATTATATAGAGTTTGGTGATTTTGTGATAGAGGGGGACCTGGCATGACAACAGACAGGGATATGAATATGATAGGGTTAACAGACCTGTCATCTTTTTGAAAAATTAACAACAAGGAGCACTGGATAAGGGTCTGGATAAGGGTATGGATTTTTAGGGGGACCTTGCAACTTTTTTTGCTTTTTGGAATGAGGAACCTCAAAATTCAGGGTTGAGGGTTTGGTATCAAGGGTGTGTTATCTGGCCAGGAAAGGGGGGATAGTAAGCGTGCACTCCTTTGACCTTACTAGGCCATATACCCTCAACATTGGAAGGGTACCTTTTCAGGGGGGGCATTGGCTTCATCTCCATGTCACTGGCCTGATGGATGTGGGAGTGTGTGGGGGGGATTCTTATTGGAATCTGGAAACTCCCTTTCAGAATTAAGGGACCCCAAGATATCTTCCCTCCTCTACATACAAAATTAAAGGGTACAATTTACCTTATTTTTCTTACTCACAAAAAATAAGCAGTAAATAAAGACACAAAAGCCATAGAAAAAGACTTTAAAAAAAAATGTCCCATGTTGTAAATCCAACCTCTATAACATCGTCCAGCTAGGTAACATCTTTGGCCAATGTTGTCACCTGGGATCTCCAGTTTTCTGACATTCAGCTGTCTGAACTGTAAGCTGTCTGGAAACTGTAATTTTTGACAGGGGAAGCGATGTTAGAAGATCATCGGACACGGGTCATTGTTCATCCTAATTGAGTCGCTGCATGTCATGGTTAAAGGCTAATTTCACCTTTCTGAACATGTTACTAAAATCCCATGTTTAGGGTTTAACATTAAACACATTCAGCATCCTCCCCCTCACCCCCCAATCTCCCCTCCCTGTTTAAGTGGACAGGGGATCTTCTCCCAGCACCCGCTGTCACTGTTTGAAAACAGCATGGCCATGTGGGGTTCTTCCCACATGGCCAAGTCAGACATTCGCAGAGTTCTGTGCATGCCTGGATAAAGGTATGATATGGATCCTTAGGGGGACCCCCACATTGTTTTTTGTTTTTGTTTTTTGCTTTTTTTGCACTGGGTCCTTCTCAAAAGCCATACCATGGATAAGGAACAATGCAGTATAGCTGGAGATCAGGTGAGTATAGCAACCAGAGATGTTTTTTATTTTAGTTCAATTATTTTCAAATGCCCCAATCTGTCAGTTAAAGAAGGATAGAGCATTATATTTTAAAATGATTTAAGACAGCCTAAAGCCTAGTGCCAGTTTTGGCATTTAATTAAAAAGTGACTAAAAACTTGCTAAATGCACCTAATATACAATGCTGTCCCCTATCACTAATCCAGCTTTGCTGCACCCCTCCTCCTCTGGGTTGAATGATGCCTAGTGTCATCCAACCTATATCCTGTAAACCCAGAGTGTAAAGTCTCCCCCACTGCCTTGGGTTTACAGGGGAATGCTGCAGCAAGTTGTAGCAAGGAGATAAACCCAATCCAGAAATTGGAATTTAAGAGGCTTCACTCATTAAAGTGTTACTAAACCCAGGACCACTATATCTTGTCTCCCACAGTACCCACATGGAAATGCAATTATTTTTATTAAACATAAACTGCTAAATGCCTTTTCTCATCAGCAGTTAGAGCAGTCTTGTGACTTCTAGCAGTGTCCAGCCAAGCACTGGTTAAAGCTTGTAGGAAGAGTTTTCATACTGCACTGAGCTGTCCTATCAGGATTCCTGACCCTCTGTCTGGGCAGGGATGTTTGGCCCTGTGCTGATCACATGCATCCTCTCAAGAAAAAAAACTCTCTAGCAATACACACCAAACTCAGCATGTGCAACCTGACTCTATAGGCTCTGTGTTATCAGGAAATTATCAGGGGACAGTGGAAGGAGGGAAGGATCTGTGCATACAAGATCAAACAGGCTTTTTACACAATGCGGAGAATTAACTCCTTAGGTTCTACAGTGAGTATAACAAGCATGCTTTACTGCATATACAGACTGATTTTACTGTCGTGGGTTCAGTAACTGTAACGACACCCCGAGTATGAAAGGGGTTAAAGTCGTTTAGGACATTCCATTTCCGAACACAAAGGCAGCTACCGAACACTCCAACCACCTGAACAAGAAACCCATATGAATAATTCTCCCCGCAAGTACGAGACGAGGCTCTGCGTTGAGGGTCAAACAGGAATGAATCTTTATTTTGAGATCTCACACAAATATATACAGCAGGATGAAAATACAACCTCTCACCAGAAACCTAATTAACATGAGCTAATTATCTAAACCTTTAGACAGCCTAGGTGACTCAGAGACATGACCTTTAGAACAGACTTCACGTCTCCTAGGTTAATTAGCCCAGACAACAATGGCTGAAAGAGAAGACACACTAGACTAATTTACATTATAGAAGACAACAGACAGGTGGCTGGAGTTGATAACATTAGCATCTAACAGTATGTGTCCCAACAGTATGAATTGGTCACTATTTGTAATATGGCATATCCAGGGTCCCCAGAGTCTGTGTGTCTTGGGGGACATAGACCTGAATCTAAAGTAACGCCACCTCAAGGGTCCCCAGTCATATAGCTCACAAAAAGCACCCTTCCCCCAAATGCCAGGGCCCATAATCAGTAGGCAAGAGGCTAGCATTCAGTCCCCTCCAAAAGACTCTGTCCCGGCTAGTTCTGTCACATTTCTCCCCTTTCGGCAGGAGACTAACACAGGAGGAGACCCCAGACGGGTTGACTCCGAAGTTAGTCAGTAGTTCCAGTCCTCTAATGCTGGTATCCATACAGTACCCCAAACAAATTGTTCAAAACAGAGTATTATTCACCCAGCCACACCTCTGCCTCTCTCAGAGAACATATGCGCCGCTGGGGAGAGGCCTGGACTGGCCCTTCTTCCTGGAGTCCTTTCAGCCACTGGAGAGAAGACAGGGTGACTGGACTCACTATTTCATGCTGTTGGGGATCTGGGCTGACTGCCCAGCATCCCTGGGGTATACAGGTGGGGACTGAAGCCCCATCCACCTTTACAGGAAATTCATCCTCTGTTAGTTAAGGGCAGAGGCCTGCAGCACTCTGGCCTGTTGCCAGCCCTTCTGCTGGAAACCCCGCACCATCTGCTCCGGCTAACTGTTGGGGAGGGAGGCTGACTGCCCCAGCTCCCTGGAACTCTGTAATTGTTGCCGGTTCTGGGCAGAGGTTGGTAGCACTCTGCCCGGTTGCCAACGCTTCAGCTGGTTTGGTGTCATCATTCTGGGGCACCGTCTGCTGTTGGAACTCCCTTTCACTAGTATTGTCTCCCAGGTGCACAAACCCTTGTTGGGGAGGGAAAATGGCTGCTTCTCCTCCCTGCATATCTGAAATCCACTGGGAGAGAGGAACCATCACCTTCTCACCTTGGGCCTCCAAAACTGCCACGGGTGTAGAGCAGGGATCTGCAGTACTCTGTCCTGCTGCCAGTACTTGAGCAGGTGATCCATAATCTATAACATCCTCTGAACAGTCCATTAAGTCCATACATTCTGTAATCTGTGGCTGGAGAGATGAGCTGACTGCCCCAGTTCCCTGGCCTCCACAGTTGTTGCCATTGCTGGGCAGAGTTTGGTAGCACTTTTCCCTGTTGCCAGCACTTCAGCTGGGGACTCCACATCATCCGCTTTGGCTAACCATTGGGGCAGGACGCTGATTTCCTCCCCTCCCAAACTGTGCAGCTGCCATTGGGGAGGTGAGCTGGCTGCTTCCTTTTCCATTCCCTCATCTGGCTGCTGGGAAGTGATTGCCACCTTCTCACCATGAGCCTCCGGAACTGCCACAGGTGTGGGGCAGAGGTCTTAGACCCTCTGTCCGTTGACCAGCGCCTCAGCTGGGGACGTTCCATGCAACTCCACAGATACTGCTGTTGGTGCTGGGCAGAGCACATTGAAGTTTGGCCCTAATACCAGCTCTTCTGCTGGAAGCTCATCAGGTTGTTCTTCCTCAGCAGTAAAGTCTATCAAATCCCCTGTCTCTGCAACTGGTGTTTGGGGATAGAAGTTCACAATCTCATGTCCGTGAAACCCAGAAGATGCTATCAGTGCTGGGCAGAGGTTAGCAGAACTCTGTCCTGTTGTCAGCACTTCAGCTTTGGGGATGGCAATCTCCAGATTTTCCACTGCCAATTCTTCAGCCAGGATTTTGATGTTGCCAACTGGTATTTCCTTATAGTCCCAGGCAAAGGGAGCCCCACCCTGCTGCTGAGCAGAGTCCAGCAGCTGTCTTTAGGCGATCTCCAGCTCCCATTCCTGAACGGCCAGAAACTCCAAATCTTCCCGTGCCCAGTGCCCTTCCGAGACATTCAGTCTTCGCTCTCTGTGCTCCATTATTTCCTCCGAACGCCACTCCTGGTCACTCCCAAAGTCAGGGTCCCTGGACGGCCTCCAATACAACAATCCCAGGCCATCATAGTCAAAGCCTTCCGTGCGGCTGTCATCCGCTGACCATGGGCACTCTTGGGCTACATACCACCGGAGGGCTCTGTAGCTCTCGTCCAACCGCATCTCTGCCTGGATCAGCCTGCTTAACTCAGCTGTCCACTGCTGCTTCGGTTGTTCCCCCAATAACAGCATTTGTACTTCATACTGCGACCAGTACCTTACATGAATGGAGGGGAGAACTTATGCCTGGTGTTGCTGCTTGAGAGCTAGCGCTTTCTTCCAGAGTTCGCAGCGGATAGAATCAGACCATCCCAGCAGGACCTGCTTTGATAGTGGTCCTCTATGCTGTATCTGCATCTCTCGCAACCTCCTTCTGAATTCCTCTTCCATGGTGGCAAGTATCTGTACATCTCCTCTTCTTTCAGTTGGTGCTGCTGTGACTTCTGCTGCTGCCTCTTTGCTGTAGCCAATTTGCCACCACAGCCGCTATAACTAGGTCTATGATCTCTGCTGTAGGGTTAGGACCATAATGTTCCAGTCTTATGTCAACAGCCCGATCAAAACTTGCCTCTTCAGGTGTCCTGTCTGTTACACTGGGCCTTTCGGTTATGTTGGGTCTTTCGGCTCTATCCATTTCGACTAGTTTTGTGATAATGTTCCTCTTCTTACGGTTGTTGGCCAGTCGGCCCTGGTTCTCCAGTAAGTCCTTGAGGGTAGAGCGCTTTAGCCGTTCATACTGTGCTTCCATTGGCCTGTGTCTTCTTGTAGCTGTCCTTCTGGGCTGTGTGAATGGTCCCGCTGCTTGCCACCAGTTGCAACGACACCCCCAGTATGAAAGGGGTTAAAGTTGTTTAGGACATTCCATTCCCGAACACAAAGGCAGCTCCTGAACACTCCAACCAGCCAAACAAGAAACCCATACTAATAATTCTCCCCCCAAGTACGAGACAAGGCTCTGTGTTGAGGGTCAAACAGGAATGAATCTTTATTTTGAGATCTCACATAAATATATACAGCAGGATGAAAATACAACCTCTCACCAGAAACCTAATTAACATGAGCTAATTATCTAATCCTTTAGACAGCCTAGGTGACTCAGAAACATGACCTTTAGGACAGACTTCACGTCTCCTAGCTCACCGACTATACAATACACTTTATCATACATCTCAACACAGAACTCCTTAATACAATGGCAGGGTTAATTAGCCCAGACAACAATGGCTGAAAGAGAAGACACACTAGACTAATTTACATTATAGAAGACAACAGACAGGTGGCTGGAGTTGATGACATTAGCATCTAACAGTATGTGTCCCAACAGTATAAATCAGTCACTATTTGTAATATGGCATATCCAGGGTCCCCAGAGTCTGTGTTTCTTGGGGGACATAGACCTGAATCTAAAGTAACGCAAACTCAAGGGTCCCCAGGCATACAGCTCACAAAGAGCACCGTTCCCCCAAATGCCAGGGCCCATAATTGGTAGGCAAGAGGCTAGCATTCAGTCCCCTCCAAAAGCCTCTGTCCTGGCTAGGTCTGTCACAGTAACAATTTAACTCTCAAAGGTAAATGAGTGCTATCTAACTTGAAGTAAAGTGTATAGAACATCATATGGAAAAATAGTTTTGCACAACTTCTTTTGTATATATCTCTTTTATGACAGCTTTATGTTGATACAGTTGCTGCAAAATACTACTTTGTGACAGAAAAAAAGATTTTGTATCTCCTGCAAGCAGTCACTGGGGAAGACTTATCAGACTTGATGGTCAGCAAGGTAACACTAAACAGGAGCAGAGAGAAAGATTGTAAAACAGATTTATGATAAGATCACAGCCTGGTTCATAAATCTCCCTCTCTTCCAATGCTAAGAAGTAGCACTGCTCCAATATAACATACACCCCTGACCCGGCTTCCTGTGCAGGTGCTTTGAGTGAAAATCTGTCACAGATATTTTCATAACTGTCACAGTTGTCTTACCAAGATTACAAGAGCAGGGGGTTACAAATGACATATGCACAAAACTGTCCATGTCAAATGTTTACTGTTGCCCATTTTCACACTGATAGTGAAAAAATATCAACATTGTGCAAAACATTTGTTGAGTTAAGCTCTATAATGAACATTAAAATGGAACTTTAGTCAGAAAATTAAGTGTTGCTACATCACTTCAGGCTGCTCTGTTTGCAATTATAGCTAGGTAAAACATTAAAAATATATGCTTATACTGTTAAAAAAATTCCATAATACACTGCCTCACCCTGCTCTGCACATGCTCAGTTGCCAATCTGCTGACAGCCTAAAGATTTACTGCTGTTCAGGGCTCTGGGCTTCAGTGGCAGCCTCCAGCAAGAAGAAACAGAAGCAATGCTGGAGGCAATTTACGGCACACACTAATTTTGGTAGCATAGTTATTAATGTGGAATGTATGTTCCTTTCTAAAGAACATTATTTTTATCAAGTTGTTATGGGTAAAGTTCCCCTTTAAGGGGTTTATTTACTAAAACTGGAGAGTGCAAAATCTGGTGCAGCTGTGCATGGTAGTCAATCAGCTTTTAACTTCAGCTTGCGCAATTAAACGTTGACAAAAAAAATTAAAGCTGATTGGTTTCTATGCAGAGTTGCACCAGTTTTGCACCAGTCTTAGTAAATCGACCCCCATGTAACTCAAGTGCTGTGCTATTCCTTAACTCAAAATGATGTCAATATCCCTTTAAATGCGTATACACTTCATTCATATGCAAAATAATAATACAAACAGCGCATACAAAAATACAAATAAATACATAATACATGCGGTACATCTAACACAAAACGAAAATCCAGTTCAAGAAGTAAACAATCCTGTGAACAGTAGCTGAAAAATATGAATGTCCTTGTCCATAAAATCCCAACTCATGCAAGTGCACAACTGGTGTAAATGTAATCTAAAAAGTCTTCATGCATGAGTGGTCATAAAAAGCTCAAAGAGTATACAAGCCCACAGGTATCGTGTGTTTTCTTCCAGCTTTACATATTATCATCAACTTGTATTCTATGTAAGAAATAAAAAAGAAAAGGGAAATGCTGCCAGCAGTGTAGATCCGAAAGTCAGCATTTATTGTAAAATAGATAAAAAAACTCACCTGTGTAGTAAAAACGGCAATGCTTTTCTCAAACAAACTTTATATCTGTATCCTGGTCTCCAGACAGTGTGTGGTAAAGTCAGCACATCTAGCTCCACCCTATAAATTTCATCATATTTAATGTTGTCAGGGGCGTACCTTCTGGTAAGAGTTTTTATAAAACACATTGGTGATGTGGATTTTACTAAGGAGGTTTCATGGGTGATGAACGGGTATCTTTAAAGCTGAACTACAGAGGACGTTACCAAGTGCATGTAGAAGTGAGACATGTTTCCCAGTCTCTTCCGCTCTGTACCCTTATGCCGTGTACACACGAGAGTATTTCTTGTTGGAAAAAGATATGACGGCTTTTCTGACGGGATTCCGCTCAAGTTTGCCTTGTATACACGCGGTCATGCAAAAGTTTGCTGAACTTACGACCGTCAAGTACGCGGTGACGTACAACACTACGACGAGCCAAGAAAATTAAGTTCAATGCTTCTGAGCATGCGTCAAATTGTTTCGGAGCATGCGTAGGAATTTTGCATGTCGGAATTGCCACAGACGATCACATTTTCGGATAGGAACTTTTCCCGACCGAAAAATTGAGATCATGCTCTCAATCTTCAAATCTCAAGTCCGATGGAGCATAGACACGTCACATTTTCCGACGAAAAACTCTCATCGTTCTTTTGTGGGCTGAAATTCCGATTGTGTGTACGAGGCATTAGTCGCTACCCTAGACACTTTGATTGGTGAGTCATCATTATTCTCTGGTCTTTTGACAAAAATTATACACACCTTCCTTAAATTACAGTTGTATATGTGTAGTGAATCATGCACCCCTCCGGGAGGGATTCTGGCTTCTACTGTTTTAATCAATTTTATAGTAGGATAGACTACTTTTCAATCTCTCAAAATCTTCTGGCCTCAAATCCAATTGCTTCCTTAGGCTTTAAACTTTGGTCAGCCCATTCTCTCATATATACAGTATACTGTATATCTATCAGCAGGCCATCTATATTTAAAAGATATGGTACTTGCCGTCTAAATGATAATCTGTTAATAGACTCTCCATAAGCTAACACTATCTCTTATGCCACGTACACATGAGCGGACTTTACGGCAGACTTTGCCCGGCGGACTGGATTTCATCAGACAATTCAATCGTGTGTGGGCTCCAGCGGACTTTGTTTTCTCAAAAGTTGGACGGACTTAGATTTGAAACATGTTTTAAATTAATCCATCGAAATCGAGTCTGGTCGAAAAGTCAGCTCATCTGTATGCTAGTTCGACGGACAAAAAGCCACGCTAGGGCAGCTATTGGCTACTGGCTATAAACTTCCTTGTTTTAGTCCGGTCGTACGTCATCATGTACGAATTCGACAGACTTTGGTGGATTGTGTGTAGGCAAGTCCATTCATTCAGAAAGTCCATCGTAAAGTACGTTGAAAAGTCCGCCAGGCAAAGTCTGCCGTAAAGTCCAACCGTGTGTACGCGGCATTAGGCTATCAAAGATTTTTCTGTCCATCATGCGCACCCTCTGACCAAATTAAGAGCTTTGAAATGCATATTCAGGGGGGTTTTATCTAGCATGGTTGTAGGCTCAAAATAGAATGTACCTCTAAAATACATAGATCGCTGCTTTTCCCCTACTAGGGGATTAGAAACAAAAAGGTAGATGAAAGATTTTAAGATGTAATTAAAAGTTGTGTATTTTGTATGGAAAAAAAAATTTACTAATAAAAATTAAATTAAAAAAAAAAAAAGATTGCTGCTTTTTTAAATCCTAGCGTGTTCTAACAAACAAACTGTTCACTCTGACACGCTTCTAGTATTGCTATTGCCAGACGGGCTCTCCTGCCTTTGTTTGAGACTCTGGCTAAAAACTGAAGATGAAATTTCCTGTAAGCAATATTAATATTGTAACAAGTGCTAACTTGTAGCTTGGATAACAAGTGCTAGGTTGAAGGTTTTGTGCAGTGTACAGTGTGCCGCATGTAATGGAGCAATAGTCCCAGGATGAATACCTCTGCAACAGATGTGAGCAGGTTGCCTTTCAGGACACTTACATTAGAAATGTGGAGAAGTAAATTTCAACACTAGTCAGAACTGACAAATTTGAAAGGAGCCTTCTGCTAAACGGTTAAAGAGGTTAATGTGGAGAGAGTAGGGGTAAGTCAGGATTATCAGGTAAGAAGATAGGTTACTGTGGTTAGAGGGGATATTAAGGGCTCACAGAAAAGGAATGCCAGCCCTGGGTTGGAGCACCCAAACAAATTTGCCAAGTTGGGTGAAGATGTGGGGTGGCAAACTCAGAAGTAGCAGCCCTAGACGTCACTGCTCTCCTTAACCACTGGGAGAACAGCCTCTCTAGGAGGGGTGGTGAGGGTAGTGCAGGAAGGCACTACCCTCACTACTAGACAGTTAGTGGTAATAGGGAATTCTAAAATCAAAAGGACTGATAGATTCATTTGTCACCAGGATCACCTCAAATTAATAATTTGCTGTCTCCCTGGTGCCAGGTTTTGGCACGTGGTTGACCAGGCTGATAAAATA
This sequence comes from Lithobates clamitans, assembly GCA_037952925.1. Classification (NCBI taxonomy): domain Eukaryota; kingdom Metazoa; phylum Chordata; class Amphibia; order Anura; family Ranidae; genus Lithobates; species Lithobates clamitans. The sequence continues at coordinate 1,915,818 of JBBGZY010000929.1, forward strand.
GTGGGAGAGGCTGGGCATGATCCATTCATCTTGTCTTGGTTCATGTTGGGACCAACAACAGAATATATGAAAGGTTTAGGTTCCTTAAAAATCAATTTAAAGAACTAGTCTGCCAGTTAAATAGAAGGACCTCCAAGGTGATATTCTCTGGAATATTGCCTGTGCCATGCTCAACACAGGAAAGACAGGAAGGAGCTTAGAGAACTGAATGTTTGACTCAAGACCCGATGTAAGAGGGAAGGATTTGGGTTTCTAGAGCATGGGGTTGACTTTTCATTGGGTTAAAACCCAATGAAATCTGCTAAAGATGGTTTGAACATAAAAGGAATGGGGTCTGCTGTGCTGGGGAGAGGTTTATGGGAAGGCTGAAAGAGTATATAAATCAGGATTGAGGGAGAGGGTGAATTAGAATAAAATGGGACAGACAGGTAAGACAGGGGTAAGTCTCTAATGATGGGTGGAATAGGGAAGATGGGGAGAGGGCTATGGCTGGGAAGCTGTCAATGGGCTTCCCCGCTGACAGCTGAATAAAGAAAAAAAAAATTGGCCGTTAAAAATAGTAAAAAAAGAAATTACATGGGGCCCCCCTCCAAAGGGGTTTGGTATGGATTTTAAGGGAAACCCCACGTCAAAATAAAAATAAAAAGTAAAAATAAAAATGTGTGTACCCCCTCAAAATCCATACTAGACCCTTATCCGAGCATGCAGCCTGGCAGGTCAGGAAAGGGGGGATGAGGGAGCACCCCCCCTCCTGAACCATACCAATGCCACATGCCCTTAACAGAGAGGGGTGCTTTGGGGCAGGAGGGCTCTGCCCTGCCCCAAAGCACCTTGCCCCCATGTTGATGGGGAGAAGGATTTCTTTCCCACAACCCTGGGCTGTGGTTGTGGGGGTCTGCGGGGGGGTTAACAAGGGAGCCCTAATATCCTGACCTCCCCATGGAAATTAGTATGGGGTACCTACCCATTCACCAAAAAAGTGTCAAAATAAATAAAAACAGTAGACAGGTTTTTGACAATTCCTTTATTAAAAATAAAAAAACAGAGTCTCCCGATGTAGATCCATTGTCAATCACAACATCGCTGCACTGCCAGAGGTGAAAACGGAAAAAAAATTGCTTTAGATTCCAGCGGTGTGGGGGCGGCATGATTGATGATGGATTTACATCAGAGGACACTGTTTTTTTATTTTTTAATAAAGGAATTGTAAAAAACTGCCTCTGTGTTTTTATTGCTTTTTAACACTTTTTTGGTGAATGGGTAGGGTACTATGTACCCCATACTCATTCACATGGGGGGGGATCTGGGGGCCCCCTTCTTAAAGGGGGCTTACAGATTCTGATAAGCCCCCCGACCGCAGACCTACACAACCACAGCCCAAGGTTGTGGGGAATAGACCCTTGCCCCCATCCACCCCATTTTGAGGGCATGTTGCCTGGTATGGTTCAGGAAGGGGGGTGCTTATTAACCCCCATTTCCTGGCCTGCCAGGCTGTGTGCTCGTATAAAGGTCTGGTATGGATTTTGGGGGGACCCTACATCTTTTATTTAGTTTTGGCATGGGGTTCCACTTAAAACTAATACCAGACCCGAAGAGCCCGTTTTCCCGGCAAATTTAAATGTCATTTTGTGTATTTTTGTTGAGGCATTATGAGTCATTTAAACATTTTTCTCCACAAGTTTTTGAAAAATGTGGAAAGAAAATGAAAACACATTTTGTACACATTTTTATGGCATTGACGGGCACTGATGAGGATCCACCGATAGAGTGGCACTGATGAGCATTCACTGATGGACACTGTAGGGCACTGATGAGCACTGATAAGCACTCGCTGATAGCACTGATGTGCACTGTAGGGCACTGATGTGCATTGATGGCACTGATAAGCACCCACTGATGGACACTGATGTGCACTGATTGTAGTGGCACTGTAGGGCACTGATGGCACTTTAGTGGCACTGTGTGGCACTGTAGGGCACTGATGGCACTGTAGGGGCACTGAGGTGGCACTGAAGGGCACTGATGGTACTGTAGGGGCACTAATGTGGCACTGATGAGCACTGCGATGGTCCTGATGTGGCACTGTAGCTACACTGTGGGGACTGATGTGGCACTGTGATGGCACTGTGGGGACCGATGTGGCACTGGTATGGCACTGTGGGGACTGATGTGGCACTGCGATTGCACTGTAGGGCACTGATGTGGCACTGTGATGGCACTGTGGGGACTGATGTGGCACTGATGAGCACTGTGGGCACAATCAAGCAAGGGAAAGGTCAAGCAAAGGAAAAATCGAGCAGCCTCATGCTGCTGCAGCTTCTCCCTCCTCGCCTCACATGCTGTATCAGTGTGAGGAGAGGAGCTGCTCCGGACCTAATGCCAGCTTAATGATAGTGATCGCTCCATCATTGGACAGAGCGATCACGTGATAATGAGCCGCTGTAATTGGCCCTTTACCCCAATCATGGGGCCTCAGGGGGCGCATGAGTAGGCGTTCACGGGAGGATGTCAATAGACGCCCTCCCAGAACGAGCCAGCCGCGCTGTAGCCTTAATTCAGCTATGGCGTGGTCAGAAAATGGTTAAAGCTAAATTCCAGGAATTCAGCAACTTTGTAAACAATGCAGGCATATTTTGAGTTAAGTCCAATGAGGTGCATGCCACTTCCTGGGCTTATCTCTATTATTTACATCTGACAGTTTTATTGCACTCCTGGAGGATACAGTTGGGTTTGTGAGAAGAGAGAAGCACACAGAGCAATTATGCCCACCCCTCCCCTCTGCTGCCCATTCACAGAAGCCTTTGAACTTTGTACATGAGTTCACAAAATACAAAGACTCCTGTGATTGGCAGGAGGATGGGAAGGGCAAGCATTGCAGCTGCATCGACTCTGTGCTTGAAGGAGCTGAGACCAGGGTGTCCAGCATTGGAGCTCTGGAAGTTATCTTCTTGGAGCACAATAAACCTGTAAAATACAAATAAAAGAGATAAGTCCAGAAGGTGGCAGGGCAGAGAGAACAACATTGCTGAATTCCTGTAGTTCATCTTTAAAGAGGAAGCTTCACACATGTTTGCCAATTTTAATAAGCGCATTGCCATTTATGTCACATGACATCATCACAGTCATAATGTGATCCTACAACACTTCCTTGCTGTCCACAGTGGTTCTCATCCATGTGACACACACAGACAGTCTGCTGCTTCTGTTGGCTCTTCCTGTTTCCAAGCACCTTACATCACATCCAACTGGAAGGGCCACCTACCATTGACAACCAGGAAGATTGCCACCTACTGGAGACTTATCAATACTCTTTTTATAAACTTGTAAATGTGAGTGCACATTTATTGTGCTTTCATTTCATAAACATGTTTAAAAAAATGCTACACTTAGATAGTGGAGCTTTTCTCCTTCTTTTTTGTTTTTAAATGGAGGAAAGGGATAGGCATAGCAGCTGAATCAACTCTACAATCAGAGTGTCCAGCATCACAGCTGCGAGAGTTACTTCCTGGAGCAAAATAAACCTTTCAAATCTAAATTAACCAGTTGCCGACCGCCTCACGACAATATACGTCGGCAGAATGGCATGGGCAGGCAGAATCACGTACCTGTATGTGATCTGCCTCCTGCGGGCGGGGGTCCGATCGGACCCCCCCGGTGCCCGAGGCGGTCGGCATTTGTCCCCCGGCAATCGGAGGTGAGGGGGAGGCCATCCATTCGTGGCCCCCACTCCCGATCCCTCCCGGCCAATGGAATCATTCCTCTGCTGCTGTATAGTAAACAGCAGCAGAGGAAATTATGTCATCTCTCCTCGGCTCGGTATTTTCCGTTCTGGCGCCGAGGAGAGAAGACATCCGAGTGAGTGCACAACACACACACAGTAGAACATGCCAGGCACACATTACATCCCCCCATCACCCCCCCGATCAGCCCCTAATCACCCCCCCCCCCCGTCACACTGACACCAAGCAGTTTTTTTTTTTTATCTGATTACTGCATTGGTGTCAGTTTGGCACAGTTAGTGTGGTAGGGCAGTTAGCGTTAGCCCCCTTTAGGTCTAGGGTACCCCCCTAACCCCCCTAATAAAGTTTTAACCTCTTGATCACCCCCATTGCCAGCGTCACTAAGCAATCATTTTTCTGATCGCTGTATTAGTGTCACTGGTGACGCTAGTTAGGGAGGTAAATATTTAGGTTCGTCGTCAGCGTTTTATAGCGTCAGGAACCCCCATATACTACCTAATAAAGGTTTTAACCCCTTGATTGCCCCCTAGTTAACCCTTTCACCAGTGATCACCGTATAAGTGTTATGGGTGACGCTGGTAGTTAGTTTATTTTTTATAGTGTCAGGGCACCCGCCGTTTATTACCAAATAAAGGTTTAGCCCCCTGATTGCCCGGTGGTGATATGTGTCGCCCCAGGCAGCGTCAAGTTAGCGCCAGTACCGCTAACACCCACACGCGCAGCATACGCCTCCTTTAGTGGTATAGTATCTGAACGGATCAATATCTGATCCGATCAGATCTATACTAGCGTCCCCAGCAGTTTAGGGTTCCCAAAAACGCAGTGTTAGCGGGATCAGCCCAGATACCTGCTAGCACCTGCATTTTGCCCCTCCGCCCGGCCCAGCCCAGCCCAACCAAGTGCAGTATCGATCGATCACTATCACTTACAAAACACTAAACGCATAACTGCAGCGTTCGCAGAGTCAGGCCTGATCCCTGCGATCGCTAACAGGTTTTTTTGCAGCGTTTTGGTGAACTGGCAAGCACCAGCCCCAAGCAGCGTCAGGTTAGCGCCAGTACCGCTAACACCCACGCATGCACCGTACACCTCCCTTAGTGGTATAGTATCTGAACGGATCAATATCTGATCCGATCAGATCTATACTAGCGTCCCCAGCAGTTTAGGGTTCCCAAAAACGCAGTGTTAGCGGATCAGCCCAGATACCTGCTAGCACCTGCGTTTTGCCCCTCCGCCTGGCCCAGCCCACCCAAGTGCAGTATCGATCAATCACTGTCACTTATAAAACACTAAACACATAACTGCAGCGTTCGCAGAGTCAGGCCTGATCCCTGCGATCGCTAACAGTCTTTTTTGTAGCGTTTTGGTGAACTGGCAAGCACCAGCTCCAAGCAGCTTCAGGTTAGCGCCAGTACCGCTAACACCTACGCACGCACTGTACACCTCCCTTAGTGGTATAGTATCTGAACGGATCAATATCTGATCCGATCAGATCTATACTAGCGTCCCCAGCAGTTTAGGGTTCCCAAAAATGCAGTGTTAGTGGGATCAGCCCAGATACCTGCTAGCACCTGTGTTTTGCCCCTCCGCCCGACCCAGCCCAGCCCAGCCCACCCAAGTGCAGTATCGATCGATTACTGTCACTTACAAAACACTAAACACATAACTGCAGCGTCCGCAGAGTCAGGCCTGATCCCTGCGATCGCTAATGCCGGGTACACACGATCAGACTTTCTGGCATACTTGGTCCGGCACACTTTCTGACGGACTTTGTCCACCAGGTGCACCGGACTTTGAAACAGACGGACTTGCCCACACACGACCGGACTTTCCGGCGGGCTAAGTCTGCCCGTCTTTCCGACGGACTTTCGCCAGAGTTACGGCGGACTTTCAGAATGAACGGACTTGCCCACACATGGACAAGTCCGTTCATTTTGAACGTGACTCAGGTGCGACGGGACTAGAAAAGGAGGTCAATCTTGCCGCTTTTATCGGCGAGATTGACACCTTATGAGCCCCATTGCAGGTCATGCCAGGCCCTTAGGTCTGGTACGGATTATAAAGGGAGGCCCATACGCCGAAAAAACAGTGTGGGGTCCCCCTGAAATCCATACCAGACCCCGATCCGAGCACGCAGCCCGGCCTGTCAGGAAAGGGGGTGGGGACAAGTGAGCGCCCCCCCCTCCTGACCTGTACCAGGCCGCATGCCCTCAACATGGGGGTGGGTGCTTTGGGGGAGGCACCACGCCCCCCAAAACGTCACAGTTCCAGCATGCCCAGGGACTGTGACATCATAAGGGGGCGGGGTCTCCGCCTATATAAGTCACAACGGAGCCCTCAGAGAGCAGTCCAGACGGAGAGAGCGTCGTGTCAACATCTGGAGAAGAGAAGAGGGGAGAAGACAAGAAGCCCAGAAGCCCAGAAGTCCGGACCTCTGCTGGCAAGAGAGCTGCCTGAAGACAGCGGAGGAGCCGGCCGAAGAACTGGAACACCGGAAGAAGAGGCCGGAGAGAGCAGAGAAGAACCAACCAGACTCCAGGAGAAGAGGAACCGGAGGGACCCCCGAAGCCGGAAGAAGACTCCCCGGAGCTGTTTAATAAATTATTTTAAAAACCTGTGTAGTGTGTTTTATTATTGACACTTTTTCCCTAGGTGAATGGGTAGGGGTACCATGTACCCCATACTCATTCACATAGGATGGGGTGCCAGGATCTGGGGGTCCTCTTATTATAGGGGGCTCCCGGATTCCGATAAGCCCCCCGCCCGCAGACCCCGACAACCAACGGCCAGGGTTGTCAGGAAGAGGCCCTTGTCCTCATCAACATAGGGACAAGGTGCTTTGGCGTGGGGGGGCCCCGTAGGGCGCCCCCTCCCCCAAAGCACCCACCCCCCATGTTGAGGGCATGCGGCCTGGTACGGTTCAGGAGGGGGGCGCTCGTCCCCACCCCCTTTCCTGACCGGCCGGGCTGCATGCTCGGATAGGGGGCTGGTATGGATTTTAGGGGGGACCCGACGCCTGGTATGCCCTGCGCTCGCCACAATCGGAAAATTTGTTTTTCCTATTGCAGCGAGCGCAAAATGCAATACCCTGCCCTTGCGTCATATCTGGTCCGTTGGACCAGCATACAGATGAGCGGGCTTTCCGTCGGACCAGCACACAGACGAGCGGACTTTCCGCCAGAAACTGAGTCCGATGGAAAGATTTAAAACTTATTTCAAATCTAGGTCCGGCAGGCTTTTGGGAAAAAGTCAGCCGGAAAAATCTGCCGGAGCCTACACATGGTCGGATTGTTCGGCGGACTCTGGTCCGCTGGACCAAGTATGCCGGAAAGTCCGACCGTGTGTACGCGGCATAACAGTTTTTTTGGTAGCGTTTTGGGGAACTGGCAAGCACCAGCGACCTAGTACACTCCGGTCGTAGTCAAACCAGCGCTGCAGTAACACTTGGTGACGTGGCGAGTCCCATAAGTGCAGTTCGAGCTGGTGAGGTAGCAAGCACAAGTAGTTTCCCACTGCCACCAAGAAGAAGACAAACACAGGCTGTCGTGCCCATAATGCCCTTCCTGCTGCATTCGCCAAACCTAATAATTGGGAACCCACCACTTCTGCAGCGCCCGTACTTCCCCCATTTACATCCCCAACCAAATGCAGTTGGCTGCATGAGAGGCATTTTCTTTATGTCCTCCCGAGTACCCCTACCCAACGAACCCCCCCCACAAAAGATGTTGTGTCTGCAGCAAGCGCGGATATAGGCGTGACACTCGCTATTATTTTCCCTCCTGTCCTGACAATCCTGGTCTTTACAATGGTGAATGTTTTAAACGCTACCATTCACTAGTTGAGTATTAGCATAGCGTACAGCATTGCACAGACTAGGCACACTTTCACAGGGTCTCCCAAGATGCCATCGCATTTTGAGAGACCCGAACCTGGAACCGGTTACAGTTATAAAAGTTAGTTACAAAAAAAGTGTAAAAAAAAAAAACCCACAAAAAAATATATAAAATTAAAAAAAAAGTTGTCGTTTTATTGTTCTCTCTCTCTCTCTATTCTCTCTCTATTGTTCTGCTCTTTTTTATTGTATTCTATTCTGCAATGTTTTATTGTTATTATGTTTTATCATGTTTGCTTTTCAGGTATGCAATTTTTTATACTTTACCGTTTACTGTGTTTTATTGTTAACCATTTTTTTGTCTTCAGGTACGCCATTCATGACTTTGAGTGGTTATACCAGAATGATGCCTGCAGGTTTAGGTATCATCTTGGCATCATTCTTTTCAGCCAGCGGTCAGCTTTCATGTAAAAGCAATCCTAGTGGCTAATTAGCCTCTAGACTGCTTTTACAAGCAGTGGGAGGGAATGCCCCCCCCACCGTCTTCCGTGTTTTTCTCTGGCTCTCCTGTCTCAACAGGGAACCTGAGAATGCAGCCGGTGATTCAGCCAGCTGACCATAGAGCTGATCAGAGACCAGAGTGGCTCCAAACATCTCTATGGCCTAAGAAACCGGAAGCTACGAGCATTTCATGACTTAGATTTCGCCGGATGTAAACAGCACCATTGGGAAATTGGGAAAGCGATCTTGGTGTGGTCAGATGCTTTGAGGGCAGAGGAGAGATCTAGAGTCTAATAGACCCCAATTTTTTCAAAAAAGAGTACCTGTCTCTACCTATTGCTATCATAGGGGATATTTACATTCCCTGAGATAACAATAAAAATGATTTTAAAAAAAATGAAAGGAACAGTTTAAAAATAAGATAAAAAAGCAAAAAAAAAAATTAAAAAAAAAAAAAAAAGCACCCCTGTCCCCCCCTGCTCTCACGCTAAGGCGAACGCAAGTGTTGGTCTGGCGTCAAATGTAAACAGCAATTGCACCATGCATGTGAGGTATCACCGTGAAGGTCAGATCGAGGACAGTAATTTTAGCAGTAGACCTCCTCTGTAAATCTAAAGTGGTAACCTGTAAAGGCTTTTAAAGGCTTTTAAAAATGTATTTAATTTGTCGCCACTGCAATTTTAAAGCATGTCGTGTTTGGTATCCATGTACTCGGCCTAAGATCATCTTTTTTATTTCATCAAACATTTGGGCAATACAGTGTGTTTTAGTGCATTAAAATTTAAAAAAGTGTGTTTTTTCCCCAAAAAAATGCGTTTGAAAAATCGCTGCGCAAATACTGTGTGGAAAAAAAATGCAACACCCATCATTTTAATCTGTAGGGCATTTGCTTTAAAAAAATATATAATGTTTGGGGTTCAAAGTAATTTTTTTGCAAAAAAAATAATTTTTTCATGTAAACAAAAAGTGTCAGAAAGGGCTTTGTCTTCAAGTGGTTAGAAGAGTGGGTGATGTGTGACCAAAGCTTCTAAATTTTGTGCATAAAATGCCAGGACAGTTCAAACCCCCCCCCCAAATGACCCATTTTGGAAAGTAGACACCCCAAGCTATTTGCTGAGAGGCATTTTGAGTCCATGGAAATTTTTATTTTGTGACACAAGTTGCGGGAAAAAGACAATTTTTTTTTTTTTTTTTTGCACAAAGTTGTCACTAAATGATATATTGCTCAAACATGCCATGGGCATATGTGAAATTGCACCCCAAAATACATTCTGTTGCTTCTCCTGAGTACGGGGATACCACACATGTGAGACTTTTTGGGAGCCCAGCCGCGTACGGGACCCCGAAATCCAAGCACCGCCTTCAGGCTTTCTAAGGGCGTAAATTTTTGATTTCACTCTTCACTGCCTATCACAGGTTTGGAGGCCATGGAATGCCCAGGTGGCACAACCCCCTCCCCCCAAATGACCCTATTTTGGAAAGTAGACACCCCAAGCTATTTGCTGAGAGGCGAGTATTGAGTAGTGAGTATTTTGCAGACCACTTTTTGTCACAAAGTTTTGAAAATTGAAAAAAAGAAAAAAATAATTTTTTTTCTTGTCTTTCTTCATTTTCAAAAACAAATGAGAGCTGCAAAATACTCACCATGCCTCTCAGCAAATAGCTTGGGGTGTCTACTTTCCAAAATAGGGTCATTTGGGGGGGGGGGTTGTGCCACCTGGGCATTCCATGGCCTCCGAATCTATGATAGGCAGTGAAGAGTGAAATCAAAAATTTACGCCCTTAGAAATCCTGAAGGCAGTGATTGGTTTTTGGGGCCCCGTACGCGGCTAGGCTCCCAAAAAGTCCCACACATGTGGTATCCCCGTACTCAGGAGAAGCAGATGAATGTATTTTGGGGTGCAATTCCACATATGCCCATGGCCTGTGTGAGCAATATATCATTTAGTGACAACTTTTTGTAATTTTTTTTTTGTCATTATTCAATCACTTGGGACAAAAAAAATGAATATTCAATGGGCTCAACATGCCTCTCAGCAATTTCCTTGGGGTGTCTACTTTCCAAAATGGGGTCATTTGGGGGGGATTTGTACTGCCCTGCCATTTTAGCACCTCAAGGCAGTCATAAACTAAAAGCTGTGTAAAATCCAGAAAATGTACCCTAGTTTGTAGACGCTATAACTTTTGCGCAAACCAATAAATATACACTTTTTGACATTTTTTTTACCAAAGACATGTGGCTGAATAAATTTTGGCCTAAATGTATGATTAAAACTAAGTTTATTGGATTTATTTATTGGAAAAAGTAGAAAATATCATTTTTTTTCAAAATTTTCGGTCTTTTTCAGTTTATAGCACAAAAACTACAAACCGCAGAGGTGATCAAATACCATCAAAAGAAAGCTCTATTTGTGGGAAGAAAAGGACGCAAATTTCTTTAGGGTACAGCATTGCATGAACGCGCAATTAGCAGTTAAAGCGACACAGTGCAAATTGTAAAAAGTGCTCTGGTCAGGAAGGGGGTAAGTGGTTAAAAAGATAAGTTCAGGAGGTGGAAGGCACCTTGCTTAACTTTTTTTTACCATTAAAGAGTTTTATTAAAGGTTAATGACGTTTAACAAACAAAGCTATTTGTCAATGATCATCTGCAATAAATGCTCATTACATCCGGTTAACAGTGGGTACATCGGCTCACATCTAAATGAAAGTATATTGCATAGAGTATAAGCCATAACAGCCTATGTTTGTACTATAGAGGCAAACATAAATAGTTGTGGTTAAAGCTAACTGCTTCTTCGATTGTATAGTAATTTGTAACAGATGAAACATTTAAAGCTGTAGACCTAGTCATCTGTTAGCTTTGAATTCTATAAAGATAACATCATTTTAATGTTCAGTGAGAGACAAAGAAGAAAGAGATAGAAAATCGAAAAAAGAGTAAAGAGAAAGGAAATGGGTAAAGAGATAAAAAAAAGATAAAAGAATCAAAGAAAATAAAGGAGTAAAAGAAATGGGCTTGCCTGCAAAGTGGTGGAGTCCCCCCCCCCTGGTCCCAGTGTGCATTGTGGTCCTGTAAAAGAGCGACAAGAAGCTCCCATACTCAGGGATGTTTTAAATGTTCATTAGGTGTTCATAGGCCGCAGAGAACTTGAAGATGAGCCATGGTGTCCATGTTTTGTGATATCTTTCTATACTATCTGAGGTTTGGGCCAGTAAGTCTTCCATACGACAGATCTCAGAGACTTTCTGAAGCCACTCCTGAGTGCTCTTCCAGCGTAGCGGAATTAGTGCTTTGGCGGCATTTAGAAGGTGCTTCGTTAAAGATTTTTTATATCTTTTGTAAGGGAAGTTTGAAATATGGAGTAGGCAGCATGCTGCATCCAGATTAATTTTTGTCTCCGTTATCTGTCGTATAATATCCCTCACCTCCGTCCAAAAGGTTTCAAGAATAGGGCACTACCACCATATATGTATAAGAGTGCCCGACTCTCTGTTACAACGCCAGTATCTGTCCGAGGCCCCGGGGAACCATTTTTTGAGTTTATGTGGTGTAATATACCAGTGAGTCAGAAGTTTATATGCCGTCTCCTGTGTTTTGGTGCTAATGGAACATTTATGTGCCAACGAGCAAGCCGTTAGCCATTGGTTATCTGTAATGTCTTTCTGTAAGGCTCTAGACCATTCTGTTCTAAATCTGTCATCAGTAGTTGTGATAGGGTTCTGAAGACATGAATAGACAACAGAGGTTGTCTTGTTAAAATCCTCACCTCTATGGCACACTGTCTCTAGTTGGGTCATAGGTCTTTGAAAGTGAGGTAGTTTGGTCTTATCCGTAACAAAGCTATGGATTTGAAAGTATGACCACCTGGATAGGTGGGGAATGCCAATCTCCTCTTTCATCACTGAGTAGTCTTTAATCCTGCCATTTCGAATGCAATCCCCTGCAGTCAGTAATTTTGATGTGTCTAAAGCTTGGGAGTCTCTACTCGCCAGGCCTGGAGCAAAATCTGGGTTATTTTGAAGTGGAGTCACTGGGCTCAACTGCGTCGTTAAGTCATATTTTTTAATCACCGTCTGAAAGGCCTTCATGGTGATCCCCGTCAGTGGGTGTTTCTGTATGGACCTGTGTAGCTTTCCCCATGGAATCCAAGGAGAAAACCTAAGTCCGCTCGAGGTCACTGACTCCTCCAAATGGACCCAGTGCTTTGATTTTCTGTGACAATGCCAGTCAATCACCCTAGTAAGGTGAGAGGCTAAGTAGTAATTGTAAAAGTGGGGTAGACCCATGCCCCCTCGCTCCTTGGGTCTGGCTAGGAGAGAGAATTTGACTCTAGGCCTTTTTTGTCCCCATAGAAATCTTGTAAGGATGGATTGTAATTGCTTGAAAAAATTCAATGGGATCCCGACAGGCAATGATCTCAACAGGTATAATAGCCTCGGAAGGATGACCATTTTGAGGATAGCCGCCCTTCCGAACCAAGAAAAAAATTTAGAGTTCCAACTCTGTAAGTCCGAGGCAATGCTTCTAGGGGGGAAGTTCTTCTCGAAAGTTTTTGTCAGATTCGAAGGTAACCATACCCCTAGATATTTGAGTTCACTCGTTACCGAGCGGAACTTACAGTTCCCCTGTGTTCTGGCCAACGTGTTTTCCGTTAACGTTATGTTCATTGCCTCGGACTTAGAGTAGTTGATTTTGAGGTTCGATATGTAGCCATAATGTGTGAATTCCTCCAGTAGGTTTGGAATTGTGATATGTGGTTTAGTGAGAAAAAACAAGAGGTCATCCGCGTAAGCGGCTGTCTTGTAAGTTTTATTAGCCACTTCGAAGCCTGAGATGGATTCATTCTTATTAACCTTTCTGATAAATGGCTCTAATGAGAGGATAAACAACAGCGGCGACAGGGGGCAGCCCTGTCTAGTCCCATTTGAGATCACAACCTTGTCTGACAGTATGCCATTGACTTTTATCCTAGCAGACGGGTTCTGGTAAATAGCTGTAATCCAAGTCAGCATGTGTGATCCCAACCCCACATGGCGACACACCTCTAGCATGTAGTCCCATGAGACCCGATCGAAGGCCTTCTTCACGTCCATGGACAGGAGAAGACCCTCGATGCCCTGCGAATGTGCTGCATGCGTCAGAAGCAGTGCCTTTATAATGTTGTCTCTTGCCTCTCTTCCCGGCATGAAGCCCACTTGGTCCTGACCTATTAAAGAAGAAAGGAGTGGTTGTAGTCTATTGGCTAGTATCTTAGTTAGTATTTTGAGATCTAAATTTAGTAATGAAATGGGCCTATAACTTGGGCACTCTGTAGGGTCTTTCCCGGCTTTATGTATTACCATTATGTGAGCTGTTAGGAAGTCGGTGGGTATTTGCCTGGGTGAGGAAAGAGAATTCAGGGCCCTCATCAATGGGTCAGACAATATGTCACTAAAGGTCTTGTAGTAGGCGGATGTGTAGCCGTCCGGTCCCAGGCTCTTTTCAGGTTTGAGTCCTTTAATAGCCCCCAGGATTTCAGTCAGTGATATCTGTTCCTCTAAACGAGTCGTCTCTGCGGTCTCTAATCGTGGCAAACCACTATCTGTCAGGTAGTCATGTATGGCCTGCAATCTATTGGTCGGTATCGTGGGGGGTCTATTTTGTCTCGTCAGGTTGTAGAGTTTGGAATAGTAATTATGAAACTGAGACGCAATGGCTTCTGAGGTTACCTCCATAGTCCCCTCCGGTGACCTGATCCCTGAAATCGCATTAGTGGTGCAAGTCTCCTTCAAGGCCCTGGCTAGAAACCGTCCCGTCTTGACCCCTGATTCATAATATACCCGTTTTTTAAAAAACAGGGATCTCTGCGTTTTGGTGTGGAATAGTTCTTGCAACTTTTTCCTAGCTTCTAACAGTTCTGTGGCTGTTTGAATCGCCAGAGATTGTTTGTGTGAGGTTTCTAGGGTGTGTATTCTGTCAGTTAAGTCCCTTAGTTCTTTTTCCTGCTGTTTCTTGCGTTGTGCACCTAGTTTGATTAGTTCTCCCCTGATCGTGCATTTATGTGCCTCCCAAATCATCATCGGATCCATGTCCGGTGTGTTATTGTGGGTGAAAAAGTCAGAAATGGCTTTCCGTATGCGAGGGAGTAAGTCAGGGTCTGTTAGCAAAGAAGTGTTCAATCTCCATGTATTAGCCCTGGGTGGAGTGTGCAGTAAGTCTACTCCCAAGGAGACAGGTGCACGATCAGAGATCGTCTGAATGCCAATGTGGGCCTCCTTCACCCTCAGCAGGTCCCTCTGGGATATGTATATGTGGTCAATGCGGGAGTATCGATCATTGGGAATAGAGTGGAATGTAAAGTCTCGGGTGTTTGGGTGGAGGAATCTCCAAGAATCTACTAATTGTAAAGAGTTTAAGTATCTTTTGATTGTTTTGAGAGCTCTGTAGGTAATGCAAGACTTTCCAGTGGAAGAATCTATGGTTGGATTTAGTGGGACATTAAAGTCTCCTCTCATGATCAATGTTCCCGCTGCGAAGCCCTTTAGTTCATGTGTGATCCTCTGGCAAAAGGTGACCTGGGAAGCATTCGGAAAGTATACATTGGCCAGCGTCACAGTCCTGTTTCCATATGTACCTTTGATGAAAATGTATCGACCCTCTGGGTCTGTCAGTCGTTCAGTGAGGGTAAAAGGGTTGTCTTTGCTGAGTAGGATGTCACCCCCTTAGTTTTTGCTAGGTCATTAGTTGCGTGGTATGCCCTATTGAAGTACGCGTTGGTAAGTCTAGGAATTTGGTTGGTGCGGAAGTGAGTTTCCTGTAAGAAAACAAATTGAGGCCTACCTTTCTTCAGTTCTCTGAGGAGTGAAACCCGTTTCTCCGGGATGTTCAATCCCTTAATGTTATGGGAGATCACCATAGGCCTTTCCCCCAATGATGAGTATGTCATCTCTGTGAATTAAGTATGTGGAAGACTTGTCAGTCTAAATCTGCAATGATAAATACAGGTTATGCAATGTTTACACAGGTGGTCAGTAGACCAAGGAGGGAGAGCACACGAGAAGTACAAGCCCAGAAGAGTGAAAAGTATAGAAGAGAGAATTGAGAGAGTTGGATTCAGAGTAGTTAATGAATCCTATAACAGTGGACAAATTTTTCAGGTAAATATACTTTAGATGTTGAACAATGTTTCTAAAGCAATTAGATAGTACACTTAGGTCGTGAAACCACCGGCCCAAGTGTACTTTGTGTGTTCGCGGTTGGTTCGCCACCGAAGTGGGCAAGTCACACTAAGTAGTGTCGTGAGGAAGAACAAGTCTTGATCACGAGACTCTTGGAGACTGTAAGTTCAGTATGTTAGCTCAAAAATGTAACTTGAGTAATGTAAACCAAACAATTTGGAACAACCGAAAAAGAACGACAAAGCCTGTAAAAAAAAATAGGCAAATAAAAAAAGAAAGACATAAAAACTAATGTCTTGAAGGATCAACCCTAGTTTGAAAAAATAATAAATCCTTTGCGGACCGATATATCTTCCCTGGAGTCTGTATAAGGTGCTTTCATTTCAGATCTTTTTTTTCATCGCCCACAACACTTCTGTATGAAAGTCTCGTGTTTGCTGAAGCCCAGGGTAAAGGGACTCTGTCATTGTCAATCCCCCTAATGAGAAACCGTCCCTCAAAGTACTTTCCTGTCAGTCACTAGTAACTTGAGGAAGGCTTTGTAACTATCCTATTTTGTTATTTTATGTTGGGTAAGTCCTCTGGCTTCTTTATTTTGGTTGAAGAGGGCCTAGGTAAGAAGTGGTATGTGGTCAACAGGAACCTGACCTATAGTGTGGGTAAGTGGAAGTTAATGCACCAGACTTCAGGATTGTACTCCTATTGCTTTACTCCACCATTTGATATCCGGGCGGAATTTGTCTCCTTTTAGGGGTCCCTGTGTGGTGGCCGCCTCCGCGGCCATGTTTCAGCCGCTTGGGAAACTGCTTCTCTGGACTGGAAGATGGTGAGGCATGGGGACTTCTTGTGAGCGGTGGGAGAGCAAACTCCTGGTACCATTCCGCTAATTCCACTCTGTCAAACCCGAGATCTGCGCAGAAGTCTGGTAAATCTGCTGGTGAGCGTAAAGTATGTTGTTTACCGGCCAGCGTCACTACTAGTGCAAAAGGGAAGCGTCATGTGTAGCGCAGATCAAGTTCCCTAAGTTTGTCCAGGAGGGGGCGCAGAGCTCTGCGATTTCGCAGGGTGATTTGGGAGAGGTCTTGAAACAGCATGATGTGTTCACCGTTAAAGACAATTTGGTCATTTCTGTGGGCCTTCCGCATAATTTCCTCCTTAAGTGGAAAGCTCTGAAGGCAGCAAATAACGTCCCTGGGAGGTGCTGTATCTGGGCCTCTGGCTCTGAGAGCCCTGTGCGCTCTAACGAACTCTATGCCCATGTCTTCCTGCCTCTCCAGGAGAGAGTTAAGTACACGTTGCAACGCTGGAATTATTTGGTCAGGATCTACAGTCTAAGGGATCCCCCTCACCCTATCAGCAACCTTTTCCAGCCTATGTATGGCCCTGTCCCTGCGCTTGCCCGCAGCCTCCATGTTCTCCATCTTATCAGACAGTGAGAGTAGGTTAGATTTCAAGTCCGTGATGGCCGCAGAGAAAGTAGACTTTATGTCTGCGGCAAATCCGGTCATGTCAGCATATGTGAGGGGCTTGTTGAAATGATTACGTCCCCTACCTGAGTCCTCCTGTGCAGATTGGGAGTCCTCACTGAAGTCGTCCTCGTCGTGCGGCGCCCGCACCATCTTGGGGCCTGTACCGCTGCCTCGTGGAGACGGCTGAGCTTTTAGGAGTTCGGCTATGCTTCTAGCGGCGGCGACAGCTGCAGAGTTGCGGCGTGATCTGGAGTGCGGTGTATGCTGAGTCAGCTTGCCCATCTCCAGGTCTGTGCTCTCGGGTTGTCCGGCTTTAGGCTGTGTCGTTCTGGGAGCTCCTCTAGCACACGTCCATCTTGGTCGCTCGCCAAGCCACGCCCCCACCTTGCTGAACTTAACTCAATATATGCCTGCACTTTTCACAAAGTTGCTTAATTCCTGGAGGAGTTCAGCTTTAAAGAGGGAGCTTCACACAACATGCTTGCCAGTGTTAAGAAGCTTTTTGCCTTTGTCTACAAAATCCTTGGCATTGTGTAAATTTACTCACCTCTCATTCACAATGCTCTTTTGGGTAAAAAGAGGATTTTCACTCCTCCAAAAATCTATGCTGAACTCTATCCAGTGGAAAAATGTTTGAGGAAAAAATGGGCTATTCTTGTGGTTGATCCTGCCATGTATGTCCAAAACAAACATCTCACTGTACTTGTGAGATGTTTGTGAAAATGTTCCATCCTTCAAAGATTCTGCTGATAGAAAATTTGAGATGTTCTTAAGGCTGGGTTCACACTAGTGCGAATTGGATGCGGGTTTCACAATTCACATGACAGGAGAATGTGCCCGGCTCTCAAAGGAGCCGGTTCACTCATCTCTGCAGCGGCCGTGGAGCGGATTGCACAGGGTTCTTGTGTGTCTTTGGCTCCGTTTCAGGTCAGGTCCAAATTCAGGCAAAAATTCATCCCTGAAACGGAGAACAGGGATGCACCGGACCCCTGCTATGAGCCACATTAAGTGTGAACCCAGCCTAAAAGCTTTCTCTAACCTGATAGGCGCAACCCTACCACCACCTCTCATTGCTATTTCTGTATGTCAAACTGCAGCTAACTGGACTAGGATAATAAATAACCAACAATTCCTTGTTTTTCAGGATTATGCTGTTACAGGGCAATTACAATTGCCTTCTGCTCATTTTTGTATAGGTGCTCTGGAACACATCACCAGACAAACATACAGCATAACTCTACTCTCCATTCATATGCACAGAATTTTATGGATAAGGGCTTGGACATTGAAAGCTGAAACTGCTTGTAAAATGCACCAAATACATATGCCTTTCCAAGGGAGACATCTAGTAAGGCACTTAACCAATTCATCAAAGAGGCCACAGGTGGAGACGTTTTTACTTAGAGGAAAGTACCAAAACCCACTCCTCAAGAACTCCTAGCTCCTCTAAACACAGAGCACCTGAACACTCTAAAACAGGGGTCTCAAACTGATGGCCCTCCAGCTGTTGCGAAACTACAAATCCCATGAGGCATTGCAAGCCTGACAGTTACAAGCATGACTCCCACAGGCAGAGGCATGATGGGACTTGTAGTTTTGCCACAGCTGGAGGGCCACCAGTTTGAGACCCCTGCTCTAAAAGGACTTAACATTTAAAATGTATGTATAGCCCTTCCTTTAGGCACAAGACTTGGCTCACAAAGGCCACCAAGCTTTCTGCCCTGCATCTGTGTAGATACCCTGGAACATGTCATGAGACAAATATCCAGAATGGCTCTAATCTCCATTCATAAGTTCAGAATCTCATGGTTAAAAGCTTGTAAAAGGCACCTCACATGTAAGGAAGACATACAGTATCTCACAAAAGTGAGTACGGGGTGTACTCACATTTTTGTAAATATTTTATTATATCTTTTCATGTGACAACACTAGGAAATTACACTTTGCTACAATGTACAGTAGTGAGTGTACAGCTTGTATAACAGTGTAAATTTGATGTCCCTCAAAATAACTCAACACGCAGCCATTAATGTCTAAACCTCTGGCAACAAAAGTGAATACACCCCAAAGTGAAAATGTCCAGATTGGACCAATTAGCCATTTTCCCTCCCAATGTCATGTGACTAGTTACTGTTACAAGGTCTCAGGTGTGAATGGGGTGCAGGTGTGTTAAATTTGGTGTTATCGCTCTCACTCTCTCATACTGGTCACTGGAAGTTCAACATGGCACCTCATGGCAAAGAACTCTCTGAGGATCTGAAAAAAGAATTGTTTCTCTACATAAAGATGGCCTAGGCTTTAAGAAGATTGCCAAGACCCTGAAACTGAGCTGCAGCACAATCGCTAAGACCATACAGCGGTTTAACAGGACAGGTTGAAGTTGAGTGCATGTGCTCAGCATCATATCCAGAGGTTGTCTTTGGGAAATAGATGTATCAGTGCTGCCAGCATTGCTGCAGAGGTTGAAGGGGTGGGGGGTAGAGACGGGCGAACGGTTCGCCCAAGCATAAGTTCGGGCCAAACTTTGGTTGTTCGGGCCGAACTTTGGTTGTTCTGATGCTCTGTGAACACCGAACAATATGTGGTGTTCAGGGCAAATTCGAAAGCCGCCGGAACACCGTTAAAGTCTATGGAACATTAACATGAAAAATCAAAAGTGTTCATTTTAAAGGCTTATATGCAAGTTATTGTCATAAAAAGTGTTTGGGGACCTGGGTCCTGCCCCAGGGGACATGTATCAATAAAAGCATTTTTTTTAAAAACAGCCGTTTTTTCGGGAGCAGTGATTTTTTTAATGCTTAAAGTGAAACAATAAAAATGAAATATTTCTTTAAATATTTTGCCTGAGGGGTGTCTATAGTATGCCTGTAAAGTGGCGCATTTTTCCCGTCTTTAGAACAGTACCACAGCAAAATGACATTTCTAAAGGAAATATTGTTATTTAAAATTGATCGCAGCTGTAATGAATTGTCGGGTCTTGGCAATTTAGATAAAACTCATTGAAAAAAAGAGCATGGGATCCCCCCAGTCCATTACCAGGCCCTTTGGGTCTGGCATGAATATTAAGGGGAACCCCGAAGCAAAATTTAAAAAAAAATTGTGTGGGGTCCCCCTAAAATCCATACCAGGCTCTTTGGGTCTGATATGATATATTTTTCCTTTAGAAATGTCATTTTGCTGCGATACTGTTCTAAACATGGGAAAAATGTGCCACTTCACAGGCATACTGTAGACACCCCAGGCACGTAATTAAAAGAAATATTTCATTTTTATTGTTTCACTTTAAGCATTTAAAAAATCACTGCTCCCAAAAAAACGTCCTTTTTAAAAACAAATTTTTGTATTGATACATGTCCCCTGGGGCAGGACCCGGGTCCCCAAACACTTTTTGTGACAATAACTTGCATATAAGCCTTTAAAATTACCACTTTTGATTATAAATGGTGTTCTTGTGTTCTGCCAAATTTTTTGCCTGTTCGGTATGTTCTGGTGCGAACCGAACCGGAGGGTGTTCAGCTCATCCCTAGTGGGGGGGGTCAGCCTGTCAGTGCTCAGACCATATGCCGCACACTGCATCAAATTGGTCTGCATGGCTGTCATCCCAGAGGGAAGCCTCTTCTAAAGATGATGCACAAGAAAGCCCGCAAACAGTTTGGTGAAGACAAGCAGACTAAGGACATGGATTACTGGAACCATGTCTTGTGGTCTGATGAGACCAAGATAAACTTATTTGGTTCAGATGGTGTCAAGCGTGTGGAGCGTGGAGAACAAAAAAGGGCCACATAACGTAATTCCGTAAAATAGTAAAAACAGCACTTTTATAAAACAAATGGCGGCAGTGGAGTCCTTCCCAACGTGTTTTGTCTCCATAGACATTGTTTTATAAAAAGCGCTGTTTTTACCTGCCTAATGAAAGTTTTCCTAACTTCATCAAATCTATTGCACTATTTTACGGAATTACGCTATGTGGCCCTTTTTTGTTCTCCCCACATTGAATTCATCTGCCATATCTACGATCACCTGGTTACCAACACTATGAGAAATACCATCACTACCACCTATCCTGAGGACAGCTGTGAGTTCCTGTTGGAGCCTTTAGAGGATCCCAGTGTCCAGTTCCATTGGTTGTACATACAACACAAGCCTGTTTGACCCACAGAACATAAGTTCTTGTGTTTTCCAAACGCTCTGGTAAGCCTCCCTAAGTTTGGTGGTGGAACTCTCTACTTCAAATTCACATCGTGTTCACCGTTATGATTTTTACACAAAGTTTTTGGATTCATTTACATGTAATTTAGAATATATTTGTCCCAAATAATACTGTTTCATTTTTTATTAATTATTTTTACATACTTTGTTCACTTGGACTTTTTTTGGACACTTAACACCAGTCACTGGGTTTATTTGTATTTGCATTTGTGCATTTTTATTTTTTTCTTATCAGTGATTATTTGGGTTTATTTCCCATTTGTTTCATATTTTATTGTTGTATTTTGCTTCATATTTAAGCGCTACACTTTTGGTATCCACTTTTATTGTATCTTTGGTGAAGCACTTGACCAATTCATTAACGGTCACGAGGGCCACAAGGGGGAGGTTTTACTCCATCTGAGAAAGGTTCAAAAACCACCCTCTCCAGGAACCCATTGCTTCACTAAACACTGAACAGCTGCATGCTCTAACCAGGTTTCAGGGAAATAGGAGCATTCCCAGGCGCAATAGTGCAGGGATTTAAAACCCACGTAGGCAGAGGCACGCCGGCACAAATCAATGCACAAGGACGCGCAGCACCGTGAACAGGCGAGTGCGCATGTGCGGCGGCACGCGCACAGCTTGATAGTGGCGCCACTGCCTATTTAAACCCACTACTGACAATGATGCATTGCTGGTTTATCGTCAGCTTCCCTCTGTGTTCCTGTGCCTTGTATCCTGCTGATCAGACTTCCTGTGTACTGACCCTGCTTGCCTTGACCTACTCCTCTTGATCTCCCTGCTTGATCCTTTGGCTTGTATCCTGATTTTGTTCCTGCTTGCTCCCTGCATCTGATCCTGGCCTGGCTTATGGACTCTGCCCTTACTTACTTACTCCTGTGCAAAGACCCAGCTGACTCCTGTTACACTTACCTTGGACTATTTAACTGTGAATGACCCCTGGCCTGGCTCCTGACTCAGCTATCTGGTCTGCTCCACTGGTCTGTATCTTCTGGACTTTCCCAGCATGCCTGCTTTGCAGTATACCTTGCCTGTTTCAGCAAGTTCCTGGCAACCAACTCCCGCATTCAGGCAATCCGTGCTTCTGTGGGTACCACAATCCCTGTGTCACCTTTAGGGGAGTGCTGCACTCGGGCCCCAAGGGGAGCCCTCCCAGCATCTCGGCCTCCTACTAACTTTCAGACAGTATAAGCCAGCCATGTCAGAGGCTGACGGAGGTGTCTCTCCACTGGAAGCCTTTGTCAACAAGTCACGGCCCTCACCCAGGCTGTCCAAAGACTTCAGGAAGGATATTTCCAATTAGAGGGCCACCTGCAACACCTGTCAGTGACACCTGCTTCCACAGACCAAGACTCATTCTCAGCCAACTCTCCCACTGCCACTCCTGCCAAAGAACGCACCATGGCCACTCCTACTGTGGTGGTACCCCCAGCAGAACCACGAGTGCCAACACCGGAATGATTTTCTGGACATCAGAAGAAATTCAGATCCTTTAAAAAATGCCTGTCTCCTGTACCTGGCTCTGCAACCACGGACTTTTTCTATTGAAATAGTGAAAGCATGGTTCATCATTTCCTTACTAACAAATGGACCTCAAGCATGGGCCCATGGCTTATTGGAGCAGAAGAGTCCTGACATCAACTCTCTGGACCTGTTTTTTGAAAGCATGGCACAATTATATGATGACCCCCCCAGCAGGTGGCCACTGCTGAAGCTATTCTGCATACTCTACAACAGGGTCGGCGCCCTGTGGAAGATTACACAGTGGAATTCTGCAAGCGGTCTGAAGACACAGGGTGGAATAAAGCAGCCTTAAGAGTATCAGCTAGGGTTGTCTGAACCCCTCAAAGATGAGTTGGCCAGAGTGAAAACACCTTCAACTCTAGAAGGCTTCATCCAACTGGCCATTCAGCTAGACAGATGCCTATGGGAACGCCGGTCCGAACGTGCTCAAACCTTTCATCCCACCTGGATGCTGCCTAAAGCTCCGCCTACATGGGCACCCATGCCTCCTATCGTACCTGTACCTGAAGCTGAACCCATGCAGATTGGCTTGGTTCCTCCAGCATTGACTCCAGATGAGAGACTTTGTCATCGCCAGGCAAACTTTTGCCTGTATTGCGGGGGAACTGAAGATTTCATACGCAGTTGTCCCATAAGACCTAGTAAGTCAACCCCATGCACATTGTTCTCCCAGTCTCATTAAAGGTGGCGGGAGAGGAAGTTCAGGCAATATTTAACTCTGGGGCATGTAGCTGTTTGTTGGATCTGACCTTGGCAAAAAGACTCGCTATTCCTCTCCATCAGAAAAAGCAAAGACTGACAGTCCATCTGGCTGATGGCTCAATGCCTAGTTCCGGGCCTGTCACACAAGAAACAGCACCTATCTTTACCTCCACCAACTCAGGTCAGCAGGAATTTATACGTTTTGATGTCTTAAGCTCCCCTATATTCCCTGTCATCCTTGGAATACCATGGCTACAGGCGCACAACCCTGGGCCAAAAAAGGAAGTACTCTTCACTTCTTCCTACTGCTGGCAGCATTGCCTTGTTCCTGAATACAAAGACTTTACTAGCTGCCTGACAGTACTACCAACACCCAGTGTGGACCACAATATACCAGCAGCCTACCGGGAATTCCTAGACATCTTTGACAAGAAGAAGGCAGATGTCCTTCCTCCACACTGTCCCTATGACTGTCCCATTGAGCTACTCCCGGGGGCTGGGATACCTTTCGGCCACATATTTCCCCTTTCCAAAACTGAACTTGAGACATTGCTGCAGTTTATTGATGAAACCTTAGAAAAAGCATTTATTCGCCCTTCCTCCTCTCCTGCCGGTGCCGGAAATTTCTTTGTTGAAAAGAAGGAAAAGACATTACAAGACCATGTGTGGACTACAGGGAACTAAATAAAATCACCCTTAAGAATCGTTATCCACTCCCCCTGGTCCCTGAACTTTTCCAGAGGTTCCGTATGGCTCATATCTTCACTATACTAAATCTTTGCGGAGCCTACAATCTTGTCTACATCCGGGAGGGGAACAAGTGGAAAACAGCGTTCAGAACAAGGTTCGGACATTTTGAATACCTAGTAATGCTATTCGGATTGTGCAATGCTCCAGCCACATTTCAACACTTTATAAATGACATTTTTTGGGAGTATCTAGACCACTTTGTCATCGTCTATCTCGGCGATATTCAGGGATAACACCCAGTACAATTCTGTCTCCTCAAAATTTTCTTCTGATCCAACCTGATTTAAGGACTTCAATTGAGCAGGCATCCAATTGTGCACAGAGGCAGAAATCTCCTCCCTAAGAAGTCAGGAGGGGCTCCTTTGGCATCAAAACAGAATTTTTGTCCCACAGCAAGCCAGGCTTCCAGTTCTGAAAACTTTTCATGACCATCAGCTTGCTGGTCACTTCGGGGTCTGAAAAATGACCAAACTTGTCTAACGGTCCTTATGGTGGCCCACCCTGAGATCTGACTGCAGGAAATATGTCAACTCCTGTACAACATGCCAGTGTAACAAGGGGTCCAACGCTAAATCATGGGATCTGTTAAGACCACAGCCAGTCGGGGAGCAACCTTTAAAAAAGATATTCATGGACTTTATAGTAGACTTACCCCCCTCAGAGGAATTTACAACCATCCTGATAGTGGTGGACTGACTGTCCAAGATAAATTGGAATCGTATCATCACAGAGTAGTACTGTGGATATGAGAAATGAGTAGACATATGCCACGTCCCGATATATTATATTTGGAAAATACATTTTTGGATGATGGACTTTATAGGCATAACACTTAATACTTAATTTTGTAAAAAAGTATATACATTTATTTATTTACAGAAACATGTGAAACACTTTTAAAAACATTGACTATCCGCAATTGTGCCTTGAAGCATACAACACACCACCTATGTATCATAGAATATTGTAATACTTAGTAATGAGAAACCCAAAGGTCACTCTCCAAGAATTTGATCTAGTAACGTAATTTTAGAAGAGGCGGTGTGTCGTGGTTCGGCTCAGCTCTACATGTTACGCGTATTCAAATACGCTTCTTCAGTAAATAAAGAAATTTATATACTTTTTTATAAAATTATGTATTAAGTGTTGTGCCTATATAGTCCATCATCCAAAAACGTATTTTCCGACTGTCCAAGATGGCACACTTCCTGCCAATGATGGGCACACCTTCCGCCATGGACACAGCAAAAATCTTTATAAAAGAGATAGTCAGATCGCATAGCTTACCAGACAACATTGGGTCAGATAGAGGTGTGCAATTTACCTCTAGATTCTGGAGAAATCTCTGCAAATTGATATCAGTCGAGATATGTTTGTCTATGGCCTACCATACAGAGAGTAACAGTCAAACTGAAAGGACCAACCAAACAATACAGCAATATCTACAGTGCTTTTGTTTTTTTCTCAGGACGACTGGATTTCCTTATTGTCATGTGCAGAATTTGCATATAACATGCTTCTACCAACCAGTCACCCTACTGGGCAAATTATGGGTTCCATCCTTCATTTTTACCCAATATCATTACAGAGTCCTCAGTTCCGGCAGTCCAGGACAGAATACATTTGTTACAAAAAAATTACCAAACACTTCAGGAGTCAGGACACAATGCAAAAGGCTCAATAAGAGTACAAGAAACAATATGACAAGAAGAAAAGAGGAAACCCTACTTTTAAAATTGGGGACAAAGTGTGGCTTTCATCAGCAAAGCTCAAATTGCCATGTCCGTCACGGAAACTAGGACCCAAATTTTTGGTCCATTTGAAATAAAGCGTGAAATTAATCCAGTAGCTTTTGAACTCGCTTTGCCAGAATCTTATAGAATTCACCCTGTATTTCATGTTTCTCTGCTTAAACCTGCTGTTTCTAGTCCTTTTTCAGGGAGAGAAGAGATACCACCACCTCCAGGCCTGGTTGGGGGCGAAACAGAATTTGAAATGGAGTCTATTTTTGACTGTCGACGGAGAGGTAGGACAATTTAGTTCTTAATTAAGAGGAAGGGATATTCTGCAGAGGAAAACTCATGGGAACCTGCGAGCAATGTGCACGCTCCTAGGATTTTGCAGAGGCTCTGCAACAGTCATCCTGAAAAATGGGCATGACTAGTCAACCGGAGGCTGCCCCTTGGGAGGGGGCACTATCAGGAAAATAGGCGCATTCCCAGGCACAATAGTGCAGGGATCGCAAACCGGCGTAGGCAGAGGCACGCGGAGCGCCGTGAACAGGTGAATGCACATGCACGGCGGCACACGCACAGCATAAAAGTGGGTCCACTGCCTATTTAAACCCACTGCTGACAATGGTGCATTGCTGATTTATCGTCAGCTTCCCTCTGTGTTCCTGTGCCTTGTATCCTGCTGATCAGACTTCCTGTGTACCGACCCCAGCTTGCCTTGACTTGCTCTTCTTGATCTCCCAGCTTGACCCTTTGGCTTGTATCCTGACTTTGTTTATGCTTGCTCCCTGCATCTGATTCTGGCCTGGCTTACAGACTCTACCCTTACCTATATGCTGTGCAAAGACCCGGCTGACTCTTGTTACACTTAACTTGGACTGTCTTACTGTGAATGACCCCTAGCCTAGCTCCCAACTCAGCTATCGGTCTGCTCCACTGGTCCATATCTCCTGGACTTTCCCAGTATGCCTGCCTTGCAGTATAGCTTGCCTTTTCCAGCAAGTTCCTGGCAACCATCTCCCGCATTCAGGCAACCCGTGCTTCTGTGGGCACCACATCCTCTGTGTCACCTTCAGTGGTATGCTACACCCTCCCAGCATCTCGGCCTCCTACCAAATTCCTGACACCAGGCTTCAACTTCAACAGTAGTTCGGCCCTTTCAGCACAAGGCTTGGCCTTAAAAGACCTGCAATTCTCCCCTTAAGCCTTCTTCACAATGAAGGGGCACCCCCACTCCTAGAAGTTGGGGGAGGTCTGTTACAGTTTGATTCTTTCTGCATTACAGAATTCCAGACCTATGGTTCAACTGGTGGATTTTAAAAGGGTACAAGATAAAGTTCAAAACGTTACTGCCTCAGCACTTTCTTCTTTTAAATCAACCATCTCTTGTCTCATGAAGTTGTTGTCCAGTGCTGCCACAAGTCCAATGGGGGTGTTTATACTATCCTTGATTTAAAATCCATCAAAACTTCTGTCAAAATCCAAAATTTCACATGGAATCCACAAGGTCAGTAATTGCATCTCTGACACTAGGGGGAACGCATGGTATCCAAGGACATTCAAGATGCCTATCTGCATGTTTCCATTTACCTACCTCATCAGTGATTTTTACTTAATAACTCTCCATATAACATTCTGACAGCATGGAAAAAGCTGATTGATTTTTTTCCCTGAACTTACCCATGCTCCTATTTAGCAAAGCAAGATCTGCCTTGTCCTGGTGGATCACCACTCCAGCTCAGTGGGAAAATCTTTCCTTCTTTACACTTAGAAACCTCTTACAACAGACACAAGTCTGTCAGGTTGGAGAGGAGTCTGCACAGTTCAAGGAACATGTTCAAGAAAAGAAACCAAACTCCCCATGAAAATGTAGGAGCTCAGAGCAGTCACGTTGTCCCCCCTCCGCTGGACCCCACTTCTAAACTGACACCCAGTTTGGGCACAGTCAGACAATGCCACCAGATTATCTGGTGTCCACATGACAGGAATGGACAATTAGCAGGAGGATTATCCCACCAGCCACCACTTGGATCAAGAGCAATAGAAATTTCATCCAGATGTGTTCAATTTGAAATGCCAAACATAGGGAACTTTGGATGTGGGCATACTAGCCTCCACATGCAATGACAAGCTACTTCTGTTTGTTGCCAAAAATAAGGATCCTCTAGCTCTGATCTCCAGTGCTCTAAATATCCCCTAGTCTCAGTCGAATTTATGCCTCCCCTTCACTACAAATTCTGCCTTGTCTGTTCAACAAAATAAAGCAAGGGAGGAAAATGGTAATTTCACTTGCACTGAACTGGCCCAGAAAAATCTGGGACACAGACATACTCAGACTTCTAGCAGCCACATCCAAG
This sequence comes from Lithobates clamitans, assembly GCA_037952925.1. Lineage (NCBI taxonomy): Eukaryota > Metazoa > Chordata > Amphibia > Anura > Ranidae > Lithobates > Lithobates clamitans. Next base: position 1,943,796 of record JBBGZY010000929.1, read on the forward strand.
AAGATCCATTACCCTACCTGGAGGGTGCTAGGTGTGGGAGCAGTCAATTCAGTCCTACAGATTATTCTGTGCTTTGCATTCTGACCTTCCCACAAACAGCTCTTGACCAGAATCTAATGCCCCGTACACACGGTCGGATTTTCCGATGGACAATGTCCGATCGGAGTGTGTTGTCGGAAATTCCGACCGTGTGTGGGCGCCATCGGACATTTTCCATCGGATTTTCCGACACACAAAGTTGGACAGCAGGAGATAAAATTTTCCGACAACAAAATCTGATCGCGTCAATTCCGACCGTGTGTGGCCTGTTCTGACGCACAAAGTGCCATGCATGCTCAGAAGAAATTCCGACACGGGACAGCTCGTTCTGGTAAACTTAGCGTTCGCAATGCATACAGCACTTTCATCACGCTGCAATGTTAAAAATGGTTTAATACAGCGCACTCTCTTCTTCTTTATAATGTGACAAGAATTAAGTAGTTTTGCTGCTCATATTCACACACACTTCTCACAAAGTTTTATTTGTGTTTTTTTAGTGGGATTCCCTGAATATATTGTTATTAGTTGTCACATCTGACAGTTTTATATTTTTTAATTTTTTTTTTTTTGGATTTTAAGCCTTTTTTTTTCTTTAATGTTTGGATTTTTTTCCAAGGCTGATCTTTGTTTAATGTTATTTTTATTTTTACTCCAGAATATTTTTGTGTGTGTTTTGTGTGGCAAGTTACCCCAACACCATTGATATCTTTTATTATTTAATCTCCAGGAGATTGTTTGTTGTTGGTGTCCCTTGTTCATTTCACATTTTATATTTGAAATGTACCTGAATCCTCACAAACAAGCTGTCATTTTTGAAGTAAAACACATAGGAGAGTATAATTCAAAACAAAAATCCTTTATTAAGGAATCAGAACCAAACAAAGAGGAAGGCAACACTGGATCAACATGAGAAATTAGCGAAGCCTGGGACCCCCACGGCAGACATCAATTCTTCAACATCAAAATTGGTGGCCTGAGGAATCCATATGTAAGGGAGGGCAGTCTGGTCCGGGATTCGCAGAGATCTGGATAGCAGCAGATGACATCTGTGTCCCCAGGCTGTGGTACCACAAGAGGCTGCATTTTTTGGCCGACCAGACTGAACCCAGGCCAATCACTGTCTGGTCTTCCTTCCACGCTTCCTTCCGGGCTGTGGCTGTGCAGTTGGAGATGTGGCAGGAGGAGGAGTAGGACCTGCAGGAGGAGGAGGACTGGGAGGACCTGGAGGAGGACTGGGAGGACCTGGAGGAGAGGGAGGAGGAGGACCTGCAGGAAGAGGAGGAGGACCATCCCAAAGATGTGTGTGAGGTGTAATTTGGCCCCTCATACCTTTCTCCAGAGCCTCCGATATGAGGGCCTCACACATGGCTTTTTGGCCCTCCTCCATCCTCTGGATTTTATAGGCTATGAAGGCAGCAATGTTCTCCTGCATGGTGTGGGGAGCTCCCAGGACCTCTGTAGCCCTCCAAAAGAATGCTATAGCAGCCTCCTCTAGGGTACTCCTCCTACTGCCACTTTCTGTTTTCAGGGGGGGTGGAGGGACCTGCAGATCAGCCAGCCGGCTCGGCCCGGCCACCTCCTGGCTGAGACTTCCCTGTGTATGAAAAAGGGACATGGTTTTAGTTTTTGCATCATCAATCACAATCCTAAATTAGTACTCCCAACTAACATCTAGTTAACATCATTGATTGGACAAGCAGAAATATTTAGAGGAATGCTATACCTGGCTCAATCTGGGCTCCTCCACATATGGCCTGGAAGGCCCAGGTTGGGCGTCAGAAGCCTCAGCCAGGGGGGAAAGAAGCGTGGAAGGAAGACTTGAGAGGGATGGCCTGGGTTCAGTCTGGCCTGCCAGAAAGTGCAGCCTGTCGTAGTACAACATCCTGGGGACATAGATGTCATCTGCTGCTCCGGATCTCTGTGAATCCAGGACTTTCTTGCGCTCCCTCACATATGTGCTCCTCAGGCCACCAATGAAGATCTTTAAATAGGTGATGTCTGCCGTGGGGATCACCTGCTTCACAATTTCACACAATTGCTCCAGTGCTGCCTTCCTCTTTGCTTGGTTCTTGAAATGGGGGTGGGTAATCTCCCACAAACAGGGCAGCTCACTTAGCATCTCTATGAATACTGACATGAAGTCATTGTCTTTCATTAAGATATCCATGTTCACTGCAAGACACAACACAAGACAAAGCCTAATGTCAGACAAAACTCTCCTAATCTTGTTACAATATAGGCCTCAATCTAGAAGCAGTATAGGCACAAGTTTGTCTCTTACCTTCGTTCTTACGATCGGCGCGTCCAATGCTCCTTCCTCCGCTCACAGATCGTACGTAATACGCAGGCGTGTTACGCTTTATACACACTGGGCATGCGTGTAACTCCGCCTGCCCCTGACGTTCTTTCTAGTCTATTCCCCGCCCCTTTTCGTTCGCCGCAGTGGGTGAAGAGCATGATGGCGGAGTTACAGCAGGTGCATGCTAATTCTAGCAACGAGGAGGAGGAGGAGGAAAGCCCGGATCCAGGCACGTCCCGATCCAGAAGGAGACATTTTAAGGCCACAAATATGTCGTTTGGGGAGATGTTGGAGATGGTCGACATCATGAGGAAGTCCGACTATGACGGAAAATATGGGCCTTACCCCCACCCCAACATCCGAAAGGCCAAAATCATGGCGAAAGTGGTCAGGAGTCTTGAGAGGAATTTCGGGGTACGAAGATCTAAATATCAGCTCAGGAAGCGGTGGTCGGACCTGAAGTTGAGAGAGCCAGAGCAGTACCGAAAGATCCGTAGAGTGCTGCAAAAAAGTAAGTAGTTGTGCTGTGTTCCTATTCTTTCTGTCTTTATTACGTTCGTTCTGCTCCATATGCTTTTATTAATTGTAACGTTTAAAAGGGCAACTTTAATGTTCATGGGCCCATTATTCGTTCGTATCAAACATTTTTCTTTCGGCCTCTAGAACACCATTGTTTAGGCCATATGCATTTTTAAAACATTTTTTTGGGCCTACTTGGATGCCAAATATTTGTTTGTGTAGATGGGTTTGTTACTAGAATGAAATGCCAACTAGATTCTGTGTAAGGAGAGGACACTGAGCAGCTGTTTTCACATCTGGACACTTGAGCACTAGTGTGGGACCCCAGAACACCATTTTTATTAGGGGGGGCACACAGGTGCTCCAGTGTATACTATAGGGAGGGCTACATCTGTGAAGCTTGTACCAAACAGGTAAAGTATTGCAGCTTGACAAAGGGCAATAAAAAAAATATACATCTTGGAACTCGGCTAAAATTGACAATTGTACCCCACTTCCAAGCAATGTTTCCTATTTCTAGTTCTGCCATCAAATATCTGTGTGCTAATTATACCATTTTTGTTTTACATAGTGGAGAAAAGACTCGGAGGACACCCCTCAGAGACCCCCCACCTCTGGAAGAAGGGGAAATACCAACACAAGAAGCTGAGCAGGAGGAAGAAGAAGATGTGGTGGACATTGGCACCACAACAGGTGAGTGTCTGCGACCACAGACTCAGGTAAACGAGATGGATGGTGGCAGATTTTTGAGACCTTTTTTTTTGTTCTTTATCTCTTTTTAGGTGATCGTGATGTGAGGGAGAGAGAAGGTTTCACATCTGAAAGTGCCCAGATACTGATCGGGGAGATCATGGGGTGTAATCTCCAATTGCAAAACATCCAGCAACAAATCAGTGATCATTGATGTTTTGGGGCGAATTTAAACCCCACAAAATCACCTGTTTTCTTGTGGTCCAATCTTACAAAAAATTTTTCAATGTTTAGAAAAGCCAAATTTGGAGGATGCACACAGTGTGCCAACATGTGCTATCTGCCATCACGGGAGATCAATGGACGAGTTTTGGGGGTGCAACCCCTTCCTCAATTATAAAGTAGCGTTGAGGAAGGGCTTGCTTCCCCAAAACACGTCCCTTGATCCCCCCTGATGGCAGATAGCACATGTTGACATTCGTAAATTGGTGCGCATCTTCCAAATTTGGCTTTTCCAGGGGTGATTTCCCCCCATCTGAATGCTATATCAAACCCAGTTCCTAAATACTGATGTCTGATATAGCCTTCAGGTTTTACCATATGTGAACTTTGTAAGTTCAAGTTTTTTGGCTTTCTTGTTGGTTTTACACAGGCCTGTTTTATCTGAAATGGATATTTCGATTTTTAATAATGCTACTGCAAACATTGTTATACAACAAACATGTTGGTTTGTTTTAAAAACCTTTCGTAAATGCACATGTGACTGTGCAGGTATAAAAAAGTGCCTTACTCAAGAATGTGTGGATTATTGTCTCAACACTACAACACTTTTGGGGTGATGTAATTGCTGTTTTATGCAAAAATGGGGGTTATTTCCTAAGGGCAAATACACTTTGCACTACAAGTGCAGGTTCAGTGCAGTTGCAAGTGCACTTGTAGTGAAATGTGTTTTTGCATTTAGGAAGTACCAGCCAACACTGTTTTTTATAAGGTTACCCAATCACAACATTTTCTGCACTCAACAAATTTCTGTCAGGGTCAGCTAAAACAAACACAAGCAGTAAATGTCCACAAAGATTTTCTTTTGGTTGTTTTTTATTTGAAAAAGGTGTCACAGATTGTCTGGCATATTGATAGCCCCCCTACCCGCAAAGAACTCCAGGTATCGTAACCGGACATCACGGGCATTCAGGGAGGGCAAGCCAGGATGGCCACTTTCAAGCGCTGTCAGTGTTGATGGATTTGGGATTCCGGTCTCAGGCCCAACTGAGCCAGCATAGTTGGCTGAATGTTTTCGTAAAAAATTATGGAGAACACAGCAGGCAAGTATTATATGGTTCAGTTTATACTCCGCCATATGGATGGGTGTCAGAAATAATCGGAACCGGCTGGCCAGGATTCCAAATGTGTTCTCCACCACTCTTCAGGCTCTGGCCAGCCGGTAATTAAAAACCCTCTGTTCCGGGGTGAGGGTTCTCATCGGGAATGGCCGCATCAGGTGGTCCCCCAGCGCAAATGCTTCATCAGCAACGAACACAAATGGGAGACCTTCAACATTGTCCTCTGGAGGTGGCAAGTCCAAGCTGCCATTCTGGAGACGCCTGTAGAACTCCGTCTGGGCGATCACTCCACCATCGGACATCCGGCCATTCTTCCCCACGTCCACATACAAGAACTCGTAATTAGCCGACACCACCGCCAACATCACTATACTATTAAACCCCTTGTAATTATAATAGTACGACCCCGAGTTGGGTGGTGGGATGATGTGGACGTGTTTCCCATCACTTGCCCCTCCGCAGTTAGGAAAGTCCCACCGCTGGGCAAAGTGGGAGGCCACAGTCTGCCATTCCTGTGGCGTGGAAGGAAACTGTTGAGGAAAAAACAATAAACATTACTATTTTTTCACAGAAACATGGCAAGCAGATTATACACAAACATTATGGGGCAACCTCCAGATAGCATTTATTAAGGGGAATTTAACAACAACAAAGTATAAGGTACACCTATCTTATCCCCCCCCCTCATGGGCCATTTCTAACATTATAGGGGGGGGACTCTTGGACAGGTAACCCTCTTCACTTCATTTAGAGATGAATGCCTAAATAATGGGTATTACTTGGAACAGCCCCTCCTTAGTTACACTATTGGCAGACCACTGGACAGGTAAGAAGTGTCATAATACAAAGATATAAATAACATTTGAGCACATTTGAACATTCTGCTATTACCTATCAAAATAATAATAGGATACAAAAACTTTAAACAGTACCATTGGAAAGTATACAGGCAGGCCCTTGCATTACATGCTTTGGGGAATTCATCCATAAATCTGACCAGTAAAGAGATGGGTATAGTGTGTATGGGTTTGGCAAAGTCAGCAGATAGATGATTGAGGATAGAGAATTGTGATCAGCTGACTTAGCAGTTGGGGGAGGGAGGGTTACAAAAAATTTGGGGACACCACAAAAAAAAGCCTCTGGCACTCTGCCTGAATTTAAATAAAAAATAACATTTGCAAACATTTTAGGGGGTGTTTGGGGTAAAGCACTACTATGGAGCTGATAAAATACATTGTTAAGTGACTACATGAGGTGAATATAGGGCAGGAGACACCATGCTGGAGAGGTTATTGAAGGGCAAATATGTATGAAGGACATAAAATAATAATTACATAAAAATCCAGCATGCATGAGGACAAAGGGGACATTCACAGCATATTACAATCATGGTAATTAGGGAATGAGGAAAGAAATACAATATATTAGCAAACATTCAATACAATAAAATGTGATATAAAAGGAAAAAAATCTTACCTTCATATATTCCTTCTGCAGGACCTGTACGATGGCAGAACAGGTCTCTGGGATAATGATCCCCAGAGCCTGGGGGGAGATGCCTGTCGAGAACGTGAGGTCCTGCAGGCTTCTCCCTGTGGCCAAATACCGCAAGGTAGCGACCAACCTCTGCTCCGGAGTGATGGCTTGCCTCATGCAGGTATCCTGCCTGCTAATATAGGGGGTCAGCGAAGCCAACAAACGGTGAAACACGTGGTCCGTCATCCTGAGAAAGTTCCTGAAATCATCTGGATTATTCTCACGGATCTCACGGAGCAAAGGCATATGACAGAACTGGTCACGCTGAAGCAACCAATTCTTGGTCCATGAACTCCTCCCCACCCTGTTTATGGACTGGGCTTGTGTCAAGGTCAGGACCCCAACACCAAGCCCCCGCACAGCAAGAACTCTACGAGGAGTACGCATACGAAACATGGCTAGAAAACGGTCGGCTGCTCAGAACGAAGTAACAGAACACACTGAAGAACAGCAAGGCCTGTGAAGAGCGACCTGAAAACCAGTAACAAATGAACAAGAATACAATGACTACTTAAAGTCACGCGGAACTTGCTTGCACGCACTGAAGAGCAGATACAAACCCACAAGCACAAACTGAACGGCAGAAAACGATCTGAAAGCCACGAGTCTGAAAAAGCGCGAATCGTCTCTCACCAAACTTTTTACTAACACGAGATTAGAAAAAGGAGCCCAAAGGGTGCCGCACTTGGTTCTGAACCGGCCTTTTCTAGTCTCGTCATACGTGGTGTACGTGACCGCGTGGTTGTCGATCGGAAATTCCGACAACTTTGTGCGACCGTGTGTAGGCAAAACAAGTTTGAGCCAACATCCGTCGGAAAAAATCCTAGGATTTTGTTGTCGGAATGTCCGAACAAAGTCCGACCGTGTGTACGGGGCATTATTCTTAGCAGGTATTGGCCGTATCTATCCTTTTTCAAAGGCTTTTGGCTTCCCACTTCCTTATAAATACCTTTATTCAAGGTGTTTCTCATGTTAGGCCCCCTTACAGTACCCTGTGCTTCCCTGTGACCTTAATTTGGTTTTCTTTGCCCTGCAGAAACAACTCTGTAAACTCATCAGCAATATTCCTTTGGAGATTCTTGCTAGCAAAGTTCCCTTTTTGGTAGTCATCACGTCTGTCAGATGTGTCAAAACCGGCAGCCCCTTCCTGTTTAGAGTCTTTTTTCATTATTCACAAAAGGTTGTATCACACCCCAGGCCATCTTTTCTTCCAAAGTTGATTTCAGAGTTGCATTTAAATTAGGACATTGTCTTGCCATCCTTGTGCCCTGCTCCTTAGGATCAAAGGGAATTATCTCTACATTACCTGAAAGCAGTCAGAGCCATTACAGTGTATCTTAAAAGGTACTTCTTCGTTTAGACAAATGGATTAGAAGGGGACCCTGCTTTAAAATCCACCATTGCATAGTGGATCAGGTACTTGGTTACAAACAAAAAACCTCCTCCTGTGCTGTTATGTGCCCACTCCACTAGATCTGTAGGCATATCCTGGGCTTTTGGGTACTAAGCCACTGTTGATCAACTTTCTCAAAGTTTTACCTGGTAACTGTTCAATCTTCTGCAGATGCAGCTTTGCCTGAAAGGTTCTTGCAGTGGCACAGTGAACTTGGGTCATTGTCCCCTGTTGTTTTGTGGGCCCGGTGGCACAGTTCCACTTCCCTAGTTATTTAAATAGAGTGCCAAAAGTTGAATAATAGTAGAAGAAAGGAACCTACGTCCTATGAAAGTGGAAGGCTAGTGGACTTAATGGTACTGTAACAATTGAGATACACAAGTATATAAAACAAGTAGAATTTTAAAAACACATCTCTGTCCAAATAAAAAAGGTGCAACTGAAAAAGCTGACAATACCAGTTCACCCTATATCAATTATGTTAGCATGCTCAACATGTTTTGGCGAATATTCACCGCTTCTTCAGGAGCTTTGTTTGCATGATATGGTGTTAAAAGAACAGAGACAGTATACAGTACTACAGAGATAAGAAAAAGAATATCAGATTAATCATAATAGACATTATAAAACATCACATAACATGACTAGATGACAAAGTAATGGTGAGTATGGTGTCCCTCCCAAAAGGTGATCATGACTCTTACCCAGAGCAGCAACACAGGCCGCAGTCCAAAAAGAGTAGGTCCACCCCGGCGGGCGTGGGAACCCTCCACAGGCCAAGAACAGAAGCAACGGGGATCTATTGAAAAGTGTAATGAACATTGTTTTAGATATGGTTTAAAGCAGTACACTTCCTAAGAGTCATAAAAAACGTATTATTGATGTATTATATCAATAGCCAGGTGCACATCATAGTAAATAATAATACCAAGATGTGTAACTTCAGTGGACATCCAATGGTTATTCTGATATCATAGCTAACATATGCTATAAAGAAAAGAGAGGGGAGTTGCCCACCCTTTGTATTTATTACTTGGCGACACCCCTTTTTTTGAAAGTAGACAGTCCAAGGTATTTAGTAGGGATGAGCTGAACACCCCCCAGTTCGGTTCGCACCAGAACCTGCGAACGGACCGAAAGTTCACGCAAACTTTAGAACCCCATTAAATTCTATGGGACTCGAACGTTCGAAATCAAAAATGCTAATTTTAAAGGCTAATATGCAAGTTATAGTCCTAAAAAGGGTTTGGGGACCCAGGTCCTGCCCCAGGGGACATGTATCAATGCAAAAATTTTTTAAAAACGGCCGTTATTTCGGGAGCAGTGATTTTAATGATGCCTAAAGTCAAATATTTCTTTAAATATCGTACCTGGGGGTGTGTATGGTATGCCTGTAAAGTGGCACGTGTTTCCCATGCTTAGAACAGTCCCTGCACAAAATTACATTTTTAAAGGAATAAAAGTCATTTACTGTATAACTGCTTGCAGCTTTAATGTAATGTCGGGTCCCGGCAATATGGATGAAAATCAGTGAGACAAACGGCATGGGTACCCCCCAGTCCATTACCAGGCCTTTTTGGTCTTGTATGGAAATTAAGGGGAACCCCGCACCCAAATTAAAAAAAGGAAAGGCGTGGGGCCCCCAGGCCCTATATACTCTGAACAGCAGTATACAGGCGGTGCAAACAAGACAGGGACTGTAGGTTTGTTGTTAAGTAGAATCTGTTTGTAATTTTGAACTGGTACATTTTTAAAGTGTAGCTCCAGCCAAAAAATCTATTTTTAAGCTTTTTGGAAAACATAGGGAAGGGCTATCACCCCTGTAACATTTGTTTTGCTGTCTGTGCACCTCTTCAGAAGATTTCACCTCACTTTCTGTCCCAATGACAAATGTTTTTTGAAAATTTGGGTTTTTTAGTGAAACAAGGATTGGTGATAACGCATCAGTGAAGAGGAGACACGTTTTTCTCATATTAACTCTTACACTAGAGAATTTCCCTTCCTAGGGGTAGATTTCATCTCACTTCCTGTTGTCTCCTTCCGTTTGCAAGTAGGAGTCGTTTGTGAGTTGGATGTTTGAAAGTAGGGGCCTGCCCTATATACTCTGCAGAAATTGGGGCCTTAGGTGTTGGTGTTGCCACAACACTGTAAGCCCTCACAGTTACTCTTGGTGGGCGCAGGAACGGGCCCTGCTGTGAAATATTAGACCAAGAATTGTAAATACATGCCATTGTTGAACAGTGGTAGAAAATTTGGGCCTTTGGTGGTGGTGGTGCTAGTGCCACAACACTGTAAGTCCTCACAATTACTCTTGGTTGGCGCTGGAATGGGCCCTGCTGTAAAAATATTATATCAAGAATTGTAATTACATGCACCTGTTGAACAGGGGCAGAAATGTTGGGCCTTTGGTGGTGGTGGTGTTGCCACAACACTGTAAGCCCGCACAGTTACTCTTGGTGGGTGCAGGAATGGGCCCTGCTGTGAAATATTAGATCAAGATATGTAATTACATGTCCTTGTTGAACAGGGGCAGAAAAATTGGGCCTTAGGCACTGGTGCCACAACAATGCAACCCCTCACAGATGCTATAGCTGAAGCGCAGGAATGAGCCTTGCAGCAAAGTATTGCATCAAAAATTGTAATTATATGCCCCTGTTAAACAGGGGCTACAAATTTGAGCCTTGGGCACTGGTGCCACAACACTGCAACCCCTCACAGATACTCTGCAGCAGGGCTCATTCCTGCGCTCCAACTAAAGTATTGCATCAAAAATTGTAATTACACACCCCTGTTAAACAGGGGCAGAAAAATTGCCACAACACTGCAACCCCTCACAGATGCTATAGTTGGAGCGCAGGAATGAGCCCTGCTGCACAGTATTGCGTCAAAAATTGTAGTTATACGCCCCTGTTAAACAGGGGCTGAAAAATTGGGCCTTGGGCACTGGTGCTGGTGCCACAACACTGCAACCCCTCACAGATGCTATAGTTGGAGCACAGGAATTTGCCCTGCTGCAAAGTATTGCATCAAAAATTGTAGTTATATGCCCCTGTTAAACACGGGCTGAAAAATTGGGCCTTGGGCACTGGTGCTGGTGCCACAACACTGCAACCCCTCACAGATACTATAGTTGGAGCACAGGAATGAGCCCTGCTGCAAAGTATTGCATCAAAATCTGTAATTACACGCCCCTGTTAAACAGGAGCTAAAAAATTGGGCCTTGGCCACTGGTGGGAGTGCCCAGAGCCAAAAATGTTCTTACAAGCTATCAGCATGAAAATTGAGGAGGAAGAGCATTGTGACTCAGCATAACAGGATTGTCACTCAGCATCAGCAAAGGCAGTCTTTAAGAGATCTCACATTAAAAAAAATTCAATCGGTTACATCAGCATCAGGTGCTTGGTAGCTGGTGATCCAAGACTGATTCATTTTTATGAAGGTCAGCCGATCGACTGATTCAGTGGACAGGCGCACCCTGTGATCGGTTACAAAGCCTCCAGCAGCACTGAATGTGCGTTCCGAAAGAACGCTGGATGCAGAACAGGCCAAAAGCTCAATTGCATACTGTGCAAGCTCTGGCCAGTGATCTATCCTCAAGACCCAGTAACCCAGAGGATTTTTGGTGGGAATGGTGTCCAAGTCTAATCTTGCCCCTAGGTAATGCTGCACCATGTGAATCAGACGCTGGCGATGGTTGCTGGAACCGATCAGACCTTGGGGCTGCGGACTAAAAAATTGTCTGAACACATCGGTCAGAAGGCCACCTTCTCCACCACTCCTTCTGTGACTGACCAAAGCCTCAGCAACACGTTGTCCAGGAGGACTAGGAAATTGTAACCTCCCAGGCTCTGGAAACGCATTGCACAAACCTTTCTGAAAGGCCTCCTGAAGATGTTTCATCCTCTGCTCTCTCTGCGACGGCAAGATAAGGTCCGCAACCTTACCCTTGTAATGTGGATCAAGGAGGGTTGCCAGCCAGTAATCATCCCTTCCCTTGATACCACGAATACGAGGATCCTTCCGCAGGCTCTGCAGGATCAGGGAGGCCGTGCAGCGTAGGTTTGCTAAGGCATTCGGTCCAGAGTCCTCTGGGTCACTAAGGACGACATGATTTGCAGCCACCTCCTCCCAGCCACGTACAAGTCCATGGATTTCTTTGGACTGTAAATGATCCCTTGAAGACTGCTGCTGATGCTGAGTGCCAGGCTCCACCTCCATGCTGACACAATCCTCCTCCTCCTCGTCCTCTTCCTGTGTGATTGGCGGGCACGCAGGAACATTGTCTGGATAAAGGGGGCCTTGAGAGGTAAGGAAGTCCTCCTCTTCCTGCCTCTGTTCTGCCTCAAGTGCCCTTTCCATTATTCCATGCGGCGTGTGCTCCAACAGGTGGACAAGAGGGAAAGTGTAACTGATGCATGCACTGTCACTGCTCACCATCCTCGTGGCCTCCTCAAATGGTGACAGGACAGTGCATGCATCCCTGATCATAGCCCACTGACGCGGGGAAAAAAAACAAGGTCCCCTGACCCTGTCCTGGTGCCATAGTCGCATAGGTACTCATTGATGGCCCTCTGCTGTGTGTGTAGCCGCTGCAGCATGGCCAACGTTGAGTTCCACCTGGTGGGCATGTCACAGATTATGTGGTTCTTGGGCAGGTAAAATTCCTTTTGGAGGTCAGCCAGCCAAGCACTGGCATTATATGACCTGCAGAAATGCACACAGACTTTCCTGGCCTGCCTCAGGACATCCTATAAGCCCGGATACCATGCCCAAGAACCGCTGCACCACCAAGTTGAGGACGTGAGCCAAACAGGTCACATGGGTCAGTTGTTCCTGTCGGAGGGTGGAGAGGAGGTTGGTGCCGTTGTTACAAACCACCATACCTGCCTTAAGCTGGCATGGCATCAACCACCTCTGAACCTGCCCCTGCAGAGCTGAAAGAATCTCTGCCCCAGTGTGGCTCCTGTCCCCCAAGCACACCAGCTCAAGCACCGCATGGCATCATTTTGCCTGCGTGCTTGCATAGCCCCTTGAATGCCTACGGAGCACCGCTGGTTCCGAGGACAAAATTAGCACAGGAAGAGGCCATGGAGGAAAAAGAAGAGGAGGGGGTGGAGGAGAGCGGTGTGGCAGAATTACCATTAGTAGAATTTTGGAGGCATGGTGGCGGAACAACCTCCACAACTACTGCACCTTGTCCTGCATCCTTCTCAGCTGCCAGAAGAGTCACCCAGTGCACAGTGAAAGATAGGTAATGTCCATGTCAATGCCTGCGGGACCATGAGTCAGCAATAATATGCACCTTACCACTGATCGCCCTGTCCAGCGAGGCCAAGACATTGCCTTCCACATGCCGGTAGAGAGCTGGAATCGCCTTCCGTGAGAAAAAGTGGCATTTGATAACCTACCACTGAGGAACCGCACATTCCACAAACTCACAGAAGGGGGCAGAGTCTACCAACTGAAAAAGCAGCAGTTGAAGTGCTAGCAATTTAGCCAAGCTAGCATTCAACCGCTGGGCATGTGGATGGCTGGGAGCGAACTTCTTTCGGCGGTGTAGCAGCTGGGGCAGGGAAATTTGCCTGGTACAACGGTATGACGTTGGTGTACCGATAGCAGATTGCCCGAAACTACTTGCCTGTGACACACCTAATTCTACACCTTCATTCCTCTCAGTGCAAGTTTCAGAGAGGACTAAAGGTATAGTGGGGTTGGAGATCCCAGCTGATGAGGAGCAAGGAAAGGTCCACTTTGTTCTTTGGTGTGGGTCTTTTAGGTACGCTTGCCAACTATCTGCATGGCAGGTCGACATGTCTGGTCAAACATGTAGTGCCCAAGCGGGTGATGTTTTGGCCATGCGAGATACGCCATATGTTGCAAATAGCAGCAGTGGGATTTGATGCACTCATCTCAAAAAAGGCCCACACCAAAGAACTTTTGGAATAACGCGCAGAGACAGCAGCGCCCTTGACATTCGGTGCTCTGCGGTGTGATGCAGTCAGTGTGCTGCCCTTAAGCTGGCCCCTAGAGGGCATCCTGCCTCGTTGGAGATGTGCCTCCTCCTCCTACTCTCTCCTATCAGGCACCCACGTGGAGTCAGTGACCTCATCATCCCCTCCCTCCTCATCACTGGAGCAAAGCTGGCAGTATGCTGCAGCTGGGGGAACATGACTGCCAGATTGCTGTCCTTCTTGGGCACCCCCTCTCTCTGGGATCATGTTACTGCCTTCCTCTAGCTGGGTACCATCATCGGAGCCTTCAAAACGCTGGGCATCCTCCTGGAGCATGTACCCAACACAGTGGTCAAACAGTTCGGGGGACTCCTCAGGAGGACATGGTGGGGCTAGGGAAGGAGTGACTGATGCCATTGAGCTGAGGGAAGAGGCCACGTTGGCAGCTGCTTTGCCAGACAAAGTACCCTGAGCCTGGGTGAGAGAGGATGAGGAGGATGAGGACGGCTTGGTCATCCACTCTACCAAGTCTTCTGCATGTTGCGGCTCAACACGGCCAGCTGCCGAAAAAAGGACAAGCATGTCCCACGGCCACGTGCTGATGAGGATGCACCGTCTCCATGACCAGCACTGTTGCCTCTAGACACAGAGCCTGCTTGCCCTCTTTTATGGGCTTGTGACTGTCTGCCTCTCCTTGTTGGCCTTCCAAACTTACTAATGGCCTGCAGTGAGATGTAGCTGCACAAAGCTGGGATGTATTTATATATAGTGATACTGCAGCTAGCAGAATCAACTGCCTGCCTGTGGTACTAATAGAAGAACGCCACCAATTTGCTTCAGGTAGCTTTAGGTGCACACTGTGCAGGGGATGCACCAAACTAACTGTAAATACTGTAGCTAATAGGACTAATAGGATCAGAAGAAAACCAGCAATTTTCTTCAGGTACAGTGGGCATCGAAAGTTTGGGCACCCCAGGTAAAAATGTATAATAATGTGCATAACGAAGCCAAGGAAAGATGGAAAAATATCCAAATGGCATCAAATTACAGATTAGACATTCTTATAATATGTCAAAAAAAGTTAGATTTTATTTCCATCGTTTACACTTTCAAAATTACAGAAAACAAAAAAATGACGTCTGCAAAAGTTTGGGCACCCTGCAGAATTTATAGCATGCACTGCCCCCTTTGCAAAGCTGAGACCTGCCAGTGTCATGGATTGTTCTCAATCATCGTCTGGGAAGACCAGGTGATGTCAATCTCAAAGGTTTTAAATGGCCAGACTCATCTGACCTTGCCCCAACAATCAGCACCATGGGTTCTTCTAAGCAGTTGTCTAGAAAACTGAAACTGAAAATAGTTGACGCTCACAAAGCTGGAGAAGGCTATAAGAAGATAGCAAAGCGTTTTCAGATGTCAATATCCTCTGTTCGGAATTAAGAAATGGCAGTCATCAGGAACAGTAGAAGTTAAAGCAAGATCTGGAAGACCAAGAAAAATATCAGACAGAACAGCTCACAGGATTGTGAGAAAAGCAATTCAGGACCCACGTTTAGTTGGATTCATTAGGAGTATCAATGATTATGAATAAATCACCATCATCAATTACCCCACTATATTCATAATAAAAAAATGACCCTTAGTAGAGCTGCATTAAGGTCAATGATTTCTCATCTGCCAATTTTTAATTTGCTTTTTTGACAGAGTATGGAATGGTTAAAACCCTTATCAGTATTTTTTGTTATTGCTGTCTGTGTCCCATTAGAGAGGTCTTCCTTCATTTCCTGTCCCAGAGAAAAAACAGGATGTGAAAAGAAATCTCTAATGCCCGTACACACGGTCGGATTTTCCGATGGAAAATGTCCGATCGGAGCGTGTTGTCGGAAATTCCGACCGTGTGTGGGCTCCATCGGACATAGTTACATAGTAGGTGAGGTTGAAAAAAGACACAAGTCC
Source organism: Lithobates clamitans (assembly GCA_037952925.1). NCBI lineage: Eukaryota > Metazoa > Chordata > Amphibia > Anura > Ranidae > Lithobates > Lithobates clamitans. Next base: position 1,959,519 of record JBBGZY010000929.1, read on the forward strand.
ATCAAGTCCAACCTATGTGTGTGATTATGTGTCAGTATTACATTACATATCCCTGTATGTTGCGGTCATTCAGGTGATTATCTAATAGTTTCTTGAAGCTATCAATGCTCCCCGCTGAGACCACCGCCTTTGGAAGGGAATTCCACATCCTTGCCGCTCTTACAGTAAAGAACCCTCTACGTAGTTTAAGGTTAAACCTCTTTTCTTCTAATTGTAATGAGTGGCCACGAGTCTTATTAAACTCTCTTCTGCGAAAAAGTTTTATCCCTATTGTGGGGTCACCAGTACAGTATTTGTAAATTGAAATCGTATCCCCTCTCAAGCGTCTCTTCTCCAGAGAGAATAAGTTCAGTGCTCGCAACCTTTCCTCATAACTAAGATCCTCCAGACCCTTTATTAGCTTTGTTGCCCTTCTTTGTACTCACTCCATTTCCAGTACATCCCTCCTGAGGACTGGTGCCCAGAACTGGACAGCATACTCCAGGTGCGGCCGGACCAGAGTCTTGTAGAGCGGGAGAATTATCATTTTATCTCTGGAGTTGATCCCCCTTTTAATGCATGCCAATATTCTGTTTGCTTTATTAGCAGCAGCTTGGCATTGCATGCCATTGCTGAGCCTATCATCTACTAGGACCCCCAGGTCCTTTTCCATCCTAGATTCCCCCAGAGGTTCTCCCCCCAGTGTATAGATTGCATTCATATTTTTGCCACCCAAATGCATTATTTTGCATTTTTCTACATTGAACCTCATTTGCCATGTAGTCGCCCACCCCATTAATTTGTTTAGGTCTTTTTGCAAGATTTCCACATCCTGCGGAGAAGTTATTGCCCTGCTTAGCTTAGTATCGTCTGCAAATACAGAGATTGAACTGTTTATCCCATCCTCCAGGTCGTTTATGAACAAATTAAATAGGATTGGTCCCAGCACAGAACCCTGGGGAACCCCACTACCCACCACTGACCATTCTGAGTACTCCCCATTTATCACCACCCTCTGAACACGCCCTTGTAGCCAGTTTTCAATCCATGTACTCACCCTATGGTCCATGCCAACGCACCTTATTTTGTACAGTAAACGTTTATGGGGAACTGTGTCAAATGCTTTTGCAAAATATAGATACACCACGTCTACGGGCCTTCCTTTATCTAGATGGCAACTCACCTCCTCATAGAAGGTTAATAGATTGGTTTGGCAAGAACGATTCTTCATGAATCCATGCTGATTACTGCTAATGATATCATTCTTATTACTAAAATCTTGTATATAGTCCCTTATCATCCCCTCCATACTATTGATGTTAGGCTAACTGGTCTGTAATTCCCAGGGATGTTTTTTGGGCCCTTTTTAAATATTAATGCTACATTGGCTTTTCTGAAATCAGCTGGTACCATTCCAGTCAATAGACTGTCTGTAAAAATTAGGAACAACGGTCTGGCAATCACCTGACTGAGTTCCCTAAGTACCCTCGGATGCAAGCCATCTGGTCCCGGTGATTTATTAATGTTAAGTTTCTCAAGTCTAATTTTATTTCCGTCCTCTGTTAACCATGGAGGTGCTTCCTGTGTTGTGTCATGAGGATAAACACTGCAGTTTTGGTTACTGAAGCCCCCCGATTCACTCGTGAAGACTGAGGAGAAGAATAAATTCAATATCTTTGCCATCTCCCTATCCTTTGTAACCAGATGTCCTTCCTCATTCTTTATGGGGCCAATATGGTCTGCCCTCCCTTTTTTACTGTTTACATACTTAAAGAATTTCTTGGGATGTTTTTTGCTCTCCTCCGCTATGTGTCTTTCATGTTCTATCTTAGCCATCCTAATTGCACCATTACATTTCTTATTGCATTCTTTATAAAGTCTGAATGCTGAGGATGATCCCTCAACCTTGTATTTTTTGAAGGCCTTCTCCTTTGCTTTTATATGCATTTTTACATTGGAGTTAAGCCATCCAGGATTTTTGTTCGCTCTTTTAAATTTATTACCCAATGGGATACATTGGCTAATGCCCATATTTAATATGCTCTTAAAGCAAACCCATCTCTCCTCCGTATTCTTTGTTCCTAATATTTTATCCCAATTTATGCCTTTTAGCAAGGTTTGTCGTTTAGGGAAGTTCTCTTTTGAAATTCAGTATCTTTGTGTTCCCTTCATGTTTCCTATTTGTGTGATCTATACTGAAACTAATTGACCTGTGATCGCTGTTACCTAAATTGCCCCATATTTCCACATCTGTGATCAGGTCTGTATTGTTGGTAATCAGTAGATCCAGTAATGTTTTATTTCTAGTTGGTGCGTCTACCATCTGACCCATAAAATTGTCCTGCAAGACATTAAGGAACTGGCGAGCCTTAAATGAATGCGCGGTTCCCTCCGCCCAGTCTATGTCTGGATAATTAAAATCCCCCATTATGATAACACTTCCCATCCTTGCTGCTAATCCAATTTGTGATAGGAGATCCGTCTCCACTTCCTCCCTCAGGTTAGGGGGCCTATAGCATACTCCCAGTATTATTTTCCCCTTAGCTTCATCCCTTTGGAGCTCTACCCATAAAGATTCCACCTCCTCCCTAGCTCCCTCAGTGATGTCATCTCTCACATTCACTTGTACATTATTCTTGATATATAGGCATACCCCTCCCCCTTTTTTACCCTCTCTATCCTTGCGGTATAGGGTATACCCTTGAATGTTTGCCAGCCAATCATGAGAGCTGTTGAACCAGGTCTCTGAAATTCCCACAAACTCCAAATCCTCCTTGTACAACTGTATCTCTAGTTCACCCATCTTGTCCGCCATGCTCCTGGCATTAGTGAACATGCCACATAGTTTAGACCGGTCCCATATTGTCCTCGTATTGGGTGTTTCAAGGTTGCAACTAGGACTTGCTACTATACTCACCTTGTGTTTTTGCTTTGGTTAACCTACCACTAATGCCCCAAATACTACCCTCTTGAATATCTTCGGCACTGGCTATCACTGTCTCCGGACCCTCCCCCCCATCGCCTAGTTTAAAAACCCCTCTAACTTTTTGGCCATCTTCATTCCCAGCAGATCTGCACCCTCCTCATTTAGGTGCAGTCCGTCCCTTCTATAGTACCGGTTACCGACTGAGAAGTCGGCCCAGTCCTCCAGGAACCCAAACCCCTCCTTACTACACCAGCTCTTCAGCCACTTGTTTACTTCCCTAATCTCCCTCTGCCTTTCTGGTGTGGCTCGATGTACCGGTAGTATTCCTGAGAACACTACCTTGGAGGTCCTTTTCCTCAATTTAGCACCTAAATCCCTAAAATCATTCTTTAGGACACTCCATCTGCCTCTGACTTTGTTATTGGTGCCAACGTGCACCATGACAGCCGGGTCTTCCCCAGCCCCTCCCAGTAATCTGTCCACAAGATCCGTGATGTGCCGAATTCCATCGGATTTTCCGACACACAAAGTTGGAGAGCAGGAGATAAAATTTTCCGACTACAAAATCCGTTGTCGGAAATTCCGATCGTGTGTACACAAATCCAACGGACAAAGTCCCATGCATGCTCAGAATAAATAAAGAGATAAAAGCTATTGGCCACTGCCCTGTTTATAGTCCCGACCTACGTGTTTTACATCACCGCGTTTAGAACGATCGGATTTTCCAACAACTTTGTGCGACCGTGTGTAGACAAAACAAGTTTGAGCCAACATCCGTCGGAAAAAATCCTAGGATTTTGTTGTCGGAATGTCCGAACAAAGTCCGACCGTGTGTACGCCCTATTAGACAGCTGTCTCTAGAACAGATGTCCTACTTTGAAGACTATTCTTCACTTCTGATGATTTTTACCTGAACAATTACAGACAAGATTTCACCAGTGAGGATACAGGCAAAAATAAGAATTTACAGATGTTTTAACCCTTCCCTAGGATAGTCAGAAATTAAATGTAATTTCACTATATCTGAACTAGTAAATTCATTTTACAGAATTTTTAATTATTAAAACTTAAACTGTCTTGTCTACAAATTGTCACATTTCCTTTGATTTATACCGTATCTTTTGCATTATTGATTACACACTTATTTTCTGTACTTGTGTATTAGCAGATAACTCATAGTGTCAAATCTTCCCTCTTTCTGAAGATCGCACTACAAAAATTGATATTCTGTAAAAACAGCAACTTAAGCAGTCAGCCCCTGCATGACAAAGCGATTTTACATTAAACCACTGAAAGCAAAAACATATATTACAAACTCTATGAATTAGTTTGTCAGGTGTACCAAAATGCAATAAATCACAATGAGCTTACAATATTCTATTACAAAATTAACACCCACAGCATATATTTGACAAGCACTGATAGTGGCAAAAGATATACAGAAGCATTTTAACAGCTTCTGTCTGGAGCAAAAATATAGATACTATATAAAAAGACAATCATAGCTGAATCACAAATAACGTAACTGAAGTAAAGCCTAAAATTATATGATTTCTATATGCCAAGGACATTAATAAAATATGTCTTGCTTATAAGGCGCATAATAATTTAAGATCTATTGCAGACCATTTCACAAATAAGGAAAAGTTTTAAGGCAGCCATGTAAACAAGATAAAGTTTGCTGAAATACTGTGGCTATCTTTAAAAGTATTATGTGGACATTAAAATGGATGTATTTAACAGTTGTAAAAAGCTTTTTAAGATATGGGTATTTTTTGATTTCTCATGGACCAGTTCTTTATTGAATGTAGTATGAATGTAGTATGTATTGAATGTATGAATGTAGTATGTGCCCACTTCACAATATGACTTATTTATCTTGAAAATGGGACAATTTGTTTTTAACACATACTGGAATGACATTGGGATAATAACTTTTCTTGGTTATTCTCTCTTTTTATTCCATCTAAAAAAATGAATGCATAGGGCTTTTGGGATTTAGTATGAGAGACAGGGAATCACATAGGAGTATGTTTATCAATTCACCTGACATTTGACATTTTCCAGTCAGTTCCAGTCCCCCCACAATTAGAAAAACCTCCCAAGGAACATATTTAACCCCTTGATCTCCCCCTAGTGTTAACCCTTTCCCTGCCATTGACATTTACACAGTAATCAGTGCATTTTTATAGCACTGATCGTTGTATAAATGTCAATGGTCTCAAAAAAGTGTTCAATCTGTCCGCTGCAATGAGGCAGTCCCGCTAAAAATCGCAGATCGCCGCCATTATTAGTAAAAAAAAATTATAATAAAAATCCCATAAATCTATCCCCTATTTTGTAGATGCTATAACTTTTGTGCAAGCCAATCAATATAGGCTTATTGCGATTTTTTTTACCAAAAATATGTAGAAGAATACATATTGGCCTAAACTGATGAAGAAATTAGTTTTCTTTTTATTTTTAGGGATATTTATTATAGCAAAAAGTAAAAAATATAGGTCTTTTTTTCAAAATTTTCGCTCTTTTTTTTGTTTATAGAGCAAAAAATAATAACCACAGAGGTGATCAAATACCACCAAAATAAATGTCTATTTGTGGGAAAAAAGGACATCAGTCTTGTTTGGGTACAACATTGCATGACCACGCACTTGTCAGTTAAAGCAATGCAGTGCCGTATCGCAAAAATGGCCTGGTCATTAAGGGGGCAAATCCCTCCGATCGTTAAGTGGTTAAAAAATCCACACCCCTCAGTTTTTCTGATTGATTGTTTCAAAAACACTACTCATAGAGATTTCTTTAGGCATACCTATGAACTTTCAACAAACAACATTGGACCCTCTTATGCCCCGTACACACGGTCGGACATTGATCGGACATTCCGACAACAAAATCCTCAGATTTTTTCCTACGGATGTTGGCTCAAACTTGTTTTGCCTACACACGGTCGCACAAAGTTGTCGGAATTTCCGATCGCCAAGAACGCGGTGACGTCAAGCACGTACGACGAGACTAGAAAAGGCCGGTTCAGAACCAAGCGCAGCACCCTTTGGGCTCCTTTTGCTAATCTCGTGTTAGTAAAAGTTTGGTGAGAGACGATTCGCGCTTTTTCAGACTCGTGGCTTTCAGATCGTTTTCTGCCGTTCAGTTTGTGCTTGTGGGTTTGTATCTGCTCTTCAGTGCGTGCAAGCAAGTTCCGCGTGACTTTAGTCACTGTATTCTTGTTCGTTCGTTACTGGTTTTCAGGTCGCTCTTCACAGGCCTTGCTGTTCTTCAGTGCGTTCTGTTACTTCGTTCTGAGCAGCCGACCGTTTTCTAGCCATGTTTCGTATGCGTACTCCTCGTAGAGTTCGTGCTGTGCGGGGGCTTGGTGTTGGGGTCCTGACCTTGACACAAGTCCAGTCCATGAACAGGGTGGGGAGGAGTTCATGGACCAAGAATTGGTTGCTTCAGCGTGACCAGTTCTGTCATATGCCTTTGCTCCGTGAGATCCGTGAGAATAATCCTGATGATTTCAGGAACTTTCTCAGGATGACGGACCCCGTGTTTCACCGTTTGTTGGCTTCGCTGACCCCCTATATTAGCAGGCAGGATACCTGCATGAGGCAAGCCATCACTCCGGAGCAGAGGTTGGTCGCTACCCTGCGGTATTTGGCCACAGGGAGAAGCCTGCAGGACCTTAAGTTCTCGACAGGCATCTCCCCCCAGGCTCTGGGGATCATTATCCCAGAGACCTGTTCTGCCATCATACAGGTCCTGCAGAAGGAGTATATGAAGGTAAGATTTTTATCCTTTTATATCACATTTTATTGTATTGAATGTTTGCTAATATATTGTATTTCTTTCCTCATTCCCTAATTACCATGCTTGGAATATGCTGTGAATGTCCCCTTTGTCCTCATGCATGCTGGATTTTTATGTAATTATTATTTGAGGTCCTTCATACATATTTGCCCTTCAATAACCTCCCCAGCATGGTGTCCCCTGCCCTATATTCACCTCATGTAGTCACTTAACATGTATTTTATCAGCTCCATAGTAGTGCTTTACCCCAAACACCCCCTAAAATGTTTGCAAATGTTATTTTTTATTTAAATTCAGGCAGAGTGGCCAGAGGCTTTTTTTGTGGTGTCCCCAAATTTTTGGTAACCCTCCCTCCCCCAACTGCTAAGTCAGCTGATCCCAATTCTCTATCCTCAATCATCTATCTGCTGACTTTGCCAAACCCATACACAATATACCCATCTCTATAGTGCTCAGATTTATGGATGAATTCCCCAAAGCATGTAGTGCAAGGGCCTGCCTGTATACTTTCCAATGGTACTGTTTAAAGTTCTTGAATCCTATTATGATCTTGATAGGTAATAGCAGAATGTCCAAATGTGCTCAAATGTGTACAGTGTGTATTTATATCTTTGTATTATGACACTTCTTACCTGTCCAGTGGGCTGCCAATAGTGTAACTAAGGAGGGGCTGTTCCAAGTAATACCCTGTATTTAGGCATTCATCTCTCAATGAAGTGAAGAGGGTTACCTGTCCAAGAGTCCCCCCCCCTATAATGTTAGAAATGGCCCATGAGAGGGGGGGAGGGGGAATATGATAGGTGTACCTTATACTTTGTTGTTGTTAAATTCCCCTTAATAAATGCTATCTGGAGGTTGACCCATAATGTTTGTGTCTAATCTGCTTGCCAGGTTTCTGTGAAAAAATAGTAATGTTTATTGTTTTTTCCTCAACAGTTTCCTTCCACGCCACAGGAATGGCAGACCGTGGCCTCCCACTTTGCCCAGTGGTGGGACTTTCCTAACTGCGGAGGGGCAATTGATGGGAAACACGTCCACATCGTCCCACCACCCAACTCGGGGTCGTACTATTATAATTACAAGGGGTTTAATAGTATAGTGATGTTGGCGGTGGTGTCGGCTAATTACGAGTTCTTGTATGTGGACGTGGGGAAGAATGGCCGGATGTCCGATGGTGGAGTGATCGCCCAGACGGAGTTCTACAGGCGTCTCCAGAATGGCAGTTTGGACTTGCCACCTCCAGAGGACAATGTTGAAGGTCTCCCATTTGTGTTCGTTGCTGATGAAGCATTTGCACTGGGGGACCACCTGATGCGGCCATTCCCGATGAGGACCCTCACCCCGGAACAGAGGGTTTTTAATTACCGGCTGGCCAGAGCCCGAAGAGTGGTGGAGAACACATTTGGAATCCTGGCCAGCCGGTTCCGACTATTTCTGACACCCATTCATATGGCGGAGTATAAACTGAACCATATTATACTGGCGTGCTGTGTTCTCCATAATTTTTTAAGAAAACATTCAGCCAACTATGCTGGCTCAGTTGGGCCTGAGGCCGGAATACCAAATACATCAACAATGACGGCACTTGAAAGCGGCCGTCCTGGCTTGCCCTCCCTGAATGCCCGTGATGTCCGGTTACGATACCTGGAGTTCTTTGCGGGTAGGGGGGCTATCAATATGCCAGACAATCTGTGACACCTTTTTCAAATAAAAAACAACCAAAAGCTATTCTTGGTGGACATTTCCTGCTTGTGTTTGTTTTAGCTGACCCTGACAGAAATGTGTTGAGTGCAGAAAATGTCGTGATTGGGTAACCTTATAAAAAACAGTGTTGGCTGGTACTTCCTAAATGCAAAAACACATTTCACTACAAGTGCACTTGCAACTGCACTGAACCTGCACTTGTAGTGCAAAGTGTATTTGCCCTTAGGAAATAACCCCCATTTGTGCATAAAACAACAATTACATCACCCCAAAAGTGTTGTAGTGTTGAGACAATAATCCACACATTCTTGAGTAAGGCACTTTTTTATACCTGCACAATCACATGCGCATTTACCCAAGGTTTTTAAAACAAACCAACATGTTTGTTGTATAAAATGTTTGCATTAGCATTATGAAAAATCAAAATATCCATTTCTGATAAAACAGGCCTGTGTAAAACCAACAAGAAAGCCAAAAAACTAGAACTTACAAAGTTCACATTAGGTAAAACCTGAAGGCTATATCAGACATCAGTATTTAGGAACTGGGTTTGATATAGCGTTCAGATGGGGGGAACTCACCCCCTGGAAAAGCCAAATTTGGAAGATGCACACCAATTTACGAATGTCAACATGTGCTATCTGCCATCAGGGGGGATCAAGGGACGTGTTTTGGGGGAGCAAGCCCTTCCTCAACGCTACTTTATAATTGAGGTAAGGGGTTGCACCCCCAAAACGCGTCCATTGATCTCCCGTGATGGCAGATAGCACATGTTGGCACACTGTGTGCATCCTCCAAATTTGGCTTTTCGAAACATTATAAAAATTTAAATTACATAAAACAGGTGATTTTGTGGGGTTTAAATTCGCCCCAAAACATCAATGATGTTATTATTTTTTTTAATAACATCAGTGATTTGTTGCTGGATGTTTTGCAATTGGAGATTACATCCCATGATCTCCCCTATCAGTATCTGGGCACTTTCTGATGTGAAGCGTTCTCTCTCCCTCACATCACGATCACCTAAAAAGAGATAAAGAACAAAAAAAACAGGTCTCAAAAATCTGCCACCAGCCATCTCTTTTACCTGAGTCTGTGGTCGCAGACACTCACCTGTTGTGGTGCCAATCTCCACCACGTCTTCTTCTTCCTCCTGCTCTTCTTCTTGGTTTTGCGGTATTTCCCCTTCTTCCAGAGGGGGGGGGGGCTCTGGTCTCCTGGGATGAGGAGTGACCTCCGAGTCTTTTCTCCCCTATGTAAAACAAAAATGGTATACTTAGCACACAGATATTTGATGGCAGAACTATAGAACTAGGAAACATTGCTTGGAAGTGGGGTACAATTGTCTATTTTAGCCAAGTTCAAAGATGTCTTTTTTTTATTGCCCTTTGTCAAGCTGCAATACTTTACCTGTTTGGTACAAGCTTCACAGATGTAACCCCCCCTATAGTATACACTGGAGCACCTGTGTGCCCCCCCTAATAAAAATGGTGTTCTGGGGTCCCACACTAGTGCTCCAGTGTCCAGATGTGAAAACAGCTGCTCAGTGTCCTCTCCTTACACACAATCTAGTTTGCATTTCATTCTAGTAACAAACCCATCTACACAAACAAATATTTGGCATCCAAGTAGGCCCAAAAAAAATGTGTGAAAATGCATATGGCCTAAACAATGGTGTTCTAGAGGCCGAAAGAAAAATGTTTGATACGAACGAATAATGGGCCCATGAACATTAAAGTTGCCCTTTTAAACGTTACAATTACTAAAAGCATATGGAGCAGAACGAACGGAATAAAGACAGAAAGAATATGAACACAGCACAACTACTTACTTTTTTGCAGCACTCTCCGGATCTTTCGGTACTGCTCCGGCTCTCTCAACTTCAGGTCCGACCACCGCTTCCTGAGCTGATCTTTAGATCTTCGTACCCCGAAATTCCTCTCCGGACCACTTTACCAATGATTTTGGCCTTTCGGATGTTGGGGTGGGGGTAAGGCCCATATTTTCCATCATAGTCGGACTTCTTCATGATGTCGACCATCTCTAACATCTCCCCAAACGACATATTTGTGGCCTTAAAATGTCTCCTTCTGGATCGGGACGTGCCTGGATCCGGGCTTTCCTCCTCCTCCTCGTTGTTCAAATTATCACGCACCTGGTGTAACTCCGCCATCATGCTCTTCCCCCACTGCGCCGAACGAAAAGGGGCGGGGAATAGAATAGAAAGAACGTCAGGGGCGGGCGGAGTTACACACATGCGCAGTGTGTATAAAGCGTAACACGCATGCGTATTACGTACGATCTGTGAGCGGAGGAAGGAGCATTGGACGCGCCGATCGTAAGAACGAAGGTAAGAGACAAACTTGGGCCTATACTGCTTCTAGATTGAGGCCTATATTGTAACAAGATTAGGAGAGTTTGGTGTGACATTAGGCTTTGTCTTGTGTTGTGTCTTGCAGTGAACATGGATATCTTAATGAGAGATACTGACTTCATGTCACTATTCATTGATATGCTAAGGGAGCTGCCCTGTCTGTGGGAGCTTACCCACCCCCATTTCAAAAACCAAGCAAAGAGGAAGGCAGCACTGGAGCAATTGTGTGAAATTGTGAAGCAGGTGATCCCCACGGCAGACATCACTTATTTAAAGATATTAATTGGTTGCCTGAGGAGCACATATCTGAGGGAGCGCAATAAAGTCCTGGATTCACAGAGATCCGGAGCAGCAGATGACATCTATGTCCCCAGGATGTTGTACTACGACAGGCTGCATTTTCTGGCAGGCCAGACTGAACCCAGGCCATCCCTCTCAAGTCTTCCTTCCACGCTTCCTTCCCCCCCCGGCTGAGGCTTCTGATGCCCAACCTGGGCCTTCCAGGCCATATGTGGAGGAGCCCAGATTGAGCCAGGTATAGCATTCCTCTAAATATTTCTGCTTGTATAATCAATGATGTTACCTAGATGTTAGTTGGGAGTACTAATTTAGGATTGTGATTGATGATGCAAAAACTAAAACCATGTCCCTTTTTCATACACAGGGAAGTCTCAGCCAGGAGGTGGCTGATCTGCAGGTCCCTCCACCCACCCTGAAAACAGAAAGTGGCAGCAGGAGGAGTAGCCTAGAGGAGGCGGCTATCAGATTTTTTTGGAGGGCTACAGAGGTCCTGGGAGCACCACACACCAGGCAGGAGAACCTTGCGGCATTCATTGCCTATAAAATGCAGAGGATGGAGGAGGGCCAACAAGCCATGTGTCAGGCCCTCATATCAGAGGCTCTGGAGAAAGGTGTGAGGGGCCAACTTACACCTCACACACAGCTTTGGGATGGTCCTCCTCCTCCTCCTCCCTCTCCTCCAGGTCCTCCCAGTCCTCCTCCAGGTCCTCCCAGTCCTCCTCCAGGTCCTCCCAGTCCTCCTCCTCCTCCAGGTCCTACTCCTCCTCCTGCCACATCTCCTACTGCACAGCCACAGCCCGGAAGGAAGTGTGAAAGGAAGACCAGAGAGTGATTGCCCTGGATCCAGTCTGGTCGGCCAAAAGATGCAGCCTCTTGTGGTACCACAGCCTGGGGACACTGATGTCATCTGCTGCTATCCAAGTCTCTGTGAATCCCGGACCAGACTGCCCTCCCTTACATATGGACTCCTCAGGCCACCAATTTTGAGGTTTAAGAATTGATGTCTGCCGTGGGGGTCCCAGGCTTCACTAATTTCTCCTGTTGATCCAGTGTTGCCTTCCTCTTTGTTTGGTTCTGAGCCCTTAATAAAGGATTTTTGTTTTGAATTATACTCTCCTATGTGTTTTACTTCAAAAATGATGGTTTGTTTGTGAGGATTCAGGTACATTTCTAATATACAATGTGAAATGAACAAGGGACACCAACACCAAACAATCTCCTGGAGATTAAATAATAAAAGATATCAATGGTGTTGGGGTAACTTGCCACACAAAACACACACAAAAATATTCTGGAGTAAAAATAAAAATAACTTTGAACAAAGATCAGCCTTGGAAAAAATCCAAACATTAAAGAAAAAAAAAAGGCTTAAAAAGAAAAAAATATAAACATAAAAAATATAAAACTGTCACATGTGACAACTAATAACAATATATTGAGGGAATCCCACTAAAAAAACACAAATAAAACTTTGTGAGAAGTGTATGTGAATATGAGCAGCAAAACGACTTAATTCTTGTCACATTATAAAGAAGAAGAGAGTGCGCTGTATTAAACCATTTTTAACATTGCAGCGTGACGAAAGTGCTGTATCCATTGCGAACGCTAAGTTTACCAGAACGAGCTGTCCTGTGTCGGAATTTCTTCTGAGCATGCGTGGCACTTTGTGCGTCGGAACAGGCCACACACGGTCGGAATTGACGCGATCGGATTTTGTTGTCGGAAAATTTTATCTCCTGCTGTCCAACTTTGTGTGTCGGAAAATCCGATGGAAAATGTCCGATGGAGCCCACACACGGCCAGAATTTCCGACAACATGCTCCGATCGGACATTTTCCATCGGAAAATCCGACCGTGTGTACGGGGCATTACAATAAGCAGCACGACAAGAGTATATCATCTATGAAAATCATAAAATATGTACTGCATATAGGATGAAAAAGGTAAAAACTTAAGAGTATGTAAACCCGACATTTCATATTCCTGACGTGTGCCTGCCATACTATGCACTTGTATAAAAAAAGTATCCTGTTCACCTTGTCTTGCTTCCTTTGTGTGAAATCTCTGGTGTTCCTGTTAGTCTCTCACTAAGCAAGAGAACACACTGTGCTCAGTTCTACAGCTATGCTTCTCATCCAATGATCTGACTTTTCTTGACACACCCAACCCCCTATCCCTTCCCTGGAAAGTCTATCACTGGGAAAACCAGCGTGCTGCTGTTTTTCCTCCTCCAGCTCTTATCCAGCTAAGAACAGAGGGAATGTGATCACTTATAAAAGGGGAAAAAGTGTTTAGAATTTTTTTGTGTGTGTTTTTTTTTTATACCTATACACAAATATTTTGCCTTTCATTTTTATTTTAAATGGAATGGGTTCTTTTACAAGGTTAGGGTTTACATATATGTTAACCAAACAAAAACAATAAAATAGATACTTCATAAGCAGCACAGAAAATTTTACATACAATTCAAAGAAATGACAAGTTAATAAAAATGACAACACATAAAAAATGTTTATTAATTTGTCCTATAAATGCTTTAAATTCTCCTTTCCTTGGGTCCATCCAAGCTTATGCATTTATGATTCCAACTTTTTGACCTGTTACTCTAGCCTTACTCTTTCCTGACCCTAGCTTGTGTTACCAGTGTTGCACCTAACAATAAATTTGAGCTAAAACAGTACACTAGACCTGCCTGACTTTAACTCCTGACTTTCGCACTGTTCATCCAGCTTTACAATATAAACATTTTGTTATAGACAATTTAGTTGGAAGCTAAATATAGAACATTTATAGAACTGTATTTACTGGGTTACATAGTTTATCATTCATTAAACTGTCATTGATAATGCACTAGGTGTGCGCACCTTCCATTTTGTCTTTTTTATAGTGCTCCATATTTCAAAATGTAATTAAAACCCCCAGCCAATACAGGAGACTTACAGAAATAAAAACACAATGCATTTTCTAATACCGCATCCTCAACCTGCTCACCACTCCACACTGAGATGGCGGCAGCAAGACGTCACTGGCTCAGCTCCCCCCACCTAGATGCACTGCGCCCTCCAATTGGGCTTCTTCAGTAGGCGGGGAGCCAACTAACCCAAGCCCTTAAATAGCTTCAGACTACATTTCCATGGAAACGATATACAACCCGTAGAAGCAAGAAGTGTCACACCAACATCAACATCCTCCCAGCCACAATAAATATTTTATTATATCTTTTCATGTGATAACACTGAAGAAATTACACTTTGCCACAATGTAAAGTAGTGAGTGTACAGCTTGTATAACTGTGTAAATTTGCTGCTCCCTCAAATTAACTAAACACACAGCCATTAATGTCTAAACTGCTGGCAACAAAAGTGAGTACATCCCTAAATGAAAATGTCCAAATTGGACCCAAAGTGTCAATATTTTGTGTGGCCACCATTATTTTCCAGCATTGCCCTAACCCTCTTGGGCATGGAGTTCACCAGAGCTTCATAAGTTGCCACTGGAGTCCTCTTCCACTCCTCCATGATGACATCATGATGCTGGTGGATGGTAGAGACCTTGCACTCCATCACCTTCCGTTTAAGGATGCCCCACAGATGCTCAATAGGGTTTAGGTCTGAAGACATGTATGGCCAGTCCATCACCTTTACCCTCAGCTTCTTTAGTAAGGTAGCAAAAACATATAAGAATGGCGCTCAGAATTACTGATGAATAACAACAAACAGGCAATAAAAGCTCAAGAAGATTCTAAATATATATATAAGACAATAAGTCCATGAATAAGTCCATAATAAAAACCAATAATAGCTGATGATGGTTGATTGCTAGTAGAGGGGATGGTTTTAACCAGGGCTTTTTTTCTCAGACAATGGGTGCAGGAACTCCCCCTTTCTGAGTCACCCCTTTTCTCCGTCCCTACCCACCTCCGAGCACCCTTGGTTCCATCCCCTACCCACCTCCCAGTACCGCCCCTTTTAGACAATACAGAACCAAGTATCATTTTGTGTTGCTAAGTAATTTGTATGGAATTTGGTAATGATATCAAGAAAAGCAGTAACATAGATCCCCTGCAGCCAGCAACAATAGATCCCCCTAACAGCAATGGAGCAACCCACAACAAAATCAGCCCCCCCAGCAACAATAGACTCCCGGCAGCATCAACAGATCTCCGCACAGCCAGCATTAATAGACTCTCCGGCAGCCATCAACAATAGACCCCTCCCCCCAACAGTATTTCTCTTTCAGCAACAACTGCCCCCCCAGCAACATAAGACCCACCCCCAGCAGCAATAGGTCCCCCACCAGCAACAATAGACCTCCTTAGCAACAATAGACCCGCCCTGCAAAAATAGATCCCCTCCAGCTAGAATAGATTCCCCAGCAGTGAGCATCAATACTCTGCAGCACACCCCAGCACCCTTTACCATTACATACAGTCAGTCCAGGAGGTGCCGGAACTGCGTTCCCCCGCGTTCCTCCTGAAAAAAAGCCCTGGTTGTAACACAGTCAGCAAAGGGCAGCTCTTCTCAGGAGTGAAGCCAGCTCGG
Source organism: Lithobates clamitans (assembly GCA_037952925.1). Lineage (NCBI taxonomy): Eukaryota > Metazoa > Chordata > Amphibia > Anura > Ranidae > Lithobates > Lithobates clamitans. The sequence continues at coordinate 1,975,147 of JBBGZY010000929.1, forward strand.
AGTCATCCAGGAAAAAAAAAAGAGAGAGAGGAGTGCCTCTAAGTAAAACTGCTTTATTCAATGTAACAAAAGGAAAAATAGCCACTTACATATTGGCAAAGAACAAAATTCTCCACAAATCAGTAACTGATGGTGGGCTGCAGATGAAACACAAGCTGGGGAGGTGTCGCTAATCTGTGGCCGCAATGAGGGCAGAGAACCGAACAGGAACAGCCGCTCATACAGAGAGGGAGAGGACAGCTTGCAGAGCCAGCGTGTGACATCAGCCAAGTGAAGGAGACACAACTCATTTCAGAGCATGTGCAATGGCTGTAAGGCGCATGCGCGCTCCTTTCTCAAGTGTATTGACAGAGAATGGACGGGAAAGCCTTTATGTGTGTGCGCCGGCTGCAAAACGACAAGCAGCTGGCCAGAAAAGGGGAGCCCTATGTGTGGCATTAATAAAAACAAGACATTGCAAGATATAATTTGGACACATAACTCCAAAGAGGTGTAAATAGATACAAAATATATGGCAATAACAATTAAGAATTTAAATTGAATTAAAATAATAAATTATTAATAGAAATCCACTGACCTACCCTAAAATAAAAATAAAAATAAAGATAAAAATAAGAATAATACCTCACACAGGCCACGATCGACCCTATGTTCCTTTCTGACCACCACCCTATCTCAGTTACCCTGACCTTCCCGGACTTGACCCCCAAAACAAAAACATGGAGACTTAACTCCTCCCTACTAAAAGATGCAGAGTTTACCTCACGCCTGACAGCAAGTATTGACACATATTTCAGGGAGAACTCCACCCCAGGTATATCTCCTACCACTTTGTGGGAAGCTCACAAATGTGTAATCAGGGGGGAGCTGATGGCCCAGGCCGCAAAAGTAAAAAGATTGCATCAGGTCACCATAGATAACCTGATCGCCAACATTAGGCGACTGGAGACCACACATAAACAATCCCACTCACAACAGACATTGCAGGAACTGATGCATTCACGCTCAACGTTGTTAGAAGAACTAGGTAAACGCACCAGGCGCCACTATGTTCTCCACCAACGAGTCTTTTATGAACAAGGCAACAAATGCGGTAGATTACTGGCCAGAGCAGTACGTGCCTCTAGACCGTCTAACACAATTCACCACATACAGACCCAACAGAACACTTCACTATCTAAAAATGAAGACATAGCCCATGCGTTTGAACAATACTACAAAAGTCTATATAATCTTAAGACCCCCAATTCAAACTCTGAACAAGCATTACGCAGAATGGAAGCTATAAAGGGTTTCTTGACCCAATATGGCCCACAACCAATCTCACAAACACAAGCAGAAGAATTAGAGCAGCCCCTCTCAACTGAAGAACTGCAGACCGCCATACGACAGATGAAACCGGGTAAAAGTCCAAGTCCAGACGGGTTCACCCTGCAATATTATAAATGCTTAGTCCAGTCCCTAGCTCCAAAAATGTTAACCACCTTTAATGCTTTAGCGGACCCCACGATGAACTTGGGGCGTATGTTGGAGGCACACGTAACAGTAATCCCTAAGGAGGGAAAGGACACTACACAAGTACAAAACTACAGACCTATTTCACTACTCAATGTGAACATCAAGAATTACGCCAAAATCGTAGCCAACAGAATGTCCATTTTTTTGCCAAGCCTTATCTCGCTAGATCAGGTTGGTTTTGTCCCTGGACGAGAGGCCAGGGACAATACCATTAGAGCATTAAATATCCACCACTGGCTCACGATCACAAAAACCCGAGGGTTCTTTCTGTCTTTGGATGCTGAGAAGGCGTTCGACAGAGTGGCCTGGGATTACATGGAGGAGGTCCTGAAGAGGATCGGTCTTCACCCATGCATGTTATCCCACATGTCGGCGCTGTACTCTAACCCGAGCGCAGCTGTGAGAGTAAATGGCCACCTGTCGGACGCCTTCCCTATAAGAAATGGTACGCGGCAAGGCTGCCCCCTTTCACCATTAATTTTTGTACTCTCCTTAGAACCTCTCCTTAATAGACTTAGAGACAATTCTGACATGAGAGGGAGGAGCCGGATGAGGGTGGCTAATTGGACCAGCTGCTGATCCCGGGATGCCGGACGTCTCCTCCTCCAGCTCCGGGGTGCGGCTGAGAGCAACCCTGTCCCCTCGGTAGATCCGTCCACCCCCACCCCCCCCGTGCTGGAACCAGGGAGCCCCGGAGCTCGATGACCCTCGCCGTGCCGGAAAAAAAAACCTCCGCTTATCCCCCGCTAATCCCCGTAGGATACCGGGTATGAACCCCCCAGCCACACCAAAAGCACCCCTGGCAAGTGCAGACATGCCGGGAGGCAAAGGAAGCAGACAGTAGCCAAGCTGGGAGAGAACCGAACTGAAGGGCTGCACCGCTCGTAGAAGCAGCTGACACAGGAAAAAGGAAGAAAAGGAAAAAAAAAGAGCTTGGTAAGACCGTTTAAAATTCGACTGAGGGGGTAAGTGCCTTCCTTCTTTTCTCAAACAACCTGTGAGATCCCCCCTCTCTGCAGGGGACTGGGAACTATAGACTAAAATCGTGAAAAGTAATATTATAACTCTGTGAATATGCTAATGCAAATTATCCCCTCTGTTGATGGCAATTACTTTTCTATGACTCATAATTGATCTTATTCAGCGACAAAACATCTGTAGTTAGTCTCACAGTCATACATATGTTTGATAGAATGGGCTCCCACAAGCTGTAACTAAAGCCAACCTGCCCCATGCAGTTTAAAAGTGGACATGTATTGCAATCTTTGTGTATGTAGAGTGCGGTCAGCTCATGCATAAAACGCACCCCTGATAACCGAGAACGGGACTTGCTGGGATTGTGGTGGTTGAAGGTGGCTGACCGGCAGGACTTCTAGACTTGTAGAAATTGCCTACTGGAGGGTCACCGAGTTGGAGGGTCTCCCCCCCTCTCCCCCCTGATCGCCCCCACCCCCCCCCCATCTACCTCTTCCTGGGCCTACCGCTCTCTCCTCTTCAGGGACTTAAAATTATAGTAAGGGTACTGCCCCATCACAGGGAGTAAGAGCTACCCTTAGAAAGATCAGGGGCATATGAAAAATACCTGTCCCGAAGGGGGAGGGACCTCAGAAGAAAGCAACCCATCGGTGACTGCAAACTGTACCGGAGAGGGGTGGAATATAGAGTGTATCAATACATAGGGAATTACACCGGAAGGACACATATACTTACCCCGCAGGAGCCACAGGGTTAACAGCATAATGAAGGGAAGGGGAGGGAAAGCGGTAGCAGCCAATACGGCTAGTAGTAATAGTAGTAATAGAACCAGTGTGATCCCGGGCGCTATAAGGAAATACATGGTCCAAGATGGGAATAAAGGGAGCTCAGGGAAGGCTGGCGGTTCTAAATGCAAAACCCCTGAACCCTTACCCAAAGTCAGTACACGAAGACAGTTAGCGGAGATGGATACCAACACTCTAAGTACAGAGACAAGGGCAGAGACCGCAGAGGCCCCCCAGGAAGAGAACCAAATAGCAACAAAAAGGGAGATGGCAGAAATGTTCGCAAGGCTAGAAGCAATTATCAAAAGTGAGATCGGAGCAATCCGACAGGACATGGGCTATACACTAAAAAGAGTGGAAGAGCTGGAAACAACAACAGACACTCAGGGAATGGAGATAAAAGTCCTCAAACAGCAAATAGAAGAAATTCAAAGAGAACAAAGGAACCTCCGGTACAGATTGGAAGACCAGGAGAACCGTAACAGGAGGAAGAACTTGAGGATAAGAGGTCTGCCCGAAAAGGAAGGGGGGAAAGAAAACCTCCAAGAAATAATAGATCAAATATTTGGAGATCGCCTGGATCCAACTGAAAACAGACCTAAGATCAAGTTAGATCGGGCTCACAGGATAAGGAAGCCAGCGGAGATCAGGGGAGATGCCCCACGAGATGTAATTGTCCGATTTCACAATTTCCAAGACAAAGAAAAGATCAAAGCAAGTATAAGAGTAAACCAACAAGTGAAATACGGAGAGGAAAGCCTACAGATCTTCCCAGATTTATCTGCAGAGACTCTAGCCAGGAGAAGAACTCTCAAGCCACTTCTAGCCCATCTCAAAGCAAATGACGTTCAATACTCATGGGGCTTCCCGGCATGTCTGACTGGACACAAGGAGAGCCGCTCGGCGACACTTAGGTTCCCAGAAGAGACACAAAAATTCTGCCAACGCCTGGAAGTGCCACTGGTGGAAATTCCGGGGTGGTGGGAAAAATCCGAAACTCAAGAGAATAGGGAGGGGATACCTGCCTGGAAACCAGTTACTAATATGAGGCGACCGTAATTAGGAGACACAGGATTGTAATATGCTCACAAATAAAAAGAAAAAAGAAAGAAAGGAGAGAAAGAAGGGACGAAGAAAGAGAGGAGGGGAAAAAAAAAAAGGAAAAAAAAAGGGGGGAGCGAGAATGGCGGGGGGAGGGTTGGCAGGTGCGGGTTCTAGGGGGGGTGGTGAGGGGGAGTGGGGAGGAGGGCGGGAGTCGGGTACTCAGGGGAAAGTAGGCAGATCCAAGGATGGTACCCCCGAGCTCAACCTCTAGGGGGAGAACCGGGGGGCCAGGAGGAGTTAGTGGGGCCACGGTTAAAAGGACCAGGCGAAGGTCCGTTACCCCAAGGGGGGGGGAGAGGGAGGGGGGTGGTGGGGGGGATGACAGGGGGGATGGGGGAGGGACGGGGGGGAGGGGGGTAAGGGCAAGACCGGTTGGCGTGGCACTGCTCCCCGCTCTCCAGATCTGAAAGAGAGGTTCAGCCGACGAGGAGGTGCGCCAATAGGATGGCCGGGATAAACTTAATCTCATATAACGTGAGGGGCATCAACTCTCCCGTGAAGTGCGCAAACATAGTTGGGGAGTTGGGGTTCCTCAAAGCGGAGGTAGTCTTCCTGCAGGAGACGCACTTCCTCGTGGGTAGGAATCAAAGAATACGCTCGAGGGACTTCCCAAACTGGGAATACGGGGACACCACAGTTAAGAGCTCAAAGGGTATAGCGATAGGCTTTGCTAAAAACATTAGGTTTGGTGTAGATGAAAGAATGATTGACCCCGAGGGACGGTTTCTATTCCTCAGGGGCAAGCTTAATGGGGTGGAATGCACGTTGGCAAACATCTACTGCCCAAACACCAACCCCGGGGGGTTCCTATTGGGCATCCTTTCAAAACTGGAAAGCTTTAAAAAGGGGAGGACCATCATTGCAGGAGACTTTAATATATGCCTTGATCCAGGGAAGGACAGTACGTTGTGTGCCCGTGGGACCGGAGGGACATGGATGAACAAACTTAAAAAGAAGCTGCATCAATACCAACTGTTAGACATTTGGAGGTTGCAGCACCCGAATAATAGAGATTACTCCTACTACTCCCACGTACACTCGACGTACTCTAGGTTAGATTTCTTTTTGGTGGAACATAGGCATGTGGACGAGGTAGAAGCCACAAGAATAGGGTCGATTACATTTTCCGACCATGCGCCAGTGAGCCTTCTGTGGAAAGTAGTTAAAGGAGGTCAGCCTTCCAGCAGCTGGAGATTAAATGAGGACTTATTGCACGATAGAGACATAGACCAGCGCATTAAAGAAGGACTAGAACTCTACTTTAAAACTAATTTGGTTGAGGAAACTTCAGAAGCTGTAGTTTGGGAGGCCCATAAAGCCTTTATCAGAGGCATCTTAATAAAAGTGGGCTCAGAAAGAAAGAAAAAGGAGGCCAAGGAAAGAATAGCCATACAGAAAAGTATTCATGAGTTGGAACAACGACATAAGCAAACGGGAGAAGAGGAGATATTGGTAGAATTACATAAAAAAAGAGAGGCCATGCGAGAGCTCATAGAAATAGACAACCGTAAGGTATATAATCGGGTAAAGAAAGAAAGATATATAGGAGGCAATAGACCCGGGAGGCTCCTGGCTAGGGTCCTAAGTAAAAAGAAAAATAATAATTATATCGATAAAATAAGAACTAAATCAGGTGAGACGGCCTATAAAGACAAAGACATTGCTAGGACCTTCCAGGAGTTCTATGGGGGACTGTATGCTATAAATAAAAAAATTAACACTGAAGAGAGGGTAGAAAAGCAAGGGAAAATTAAAAAATATTTAGAAGACAGTGGCCTGGCTAAATGTTCAGAAAATGAACAAACTAACTTGGAAGCCCCATACACGGAACTTGAAGTGAGGAAAGCGCTTAAAGGGTTGCAAATGGGAAAAAGCCCAGGTCCGGATGGACTGACGGTGCTCTACTATAAAAAATACCAGGACCTCCTAATACCAAAAATGTGCTCCTATATGAATGATGCCGGGGAAAAAGGGGAACTGAGAAAGGAAGCCTTAGAAGCCATAATAGCAGTTTTCCCAAAGGAAGGCAAAGACAACACAGTATGCTCAAGCTACAGGCCGATCTCTCTCCTAAACGTCGACACGAAAATTTATGCTAAGGTAATCGCGGACCGACTAAAACCCATAATAGAAAGGATAGTTCACCCAGATCAGGTCGGGTTCGTGTCAGGCCGACAAGGCAGGGATAATAGCATCAGGACCCTCCTGGTGGTACAGCAGATGAAGAAAAATTGAGTCCCAAGTCTACTCTTGTCAATAGACGCTGAAAAAGCGTTTGATAGGGGAGACTGGGACTTCATGATGGGTACACTAGAGGAGATGGGTTTCGGGATCAAGATACGGAGAAGAATAGGGGCATTGTATTCGGGACCCACTGCTAGAGTATGAACAAACGGAGTCCTGTCAGAGCCGTTCGAGATGTATAATGGGACAAGACAGGGGTGCCCGCTCTCCCCCGTCTTGTTCGTATTAGCCCTAGAGCCCCTATTAGAGACGATCAGGCGGTGCCCGGACATTAGTGGGGTAACGATAGGTAAGGATCAATACAAACTAGCCGCATTCGCGGACGATATCCTCTTATACATATCACGCCCAAGAATATCCCTTCCAAATATAATGTCAACCCTATTAGAGTATGGTAAGCTTTCTAATTTTAAAATAAACCCAAATAAATCGGAAACACTAACCTTTAACACCAGTAAACCCAGAGATCATTCATATCAGAAGCACTTCCCCTTTTTATGGGGGCAAAAGGAGTTAAACTACCTAGGGATTAAGATCACAACCTCATATGAGACGTTTTTCCACGCCAACTTCATACCACTTCTTAATGAGATTAAGCAAGAACTCAGTAGAATTCACCTAGGACAATTATCCTGGGGAGGGAGAATAAATATATATATAAAATGGTTGTATTGCCAAAAATTACCTATATAATGCAAATGTTGCCAGTGGCACTTCCACAGGCATACTTAAGAAAACTGCAATCAATTTTTCTAAGGTTTATCTGGAGAGGGAAAGCACCACGTTTAAAATTTACACAATTGACAAAAGCGAAGGGCCATGGGGGATGGGGAGCACCAGATGTGTGTAAGTACTATGAAGCTATAGCTCTAGCCAGATTAATTGATTGGGTAAAAAATAAAGCAGATAAACACTGGGTGAAAATGGAGAGGGAGATTAGTAATGCAAGTTTGAATAGAATAATCTGGATACCCCCACACTTAAGAGAATTCAGTTCCGAAACGCACGAGATTACTAAACACGCACTAAAGATATGGGATAAGGTTCACAAGAGGGAGCAATGGGAATACAATTCCCCTTTAATGTCACTTAAGGACTCAGCATACTTTGCACCAGGGAGGGGGGAGTGGTTTGGGAGTTGGCTATTAGATGAAAACATATAGTTAAAAGATGTTATGCAACAGAACAAAATATGCACATATTAAGAATTAAAGGAAAAAAGAAGTTTGCTGGTAATAAATACCTGGCGGTACAACCAACTGAGTGAGTTTATCAGATTCCTCCCAAAACCAATTAGATCAATGGGAAACCTACGCCCACTAGAGAAAATGTGCCTGGATAAAGACAGGAAGGGGGGGTTCTCCCAGACATATAGATTACTGATAGGACTAGGGAACACGGAAACCCCCTCTTTTATAAAGAAGTGGGAGAAGGAGTTGGGGAGGGAGCTTACTCCCCCAGAGGGGTCATTGATCCTAAACAGAGCAACAGCTACGTCAGTCAATTGTAAAATTCTGGAGTTGAACTATAGATGCCTAACCAGGATGTACTTGACTCCAGAACGCCTGAACAAATTCCAGAACGGACCCCCACAATATTGTTGGAGGGGGTGCAAGGAGGTGGGATCAATGACCCATATCTGGTGGCAATGCCCGATAATAAAAATATTCTGGACAGAGGTGAGGGGATTTATTAAAGACATAACAGGGAACAATATTCTAGACGACCCCTGGGTTTGCCTATTTCACCTGAGCGAAATGTCCAATAAAGCCTATCTGAGAACGTTACTGCCGCATCTTTTAGACGCGGCCAAAAGCTTGATACCCAAATATTGGAGAAGAACAGAGAGACCCGCTATGAAGGATTGGTTAGAGAAAGTTAATGAAATACACAACCTAGAATATTTAAGATATAGTGAGGGGATGAAAATGGGCGCCTTCGAGGAAAAATGGAAAAGGTGGGAAGAGTTTAAAATGTCCCTGAGAGCGGCAGAAATATGGACAGCCTAGGAAGGAAGAAAAAGAGATAAAGAGAACCAGAGATCAACAGCTAAACGACCTCGGAAGCTGAAACAAAGGGATCGGATGAAGACAGGGAGAGAAGGGGGGGGGGGCAGGAGGGGACACACGGTCTTGGGGGGGGTTAGGGGGGAAGGGGGGGTGGAGAGAAATGCATAAAGGTAAAATGTTTAAATACAACGTAAACAAGCTTTGCAAGACAAAAAAAAAAAAAAGAGACAATTTTGACATCACAGGTCTGACAATTCCAGGAAAGGAGTATAAGGTATCTGCCTTTGCAGATGACATTCTACTCTCCCTGACCTCCCCAACCACCTCTATACCTAATTTACTTAAAGATATAGAGCATTTCGGAACCTTATCGCATCTAAAGATTAATTATGCGAAATCCCAAGCCTTGAATATCACCCTTACAACACAGGAACTTAAACGTTGCCAATCTTCCTTTCCCTTCCAGTGGAACCAACAGGAAATAACCTACCTAGGTATCCAAATCACCACTAAATTAGAGGACATATACAGGGTTAATTTCCTTAAGGTCTTAAAGAAAGCGCAACTTGACTTAAAAGAATGGGGGAACCTTAATGTCTCCTGGTTTGGTCACTCCGCTCTTTTAAAAATGATAACCTTGCCACGATTTCTTTATATTATTCAGTGCCTACCTATTCATCTTCCAGTATCCTTTTTTGCAGCATATAGGAAGATGTGCACACTGTTTCTATGGAAAGGTTCCCCTCCACGCATCAAATTTGCTAGGCTCACGCGGCCAAGACTTAACGGAGGCATTGGACTTCCAGACCTCCACAAATACTTCCTAGCGAGCCACCTTGCCCGAATCGTGGACTGGAATGTCCATGAACCGGGTAAGCTTTGGGTTACCCTGGAGAAATCGATCTCTCAACTTCCACTGGAGTCTCTCCCCTGGATCGCCCCAAAACAAGTGCCACAGGAGATATTGACACATCCTCTCATCTCAGCGTCGCTAAGTTCCTTTAGATGAACAATTAAAATCAGGTCAATCTCCTCTGTATCAGGCCCGTTAACCCCATTGAGAGGCAACCCTGAGTTTATTCCAGGGCTCTCATCATCCTTTCTAAACTTGACATGGCCGCACAACAGAATGTTAGCCTATCAATTCTATGTAGACAAGACCCCTAGATCATATGAGAACCTAGTTGACTCGTCCCTCCTCAAATCCTTCCCCTTTTGGACATACCGACAGATCAGACACTTTCTATCAACTCAAGGAACGACACTGACTTGGACTAGACAATTAACTCCATTTGAGGAACTATGCACCAGATCCTCCCCACAAAGACACCTAATCTCGTACATGTCCAACATGCTTATAGAAGATACCTCTTACACTAAAGACTCCGCACACACAGCATGGGAAGCAGACCTTCAGATGACCTTCACGGAGGAGGATTGGTCTCGTATCAAAGAATATATACATAAGGGCTCCCTTAATGTAGCCATTCAGGAGAATGGCTATAAAATTCAAACATGCTGGTATAACGACTCCGTCACTTCTACATAAATTCTCTCCAACCATCCCAGACACATGCTGGAGATGTGGGAAAGCAAAAGGCACAATGCTGCACATATGGTGGAACTGCGTCTCCATACAGCCATTCTGGAAAGAAGTCCACGACCTCATCTCACATATCACAACATACTCCCTGACCTATTCCCCTGCCCAATATCTCCTACGTCACACTCACCTGACTAAAAACCAGTACTTTAAATCATTAGCTATGCACCTGGTGAACGCAGCCAAACTATGTATCCCGACACATTGGAGATCCACCTCCACTCCCACGATTGGGGAGTGGTTCAGGAGGATCTCTAAGATAGAGGAGATGGAGGAGTTGGTGCACATTTCACAAGAACGAATCCAAAAATTTACGACCACATGGGCCTGTTGGACACATTTCAAATTATCTCAACACTATAGCACGTATAGCTCCTGAATATTCTTTTGAGTAGACCATCAAGAATTAAAAACAGTTCAGGTCAGGTCGGGGTGACAATGCCCTATAGAGGGGATTGGATGGACCGCGACTTCTGTCGCTATCCACCCCTCAAAACTCCACTATCTCTCCCCTACCCAACCCGCCATTCTTTCCCCCAGTTCCCACACTTCTCTATTCTAACTCCCTATACCCCACACACTTCTTTTTTCCCCCTTTCCTCATTTCCTACCTAAGATCCCTAACTTAATAAAGGGGTCATAAGAACCCCTCTGAACACCCCATCAAAGGTTATGTATAGAGTCACACAAGTTTGTCAAAAACTAATTGAAATCCTGAATTGACATTTACACGTTTGTATTTATGTAATATATCTATATTTGAGAATATTGTGACAAAATTTCTATATGATACCCATGTTACTGTACAAGCTACTACCTTGCATATCTTTTTTCAATAAAAATTATTATGAAAAAAAAAAAAAATAAGAATAAAAATTAAAAAGTTAAAAAATTTAAAATAAAATTACAATGAAATAAATATAAATTATGATAAAAATAATATAGAAATTATAATAATAATAGAAAATGAAAAGTAATATGTGAAAGTAATATAGATGAAAATAATAATAGTAATAATAATAATAATAATAATAATAATAATAATAATAATAAATGAAAATAAAAATAAAAAATAAAAATAAATATAAAAATAAAAATAATAATAATAAAAATAAAAATAGAATAAAATAAAAAATATCTACTATAATAATACATTGTGAAATGTAAAAAAGATAATAATTAAAGAATAATAATAATATACGGTGTCGCTGCCCAGTTCAACAAGGCGGCGGTGCCTACCAAACCGTCGCCTTAACAGAAGAATAGTGTGACCGACATATAGCATCTGGCAGGGGCATATGAGACAGTAGACCACATAATCACTAGAACAGTTATGGAAATTATCAAACAAAAAAACCCTACCCTTGTAGGTAAAGCTCTTTTGTCCATGATTAACAAAATGACAGGTCTTGTATCAAGGTTTGTTGCACCTATACATCCCTTTAAGGGGAATAAGGCAGAGAGGATGATCTTTCTTTACAGGTCTTAGCTTACTGGGAGCTATTTTATTTTTAAGGGTGGGAGCCCTCTTATAAGTGACCTTAGGTTTATGGGGTAACGTGTCATTCAAATGAGGATCCTGCAAAATCTCTGGTGCAGTTTTGCCTAAGCCTGCAGAACTGTCCTTTCGGGATATTGTTTACCCATAAGGGGTAATGGCAGCTGTCATAATGCAGGTATTGCCTGCAGTTGCCTTGGTGAAATTGGGAGAAAAAATTCTATCATCTTCATGATTGAGCTCAAGGTCGAGAAAGGATAGGCTATCCTTGCTCCAAACAGAGGTAAAGGAAAGGCCTAAATCATTGTTGTTACAATGAGCGACAAAATCATCAACCTGGGATGGGGAACCATCCCAGATGATGACAATGTCATCGATATAGCGACCAAAAAATATAACATGTTGGGCAAAGGGGTTGTTGTTCCAAATGAACTGGTTCTCCCACAGGCCCATGGTCAGATTCGAGTAGGAGGGGGCAAAATTGGCTCCCATGGCTGTGCCATGGGTCTTCAGGTAGAACTGTCCTTCAAAAAGAAAATAATTGTGGGTTAAATAAAAGGAAGTGGCATCAAAAATAAAAGAGGCCTGTCTGGTGTTAAGCATGGGATCAAGTAGCAAAAAATGTTGTACTGCTAGTAGCCCTATATTGTGTGGGATAGACTTATATAAGGAATTTACATTAAGCGATAGCCAGGAATACCCTTCAGTCCAAGCATAGGGAGACAATAGTTTCATGAGGTGTGTGAAATCACGTATATAAGGCTGAAGGCCCTGGGCCAGGGGTTTCAAAAAAGAGTCTACATATAGTGAAATCCCACTGGTGACGCTGTTCATAGATGCCACAATCGGTCTACCAGGCGGGTGTAGTGCATCTTTGTGCACTTTTGGTAAGTGGTAAAAGTAAGGGGTACTGTAGAACTCCTTACGCATAAAGGCTGCCTCTTTCTTATCGATGACACGATCGACTACAGCGTTGTCAATGAGGGTATCAGCTTCTCTGCGAAAAGAGGGCAAAGGGTCACTGGGTAGTTTTTGGTAAGTCATGGTGTCAGAGAGTAACCTCATAGCCTCAATAACGTAGGAGGTTCTGTCCTGGGTGACAATCCCACCCCCTTTGTCAGCTTGCCTAATGACAAGATCAGGGTTGTCCAAAAACAGTTTAAGTGAAGTTTTTTCTCCACTGGTGAGATTATGATGGCTGCTCTTTTTATTGTTGGTAGAAGGCTGGCATAATTTTTGGAAATCAGCAAATACCATTCTATAAAAGGTCTCCAAATAAGGCCCCTTAGATTTGGTGGGATAAAAAGGTGATCTGGGATGTAGTTGAGTATGAGCAACTGGGGGCGAGGTTTGAAAATGGTGGGTGAATAATTCTTAATTGAAATCCATGGTAGCAGGATCTTCCAAATACATATTAGAATCATGGATACTAATATCAATGTAATTTTCAAAATCTGCTTCTGTTGAAACCGGAAGGGGTAAAACAGAGGAATCTTTTTGTGATTGTATGTGGAAAAATCTTTTAAGTGTAAGATTTCTTATAAATCTGTTGAGGTCTTTAAACAACTGAAAGGAATTGGGTTGTGTGGAAGGAGAAAAGGTGAGGCCTCTACTTAACAGGGAGATGTCATCATCTGTTAATGTATGGGATGATAAATTCAACAATTTTATAGTTTCTGTAGTTTGGCGCTGGTGTTTTTGTCTATATTTTTGTTTTTGTTTTCTACATCCTCCTCTGCATCCTCGTCTATGTATTTTCTTTTTTGTCGACGTTGGGAATGAGGGCCCCTGTCTAAAAAAGGAGAAAAAGACAGGGAAGCAGAGTGTGTAGGTATTTCACCATTTTGAAAGTCGCCCATTAAGAGATCAAAAGAAGAAAGGGGAAGGGACTTATTAGTCTCATTGTTGCAACCAATAGGCAGTGCAGTATCAGTAATATTGGGTGGGGAATAGTGGAGCGAATCGGAAGGGAAATGATGGATGAGGCAATATTAGAGCAAGATGGAGCAGAATTGGGGGATGTGGGGATAGGGGAGTGTTTGGGAGCTATAATAGAAGGTATGTTAGACTGTTCACTAACTATGGGTAAACTACTATTAGACTCAACAGATGTTGTGGCTAGGTTGATGTCAGATAAATGTTTTGCAGAGGGACCTTGAGATCTACGTCTGTGTCAGGGAAATGGCCGTGTTGTGGGCAATTCCGCCAGTAACCGTCATGGTGGCAGGCGAGTCTAGTGAGCACGCCCTAATCTTGTAGGAACACCCCCCGGCCTATTTAAACCTGCCACTGACACTTGCAGTTTGCTGGATTATCAAACAGCTCCTGTGTTCCTATGCCTTTTATACTCTGAAGACCCCTGCTTGATCTCTGCTCGGCTTGACCTGTGTTCCTGTTTAACTCCTCGCTCTGACCCCGGCTTGGCTGACTACTCTCCGATCTTCTGCCCTCTGTGTATGACCCGGCTTGTTCCTGTACCTCTCTCGGACTGTCTTTTGGTATCTGACCCCTGGCCTGGCTGCGGACCCTGTTACTGGTTTACCCTGCTGTTACCGTTCAAGACTTCTCTCCGCATGGCTGCCACAACGCACTCTAGCTACTTACAGCCAACCAGCCAGCTTGCAGTATCCCTGACAACCCATGCACCTCTGTGCATCGCATTCCCTGTACCCACATCCAGGGACGCGCTGCACTCAGCCGCAAAGGGCACCCTCTCAGCAACCCGGCCTCACACTACAGACTTGACAGTATAATCCAGCCATGACTGAGGCCAGTGGAGGTGCGTCCCCATTAGAGACCTTGTGCCAACAAGCCACCACTCTGACCCAAGCAGTTCAGAAATTACAGGAAGGTTACCTGCAACTAACAGATAAGTTGCAACACCTGTCAGAGTCATCTGTTCACGAACAATCCTCTGCGGCTCCCTTGATGATGTTCCCACCTCCAGAACCCCGAGTTCCCATTCCGGAGCGATTCTCCGGAGACCGGAAAAAGTTCAGATCCTTCAAGACTGCCTGCCTATTGTACCTAGCCCTGCAACCCCGGACTTTTGCTTCAGAGACTGTTAAAGTCGGGTTCCTCATCTCTTTGCTGTCCGATGAACCTCAGGCCTGGGCCCATAATTTATGGGAACAAAAGAGTCCAGTCATTTGCACGGTGGACGCATTCCTGGCAGCTATGGCACAGCTTTACGAGGATCCCCAGCGTACTGCCACCGCTGAAGCCGCTCTGCACTCTCTGCAGCAGGATAGGTGACCAGTAGAGGACTATACCCTGGACTTCCGGCGGTGGTCCGCAGACACAGCCTGGAATGAGGCAGCTTTACTACACCAGTTCCGCCTAGGACTCTCCGAATCCCTCAAGGACGAGTTAGCCCGGATCGAGATTCCCACTACACTCGAGGGTCTCATCCAATTATCCATCCAACTGGATCGACGTTTGCGGGAAAGACAGTCCGAACGATCACGAACCTGCAGACCCGCCAGTACACCCACCTTTGGATCAGTTCCCAAGCGGATTGGCCTGTTAGGTTCTGCACTAACTCCTGATAAAAGACGTCGTCGTATCCTAGCCAATCTCTGCCTCTATTGGGGAGGAAATGGACATTTTCTATGCGACTGTCCCAGGAAGTTCAAGAATCCACCTACCTACTCTCCAGCATATTTTCAGGTTTCCGGGACTTCTCCCTCACAACTGGTCCTTCCCATTTCACTGCAGTTGGGAGAAGAAGAGATCCGGCTCCAGGCTATAATCGACTCTGGAGCATGCAGTTGCTTCATGGACTTGAACCTGGCAAGGAACCTTAGGTTGTCCCTTCTCTACAAGAAACGGGGTCTGGAAGTCCGTTTAGCAGATGGCACCCTACCTAACTCTGGCCTTGTTACTCAAGAGACTTCTCCTCTCCTTATTACCTCTCCCGATGGCCATCGGGAATTCATACGTTTTGACGTTTTGAGTTCACCTATGTCTTCAATTATCTTGGGTATCCCATGGCTCCAAGCCCATAACCCCCAGATCGATTGGATCAAGAAGGAAGTCCTGTTCACTTCCCCCTATTGCCAACAACATTGCTTCATCCCTGCATCCAGAGATACCACCAGTTGTCTGACAGTCCAGTCAGTATCCTCCACTAATCAGGATGTACCCCGGGCGTACCATGAATTCCTGGACGTTTTTGATAAGAGAAAGGCCGATGTTCTACCACCACATCGGCCATATGATTGTCCTATCGAGCTGCTTCCAGGGGCCGAAGTTCCATTTGGACGTATATTCCCCCTCTCTGAAGTGGAATTGGGGACACTACGACAGTACATAGACGAAAATTTGGCAAAGGGCTTCATCTGTCCTTCTTCTTCTCCTGCCGGTTCCGGCATTTTCTTTGTCGAAAAAAAAGATAAGACTCTAAGACCATGTGTGGACTATAGGGAATTAAATAAAATCACCATAAAGAACCGATATCCACTCCCACTGGTCCCTGAACTCTTCCAGAGACTTCGTTCAGCCCAAGTGTTCACGAAACTCGACCTCCGGGGTGCCTACAACCTCGTTCGCATCCGTGAGGGTGATGAGTGGAAGACAGCATTCAGAACGAGGTTCGGGCACTTTGAGTATTTGGTGATGCTGTTTGGGCTCTGTAATGCCCCGGCTACTTTCCAGCACTTCGTAAACAACATCTTCCGGGAATATCTTGGCTACTTCATCATCAGCTATCTGGATCAACCACCTTGGAGCTCCTTACTCACACTAAGAAAACACGGACTTTACGCAAAAGCAGAAAAGTGTGAATTTGAAAAGAAATCCATACAATTCCTAGGGCTCATCATCTCTACTGGTGGTGTAGCTATGGATCCACAGAAAGTGCAATCCTAGAATGGCCAACTCCGTCAGACAAGAAGGGTGTACAAAGGTTTGTAGGGTTTGCAAACTTCTATAGAAGGTTTATAAGGAACTTTTCTTCCATCATCTCACCCATAACCCAAGTAACCCGCCTACGTGTTCGCTTCCTGTGGTCCTCCGAAGCCCAATCTGCCTTTGAGAAATTGAAGTCTTTGTTTACTTCTGCACCAATTCTTCGACACCCTGATCCTGCCCTGCCCTATATTTTAGAGGTTGATGCCTCAGGGGTAGCTACAGGAGCAGTAATTTCACAGCGCCTGGGACCCAAGTCTTTGCTTCACCCTGTGGCCTTCTCCTCCCGGAAAATGAGCCAGGCCGAGAGGAATTACGATGTAGGTGATCGTGAGCTTCTGGCCATTAAGACAGCCTTAGAAGAGTGGAGATACCTTCTTGAGGGCTCCAAGAACGGCAAGGCCGATGCTTTATCCCGAATGTTTCCTGATACCCCAGAAGAAACAACATCCAGTACAATCTTGTCTCCACAGAACTTTCTTTTGCTTCAACCTGATCTAAGCTCTTCTCTTAAACAGGCCTCCCTCCAATGCCAGGAACCAGAGACTTCCTCTTTAAGAAGCCAGGGGGGGTATCTCTGGTATCAGGACAAGATCTTTGTCCCACAACAAGCCAGAATCCAGGTCTTACAAACTTTACATGATCATCAACTTGCTGGCCACTTCGGTATACGGAAAACTATGGATCTTATTCAGCGATCCTTTTGGTGGCCTACCTTGAAAACTGATTGCAAAAAGTATGTAAGCTCCTGCACTACCTGCCAGCGAAACAAGGGGTCCAACATTAAGTCTTGGGGTCTGCTACGTCCTTTGCCGGTACCAGAACAACCATGGAGGAATATATCTATGGACTTCATAGTAGAGCTGCCACCCTCTGAAAGATTCACGATTCTAGTTGTTGTAGACCGTCTGTCCAAGATGTCACACTTCGTGCCTATGATAGGTCAGTTGATCAGTTGATCCAGGGGCCTAGTCTGATCACCCCTCTGGGGGTCAGGAAGGAATTTTTTCCTCTGCTGCACTATTGGCCCTCGCAGCTAGGGGTTTTTCGCCTTCCTCTGGATCAACGACAGGGGGGTAGGCAGCCATACCTCCTCAAGTACCTCCGCACCCACACCAGCCCATCCCACACCACCCCAGAAGCAGTGGGTTAGCTATCAGACCCCTCCATCCCCCCGCAAGTGGATCATCACCACATCAGTACCACCATCAGAACACCTTTCCTACTAGCAACACCATCCTACTCATCATGTGCAACTTCAAATACACAGCAGACACCATCCACAGGCTAAGAAAAACTGCCGCAACTTTACCGACCGCCACTCAAAAAAGACTAAAAAAAGAACAATTACTAAGGACCAACCCACAATCAACCAGGAAATGCAAGGAGACACCGATCCAACAGCAACAACTAGATCAACACCAGATCTGCAGTCAAGCACAGACTGGAAATCCACGATTTCGTCATCGAAAACAACATAGATTGCCTCTTCATTACAGAAAGCTGGCTAACATCTGATTGCAACACCATCCTAACTGAACTGGTGCCCGAGAACTACAGTATCCTAACCGAGCATAGAATCGGAAAAAAAGGAGGAGGCCTAGCAGTGATTTTCAAATCTCATCTTGGGTTCACCAAACCAAACGTACAGAACTCAGTGCCTTTCATGGAAACACTCTCACTGCACCTCCAAACAACACCTCAAGACACCATTCACATACTACTATGCTACAGACCACCAGGACCAAAGACCAATCTCCTCACACCGCTCACTGAATTCTTCTCGATACACACCTTGAAAACCAAAAACCTGCTGGTACTTGGGGATTTTAACCTGTGGGCAAACTCTGCCCAAGATCCCACCGCAACCGCCTGCGTCAACCAAATGGAAGAACTTGGCCTGCAAAAACTGATAAACTCTCCCACGCATGGTTCAGGACACACTCTAGATCTCATCTTCAAACAGAATATGGACATCAACGTATTTGACAACACTCCGCTACCATGGACGGACCACCATGCTATCAAATTTAAAATCACCACTAACACCATCCTCCAAAAATAGAAACACGCAACAGCAACACACTGGAATAGATCTCAGAAGAAACTTCACTCTGATCTCTTCAAAACTACATTATCAAGCAAAATTCTTTTGCTAAACTCAAACCTCTCAACAGAACAAACACTCAACTCCCTAAACAATGTATTACTACAAACAGCAGACTCCGTGGCGCCAAAACATAGAACACTCATCCGCAAAAAAAACTCGAGTTGGTTTAATGGTACTCTCACCCTACTCAAGCAAGAACGTAGAAGAGCTGAAAGAGCATGGAGAAGAAATCCCACCAAGGAAAACCATGCCAACTACAAAGCACTCACTGGGAAATACCACAAGGCAATCTTCAAAGCCAAAAAAGAACATTTCTCAGACACCATCTCATCCGCCTTAAACCGTCCGCGGGAACTTTTCAAAATAGTTGCTCAGTCAATGAACCCGACCTGCTTAGAGCCCCCAGGAAACGATACTCAAGAATTCTGCAATGAGTTATCAGATTTCTTCAATGTTGTCGACAAAATCGACAACATTCGGAAATCAATCCATCAGAAAACAACTACCAACCTCACTCAACCAAAGCAAAAAGAGGATATCGACACGAACATCACTCAACCACCGAATTTCTTTTTGTCCCCAATCACCATAGACACAACTAAAAACATCATCAGAAGCCTTCGAGACAGCACATCACCGAACGACATCATCCCCACTAAACTGCTTAAAGAATGTTCCGACATCTTGGCCCCTATCCTAACACAGCTCATAAATCAATCATTCAAAGAAGGGACTGTACCAACCTCCCTCAAGCAAGGCATCATCAAACCTCTGCTAAAGAAAGCTAATCTCGACCCCAAGGACCCTAACTGCCGCAGACCAATAACTAGCCTCAACGCCATCTCCAAGATTATGGAGAAAGCAGTAGTACAGCAGCTACAACACCACCTGGACACACACCTCCTCCTGGACCCTCTGCAATCAGGCTTCCACCCAGGCCATGGCACAGAAACAGCACTTCTCAAAATATGGGACGACGCCCTTGAAGCAGCAGACGACGGAGAACAGAGTCTCCTGGTACTGTTAGACCTCAGTGCAGCATTCGATACAGTGGACCACAATACTTTACTTGTCCGCCTCGCTGAAGTTGCAGGAGCTACAGGTTCTACTCTAAAATGGTTTACATCCTTCTTAGAGAATCGCTCCCAGACAGTGAAACTAGGAACATTCACCTCGGAAACCCGGGCAGTCTCCTGTGGAGTCCCTCAAGGCTCACCCTTGTCACCAGTACTATTCAACATATACATCCGCCCTCTCCTCAATATCATCAGGAAAACCGATCTTTGCTTCCATTCATACGCCGACGACACCCAACTCTACCTTCGCATCAACGGACAAAAAGACCTTCATCAGCAATTACAGAAATGCCTCACCTTAATAGATGACTGGATGACCACTAGCTCCCTCAAACTCAATGGATCAAAAACAGAACTCCTTCTCCTACAAGCTAACAAAAATTCCAAAATAAAGACTCCATGGACACCTCCCACCATCCTTGGACAGACCATCTCTCCAAGCACCAAAGCCAAGAGTCTGGAGTCATTTTTGACTCAGGAATGACAATGGATGCGCAAATAGGATCAGTGGTGAGCGGATCCCACCATCTCCTCCGCCAACTACATAGACTCATCCCCTTCATCCCAGAAGAGGACAAAGCGGCAGTTGTGGGAACAATCATCAATTCCCGACTCGACTACGCAAATTCGCTCTACGTAGGACTACCCCAATATCAGCTTGCGCGCTTACAACTCATCCAAAACACGGCGGCAAGACTGTTAACAGGAAAAAAACCCTGGGAATCCATCTCCCCCTCCTTAAAGAGCCTACACTGGCTAACCGTGAAGAACCGGATCACATTCAAGACCTCTGCCTCACCCACAAATGCTTACAAGGAAACGCCCCACCATATCTCCGCGAAAAAATAAAACACTACACACCGAATCGCAGTCTTCGATCAGCTAACCAAAACCTCCTTACCATTCCCAAATACCGCTACAAAGCAAAGGGAGAACGAAGATTCGCAGTCCAAGGACCTCGACTATGGAATGCTCTTCCAACTAACATTCGCATGGAAGCAAACCACCAGGCCTTCAGAAAAAAACTAAAGACCTTCCTTTTCTGAGAAGCTGACAACAGAGAATGCATCCAGCGCCTTGAGGCGATTCAGTTCGCATTTGCAGCGCTTCACAATTCATTCATTCATTCATTCATTCATTCATTCATTCATTGGTACTCCTTCCGCTGCAGACACAGCAAAGGCCTTCATAAGAGAGATAGTCAGACTTCACGGCCTTTCTGACAGCATTGTGTCGGATAGAGGGGTCCAATTTACTTCCCGATTTTGGAAAGAGCTCTGCAAAGTTTTGTCTATTGAAGTTTGCCTATCCTCTGCCTATCACCCCCAGAGCAATGGTCAGACTGAAAGGACTAATCAGACCTTAGAACAATATTTACGCTGTTTTTGCTCCACTTCCCAGGATGACTGGTCCTTGTTACTCCCCTGTGCGGAGTTCGCATACAATAACTCAGTACACTCAACCACCGATCAATCACCGTTTTGGGCCAACTATGGGTTCCATCCTTCATTTCTACCTAATGTCATTCCAGAGACCTCAGTTTCAGCAGTTCAAGACAGGATAAAATCCATTCAGACTAACTTTCAAACTCTCCGGTTAACCATGCAAAAGGCCCAAGAGGACTACAAGGAACAATATGACAAAAAGAGGGGGGAGAGCCCTAGCTTTAAGGTTGGAGATGAGGTTTGGCTCTCCTCGGCAAATCTTAAACTTCCTTGTCCCTCCCGAAAGTTGGGACCAAGATTTATTGGCCCATTCAAGATTAGACGGGAGATTAATCCAGTAGCTTTTGAACTGTCACTCCCGAGTTCTTATAAAGTGCACCCTGTGTTTCATGTCTCCTTACTTAAAGCTGTTATCTCTAGTCCTTTTTCAGGAAGGAAAGAAGATCCTCCGCCTCCAGTTTCTGTGGGAGATGAAACAGAGTATGAAGTTGAGGCCATCCTGGACTGCCGCTGGAGAGGTAGGATCATTCAATTTCTTATAAAATGGAAGGGTTACCCAGCAGAAGAAAGTTCTTGGGAACCTACAGCCAATATACATGCTCCTAGACTTTTGCAGAGATTCCGAGTTCATTACCCCGAACGATGGGCCTGGTTGGGCATCCGGAGGTTGCCCCTTGGGGGGGGCACTGTCAGGGAAATGGCCGTGTTGTGGGCAATTCCACCAGTAACCGTCTTGGTGGCAGGCGAGTCTAGTGAGCACGCCCTGATCTTGTGGGAACACCCCCCCGACCTATTTAAACCTGCCACTGACACTTGCAGTTTGCTGGATTATCAAACAGCTCCTGTGTTCCTGTGCCTTGTATACTCTGAAGACCCCTGCTTGATCTCTGCTTGGCTTGACCTGTGTTCCTGTTTATCTCCTCGCTCTGACCCCGGCTTGGCTGACTACTCTCCAATCTTCTGCCCTCTGTGTATGACCCGGCTTGTTCCTGTACCTCTCTCGGACTGTCTTTTGGTATCTGACCCCTGGCCTGGCTGCGGACCCTGTTCCTGGTTTACCCTGCTGTTACTGTTCAAGACTTCTCTCCGCATGGCTGCCACAATGCACTCTAGCTACTTACAGCCAACCAGTCAGCTTGCAGTATTCCTGGCAACCCGTGCACCTCTGTGCATCGCATTCCCTGTACCCACATCCAGGGACGCGCTGCACTCAGCTGCAAGGGGCGCCCTCTCAGCAACCCGGCCTCACACTACAGACTTGACAGTCTGCTCTTAGGTCCATGTGTGGACAAAGCTCTTTGAAGTAAGGGGTTAACTCTCTGTGGATTGTTATCCATGATAGGCTTTAGGGAAGAGGAGCGAGAACCAGTATTAGACATGGTTTCTGAATGGGATACCTTACGTTTAATAGAAAACGTTTTATCCGGCACCCTGGAGAAGGGTAGGATATTCATGAGGGCTGGTATAGAATTATTTTTCTTCCAAGAGAAGATGTTTCCTTTGGAATAATCATTAAGGTCCCTGTGAAACTTGTTGAGTTTGGTTTCAATGAGTGTATTCTCTTTAGCTTTTGTGTTCTTTTTGAGTGTGTCTAGCCAGGTGAGTGGAATTTTCTGTTGATAGGCGATAATATCTAACGATAGCATCTGTGTATGATGAACTAATTGGTTATATTTGGTGTTCCTCTGACTAACAAGGACCTCCAACTACTTGGCAGTACAAAATTCAGCTATCCCTTCCCATTGGGTATTATGGGAAGTATCCAAAAACGAGCAGGTCTTGAGAACCCTTAAGCCTCTGGGAGAAATTTTTTCCTGAAGATATTTCTTAAGAAAAAATTCATCCCACCATTGAGTATTGGCGGAGTGTATGAGCCTTTCTAATTTCTTAAATTTACCACAAAGGGTATAACGGTCAGAATGTGGGAGTTTGGATAAGTTACACAATAAATCAGGGGGTAGAATGGTGTATAGTGTGTCTAAGACATCATATTTGTGGACAGTTCTGCAGGGTTAGGCAAAACTGCACCAGAGATTGTGATTACATCTCTCAAAGTGCACACCTTAAGGATAAGTTTGCCGAGAAGAGTTACCCCCCAAAACTGATAGAAGATGCTTACCATTCCTTCCTTTTGGGAAAGACACCCACGGCCAATAAATCTTCAGAAGGGCAGGTGGTACGTTTCATTACAGGGTTCCATGATCAATACAAAAAATGGAACGCATTCTCAGTAAACACTGTAACATCCTTAAGCAGGATCCTCATTTGAATGACACTTTACCCCATAAACCTAAAGTCACTTATAAGAGGGCTCCCACCCTTAAAAATAAAATAGCTCCCAGTAAGCTAAGACCTGTAAAGAAAGATCATCCTCTCTGCCTTATTCCCCTTAAAGGGATGTATAGGTGCAACAAACCTCGATGCAAGACCTGTCATTTTGTTAATCATGGACAAAAGAGCTTTACCCACAAGGGTATTTGTTTGATAATTTTCATAACTGTTCTAGTGATTATGTGGTCTACTGTCTCATATGCCCCTGCCAGATGCTATATGTCGGTCGCACTATTCTTCCGTTAAGGTGACGGTTTGGTAGGCACCGCCGCCTTGTTGAACTGGGCAGCGACAAACATAGCGTACCACGCCCTTTTTTGGAACATCATGCCCAGTCCACAGCTGGCCTTCGGGTTTGGGTCATTGAGTCCATACCTAGGGGCTCCTCCGAAGCGGAATGTTTCTAGCGACTGTGTGAACGTGAGACGTTCTGGATATATACCTTGAACACTCTTGCCCCTAATGGTTTAAACGAGGAACTTGAGATTAATACTATTTTATAATTTTTTGTTCTATCATCCTTTGAGCATATTTGGCAATTCCCCAATTCATTTTTATTATCATTATTGGTATCTGTAATGCATTTGTTTATATATATATATATATATATATATATATATATATATATAGTTCTATCACATTTTGCTGTTTTACAGATGGAAACTGTGTGTATATATGTATACCTAGATGTATTCAGTTTAGGATTATTATTTTACACTACTTGCACTCTACACCTAGTTGTTTACTGTAGTTTTGCCAAATTCATTCATTCTTTCATTTTTTATTTTCTATAATATTATATTATTATTAGTCTTTAATTATTATCTTCTTTACATTTCACAGTTTACTATTATATTAGATATTTTTTATTTTATTTTATTTTTATTTTATTTTTATTATTTATTTTTATTATTATTATTTTTATTTTTTATTTTTATTTTTATTTATTATTTTTATTTCATTTATATTACTTTCACACATTACTTTTCATTTTCTATTATTATTATTATTTCTATATTATTTTTATCATAATTTATATTTATTTCATTGTAATTTTATTTTTTATTTTTTCATTTTTTCATTTTTATTCTTATTTTTATCTTTATTTTTATTTTTATTTTAGGGTAGGTCAGTGGATTTCTATTAATAATTTATTATTTTAATTCAATTTTAATTCTTAATTGTTATCGCCATATATTTTGTATCTATTTACACCTCTTTGGAGTTATGTGTCCCAATTATATCTTGCAATGTCTTGTTTTTATTAATGCCACACATAGAGCTCCCCTTTTCTGGCCAGCTGCTTGTCGTTTTGCAGCCGGCGCACACACATAAATGCTTTCCCGTCCATTCTCTGTCATTACACTTGAGAAAGGAGCGCGCATGCGCCTTACGGCCATTGCGCATGCTCTGAAACGCGTTGTGTCTCCTTCACCTGGCTGATGTCACACGCTGGCTCTGCGAGCTGTCCTCTCCCTCTCTGTATGAGCGGCTGTTCCCGGCCCGGTTCTCTGCCCTCATTGCGGACACGGATTAGCGACAGCTTGTGTTTCATCTGCAGCCCACCATCAGTTACCGATTTGTGGAGAGTTTTGTTCTTTGCCAATATGTAAGTGGCTATTTTTCCTTTTATTACATTGAATAAAGCAGTTTTACTTAGAGGCGCTCTTCTCTCTCTTTTTTTTAGCAAGGCAGTGGTCATCTTGGAGGTGTGTTTGGGGTCGTTATCATGTTGGAATACTGCCCTGCGGCCCAGTCTCTGAAGGGAGGGGATCATGCTCTGCTTAAGTATGACACAGTACATGTTGGCATTCATGGTTCCCTCAATGAACTGTAGCTCCCCAGTGCCGGCAGTACTCATGCAGCCCCAGACCATGGCACTCCCACCACCATGCTTGACTGTAGCCAAGACATAACTTGTCTTTGTACTCCTCACCTGTTTGTTGCCACACATGCTTGACCCCATCTGAACCAAATAAGTTTATCTTGTTCTCATCAGACCAGAGGACATGGTTCCAGTAATCCATGTCTTAGTCTGCTTGTCTTCAGCAAACTGTTTGCGGGCTTTCTTGTGCATCATCGTTAGAAGAGGCTTCCTTCTGGGATGATGGCCATGCAGACCAATTTGATGCAGTGTATGGTCTGAGCACTGACAGGCTGACCCCCCACCCCTTCAACATTTGCAGCAATGTGGGCAGCACTCATACATCTATTTCCCAAAGACAACCTCTGCATATGACGCTAAGCACGTGCACTCAACTTCTTTGGTCGACCATGGAGAGGCCTGTTCTGAGTGGAACCTGTTCTGTTAAACCGCTGTATGGTCTTGGCCACCATGCTGCAGCTTAGTTTCAGGGTCTTGGAAAACTTCTTATAGCCTAGGCCATCTTTTGTAGAGCAACAATTCTTTTTTTCAGATGCTCGGAGGGTTCTTTGCCATGAGGTGCCATATTGAACTTTCAGTGACCGGTATGAGAGATTAAGACCACCAAATTTAACACACCTGCTCCCCATTCACACCTGAGACCTTGTAACACTAATGAGTCACATGACACTGGGGAGGGAAAATGGCGAATTGGACCCAATTTGGACATTTTCACTTAGGGGTGTACTCACTTTTGTTGCCAGCTGTTTAGACATTAATGGTTGTATATTTTGAGGGACATCAAATTTACACTGTTATACACTCACTACTTTACATTGTAGCAACCTGTAATTTCTTCAGTGTTGTCACATAAAAAGATATAATAAAATATTTACAAAAATGTGAGGGTGTACTCACTTTTGTGAGATACTATAGAGGTAAATGAGTGCAATTGGCACTGGATTAATTTGGCAGCATATATCGGTGTCCCCAGTAGCTGGGGGTGTGGTTTTTGCCACTTCCGTGGCTGGGAGGATGTTGATGTTGGTGTGGAGACACTTCCAGCTCCCATGGGTTGTATATCATTTCCATGGAAATGTAGTATGATGCTATTTAGGGGCTTGGGTTAGTCGGTTCCTACTGAAGAAGCCCAATCGGAAGCAGCAATGAGTCTAGGTGGGAGGAGGTAAGTCCAGAAGGCATGCTGCCGCCATCTCAGTGTGAAGTGATTAGCAGGTTGAGGAAGCGGTATTACAAAGCGCATTTTATATCTGTAAGTCCTGCATTTCCTGGGGGTTTAAAATACATTTTTGAAATAGAGATAACTATGTCTTTTTGCCTTCCTGCTCCATGTTATTTTTGATGATACATAAGAGCGCTTGGAATCGGAAGGTCTATCGATTTTGTATCCTCCATCTGAGGAGAGGTGTAGAAAGTTTGTTCCGTGATTAAAGATGCGTGAGTCATACAGATGAGCCTATTTTTGATGGTGAGCAGGTTTTAAGGTGAGCAGGTTTTTCACCCCTTTGGTGGAGGTGAACAAGTCACTGGAAGACATGAAGATGGAGGGTGACTGATTGCACTAGGGTGCTGGACTGAAATTTCTCCCAAAGGCTTTACTACAGCAAAACAAAAATAAAATAGAAACACAAAAAAATATAATATAAGAATTTTTATTAGTATAAACATTAAAAACCACATTTTAAAATATGAGCTCTGGCGTTCCCCCACTACAACCATTACAAATCAAATGAATATGAAATTCTTCCATGGTTACTTACAGGGACTGCCAACAACCCCATATACACAGGATATCAGGACTCCAATGCACCGTCTGACAGAGAGTAAATTGCCACAATCAAATGGTTCTACATGATATATATACATATGTATATGTACCCCCATCCAGATGCGCCAAAAAAAGGGGTGGGGTGGGGTGGTGAGTGGGGATACCAGATATGCTCTTGATTGTATTGTCTCTCCTACAGCACCCACACACACACACACACACACACACACACAGCAAGCCACCATGGTGCAAATACACTTAATGGGGTCTATGAGGTTGTTGGCAGTCCTTGTAAGTAACAATGGATGAATTTCATCTTTATTTGATTTGCATTTCAAGATTTTGAGATTGCTGTACACATTACCCTCCTTACCTACACCCATTTATGCTTTGTCTATTTTTTATGTGACTTTTCCACACTATCTCTCAAGGCAAAGAATCTCTTCTCTGAGGATAGAGTTGCTTCATACTCTGGAAGCTGTTTGCATACTCCTGATATCTGGTGCACCTTTTCAAAGCAGCCATTTAATACTTTCAAATCTAGACTGCAAATAAGGCTGTTTCACCCGTGAGACTGTTGTAAATCTTGCATCACATTCTAAGGTAAACTTCAAACACAGTATATATTACTGACGTTGTTACACCTTGGAGACATAACCATTGTATATTTCAATAAACAAGTTATGCATCCCCTTGCCATATTGGAGATACCTTCATAAGTTCATATACAGTGCATCCAGAAAGTATTCACAGTGCTTCACTTTTTCCACATTTTGTTATGTTACAGCCTTATTCCAAAATGGATTCAATTCATAATTTTCCTCAAAATTCTACAAACAATACCCCATAATGACAATGTGAAAGAAGTTTGATTGAAATCTTTGCAAATTTATAAAAAAAAAAAAAAAAATCACATGTACATACTGTAGGTATTCACAGCCTTTATTCAATACTTTGTTGAAGCAACTTTGGCACCAATTACAGCCTCAAGTCTTTTTGAGTATGATGCTACAATCTTGGCACATCTATTTTGGGGCAGATTCTCCCATTCTTCTTTGCAGGACCTCTCAAGTTCCATCAGATTGGATGGGGAGCGTCAGTGTACAGCCATTTTCAGATTTCTCCAGGGATGTTCAATCGGGTTCAAGTTTGGGGTCTGGCTGGGCCAGTCAAGGACATTCACAGAGTTGTCCCATAGCCACATCTTTGTTATATATGTATATATCAAACTCAAGGCGAATAATCCAGGCACTGCCAGAGACAATCTGAGGTTAGTCCATGAAGATTTATAGCATGTAACCCAACATGTTTCGGAAATTATTGGTATGTATTTTCCTTCATCAGGGGATGGTTTACATTTGGGTGACTTTGTCTTTATCTGAAACATAGATATAGTTACATAATATTTACACTACAGTGCACAAACATAAATTAAACAGATAATTTTACACATTGAGCTATATAGTATTTGGTTTTAAGGTACCTACATAAAGGGTTCACTGGGTGGACATCAGAAAAAGGAGGTAATAAAAACAACGCAAGGGATCAAGGGATTCATGTTGGCTGACAGAGTCCGCATGGAAAACATAGGTGGACAGGCATGCAACCCTGGACTAGCCATTGGAAGCTCCATGATGGCTACACCAGCAAAAAAGTAATATCTAAAAAGTCAGAGAGAAACAAAAGGAGATTAGTCGATGTATTAAAGTTAATACACTGACACAACCAGTGTGCTGTAGAAGCAAGACAAGGATGATGTCACACAAAAAAGGATCCCCTTCTGTGTCGGAGACACAGCGGGGACAAGTAGGAGCTCCTCCCTGCACATATGGCCATGTATGGAGGCAGGGATTTCCCTGTCATCCATCAGCCATGCGCAGGTGGAGCCTACCCACCGGGTGGTGTGAGAGCAAGGCAGCCCAGGGAGCACGCAATGCACCACTCAGTGTACTAAGAGGACAATGACAGCCAGCATGTTTACAATACTGTGGGAAATCAGAAGAAAAAGACAAAGAACAGAAAAGGGGAAAAGAAAATAGTGGAAAATAAAACAAAAAAGGGCAAAACCATTATAGTTAGAATGCAACACCATGGGGCACAACAAATGAATACCATGTAGACACAATTTACAATGAGAAAAACAACGCATATTATATACATATAATTGTGTAAATAATCATGCATTCATAGAAACACAATGTGCCAGAATTATGGTGTCACTGAATATAATATTCCCACAATTTCAAATAGGCACCCACATAGCTAATAAAGCTATGGAGCTGTAATATTAAGAATACAGCACAAAGCAGAGAAGTTGTTATGTCACTAAGCATAATATGTCCACGACTTCAAACGGGGAGTTATAGATTTAGTTCACAGCCCCCTGAGACAAAGCCTAGAAGAAAAGGTTTGAACTTGAATGCCTCATTTAAGCCAGGTGGTGAAGTGGCCTGTAAATTAAATATCCTTCTTAACTCGCATTGGAGGAGACATTTGTTAAAGTCGCCACCCCTGGAGTTGAAATGTATATGATCAAGTGCCAAAAAATGTACTTTGGGGATGGATTCTTAATGTACTGATGCCATATGGCTGCCAATGGGTACATCAGGGTCTCATTTGCGTATAGTAGCGTATAGTAGATGTTGGTATATACGTTTTCAGAATTAATTTATGATCTTCCCAACATAGTAGCACCCACATTCACAAGTGAGTAGGTACACTATGCCCGGAGTCCTACAATTTACATAATGTTTGGGGCGAAATTGGGCAGATCGATGTGTCTACGCCTATCCAAATATTGGCAGTAGGGATGAGACAACGGTTCGAGTCGAACGTAAGTTCGACTCGAACATCGGGTGTTCATTTGTTCTAACACAAACCGAACATATGGGGCATTCATGGAAAATGTGAGCCCTGCGGAACACCCCATAATGCACTGCGAGATCTCAGTGCATTGCTGTATGATGATTGGCCACAGCATGCACCTGACCTGCATGCTTTGGCCAATCACAGCGCGTTCTGCTGAGAGAGCCATAATTGGCCAAAGACAGGGAGGGTGCCTTTGGCCAATCATGGCTCAGGGGAACTAAGTCCACGCCACACACTATATGCTTACAGAGTGGCCGTGTGTAGTGTTGTTGACGTGAACAGAGAGATAACTTGAGTTAGATTAAACAGGCAGGTTATTCAGTTAGTGGCAGTGTATTTGATATATATATATATATATATATATATATATATATATATATATATATATATATATATATATATATATATATGTATATATATATATATATATATATATGTATATATATATGTATATATATATATATATATGTATATATATATATATATATATATATGTATATATATATATATATATATATATATATATATATTATACTCTGCATCCAGTGTAGCTGTTGTCTACAGTGCATTTGGTGGTGTACTGTTTCTAATACATCTCAGGTGGTGTATATATATACTCTGCATTCAGTGTATCCTATATCTACATATCTACAGTGCATTCTGTGGTGTACAGTTGCTAATGTGGTGCAGGCGGTGTACACAGTATCTAGTACAGTGTGTACAGTTTCTACTACACTTCTGGTGGTGCACACAGTATACAATACAGTGCAGCCATTGAACAGTTGCTAATGTGGTGCAGGTGGTGTACACAGTATCTAATACAGTGTGTACAGTTTCTAATACACTTCTGGTGGTGTACACAGTATATAATACAGTGCAGCCATTGTACAGTTTCTAATACAGTGCAGGTGGTGTACACAGTATCTAATATAGTGTGTACAGTTTCGAATAGACGTCAGGCAGTGTATTAATATATATATACAGTCTAGTATATATATTTATATATATATATATATATATATATATATATATATATATATATATATATACTCTGCATTCAGTGTAGCCTATAGCTACAGTGCACTCTGTGGTGTACTGTTTCTAATACACTTCAGGCAGTGTACAGTGTAGTATGGTGTTGCAAAACAAAAAATACATTATGTCCGCAAGGCCACCATGGAGAGGCAGACATTCACAGGCCACTAAAAGAGGGCAAGCAGCCTCTGTGTCTACAGTCAACAGTGATGGTCTCGGTCTACTCTGCAGGTGACCGTGGAACACAATTGTCCTTTTTTGCTGCTGCTGGCCGTGTTATTGAGCCACAACATGCAGAAGAGTTGGTGGAGTGGATAATGAAGCCGCACTCATCCTCCTCATCCTCTGTTACCCAGGCTCAGAGTAGTTTGCCTTCCAACGCAGCTGCCAAAACGGCTTCTTCACCGGCTCCTTGTCCACAGTCACTCCTTCCGCAACCCCACCATCATGCACAGGGGAGTCCCCAGAATTATTCGACCACAGTTTTGGTTATATACTGCTGGAGGATGCGTAGCAATTTGAAGGCTCCGATGTTGGTTCCCAGGTTGAGGAAGGGAGTATCATGAGCCTAGAGAGAGGGGGTGCCCAAGAAGGACAAGAAACAGGCAGTCATGTTTCACAGCAGGGCCCATTCCGGCGCCCAACAAGAGTATCTGTGAGGGGTTATAGTTTTCTGCCACCACCACCACCACCCAAGGCCCAATTTTTCTGCCCCTGTTTAACAGGGGCGTGTAATTACGACTTTTGATATAATATTTCACAGCAGGGCACGTTCCAGCACCCAACACCAGTATCCGTGAGGGGTTACAGTGTTGTGGCACCACCACCACCCAAAGACCCAATTTTTCTGCCCCTGTTTTACAGGGGCATGTAATTACAACTCTTCATATAATATTTCACAGCAGTGCCCATTCCAGCGCCCATCATGAGTATCTGTGAGGGGTTACCGTGTTGTGGCATCACCACCTAAAGCCCAAATTTTCTGCCCCTGTTTAACAGGCGCATGTGAAATAAATATTGAACTAAATATTAGGTGGTTATGGATCCCCTCTATTTATTCCATATAGGTATTAACTTGCCTATTCCTATAGTTAGCTAGTCTAAAACTCTGTTAATGCTACTGTTGATAGTACAATGATATAAAGTTAGCTCTGAAAATAAACACACTGCTTAGTAAAACAACGTCTTATTTATTTCCCAAGAAAATAGGAAATGCTACCATAAAAACACTAAAGGAAAATATTACAAAGCATATAACAAAGATTATCAATGATACTTATCGTAAGGCAGTTCTCTAGATATTGTCTCATCACCTGGGCTCAAAATGGCAAAAGAGAGCCATGAGGCTAATAGAAGCAAAAGATAGCCAGGAGATCGATTTCCCTTCAGTGAGCACTTTTAAACTCCAATCATACACCATCCAGATCCAACCCCATTGCCAGCCCATCTAGGTTTCTGATGAATAAAAGTAGTTAATAGACAGTCCTTCTTAATATATTATATTTCTGTCAGTCCTGCTGTTTTGGCCTCTAGGGGCAGTATTTGTCCATGGATCATCACTATGTGACCTGGGTCATCTTCAGTGATGGCTAGCCCTTTGAAGCCTGTCGGCAGATGTGGTAATTAAGAATTTCAATCTTATCACACCAGTTGGTCAGGAGCCAAGCTTTTGTTCCCATCATTGCTAGGGGGTATGATATGGTACAAAGCTTTGATGTGCAGCTTGTTACATTCCAGTCAGCCCCCAAGAGTGTGGAGGTTCGGTGTATCCAGATTTCATATTCAAACACATCTTGTATTATGAAATAAAACACGTTGCCTTCCAACAGCATGTAATTACAACTTTTGATATAATATTTCACAGCAGGGCCCATTCCAGCACCCAACACGAGTATCTGTGAGGGGTTACAGTGTTGTGGCACCACCACTACCCAAGGCCCAATTTTTCTGCCCCTGTTTAACAGGGACATGTAATTACAATTCTTGATATAATATTTCACATCAGGGCCCGTTCCTGCACCCAACAAGAGTAACTGTGAGGGCTTACAGTGTTCTTGTACCACCAACACCTAAGGCCCAATTTTCTGCAGAATATATAGGGCAGGCCGTATAGTATATATACTGCTGTTCAGAGTATATAGTGCCTGGGGGCCTGGGGGACCCCCACTACATTTTTTAAAAATTTGAGTGCTGGGTTCCCCTTAATATCCATACCAGACCTGAAGGGCCTGGTATGGATTTTGGGGGGACATCCACGCTATTTTTCTTTTTTGCATTTTTGTTACTTTTATCTATATTGCCGGGATCCGACAATACACTAGAGCCGTGAGCAGTTTTAAATTACATTTTTTCCTTTAGAAATTTCATTTTTATGTGGCACTGTTATAAACATGGGAAATATGCTCTACTTTACAGGCATACTAAGGACACCCCCCAGGCGGGATATTTAAAGGAATATTTCATTTTTATTGTTTCACTTTAAGCATTATTAAAATCACTTCTCCTGAAAAAACGGTCATATTGAAAACTTTTTTTTGCATTGATACATGTCCCCTGGGGCAGGACCCAGGTCCCCAAACACTTTTCATGGCAATAACTTGCATATAAGCCTTAAAACTGAGCACTTTTCATCTTTCATGTTCGTGTCCTAAAGACTTTAATGGTGTTTGTGCATTCAAACGAATGTTTTGCTTGTTTGCATGTTCTGCTGCAAACTGAACCAGGGGGGTTTTCGGCTCATCTCTAATTGGTAGTAGCTACATCCACTGCATGCAAAAATTCCCAGGGTTTTACATGTGTCGCCTTTGATGGATTTGTATTCACTTGCTACCAGCTTGTCACCCACAGAGTGGGCCCTCCTGTAAGCAACAGCTGGCATGTCAGAAATAAATGGGGCGAGTAGAGAGTTCATGGTTAGAAGGTGCCAGTACTTGTTCAAAATACACCTAACTTGTTTGTGTTGTGCCGAGTAGGTAGTAATGATTCTGGTTGTATTGTCATTTGAGGGTTGTTTATGTACACTTAGTAATTCTCAACGGAATAAATTAATTGTCTTTCTATAGGCTTTCTTGAAACAAGTACTGGAATATCCCCTTTCCAGGAGTCTAACCCTCAGAGTGTCAGCCTCGTTTTTGAAACTGGGATCATCCGAGCAATTACGGTGAGCCCTCAAATATTGACTATAAGGGATTGATGCAAGTAAAGGTTTTGGATGGAAAACTTGTAGTAATGAGTTCCCTGCTGTGGGGTTACGGTATAGCTCACTAGAGAGGCTGCCATCTGTCTGTTTTTTAACGAGAACGTCTAAAATGGTAATCTCAGTTGTACTATGTGACATAGTAAAGCTTAAGTTGAATTCATTGATATTGATACAGGCCATGAATTTATGTAGATCATCTGATCCATCCCAAATGAGAAACACGTCATCTATGTAATGGTACAATGAAAGTACATGGCCCATATACATAGATAGCGAGTCATTGGTAAGCAGTGAATGTTCCCACTCCCCCAGGAGCATGTGCCCATCACCACCCCCTGCACCTGGAGGTAGTGGGAACCATCAAGGCAAAAGGTGTTGTGATAGAGTATAAATTGAAGAGATGTTAGAATAAAGTCAGTATAGTGGGATTCACATTCGGTGGACTGTGACAACACATGACGAGTCACCACAAGACCCTTGTCATGAGGAATGGTACTATACAGGGCCTCAACATCTATAGCTACTGTACCAATTGAGTGTTATCAGCAAAATGATTTGCAAAGTGAATTGCAAGTGAATAGTGTCACGCACATAAAATGGCATACATATTACAAAGGGTTTGAGGTGGCTGTCCACTACATGACTGAGATTTTCAGTTAGGTTGTCACACCCGGATATAATAGGTCTACCAGTGGGATTCGTGGAATGCTTATGCAGCTTAGGCAAAGCATAAAAGGTGGCCTCTCTAGGGAAGTCCACTCTAATGAATTCCAATATTTGTTTGGATATGACATTATGGTAGAATGCTCCATCCACCATCAGAAATCTTGGGTAAATTTGTCCAGTAGTGACCTAGATATATTTCGGTACCATTCGGGATTGCTGAGTGCACATTCTAATGTATTGGGCGCTGTCCATAACCATGACATTGCCACCCTTGTCAGAGAGTTTGATGACAATGCCGTGGTTACGGATCAGCATGTCCAGTGCCCTCTTTTCATCATAATCAAGATTGGGCTGTAGTCCAGAAAAAGTTTTTTATTTTTTGAACATCGGCAGGTACCAATTTGAGAAAAACTGCTGCATTATGATTGGAGCTAGGTGGAGGATATATAGTAGATTTCTTTTTTAGAGATGGATCAGTATTATATGTGTTACTATGTGCAGTGAAAGTATTGTCCACGGCTGCAAGGAGGGCCTCTATATCAATTGAGTCAATAAGATTTTCCAGCTCATTTTCTTCCAGTAATGATATCAAAGTGTCCATCTTGATTGGTTTGCCCAGGTTCTAGAACTTGTTTTTTAGCATATAGGCTCTTAAGTAGAATAGCACGTCATCTGGGAGAGGATGCTGACGTGACACGTCAGAGCGCGGGGAGGGGCCTGACGGCGGCGCTGGTGTGAGGGAGCTGGGGCGGGATGGTCGGACCAAGCGGCGTGAGTACAGAGCGGGGTGAGAGCCCACAGTGAGAACGGCAAAGGAAGCCCCGGGACAGACCTCCCCACACTGCATCACCACAGTACTACTGCGGTGGGAGAAGCTGGAGGTAGAAAGAGGTAGTTGGATCCTCCATGTGGGAGGCTTGTCTCTGCGCTGCTGGATGAATGCTACTCCCCCCTGTGTGCTCCCCCCCACAGCCCTTCTCATATCCCTATAAGCCATCCGGAGCTGACACCGACCTGAGTGAAGACAAGTGAAAATACATGGTGTAATCAACAGCTGAGCAAGGATTCATGCAGAGAACAAGCATTGTCTCAGAACACCCTGGGAGGTACAGAGATAAGATAAGGAGCCACTCCAAGGTATGAAAATTAACTCTCTCTTACCTCAAACAACTGCAGTGTCAAGCCCTTGAAAATGAAGGAAGAGGAGGGGGTAGGAAGAGGAAAAGAAAGGAAAGTATATCTAAAGCTATTTAAAGAGACTTTCCTAAATAACTATCTCTACTGACTGTATGTTACATTGAATGACACACTATAAACTCTCTCCTGTGCATTTATCTACCCTCCCATTTGTGCTAAGCATTCTTTGAGAAATTTTTAAGAGATCGCCTCCCAAATAAAAATAAAAGTAATCGGAATAGACATTTGGTTGGAAAACTATTAAACACAACATACGCTTGTATATTTCAACAGGCCTTTGAAAAAGATTATACCATTAAAATAGTGGTGTTCTCCCAGCCCTTAGGGGTTTCAGTTGGATAGTCTGTTACCTGCGCCCTTTCTGGTCAAATATAAGTCGCAGTGCTGTTTAAATAAAGAGGAGGGGGAAAAGATAAAGGAGGTAATATGAGAGGTCGATCACAAAAAACATCAGAGCCCAAGACCCCAAGAGAAAGCCTCAATTCCAGTGCAATCCAGAAATATCTTAAGGACGTGAGTGCAAAAAGTCCAGGGCTGGAAAAGAAACAAACAGGAACAAAGGAAAAAAAGAAAGAACTGGCGAAACAAAAGGAGGAACAGGGGGAGAGGTCCAGGGAGGAGTGGGAGCAGGCAAGAGGGCCTGATCGCAGCAAGATGGAGGAGCAGAGAAACATCACTTCAATTCCCACCAAGCCAGAAATGCTGGAAATGTTTTCCAAGTTTGAAAATGTTACAAAGTCAGAGATATTGAATGTACAGACTGACATGGGCCACTTACTGCAAAGAGTAGAGATGGCAGAGGAAGCATCAGGAAATCAGGCTAAAGAAATACTAGAATTAAAATTGCAGATGAAGAAAATGCAGAGCGACTATCGAATCCTGCTATATAAATTAGAAGAGCAAGAAAAACAAAGTCGTTGCCAAAACTTGCGGATTAGATCTCTACCTGAACAACTGAATGAAGATCTGGTGATCAAAATGAAAAAAATCTTTAATCCAATCCTGGGTAGATGGGATGACGAGGTCCCAAAGATAGACAGGGTACACAGGATTAGAAAACCCTCAAACCTGAGACAAGACGCACCCAGAGATGCAATTATCAAATTCCACTCATACGAAGATAAAGAAAAAATCTGGAGAGGACTTTGGGGAGCTCACCCAGTTTGTTTTGAGAGTACGGAACTACAAATATTTTCGGATCTGTCAGCAGGAACTCTGGCGTGGAGAAGACAGTTAGGACCGCTGCTTGATCAACTAAGAAAGTCCAACATAAAGTATAGTTGGGGGTTTCCTTCATCCCTAGTAGTCCTGAAAGAGGGAAGATCGATTAGGCTGAGGTTCCTGGAAGGCCTCCAAGTCTTTTGTGAAAATGTGGGCATTCCAGTATAATAGACATTCCTAGATAATAGTCGCAAGGACTCTCTTTTTGTCTTTTTTTTCTTTCCTTTCCTAGATTCCAGAGAGGATCTCGTTTTTGCATTTGGGCGCTTATTGGTATAGGGTTTGTCTTTTCCTCAAACTATAAACTACAGTTATTATGAACTGGGATGGCGGGGGGGCGGGGGCTAATACAGGTAAAATATGATGCTGGGGTGGGGGGTCCCGGGGAAGGATGTGTATTGATTCGGATCACCTGTCCCTGCCCCCTCCCTCCCTGCTTGTTGCGGGGGTGGGGGGGCACCTGTGCAGCGGTCAGAGTCGCACCCTAGGTAAAGAAGCGGGTGGCATCAGTTGTGATTCATGGCCACGGGCTCAGGGCCGGACCGAGGCTGGGGATGGTGGGAGGGGAGTTGGGGGGAACTAGGGTGGGAGGGGGGGTGGATTTCTATCCTGCTGGGATGTGCACAAATTTTCTTTGTAAGATTGTTGAAGCTAGGCAGACAAAAACCCTAAATAGATTGAAAAAGAAATGACAGAGTTAAATTTTCTATCATACAACGTGAAGGGCCTGAACTCTCCTGTTAAGAGACACAAAGTATTAAAAGAGCTACATCACTATAGAGCAGATGTTGTATTCCTCCAGGAGACCCATCTTGCCCTGGATACAAGTCCTGAGGGGTAAGCTGGGGGGTAAAATGATTACTCTCTCTAATGTTTATTGCCCGAACAAAAATCCGACTGTATTCTTAAAGCAGGTGCTGGACAACCTGATGGAGTTCAAGACGGGGGAGGTGGTCTTGGCAGGAGATTTTAAATTTTGTCTTAATCCTTCTTTGGATAGTACGTCCCGGGCACAGGGGACAAGTAAGGTTCAATTAAAAAGGATTGGGTGTAAGCTGCATCAATGCCACATTATGGATGTGTGGAGAGTGCAGCATGCAAAAGTAAATGATTACACCTTCTTCTCCCCTGTGCACGGGACGTACTCAAGACTAGATTATATTATGACCGACCATAGTTTACTGGATTTCGTGGAGGAAACCAGAATAGAAATAACCACGCTATTGGACCACGTGCTGATCTTAATGAGGATTAGGTTACCTGGGCCCCAAAGACAACCTTTCTCGTGGAAGCTAAATGAATATTTATTAAAAAACGATAAAACGGCAGAAATAGTACAGAAAGAGATCGAATTTTTCTTTAAGGCCAATGAAATAGGTGAAATAGCTGCCTCGACAATTTGGGAAGCTTTCAAGGCATATATTAGGGGGATCCTTATATCTATTGGGGTAAGGGAAAAAAAAAGAGAGATTAAAAAGAAGGGGAAAACTCATAGAGGAAATACATTTACTGGAACAAGAACATAAAAAATATAAGGGACACCATCAGGAAAGCTTTCACCAGTTGACTATTAAAAGTGAGGAGCTAAGGGACTGTATGGAACAGGACTCGAGGAGGGCCCTAAATAAAATAACAAGAGATAGATACTTTTGGGGAAATAAGTCAAGCAAGCATCTCGCGAGGTTATTGAAAAGGAAAAGAGATTTGAATTTTATTGAGAAAATCCAAAATAAAAAGGGCGAGGTAGTATCTACAACTAAAGGGATAGCAGAAGAGTTCAGGAAGCACTATGAGGGTCTCTACACCGTGGGACAAAGGGGACACCTTGAACAGATAGAGGACAGGAGGGTGGAAGAATTCCTGAATGATGCAGGGGTGTCGGGGTTGTCTGAAGGAGACAGGACTGACATGGATAGACCCAGAGCTGAAGCAGAAGTCTATTCTGCATTAAAGGATTCCCCTTTGGAAAAGAGCCCGGGCCCAGACGGGTTTACTACTTTTTTTTTAAAAAAATATAAAAATATTTTGGTTCCAAAGCTTTGCCATTACTGGAACAATCTGGGTACCAAATGCGTAATGGGAGGAGACTCTTTATCTGCAACCATTACCCTGATATTAAAAGAGGGAAAAAATAATATGCTGTGCTCCAGCTATAGGCCTATCGCCCTGCTGAATGCGGACACCAAATTATATGCCAAGGTTTTGGTGGGCAGGCTGAAGGATAAAATGAGGACTCTGGTGCACCCAGACCAAGTAGGTTTTATTCCGGGTAGAGAGGACAGGGACAATGGAGTACGTTCATTGCTCCTTCTTGAGTCTACCAAGTCCAATGGGTCCCCAGCTCTATTCCTGTCGATGGATGCTGAGAAAGCATTCGACAGGGTAGACTGGGGACTCATGATTAAAACACTGGAATTTATGGGAGTAGGCCCAAGATTTATCACATGGGTTAGTATTTTATATAACCACCCGCCGACATCTGTTAAAGTTAATGGAGTCCTCTCAAGACCAATTAAGTTGGAGAATGGAACCAGACAAGGGTGCCCATTGTCTCCCCTTTTATTTGTTTTAACCCTGGAACCCTTGTTGGCGTTTATTAAAAAAAAAACAGATTGTAGCGGGATAAGGATAGGAACGGAGGAACACAAACTAGCGGCGTTTGCCGACAATGTCCTTTTCTATATTACTAATCCTAGGATTACGATTCCAAACCTGCTGCAGATTCTAAAAAGATATGGTGACATTTCAAATTTTAAGATAAATCTCAGCAAGTCTGAAATCTTAAACATCAACATATATAAACAGGAAGAAGAAAAACTTTCAAGGGAATTTCAAGCTTCAAGAAACTATTAGATAATCACCTGAATGACTGCAACATACAGGGATATACAATGTAATACTGACACATAATCACACCATAGATTGGACTTGATGGACTTGTGTCTTTTTTCAACCTCACCTACTATGTAACTATATGTAACTATGTAATTTCATTTTCTCTGGAGAAAGGATATAAAATATTTAGGAGTGAAACTATCCAACTCCTTGAAGAAATTATATTTAATAAATTACATACCCTTATTAGATCAAATTAAGCAAGAAATAAAAAACATGCCCATGCTCCCCCTCTCTCGCATTAACACAGTAAAAATGGTGTTGGCCCCGAAAATCCTTTATAAATTCCAGATGCTTCCGATTTCCTTCCCACAGCCATATATGAGAGCCCTTTGAGGCCTAATAGCGAGGTTTGTCTGGTGTAACAAAAAGCCACGAATTGCATATAAGGTTTTGACTAGGGGAAAAAAACAAGGAGGGCTTGCTCTACCGGATTTCAATAAATATTATATTTCAGTGACACTTTCACGGGTTATAGAATGGTCAAGGGAGGCCTCGGATAAGAGATGGGTTAACATTGAACACAGTTTGAGCAGTACACACTTAGGACACATGATATGGAACCCCCCAAAATACAGAACACTAAGCACAAATACATCTGATTTTACACTTAACACATTACAATTATGGGATCAGATTCACATACAAAATAAATGGTATTATAACTCTCCTTTGATTTACTTGAAGGATAATACATTTTTTGAACCAGGGACGAGGGAGGTGGGGGGGAATTGGATTAAGAATGGAAATACACAAGTAAA
Organism: Lithobates clamitans; assembly: GCA_037952925.1. Classification (NCBI taxonomy): domain Eukaryota; kingdom Metazoa; phylum Chordata; class Amphibia; order Anura; family Ranidae; genus Lithobates; species Lithobates clamitans. The sequence goes on from JBBGZY010000929.1 coordinate 2,016,248, forward strand.
AGATTTAATAAAAGAAGGGAAAATTTGTACATTTCACGATTTGAGAACCGAGACAGATCTAATGGATATTGATATATGGCGGTACATCCAGTTGTCGCATTTTGTAGAGAAACTTCCGAAACCAATTAGAGGCGAAGGAGATTATAGGCCGCTTGAGCAGCTTTGTCAGAGAGAAAAACCTAGAAATATAATTTCTCGACTGTATTAAATTTTAATGTCCAAAGAAGAACTGGATGTGCCTCCCTATATCAAGAAATGGGAAAGGGAATTGGGGACACAATGTGGTAATAACATGTTAGGAAAAATTTTGAAAATGATGCATACCTCATCAGTCAACATTAAGATGAGGGAAACAAATTTTAAGTGTCTAGCAGGATGGTATGCGACACCAGACAAACTTAGTAAATTCCTACCAGAGAAATCGGGGGAATGTTGGAGAGGGTGTAAAAGTATTGGTACAATGGCCCATATATGGTGGGAATGACCCATCATTAAAGCATATTTATACAATTAATAAAGGAAATTGCCAATAATACTATACAGGAAGATCCATGGACATGTTTATTCCATGGGACAGAGGAGTCAATCAAGCAATACCAAACATCTATAGTTCTCATCTTGTTGGATGCTGCTAAGAGTCAGATTCCAAAAAAAATGTCAGGAGCCTGAGAGCCCGAAAACCCGAGAATGGTTGTTCTACGTAAATGAAATTTACAGTATCGAGTGCATGGAGGGTGCTGAATCAGAACCTGATGAGGGGGCTGAACGAAAAGACAAATGGGCAGGGTGGCGGAAGTTTAAGAATACATGGAGTTATGTGGAGGAGATTACTGGCTAAAGTTCAAATGGGTTCAAAACAAGGGAACTATGAGAGGAAATTAGGTTTTTGATTTGCACTATAGTATTTCAGCAGGATGGGGATGGGAGGGGGGTGGGCATTTTGTAAGGATATTAGAGAAGGATTTGTATTATATGTATGTCAATGTACGGATTTTATTTTTGTTTTTGGAAAAATATAAATAAAGAATTTAAAAAAAAAAATGTAGAATATTACGTATAAATAGGTGGATGTCCTTAATGGTCTCAAATTTGTCGAGACCGGAGTCTGGACAAAAAGTGAGGCCACATGCCAGGACAGCCATCTCATTCTGATCCAAGGGATGTGAGGATAAATTCACAACAATTAGCGTGGTTTATGATTATTGGGTTTGTGTATTTTGGTCAGGTGTGCTTGGGACTTTTTCTGGTGGGTCTGTATTTGACCCCCCCATTCAGTCTAAAAAACTGCCTGGTGGTGGCTGGTGTGGTCGTGGGGTAGATGGTGCAGTAAGTGATGGGATAGAGGAGGATCCATGATAGCTAGCCGGAGTATACTGACATATAATCACACACATAGGTTGGACTTAATGGACTTGTGTCTTTTTTCAACCTCAACTACTATGTAACTATGTGCATCTGATGTATCAATATTTGTGTTGTGACAAGAGTAACTACCATGACTGTTACCTGACCGTGGGGGAGAACCCTCCATGTGAAAGGAATCATCATGTGACTCATCACCATGACGGCAACGTTTTTGTCGTCTCCGACCAATGTGCTGAGTGGAGGACTGGAAAGAGGAAGACATAGGTGAATGAACAGGTAATTCCTGAACATTTGTGTGTCTATTTCTTTTAGATACATTAGAGAATTTATGTTTATTGGTTTGGTTCAACAATGACAGCCAGCACGTTTACAATGTTGTGGGAAATTAGAAGCAACTATAATTGTTTTGCCCTTTTTTGTTTTATTTTCCACTATTTTCTTTTCCCCTTTTCTGTTTTTTTGTTTTTTGCTTCTGATTTCCCACAATATTGTAAACATGCTGGCTGTCATTGTCCTCTTGGTCCACTGGGTGGAGCATTGCGTGCTCCCTGGACTGCCTTGCTCTCACACCACCGGGCTCATAGGCTCTACCTGCGTATGGCCAAAGGAAGACAGGGGAATCCCTGCCTCTATACATCCCTTTTTGCCGGCTACGCCGCGTGCCTCCACGTCAGAGAACCACCCTGAATCTGGCTTCAGCTGTTTTCCATGCAGCAAATGAAGCCAGATACCCAGCACCACCCCCTGTGAGAATTGGCTCCCTCATCGGGTTACTTCTCATTTATAGTGCTCACACACAGCTAACATGTCTTTGTCTGAGCATGGCTGCTGTGATGTGTCCACTCTTACTAGCATATTGAAAGGTAATGTACTCCTGAAAATAGGCAACTCTGGGCAACGTATGCACTTGTCTTGCTTCTACAGCACACTGGTTGTGTCTGTGTATTAACTTTAATACATTGACTAATTGTCAGAAACCATGAAATCAGACCAAGACAGAAGTACAGTTAAATCACACTTGTTTAATAATAAAAGTAAATAGAACAAACATAGTCAAAACATAGCCAGAGTTCAGGAACCGGAAAGAATAGTCAGACAAGCCAAACATCAGGGAGCCGGAGATGAGCGTAGTAAAACAGAAAGCAGGATCTGGAGCCAGAAGGGATGTTAGCCAAGCAAGTCTTTTAACAGGAATGCAGGAGACCATCTCTGTGATGTTGACTAAGGCAAAGGCAGAGCTCCTCTGGACTGGACGGCTTAAGTGGGCAGGACTGACGAGCAGGATATCAGCAACAGCTGAGTAACTGTGGAGAGATAGGAGCTGGCAATTAGCCGACAGCTGAGCGGCCAGCTCAGAGAAGGAAGGGCTGAGCCCAGCCCTGACACTAATCTCCTTTCGTTTCTCTCTGGATTTTTAGAAGTTATTACTTTTTTGCTGGTGCAGCCATCAGGGTGCTTCTTGTGGATGTGAGCCAACGACTAGTCCAGGGTTGCATGCCTGCCCACCTATGTTTTCTATGCAGACTCTTTTAGCCAACATGGATCCCTTGCATTGTTTTTATTACCTCCTTTTTGTCATGTCCATCCAGGGAACCCTTTATGTAAGTACTTTAAAGCCAAATACTATATAGCTCAATATGTAAAATTATCAATTATTATTAATTTATGTTCATGCACTGTAGTGTGAATATTATGTAACTATATCTATGATTTAGATAAAGATAAAGTCACCCAAATGTAAACCATCCCTAATGAAGGAAAATACATACCAATAATTTCCAAAACATGTTGGGTTACATGCTATATATCCTCATGGACTGACCTCAGCTTGACTCTGGCAGTAACTGGATTATTCACCTTGGCTTTGATATATACATACAGTATATGTATTAACTGGTTTATTGGTATACCTTGTATATTTTAACATCATTGTCTATGGCTATGTTCTCAAATGTTATCATATGGTGTACTCAATAAAAGTGGCACCCTGTTGCCTTTTACTTACTCCACTACCTCTATTTCTGCCTTAAAAGTCCAAGGGGGCTGCCCCTGTTGCACTTGCTGCATATTTTTTCTCAAGGTATAGGCTCATAACATCATTTTGGCATGATATCATACAGTCATATAGTTACTGTTCTGCAATATAGGACACAAATTTAAAGGTCCGTAAAAATGCATATTCAGTATATTTTGGCATCCATACAAACAAATACTTTCTGTTACAGAAAGATCAATGAACAATATCAGTTTCAAAACATTTTAAAGTATTTACTTAAAAATATCTACAAATCTGCCCTTCTCAAATACAACTCCTGCCTCCACACTGCTAAACAAACCCACTACAACACTCTCATCAAAACCCTCTCATCCAAACCTCATCAACTCTTTTCTACCCTTAATTTCTTACTTCACCCCCCACTGCCCCCACCCACCAACATGCTTACTGCTCAACAGATTGCCAACCATTTCAAAAGCAAAATTGACACAATTCGCAAGGAGATATCCAGCTCTCAACTTCCTCCCCTACCCAACACATCAGGTCCAACACCACACTCAATACTCTCCTCCTTCTGCCCAGTTACCACCGATGAAGTTGATAAACTCCTCTCCATGGCCCACCTCACCACCTGTCCCCTGGACCCTGTAACCTCACAATTACTGCAACCACCTCCCACTCTATCCTAAACTCCCTAACCCACATCTTCAACCTCTCCCTCTCCTCCTGGAGCTTTACTTTCCGCCCTCAGCTACATCACCAACTGTCAGGGCTGAGTTCAGCCCTTCCTTCTCTGAGCTGGCCGCTCAGCTGTCGGCTAATTGCCAGCTCCCATCTCTCTCTACAGTTACTCAGCTGTTGTTCATATCCTGCTCGTCAGTCCTGCCTGCTTAAGTCGTCCATTCCAGAGGGTCTCTGCCTTCGCCTTGGTCAACATCACAAGAAACGTCTCCTGTGTTCCTGTTTAAAGACTGGCTTTGCTGACATGCCTTCTGGCTCCAGATCCTGCTTGCTGTTCCACTACTTTGATCCCTGACTTCTGGCTTGGCTGGCTATCCATTCTGGTTACTGAACTCTGGCCATGTTTTGACTACGTTTGTTCTTTTTACTTTTATTATTAAACAAGTGTGATTTAACTGTACTTCTGTCTCGGTCAGATTTCATGGTTTCTAAAACCAACCTCATTTGCAGATATCGCTCAACTTGACCCCTCCGCTCCTCTCCTGCTCTCTAGCTCCCTTGTTACCTCCTCCCATGCTTGACTTCTCCAGAGCTTCTCCCATCCTCTGGAACTTCCTGCCCCAGTATGTCCGATTAGCCCCTAACCTGTCCACCTTTAGGTGATCCCTGAAAACTCACTTATTCAAGGAAGCCTATCCCACACCCACCTAACAACTGTCCCCGAGCCACCCCCATAAAATCATTCCCCGCATCTATTACGTTTTGTACCACCACACCCTCCCTTTAAAATATAAGCTCTATGAGCATGGCCCTCCTATCCCTTCTGTATTGAACTGTACTGTAATTGTGATGTCCCCCTCTACATTGTAAAGTGCTGCATAAACTGTTGGCGCTATATAAATCGTGTATAATAATAATGAGAAAAAAATAATTTCATCTGTGCACAGAACACAGTGTAAGCTGCAGTATAGTCATCCATGTGTGATGAACAGTGTGATAGTTCTCTCTAGATAACTATTGAACATACCATGTAATGCCTCACAGCTATGGAAAATGGTTATTAGAGTCCTGCTAAGTAATGATGTAAATAATGTATTTTATTAAAAAAATGTGATATTCTCTATACTCTATACTAACCAGAACCATACAATTAATTATATTTTTTCTCTCATAATAATTGTAATCATGTGGCAACAAAGATTTGGGGAACCTAATGGTTATTTCTTCCAAGGCACTAATAGATTGCATTTATTTAAATCCATAATAAAATTAAATATGTTCACCAGTGAAAAAAAAAAGAACACTAGAACGTGAAGTAGAGACATTTTGTAATGTTTTTTTCTGTTTACCATTCGTAATCTACAGAGCAAAGAGATGAATACACAATGTATAGTATATGAGGTTTTGATATATTTTAGAGGTGATGCTGCTGGAACCATACAGTTATTATGTTAAAGCCTATCTCAGGGAAAAGTAAAAACCCCCTCCCCTACCTCCCACCTATTTTGCAAAGGAAAAAATCTTATTATTACTTACTGATATGTGTCCTTTGCTTCTCTTTCTGGGTCACGTTTTCTGGAGGAGGAAGAAGATTGTGGCAATTTTTGGTATGCACCTGGAGTTAAGCCTAAAATTAGCCAGTACGGGGTATTAAACTGTAAACATTCTGCAAAAGTGAGAACTAGAATTCTAATTAATTTTGCAGCCAATGAGCAGTGCAGTGGGCTCCATACATAATCAAACATATGTGCTAACAATCATTTATTTAGCCACCATACCAAGGTGATCTTACTTTATTGATAAGAAACATACATCCATTTTAAAACTCAATATACAGTTCACTGTTATGTTGAAGTCTTATGTAGAATGTGATAATGGTACTTTGCTATCTTTTGTTTCAGATTTAAATGATGTTCTTTATTCACTATTGTGCTGTAAATTCCTACTGAACGGCTACTGACAAGCTACCTATCTAAAATAATGGATGTCTATTACTGTTAGAGAAAGAGACACCAGGAGACCCATGCTGATGGGCTCCGAAAAGGTCAAAGAACACATAAGCAGTAACAGTTAAAGTCTTGGCAGACCAATTATTCAACTCTTCTAAATGGCACCTTTTGTTGTTAGAAAGTTAGCTGCTTGTTTCTTTGCTGACTAACCAGGCCAACAACAAAAGGCATTTTTGAAAGAATGTTTCTCTGGAATGCATAACTAAAGTAGTTAATTTTAACAAATACAACCAGAACAAATCAACATAATAGGTTTATTGTGAGGACTTACATTTTACAGGCATTAAATAATCCAGCATTTTTAAATTTTGGCAGCAGAAAAGGTGCTTCAAATTGTTGTAGTTCATGTTTTCATTTTTTTAAAGGGTAATTATGTTGAATTAAGTGTTGTTATCAATTTAAATATATTACAGGTAAATCGAAACGACAGACAGGTACCTTATGCCTTACAATATATAACAATATATCAAAATAGGTAAAAAAGGAACCTATTGAATTACAGTAAGTAGTAGCGGTAGAAATTAACACTGTTTATAAGGCAGACTTATCAAGCACATTATCTAAAATAACAATATATTCCCCAAACTTTACCCAGAAACAGCATAGTAACCATGCAAAAATCTTAGGTACTCAGCAGGCGGAAGACCCAATACATACAGTTAAGTATTAACCACTTTAGCCCCGGAAGGATTTGCCCCCTTCCTGACCAGGCGTTTTCTGTGATATGGCACTGCGTCGCTTTAACTGACAATTGCGCGATCGTGCAACATTGTACCCAGACAAAATTGATGTCCTTTTTTTCCCACAAATAGAGCTTTCTTTTAGTCGTATTTGATCACCTCTGCGGTTTTTATTCTTTGTACTATAAACAAAAGAAGAGCAACAATTTTGAAAAAAACACAATATTTTTTACTTTTTGTTATAATAAATATCCAAAATAATTAAAAAAAAATGAATTTATTCCTCACTTTAGCCCAATATATATTCTTCTACATATTTTTGGCAAAAAAAAATCACAATAAGTGTAAATTGATTGGTTTGCACAAAGGTTATAGCGTCTACAAAATAGGGGATCGATTTATGGCATTTTTATTTATTTATTTTAATAGTAATGGCGGTGATCTGCAATTTTTATCAGGACTGTGACATTGTGGCGGACAGATCAGACACTTTTGACACTATTTTGGGACCACTGACATTTATACAGTGATTAGTGCTTTAAACAGCCACTGATTACTGTATAAATGTCATTGGCAGGGAAGGGGTTAACACTAGGGGGCGATCAAGGGGTTAAAGGTGTTCCCTGTGTGTGTTCTAACTGTTCTAACAGGGGGGGATGGGACTGACTAGGGAAGGAGATTGATCGGTGTTATACTAGGAACACACGATCTGTCTTCTCTTCCTTGACAGGACGTGGATGTGTGTGTTTACACACACACATCCCCGTTCCTGCTCTGTCAGGAGTGATCGCGAGTGTGCCCGCCGCGCCACTTAGGAGCCTGTGCGCCAGTGGCCGCGATGTCCGCCAGCGCACGGGCTCCTTAGTGATGCGGCAGGTGCGCGCCCCCCAATCCTCTTAAAGCGGCCACCGTACAGCAACGGCAGTTCACACAGGGGAGCCATTTTGCCGGCAGCTGGCATTCGGGAAGGGGTTAAAGGAAATATTTACATGAGTCTGTTGTGAGTATGTGTTTCTAATATCTGATATAAAATAGCATGGAGGAAGGGGTATGTATAGCAAAGAGAGTTGGAAAAAAGGAAACAAAGAGAAGAAAAAAAGAAGAAAAAAATGGGGGGGAGTTGGAAATAAAGAGGATAATGGGAAGGATAAGCATGGCCAGTGTACATGGAAAGCTCCCGGCACAGTGAAATCCTCAGGTTGTTGAGGAGACAAAGGAGTAAAAATCATAAGATTATCTGAAATGGGTTCTTATAGGGTAATTATAATGATTTGAGCTTCATTTTATTTTTATGAGTTCTTAAACATACATTATATTGTTAAAAGTATTGGGACACATGCCTTTACACGCACATGAACTTTAATGGCATCCCAGTTTTAGTCCGTAGGGTTCAATATTAAGTTGGCCCACCCTTTGCAAATATAACAGCTTCAGCTCTTCTCGGAAGGCTGTCCACAAGGTTTAGGAGTATGTCTATGGGAATGTTTGATCACTCTTCCAGAAGCGCATTAGTGAGGTTAGGCACTGATGTTGGAGGAGAAGGCCTGGCTCGCAGTCTCCACTCTAATGCCCCGTACACACGGTCGGACTTTGTTCGGACATTCCGACAACAAAATTCTCTGATTTTTTCCTACGGATGTTGGCTCAAACTTGTTTTGTCTACACACGGTCGCACAAAGTTGTCGGAATTTCCGGTCGCCAAGAACGCGGTGACGTCAAGCACGTACGACGAGACTAGAAAAGGCCGGTTCAGAACCAAGCGCAGCACCCTTTGGGCTCCTTTTGCTAATCTCGTGTTAGTAAAAGTTTAGTGAGAGACGATTCGCGCTTTTTCAGACTCGTGGCTTTCAGATCGTTTTCTGCCGTTCAGTTTGTGCTTGTGGGTTTGTATCTGCTCTTCAGTGCGTGCAGTCAGTTCGTATTGGAGTTTTCTGTGCGATCTTGTCCGCTCGTTGCTGTTTTTCAGGTCGCTCTTCACAGGCCTTGCTGTTCTTCAGTGCGTTCTGTTACTTCGTTCTGAGCATCCGACCGTTTTCTAGCCATGTTTCGTATGCGTACTCCTCATAGAGTTCGTGCTGTGCGGGGGCTTGGTGTTGGGGTCCTGACCTTGACACAAGTCCAGTCCATGAACAGGGTGGGGAGGAGTTCATGGACCAAGAATTGGTTGCTTCAGCGTGACCAGTTCTGTCATATGCCTTTGCTCCGTGAGATCTGTGAGAATAATCCTGATAATTTCAGGAACTTTCTCAGGATGACGGACCCCGTGTTTCACCGTTTGTTGGCTTCGCTGACCCCCTATATCAGCAGGCAGGATACCTGCATGAGGCAAGCCATCACTCCGGAGCAGAGGTTGGTCGCTACCTTGCGGTATTTGGCCACAGGGAGAAGCCTGCAGGACCTCAAGTTCTCGACAGGCATTTCCCCCCAGGCTCTGGGGATCATTATCCCAGAGACCTGTTCTGCCATCATCCAGGTCCTGCAGAAGGAGTATATGAAGGTAAGATTTTTATCCTTTAATATCACATTTTATTGTATTGAATGTTTGCTAATATATTGTATTTCTTTCCTCATTCCCTAATTACCATGATTGTAATATGCTGTGAATGTCCCCTTTGTCCTCATGCATGCTGGATTTTTATGTAATTATTATTTTAGGTCCTTCATACATATTTGCCCTTCAATAACCTCCCCAGCATGGTGTCTCCTGCCCTATATTCACCTCATGTAGTCACTTAACAATGTATTTTATCAGCTCCATAGTAGTGCTTTACCCCAAACACCCCATAAAATGTTTTGAAATGTTATTTTTGATTTAAATTCAGGCAGAGGGCCAGAGGCTTTTTTTTGTGGTGTCCCCAAATTTTTTGTAACCCTCCCTCCCCCAACTGCTAAGTCAGCTGATCCCAATTCTCTATCCTCAATCATCTATCTGCTGACTTTGCCAAACCCATACACACTATACCCATCTCTTTACTGGTCAGATTTATGGATGAATTCCCCAAAGCATGTAGTGCAAGGGCCTGCCTGTATACTTTCCAATGGTACTGTTTAAAGTTCTTGTATCCTATTATGATCTTGATAGGTAATAGCAGAATGTCCAAATGTGCTCAAATGTGTACAGTGTGTATTTATAACTTTGTATTATGACACTTCTTACCTGTCCAGTGGGCTGCCAATAGTGTAACTAAGGAAGGGCTGTTCCAAGTAATACCCTGTATTTAGGCATTCATCTCTCAATGAAGTGAAGAGGGTTACCTGTCCAAGAGTTCCCCCCCCCTATAATGTTAGAAATGGCCCATGAGAGGGGGGGGGGGGGATATGATAGGTGTACCTTATACTTTGTTGTTGTTAAATTCCCCTTAATAAATGCTATCTGGAGGTTGCCCCATAATGTTTGTGTCTAATCTGCTTGCCAGGTTTCTGTGAAAAAATAGTAATGTTTATTGTTTTTTCCTCAACAGTTTCCTTCCACGCCACAGGAATGGCAGACTGTGGCCTCCCACTTTGCCCAGCGGTGGGACTTTCCTAACTGCGGAGGGGCAATTGATGGGAAACACGTTCACATCGTCCCACCACCCAACTCGGGGTCATACTATTATAATTACAAGGGGTTTAATAGTATAGTGATGTTGGCGGTGGTGTCGGCTAATTACGATTTCTTGTATGTGGACGTGGGGAAGAATGGCTGGATGTCCGATGGTGGAGTGATCGCCCAGACGGAGTTCTACAGGTGTCTCCAGAATGGCAGCTTGGACTTGCCACCTCCAGAGGACAATGTTGAAGGTCTCCCATTTGTGTTCGTTGCTGATGAAGCATTTGCGCTGGGGGACCACCTGATGCGGCCATTCCCGATGAGGACCCTCACCCCGGAACAGAGGGTTTTTAATTACCGGCTAGCCAGAGCCCGAAGAGTGGTGGAGAACACATTTGGAATCCTGGCCAGCCGGTTCCAATTATTTATGACACCCATCCATATGGCGGAGTATAAACTGAACCATATAATACTTGCCTGCTGTGTTCTCCATAATTTTCTACGAAAACATTCAGCCAACTATGCTGGCTCAGTTGGGCCTGAGGCCGGAATCCCAAATACTTCAACAATGACGGCACTTGAAAGCGGCCGTCCTGGCTTGCCCTCCCTGAATGCCCGTGATGTCCGGTTACGATACCTGGAGTTCTTTGCGGGTAGGGGGGCTATCAATATGCCAGACAATCTGTGACACCTTTTTCAAATAAAAAACAACCAAAAGAAATTCTTGGTGGACATTTACTGCTTGTGTTTGTTTTAGCTGACCCTGACAGAAATGTGTTGAGTGCAGAAAATGTCGTGATTGGGTAACCTTATAAAAAACAGTGTTGGCTGGTACTTCCTAAATGCAAAAACACATTTCACTACAAGTGCACTTGCAACTGCACTGAACCTGCACTTGTAGTGCAAAGAGGATTTGCCCTTAGGAAATAACCCCCATTTGTGCATAAAACAACAATTACATCACCCCAAAAGTGTTGTAGTGTTGAGACAATAATCCACACATTCTTGAGTAAGGCACTTTTTTATACCTGCACAATCACATGTGCATTTACCAAAGGTTTTTAAAACAAACCAACATGTTTGTTGTATAAAATGTTTGCAGTAGCATTATGAAAAATCAAAATATCCATTTCAGATAAAACAGGCCTGTGTAAAACCAACAAGAAAGCCAAAAAACTAGAACTTACAAAGTTCACATTAGGTAAAACCTGAAGGCTATATCAGACATCAGTATTTAGGAACTGGGTTTGATATAGCGTTCAGATGGGGGGAAATCACCCCTGGAAAAGCCAAATTTGGAAGATGCACACCAATTTACGAATGTCAACATGTGCTATCTGCCATCAGGGGGGATCAAGGGACGTGTTTTGGGGGAGCAAGCCCTTCCTCAACGCTACTTTATAATTGAGGAAGGGGTTGCCCCCCCAAAACGCGTCCATTGATCTCCCGTGATGGCAGATAGCACATGTTGGCACACTGTGTGCATCCTCCAAATTTGGCTTTTCTAAACATTGAAAAAAGTTTGGTACCATAAAACAGGTGATTTTGTGGGGTTTAAATTCGCCCCAAAACATCAATGATGTTATTATTTTTTTTAATAACATCAGTGATTTGTTGCTGGATGTTTTGCAATTGGAGATTACACCCCATGATCTCCCCTATCAGTATCTGGGCACTTTCAGGTGTAAATCGTTCTGGATCCCTCACATCACGATCACCTAAAAAGAGATAAAGAACAAAAAAAAAGGTCTCAAAAATCTGCCACCAGCCATCTCTTTTACCTGAGTCTGTGGTCGAAGACACTCACCTGTTGTGGTGCCAATCTCCACCACGTTTTCTTCTTCCTCCTGCTCAGCTTCTTGGGTTGGTGGTATTTCAACTTCTTCCAGAGGGGGGGGGTCTGTGTTCTCCTGGGATGAGGGGTGTCCGAGTCTTTTCTCCCCTATGTAAAACAAAAATGGTATACTTAGCACACAGATATTTGATGGCAGAACTATAGAAATAGGAAACATTGCTTGGAAGTGGGGTACAATTGTCTATTTTAGCCGAGTTCCAAGATGTATATTTTTTATTGCCCTTTGTCAAGCTGCAATACTTTACCTGTTTGGTACAAGCTTCACAGATGGAGACCCCCCTATAGTATACACTGGAGCACCTGTGTGGCCCCCTAATAAAAATGGTGTTCTTGTGTCCCACACTAGTGCTCCAGTGTCCAGATGTGAAAGCAGCTGCTCAGTGTCCTCTCCTTACACACAATCTAGTTTGCATTTCATTCTAGTAACAAACCCATCTACACAAACAAATATTTGGCATCCAAGTAGGCCCCCAAAAATGTGTGAAAATGCATATGGCCTAAACAATGGTGTTCTAGAGGCCGAAAGAAAAATGTTTGATACGAACGAATAATGTGCCCATGAACATTAAAGTTGACCTTTGGAAACGTTACAACTAATCAAAGCATATGGAGCAGAACGAACGTAATAAAGACAGAAAGAATAGGAACACAGCATAACTACTTACTTTTTTGCAGCACTCTCCGGATCTTTCGGTACTGCTCTGGCTCTCTCAACTTCAGGTCCGACCACCGCTTCCTGAGCTGATCTTTAGACCTTCGTACCCCGAAATTCCGCTCGAGACTCCTGACCACTTTCGCCATGATTTTGGCCTTTCGGATGTTGGGGTGGGGGTAAGGCCCATATTTTCCGTCATAGTCGGACTTCCTCATGATGTCTACCATCTCCAACATCTCCCCAAATGACATATTTGTGGCCTTAAAACGTCTCCTTCTGGATCGGGACGTGCCTGGATCCGCCCTTTCCTCCTCCTCCTCGTTGCTACAATTAGCCCGCACCTGCTGTATGTCCGCCATCATGCTCTTCCCCCACTGCGCCGAACGAAAAGGGGTGGGGAATACACTAGAAAGAACGTCAGGGGCGGGCGGAGTTACACGCATGCGCAGTGTATATAAAGCGTAACACGCATGCGTATTACGTTTGATCTGTGAGCGGAGGAAGGAGCATTGAACGCGGCGATCGTAAGAACGAAGGTAAGAGACAAACTTGGGCCTATACTGCTTCTATAGATTGAGGCCTATATTGTAACAAGATTAGGAGAGTTTGGTGTGACATTAGGCTTTCTCTTATGTTGTGTCTTGCAGTGAACATGGATATGGTACTGGAAGATCAGGACTTCATTTCAGTCTTCATAGAGATGCTAAGGGAGCTGCCCTGTCTGTGGGAGATTAAACACCCCCATTACAAGAACCAAATAAAGAGGAAGGCAGCACTGGAGCAATTGTGTGAAATTGTGAAGCAGGTGATCCCCACGGCAGACATCACTTATTTAAAGATCTTCATTGGTGGCCTGAGGAGCACATATCTGAGGGAGCGCACTAAAGTCCTTGATTCGCAGAGATCCGGAGCAGCAGGTGACATCTATGTCCCCAGGATGTTGTACTACGACAGGCTGCACTTTCTGGCAGGCCAGACTGAACCCAGGTCATCACTCTCCAGTCTTCCTTCCACGCTTCCTTCCCCCCTGGCTGAGGCTTCTGACGCCCAACCTGGGCCTTCCAGGCCATATGTGGAGGAGCCCAGATTGAGCCAGGTATAGCATTCCTCTAAATATTTCTGCTTGTCCAATCAATGATGTTAACTAGATGTTAGTTGGGAGTACTAATTTATGATTGTGATTGATGATGCAAAAACTAAAACCATGTCCCTTTTTCATACAAAGGGAAGTCTCAGCCAGGAGGTGGCTGATCTGCAGGTCCCTCCACCCCCCCTGGAAACAGAAAGTGGCAGTAGGAGGAGTACCCTAGAGGAGGCAGCTATCAGATTTTTTTGTAGGGCTACAGAGGTCCTGGGAGCACCACACACCAGGCAGGAGAACCTTGCGGCATTCATAGCCTATAAAATGCAGAGGATGGAGGAGGGCCAAAAAGCCATGTGTGAGGCCCTCATATCAGAGGCTCTGGCGAAAGGTGTGAGGGGCCAACTTACACCTCACACACAGCTTTGGGATGGTCCTCCTCCTCCTCCTGCAGGTCCTACTCCTCCTCCAGGTCCCACTCCTCCTCCTGCCACATCTCCAACTGCACAGCCACAGCCCGGAAGGAAGTGTGAAAGGAAGACCAGAGAGTGAGGACCCTGGATCCAGTCTGGTCGGCCAAAAGATGCAGCCTCTTGTGGTACCACAGCCTGGGGACACTGATGTCATCTGCTGCTATCCAAGTCTCTGTGAATCCCGGACCAGACTGCCCTCCCTTATATATGGACTCCTCAGGCCACCAATTTTGAGGTTTAAGAATTGATGTCTGCCGTGGGGGTCCCAGGCTTCACTAATTTCTCCTGTTGATCCAGTGTTGCCTTCCTCTTTGTTTGGTTCTGAGCCCTTAATAAAGGATTTTTGTTTTGAATTATACTCTCCTATGTGTTTTACTTCTTCAAAAATGATGGTTTGTTTGTGAGGATTCAGGTACATTTCCAATATACAATGTGAAATGAACAAGGGACACCAACAACAAAAAATCTCATGGAGATTAAATAATAAAAGATATCAATGGTGTTGGGGTAACTTGCCACACAAAACACACACAAAAATATTCTGGAGTAAAAATAAAAATAACATTAAACAAAGATCAGCCTTGGAAAAAATCCAAACATTAAAGAAAAAAAAAGGCTTAAAAACAAAAAAAAAACCATAAAAAATATAAAACTGTCAGATGTGACAACTAATAACAATATATTGAGGGAATCCCACTAAAAAAACACAAATAAAACTTTGTGAGAAGTGTGTGTGAATATGAGCAGCAAAACTACTTAATTCTTGTCACATTATAAAGAAGAAGAGAGTGCGCTGTATTAAACCATTTTTTACATTGCAGCGTGACGAAAGTGCTGTATCCATTGCGAACGCTAAGTTTACCAGAACGAGCTGTCCCGTGTCGGAATTTCTTCTGAGCATGCGTGGCACTTTGTGCGTCGGAACAGGCCACACACGGTCTGAATTGACGCGATCGGATTTTGTTGTCGGAAAATTTTATCTCCTGCTGTCCAACTTTGTGTGTCGGAAAATCCGATGGAAAATGTCCGATGGAGCCCACACACGGTCGGAATTTCCGACAACACGCTCCGATCGGACATTTTCCATCGGAAAATCCGACCGTGTGTACGGGGCATAATACATTCCAAAGGGGTTCTGTTGGGTTGAGGTCAGGACTCTGTGACTCTTTATGGACCTTGCTTTGTGCACTTGTGCACAGTCATGTTGGAACAGGAAGGGGCCATCCACAAACTGTTCCCACAAAGTTGGGAGCATGAAATTATCCAAAATGTCTTGGTATGCAGTCGCCTTAAGGGGCCAAACACAACCTCTGCAAAAAAAAACAACACCATAATCCCCCCTCAACCAAATGATTTGAGTCCTGACCTCAACCCGATAGAACACCTTTGCAATGAATTAGAGCAGAGACTGTAAACAGTTTGGGGATGGTCCCTTCCTATTCCAACATGACAGTGCACCAGTGCACAAAGCAAGGTCCATAAAGATATGGATGAGCAAGTTTGAGGTGGAGGAACTTGACTGGCCTGCAAAGAGTCCTGTTCTCAACCCAATAGAATACCTTTGGGATGAATTAGAGTGGAGACTGCGAGCCAGGTCTTCTCATCCAACATCAGTGCCTGACTTCACAAATGCGCTTCTGGAAGAATGGTCAAACATTCCCATAGACACACTCCTAAACATTCTGGACAGCCTTCCCAGAAGAGTTGAAGCTGTTATAGCTACAAAGGGTGGGTCAACTCAATATTGAACCCTACGGACTAAGACTGGAATGCCATTAACCACTTGCCGACCGCCTCACGCCTATATACGTAATCAGAGCGGCACGGGCAGGCAAAATCACGTACCTGATACGTGATGCCTTCCCGCGGGCGGGGGGTCCGATCGGACCCCCCGGTGCCGTAGGCGGTCGGCTCTTGTTCGCGGGCGATGAGGGGTCAGGGGGAGGCCATCCATTGATGGCCACCCCCTCCCGATCGCTCCCAGCGAATCAAATGCTGTAATGTAAACAGAGGGAGAGGAAGTGATGTCATCCCTCCTGGAGCCGGTCTTTTTGATCCGGCGCTGAGGAGAGAAGACATCCAAGTAAGTGCACCAACACTACACTTCCAGTAGAACACGCAGGCACACTTTTCACCCCCCTGTCACCCCCCGATCACCCCCCGATCACCCCCCTGTACCCCCTGTCACTCTGACACCAATAGCAGTGTTTTTTTTTTTGCATTGGTGTCAGTTTGTGTCAGTTACAAGTGTTAGGGCAGTTAGGTTAGCCCCCTTTAGGTCTAGGGTACCCCCCTTTAGGTCCAGGGTACCCCCCTAACCCCCCCTAATAAAGGTTAACCCCGTGATCACCCCCGTCACCAGTGTCGCTAAGCGATCGTTTTTCTGATCGCTGTATTAGTGACACAGGTGACGCTAGTTTAGGGAGGTAAGTATATAGGTTCGCTGTCAGTGTTTTATAGCGACAGGGACCCCCATATACTACCTGCTAAAGGTTTTAACCCCCTGATTGCCCCCTAGTTAACCCTTTCACCAGCGATCACCGTATAAGTGTTACGGGTGACGCTGGTTAGATAGTTTGTTTTTTGTAGTTTATTATAGTTTATTACAGTTTATTATAGTTTATTACAGTTTATTATAGTTTATTATAGTTTTAAGGCACCCGCCGTTTATTACCTTATAAAGGTTTAACCCCCTAATTGCCCGGCGGTGATAGAAGTTAAGTTTTTAGGATCAGATAAGGTCTGCGTCGCCCCAGGCAGCGTCAGGTTAGCGCCAGTACCGCTAAAACCCACGCACGCAGCATACACCTCCCTTAGTGCTATAGTATCTGAACGGATTGATATCTGATCCGATCAGATCTATACTCCCCAGCAGTTTAGGGTTCCCTGAAACGCAGTGTTAGCGGGATCAGCCCAGATACCTGCTAGCACCTGCGTTTTGCTCCTCGGCCCAGCCCAGCCCAGCCCACCCAAGTGCAGTATCGATCGATAACAGACACTTACAAAACACTAAGCACACATAACTGCAGCGTTTGCAGAGTCAGGCCTGATCCCTGCGATCGCTAACAGTTTTTTGGTAGCGTTTTGAATCAGTCGCTGACAGTTAGGAGCTTTTTTGCCTGTGAGTCTCACTAGTGTACCCCTAAATTTAGAGGCCAAAATGGCAAATCGAAGGTACACTAGTGAAGAGGCCTACAGGTTTCTGAGCATGACAGATAGTGAAGAGGAAGTCACTCATCTGTCAGATTCAGGCTCAGAATACGATCCTGTAGAGGACAGCGGCTCCATGACAGATAGCTCTGACGACGGAGTTGTGGTCCCTGCTAAGGTCAGGCGTACCAGACCCCGAACTTATTCTGTCCTTGAAGTGCAAGAACCGCAGGGCTCTCGTATGGAGCAGAGAAGTACTAGTGCCGCTATTCCTTCTGGTGAACTGGCAAGCACCAGCGGCCTAGTACACCCTGGTCGTACATCCAGCACTGCAGTATCACGTGGTGACGTGGCGAGTCCCATAAGTGCAGTTCAAGCTGGCGAGGTGGCAAGCACAAGTAGTGTCCCGCTGCCACCAAGAAGACGAACACAGGCCCATCGTGCCCATAGTGCCCTTCCTGCTGCATTCGCCAATCCGAATTGGGTACCCACCACTTCTGCAGCACCCGTACTTCCCCCTTTCACTGGCCAACCCGGAATTCAGGTGGAAACAGTTGACTTTACGCCACTGGATTTTTATTCGCTGTTTTTCACCGAAGATCTCTATAGATCTATTGTGGACCAAAGCAATTTATACGCTGGTCAATACATCGCCGCTAATCCCCAGTCCTCCCTTGCCAGAGATTGGAGACCAATTACAGTCTCCGAATTTAAGATCTTTCTGGGCCTTTCCCTCCTCATGGGGTTGAATAAAAAGAGTGAGTTGCGGTCATATTGGTCCACTGACCCAATTTACCATTCACCCTTGTTCTCTGCCTCCATGGCCAGGGCACGATACGAGCAGATTTTGCGGTTCATGCACTTCAACGACAATTAACTCTGTCGTCCTCGTGGAGACCCTGCATACGATCGGCTCTACAAAATTCGGCCCCTCGTAAACCACTTCAACCAACGTTTTGCAGACTTGTTTACTCCCCATCAAGTTGTCTGCGTTGATGAGTCCCTGGTTAAATTTTCTGGCCGCTTGTCATTCAAACAGTACCTTCCCAGCAAGCGTGCCAGATACGGGGTCAAGATGTATAAGCTCTGTGACAGGGCCACAGGCTATACATGTAGTTTTATGGTTTACGAGGGCAAAGATAGTCACGTAGAGCCGACAAACTGCCCTGACTACATAGGAAGTGCTGGCAAGATAGTGTGGGACTTGGTGTCACCCTTATTCGGAAAGGGGTACCACTTGTACGTGGACAATTATTATATGAGCATGCCACTTTTTAGCCACCTTTTTGATCATCAGATTGGAGCATGTGGCACCGTGCGGCCTAATTGCCGGGGCTTTCCCCAGCGGCTTGTAGATTCCCATCTTAGGCTGGGGGAGAGAGCCTGCTTGAAGTATAATAATTTGCTCGCTTTGAAGTGGAGGGATAAGAAGAATGTTTTCGTTCTCACCTCCCTTCATGCAGACACGATGGTCCAAATTCCTACGGCGACTGGTGTTGTGGAGAAACCCCTCTGTGTCCACGAATATAACCTTAATATGGGAGGGGTGGACCTCAACGACCTAATTGCCCGTAAGGCCAGACACTGGTACAAAAAAGTGTCTGTTTATTTATTTCAATTGGCTTTGCTGAATGCTTATGTGCTATATGTGCTTATGTGCTATACAGAGCTACCATACACTAGTGGAGTATTAGCGTAGGGTACAGCACTGCACAGACTAGGCACACTTCCACAGGGTCTCCCAAGATGCTGTCGCATTTTGAGAGACCCAAACCTGGTACCAGTTAAAAAAGTTAAAGTTACAAAAAAAAGTGTAAAAAAAACAAAAAAAAGTAAAAAAAAAGAAAAAAACACAAAAAAATATATAAAATAAAAAAACCAAAAATAGTTGTTGTTTTATTGTTCTCTCTCTATTCTCTCTCTATTGTTCTGAATTCTTTACTGCAATGTTTTATTGTTATGTTTTTATCATGTTTGCTTTATAGGTATGCAATTTTTTTATACTTAGTTTTTTTTATTATTAACCACTTTTTTGTTTTCAGGTACGCCATTCAGCTGCAGCACGGATTTATTTATCTTGACAGCAACAGCGTTTGCTCCCACGATACATAAAGCCGTGACTCCAGCGCTGTCGGAGGTGATTTCACCACCACAGTTACATACTTCAGCATATATGCCGAAGCGTGGGGGCAGCAGTGGGTGGAGGAGCGATTTGCTCCTGCCTTTTGCGGGAAGATGCCCCCATGCTTCGGCATATATATACGGTGCATGTATGCCCATCATTAGAAGTGGGTGGATGAAGGGAGGTATTCTAATGGTGGGCATACCCACCGATTAATATCTTTTTTCCGTTCAGCCCACAGGCTGCATGAAAAAAAAGTTTACAATGTATGCCCAACAAGGACCAGCAACGTACTGGTATGTTTCTGGACTTTGAGTGGTTATACCAGAATGATGCCTGCAGGTTTAGGTATCATCTTGGTATCATTCTTTTCAGCCAGTGGTCGGCTTTCTTGCAGCCGGTGATTCAGCCAGCTGACCATAGAGCTGATCAGAGACCAGAATGGCTCCAAACATCTCTATGGCCTAAGAAACCGGAAGCTACGAGCATTTCATGACTTAGATTTCGCCGGATGTGAACAGCGCCATTGGGAAATTGGGAAAGCATTTTATCACACCGATCTTGGTGTGGTCAGATGCTTTGAGGGCAGAGGAGAGGTCTAGGGTCTAATAGACCCCAATTTTTTCTAAAAAGAGTACCTGTCACTACCTATTGCTATTATAGGGGATATTTACATTCCCTGAGATAACAATAAAAATGATTTAAAAAAAAATAAAAATGAAAGGAACAGTTTAAAAATAAGATAAAAAAGCAAAAAAAATAATTAAAAAAAAAAAAAAAGCACCCCTGCCCCCCCCTGCTCTCGCACAAAGGCGAACGCAAGCGTCGGTCTGGCGTCAAATGTAAACAGCAATTGCACCATGCATGTGAGGTATCACCGCGAAGGTCAGATCGAGGGCAGTAATTTTAGCAGTAGACCTCCTCTTTAAATCTAAAGTGGTAACCTGTAAAGGCTTTTAAAGGCTTTTAAAAATGTATTTAGTTTGTCGCCACTGCACGTTTGTGCGCAATTTTAAAGCATGTCATGTTTGGTATCCATGTACTCGGCCTAAGATCATCTTTTTTATTCCATCAAACATTTTGACAAAATAGTGTGTTTTAGTGTATTAAAATTTAAAAAAGTGTGTTTTTTCCCCAAATAATGCGTTTGAAAAATCGCTGCGCAAATACTGTGTGAAAAAAATAAAATAAACACCCACCATTTTAATCTGTAGGGCATTTGCTTTAAAAAATATATAATGTTTGGGGGTTCAAAGTAATTTTTTTGCAAAAAAAAATAATTTTTTCATGTAAACAAAAAGTGTCAGAAAGGGCTTTGTCTTCAAGTGGTTAGAAGAGTGGTCGATGTGTGACATAAGCTTCTAAATGTTGTGCATAAAATGCCCGGACAGTTCAAAACCCCCCCAAATGACCCCATTTTGGAAAGTAGACACCCCAAGCTATTTGCTGAGAGGCATGTCGAGTCCATGGAATATTTTATATTGTGACACAAGTTGCGGGAAAAAGACAAATTTTTTTTTTTTTTTTTTTGCACAAAGTTGTCACTAAATGATATATTGCTCAAACATGCCATGGGCATATGTGAAATTACACCCCAAAATACATTCTGTTGCTTCTCCTGAGTACGGGGATACCACATGGATACCACATGTGTGAGACTTTTTGGGAGCCTAGCCGCGTACGGGACCCCGAAAACCAAGCCCCGCCTTCAGGCTTTCTAAGGGCGTAAATTTTTGATTTCACTCTTCACTGCCTATCAAAGTTTCGGAGGCCATGGAATGCCCAGATGTCACAAACCCCTCCAAATGACCCCATTTTGGAAAATAGACACCCAAAGCTATTTGCTGAGAGGTATAGTGAGTATTTTGCAGACCTCACTTTTTGTCACAAACTTTTGAAAATTGAAAAAAGAAAAAAAAATATGTTTTTCTTGTCTTTCTTCATTTTCAAAAACAAATGAGAGCTGCAAAATACTCACCATGCCTCTCAGCAAATAGCTTGGGGTGTCTACTTTCCAAAATTGGGTCATTTGGGGGGGTTTTGTGCCATCTTGGCATTTTATGGCCTTCAAAACTGTGATAGGTAGTGAGGAGTGAAATCAAAAATGTATGCCCTTAGAAATCCTGAAGGCGGTGCTTGGTTTTTGGGGCCCCGTACGCGGCTAGGCTCCCAAAAAGTCCCACACATGTGGTATCCCCGTACTCAGGAGAAGCAGCAGAATGTATTTTGGGGTGTAATTCCACATATGCCCATGGCATGTTTGAACAATATATCATTTAGTGACAACTTTGTGCAAAAAAAAAAAAAAATTGTCACTTTCCCGCAACTTGTGTCAAAATATAAAATATTCCATGGACTCAACATGCCTCTCAGCAAATAGCTTGGGGTGTCTACTTTCCAAAATGGGGTCTATTGGGGGGGTTTGTGCCATCTGGGCATTTTTATGGCCTTCAAAAGTGTGATAGGTAGTGAGGAGTGAAAATACAACTTTACGCCCTTAGAAATCCTGAAGGCGGTGCTGGGTTTTCGGGGCCCTGTACGCAGCTAGGCTCCCAAAAAGTCCCACACATGGGGTATCCCCGTACTCAGGAGAATCAGCAGAATGTATTTTGGGGTGCAATTCCACATATACCCATTGGCTGTGTGAGCAATATATCATTTAGTGACAACTTTGTGCAAAAAAAAAAAATTTCTCACATTCCCGCAACTTGTGTCAAAAAATAAAATATTCCATGGACTCAACATGCCTCTCAGCAAATAGCTTGGGGTGTCTACTTTCCAAAATGGGGTCATTTGGAGGGGTTTTTTGCCATCTTGGCATTTTATGGCCTTCAAAACTGTGATAGGTAGTGAGGAGTGAAATCAAAAATTTATGCCCTTAGAAATCCTGAAGGCGGTGCTTGGTTTTCGGGGCCCCGTACGCAGCTAGGCTCCCAAAAAGTCCCACACATCTGGTATCCCCATACTCAGGAGAAGCAGCAGAATGTATTTTGGGGTGTAATTCCACATATGCCCATGGCATGTTTGAGCAATATATCATTTAGTGACAACTTTGTGCAAAAAAAAAAAAAAAAAATTGTCACTTTCCCGCAACTTGTGTCAAAATATAAAATATTCCATGGACTCAACATGCCTCTCAGCAAATAGCTTGGGGTGTCTACTTTCCAAAATGGGGTCATTTGGGGGGGTTTTGTGCCATCTTGGCATTTTATGGCCTTCAAAACTCTGATAGGTAGTGAGGAGTGAAATAAAAAATGTATGCCCTTAGAAATCCTAAAGGCGGTGATTGGTTTTCGGGGCCCCGTACGCGGCTAGGCTCCCAAAAAGTCCCACACATGTGGTATCCCCATACTCAGGAGAAGCAGCTAAATGTATTTTGGGGTACAATTCCACATATGCCCATGGCCTGTGTGAGCAATATATCATTTAGTGACAACTTTGTGCAAAAAAAAAAAAATTGTCACATTCCCACAACTTGTGTCAAAAAATAAAATATTCCATGGATTCAACATACCTCTCAGCAAATAGCTTGGGGTGTCTACTTTCCAAAATGGGGTCATTTGGGGGGGTTTTGTGCCATCTTGGCATTTTATGGCCTTCAAAACTGTAATAGGTAGTGAGGAGTGTAATCAAAAATCTATGCCCTTAAAAATCCTGAAGGTGGTGCTTGGTTTTCGGGGCCCCGTACGCGGCTAGGCTCCCAAAAAGTCCCACACATGTGGTATCCCCATAGTCGGGAGAAGCAGCTGAATGTATTTTGGGGTGCAATTCCACATATGCCCATGGCCTGTGTGAGCAATATATCATTTAGTGGAAACTTTTTGTAAATTTGTATTTATTTTTTGTCATTATTCAATCACCTGGGACAAAAAAATAAATATTCAATGGGTTCAACATGCCTCTCAGCAATTTCCTTGGGGTGTCTACTTTCCAAAATGGGGTCATTTGGGGGGGGTTTGTACTGCCCTGCCATTTTAGTACCTCAAGAAATGACATAGGCAGTCATAAACTAAAAGCTGTGTAAATTCCAGAAAATGTACCCTAGTTTGTAGGCGCTATAACTTTTGCGCAAACCAATAAATATACGCTTATTGACTTTTTTTTTACCAAAGACATGTGGCCGAATACATTTTGGCCTAAATGTATTACTAAAATTGAGTTTATTGGATTTTTTTTATAACAAAAAGTAGAAAATATCATTTTTTTTCAAAATTTTTGGTCTTTTTCCGTTTATAGCGCAAAAAATAAAAATGGCAGAGGTGATCAAATACCATCAAAAGAAAGCTCTATTTGTGGGAAGAAAAGGATGCAAATTTCGTTTGGGTACACCATTGCATGACCGCGCAATTAGCAGTTAAAGCGACGCAGTGCCAAATTGTAAAAAGTGCTCTGGTCAGGAAGGGGGTAAATCCTTCCGGGGCTGAAGTGGTTAAAGTTCATGTGCGTGTAAAGGCAGGCGCCCCAATACTTTTGACACTATCTTGTATGCACAGTATATATATTTTTTCATGTATCCCTGAATGAATCTTTATATGGCCTTCTCTAAACAGATACAAGGCCCTTTGTTAACTCTAATGCCGCGTACACATGATCGGAATTTCCGACAACAAATGTTTGGTGTGAGCTTGTTGTCGGAAATTCTGACCGTGTATAGGCTCCATCGGACATTTTTTGGTTCTCAAATTTTCAGACAACAAAATCCGTTGTCGTAAATTCCTATCGTGTGTACACAATTCCGACGCACAAAATTCCACGCATGCTCTGAATCAAGCAGAAGAGCCACACTGGCTATTGAGCTTCATTTTTCTCGCCTTGTCGTACGTGTTGTACGTGACTGCGTTCTTGACGTTCGGCATTTCCGACAACATTTGTGTGACCGTGTGTATGCAAGACAAGTTTGAGCCAACATCCGTCGGAAAAATATCAAGGATTTTGTTATCGGAATGTCTGATTGTCTGTATGTGGCATATGAGAGTTCACTATGCGAGTAATTAAAAATAATTTCTATGGGGATGTAAACACGGGAGCAATCTGTAGCTGTGTCACTCCAGCTGAGAGGGTTTGGACAGTTTAAGGTTTCATTGATACTTGATTTTAGTGCCATCTGCAGTAAGAATTCAGCATATTCTGCAATCTCTCATATTTATCTAATTAAAAAAAAAGTCTCCTCAATTTGTTTTCTATTCTATCATTAACAGAGCACTTTCCCCTTTTCTCTAGTCCTTCTGAAAGAAATTTGAGGTGGTTCAGCCTATACAAAGCTATGTAAGTCTGACAGTGGCTGCTGCTGTCTGCATGTGTCCACAGTTGGGGGCAGAAAATCTCCCCTGGACACAAACAGCTTGCGTCCATTGGTGATCATTTGTCCCAGCTCCATGCCCGATTACATATAAACATTCTTGGTTATTGTCAGCCCATCATTGCTCTATACAGGCTAAGCCACCGCATCTACTGCGCACCTGTGAGTCCATCCACAGGAATATGCTGTATTCTTGCCACAACAGGTACTAAAATCCTGTGTGAATTTGGCCAAATTCAGAAGGACTGGTGAGAGGGGTAAGTATTCTTTTAATGCTCGATGAGAAAACAAATTTAAGAGAAACCTTTATTAATTGGGTAACTATGAAGGACTACAGTACCTATAAATGTTAAAAAAGTACAAATATTTTTGAATATTTTAATTTTTAGTTCTGATATAATAAAAAAACATTTAAAGCGGTAGGGAAAAAGAATAATGGGAGGAGGAACTCACAAGAGTACCCTCAATGATTGGACAACTAATGTCCGGTACCTCATCCTGAAAGATAAATCGCACAAAAAACCCTAACTACAAGATTGGAAGGACTATAACGGTACCAAAGGAGTAAAAAGTATCAAAAGTATATATTTATACAAGTTAAAAGTAAATGGAAACATGAAAATGTACACATGTACCACAAACATAAACATCAAGACAATAAGATGCTCTTATTATTAATTCTTATTAACCCTACTGCAGTAGGGGATGAGAGACTTGCTTTAGCTTTGACGTAATTTGCGTTTCACGGGGCATAGCCCGCTTCTTCAGGTAAATGTATCGCAGTCAAACACTAAAATAAGAAATATTATAAATAACAATTCCAATCTCAATCTACCAGTAAGTATATTGGCTCAATAATTTGTTGCCACATACCTCAAAGTTGTATGCAACAAACATATAAATGGAGTCATAATACATTGCCTTCATATATTCAACCGCTGCCACCTTCTGGTCACATGGGATAGTTTGCATACAGCTCTTTAAGGAGACCAAACTCTTAATATCATTTAGTGTGAATATCTGAAAGATATATCATATAGCTACACCCCTACTCCCCAGCTTAGAAAAACATGTCTATTGAAGTCACTTATACTGCCTGTGATTACTAACAGTAACAGGGAAAATACCTACCCTCCTTAGCATGCCTTCACATACAGAGTAAAAATATGCCAAATTGGGATGTGTGTGTAAATATCACCAAAATGAAGCACTTAACCAAAATTCCTGATGTTCGGTGCAGCAGCCACATATAAGATGGAATATATTATAAAGGATGTGGTATGGGATGGTAAGACAGGGGTCCCATAACAATGGTCCCTTATGCCAGCATCAGAATATTCCTTAGCTCCCTCACATAGTTGGAAGATCTATATAGGGCAGGGGGGCAGACCACATCTTGTGGCATGCTTAGCCGCCAATTAACATCTCCAGATGGACAAAATCAAAAATTGGTGCCATTGCGCCAAAAAGGACATGCCGCGCATGCGCAGACACTGCATCATAGATAGCGGACCGCATTGTGTTCCCTGCGTCACACCCCCAACAGTGACTTCAATAGACATTTTGTCTAAGATGGGGAGTAGGGGTGTAGCTTGTAATTTAAGGGGCCCCACACCAAATTATCCTTTTGCCCTATCTCATATACAGTGATGTGTGTCCTTATCTATGGGTTTCTCTGTATTGGTTACCATGATTTCCATATGATATATCTTTTCAGATATTCACACTAAATGATATTAGGAGCGTGGTCTCGTTAAAGAGCTGTATGCGGACTATCCTATGTGACCAGAATGTGGCAGAGGTTGACTATACAACTTTGAGGTATGTGGCAACAAATATATTGAGCCATTATTCTTACTAATAGATTGAGATTGGAATTGATATATTGCCTTAATGTTTATGTTTGTTGTATATGTGTACATTTTAATATTTAAAGCGGTAGTAAAGTGAAACAAAAAAACTTCCTCCTGCGAGGTAATGGCATAATGTGCTAGTATGCCATGTGTACTAGCACATTATGAAAGACCTTAAAACCAAGCCTTCCAGTGGCACACTATAACCGCTAACAGGGCTTCCATCTGCATCCGGTCTTCCTTCTGGGTTCGCAGACTCCGGTCATTTAAATGACCGAGCCATGATGATGTCACTCCTGCGTATGCACACTGGAGTCACGGCCGCAGCGCAGCTGTCTCAATATATGCCACACCATCCATTGAGAGTGCAGTGCGGATGCTCCATTTAAGAGATATTTAGTTTAGTAGCAGCCAGTGATGGCTGCTACTAAAGTAAAAATCTCTTCAACAGTGCAAGTTTAGGAGATATTTAGTGTACCTACAGGTAAGTCTTCTTATAGACTTACCTGTAGGTATAAATAAACAAGCGGACATTTCTACTGCTTTGAGAAACGCTATATGTTCCCTTAAAAAGAATTTAGCAAAATTTTTTCTAGTTCTAATAATGAATTATACTTTTTTTACAATATACAGTATATAATATATTTATAGGTTGATTATGAGTATGCTTCCTGTTGAAAGTACAGTGCTTAGTCTTACTCTTCTTCGTTGCTAACCTATGGACTTTGCTGTCACAATGGTTTGACTTAAAATGGGGATGTCTCTGGGGGAAATCTTTGAATTATATGCTATAGAACACCTTTGAAGACAGCTTGTCCTGTAATTAATATTTTTGCTGTTATTATTCAACAGTACTGCTAATGACATTGGGGGAAGCAATAAAGCTCCACTTTTTGGGCGTTAGTCCCTCTTGTTAATGTAATTTGCCAAATATATGAAGCATCTGCGTTACTTTTGGCTCTAACAGCAACTCATGCATTAAATTCAGGCAGTTCTAAAATGTGCCACTTTTACAATGTGGTGCCATGAATGCACCTAATTCAAAATAAATTAATGCACCAAATTTAAAATAAAATACTTTGTCTCTGTCAAAAGTGGAGCTAAATAAGACCAATGCTTTTTTGGCATACAGAGAGAGAGGCTATCGCAGACAGATTTTACTAAAGTGTCTCACGTGCATTCTAGTGGAACAGCAGGCACCAAATTCAAATACAAGTTCTAGAAAAGTGCATGAATTTGTGGTATGGTTTACCACTTTTAGAATGCATAAGAGACACTTTCGCAAAATTTGTCCGCATCAGTCTTTATGAATTCCAGGGATTATCTAATAGACAGTCATTGATGGAAAACTGAGAAGGGTCAGGAAAATATGACACAAGAAAAATGTAAGTGTATGAAAAATCATCTAAAATCCTTTTCATATAAACCATGCACCAATAACTGAGAAAAGAATGCAAGCCTAAAATAAACAATCAAGTCCCTTTAATAATATGTGATCTAAATATATCTAAACATATACAGCAGAAGACACGGCTCGTGATTTATTTTGTTGTTTTAGGCTATTATCAAATCCATTTCTAAATCGTTTATCTCTAGCAGTCAGTGCTTTGTGTTAAAATAAGAAAACAGGCGATTCTTGGAAAAAAGATGGAAAAAAAAGATTTTCAAAAGTGCTTGAGGTTGTACACAGCAGATGAGACACACACTTCCCTATATTTATTCTGATCAATTATAGCTTTTTGAACTGCTGGAGGTGCTGTAGCTACATGCTGCTGGCCCATCTGGTAAAATAATTCATACTATGTCTAATACTATGAGTGGTCACATTAATTTAAACATGCCAGGGCCATAGTAAATACCAGGATGACTATGAGCAGCTGCTTTCACTGCATATCACTTTATCACTTGTATGGCTATCGCTATTCTAGTTCTTGGTTACATAAATGAGCAGATGGATGTGTTTTGAGAAAATATGTCACTTGCAGCACATAATATTAACTTACCTACACAACTTCTCATTATAGACTTTTTTAATAACATTTCCAGCAACTTTTTCATTTACGTATTTGAGTAATCTATGAATCAAAAGGGCACTGCTTTCACCAGGTTGACATTTTGAGATCAATGAGCTTATCCTGGACAATTATTTTG
This sequence comes from Lithobates clamitans, assembly GCA_037952925.1. NCBI lineage: Eukaryota > Metazoa > Chordata > Amphibia > Anura > Ranidae > Lithobates > Lithobates clamitans. The sequence continues at coordinate 2,045,150 of JBBGZY010000929.1, forward strand.
AAAACTTTAACTTTGGTTCAAAGGATAAATAATATTCTTTATCCAGTAATGAGCTAGTAGTCAGCAGGTGGAACCAGTGACAACTGTAGGGAGCCCGGGAGACTGACAGTCCTGAAAGTATTGGTTTAGATTGTCGGGATAAAAGTGTAGTTCAGCCGTGCAGCCGAGGGAAAGATTAAAGTGGAACTTCATCCAAAAGGGGAATGTCACGTACCTGATTGGAGTCTGAAATGACAAGGTCAGCCTCTCTTGTATCTCCGGCCCTGGACCCACTGAGAGTGGAGACAGATTGAACCAAGGGACTGGAGGAACACGAGTGCCTGCAGATGTAGCCCTGGAAACCTGAAGCAGGAGATGCGACTCTTGGAAGACAGAAAGTCGCAGCAAGTCGCTGGAACGAAGATGCAGATACTCAAGTTGCAGAGAAGAGCCAAACATCAGACAGGAACGTAGTCACATGGTTAGCCAGGTTCAGTAGCAGGCGGGCAGTGAGGTACCAAGTCATCAGGCAGGAGCAAGGTCAGATTGGAGGCTGGGATCAGGAACCGATAATCAGAAGAATAGGAGAGTCCAGCAGCAAGGTCAGGGATAGCCAAGGTTCAGCAACTAGTATCAGTCAGGTAATAATAACAGGATACGGGTGCAGGAACAACTGAGGTTCTGTCAGCAACCATCAGGAGTCAGTGTGCCCCTTAAATAGGTCGTATGGCGCCAAAGGGCAGCGTGGACGTGCTTCTGCGGGCGCGCACACTGCTCCACGTACGCGCATTGGCAGGATTCTGTATGCATGCGCGTATGCGCGAGCATGCCCGGAGCGCTATGGCAGCTTTCTTACAGGGAAGTTTCACTTTTTCACCTCCTTCCCTCGGAGGCAAACGTACAAGAGGCTTCCGCAAGCGCTCCTTAAAAAGGAATCTTCCTCTGAGTCTGGAGTCAATGAGGATGGCAAACGTGATCAACTTCTCCAGCTCAGTGGGTATATCTCGGGCTGCTATCTCATCCTTGATAGAATCTGAGCGACCATGAGAAAAAGCAGCCACGAGAGCCTCATTTTTCCCAGCAACCTCTGCTGCCAGAGTATGAAATTCAATGGCGTAGTCGGCAACAGTTCTCGTACTCTGTTTGATGGACATGAGGCACTTGGCAGCAGAAGCGGAGTGTGTGGGAATGTCAAATACCCTTTTAAAGGTGGCCACAAGCTCAGGGTAACTCAAGACAACAGGTTTTTGCGTCTCCCATAGAGGGTTTGCCCAGGCCAAGGCTCTCTCAGAAAGCAAAGATATCATGAAACCTACTTTGCTTCTGTCTGTGGGAAACGCCTGGGGAAGCATCTCAAAGTATATCTCAACCTGGATGAGAAACCCTCTGCATTGAACTGGATCGCCCCCAAATCGCTGGGAAAGTGGATACCTCTATATTACCTCATATAGAGGTAATACTCGAGGTGGGTGCCTGCACAGAGACTGGCGCAGCAGCAGGGACGGCCTGCAACTCAGGTTGTACTGGAGCATCCACAGTGGGAGATTCTTGGTGAGCCGTGTGACTCAGGAGCGTTTGTAACGCTATTGCAAACTGATCCATGAGGTGATCTTGCTCATCCAATCTGGAAAAAATATTACCAACAAGTGCATTGACTGTATCTTCTGAATTCATGGCCTTCGCCTACTGTCAGAAACCATGAAATCAGACCGAGACAGAAGTATAGTTAAATCACACTTGTTTAATAATAAAAGTAAAAAGAACAAATGTAGTCAAAACATAGCCAAAGTTAAGTATCCGGAATAGATAGTCAGCCAAGCCAGAAGTCAGGGATCAAAGTAGTGGAACAACAAGCAGGATCTGGAGCCAGAAGGGATGTAAGCAAAGCCAATCTTTAAATAGGAACGCAGGAGTTTCTTATGATGTGACCAAGGCGAAGGCAGAGCTCCTCTGGACTGGGTGGCTTAAGTAGGCAGGACTGACGAGCAGGATCATCAACAGCTGAGAAACTGTGGAGAGAGATGGGAGCTGGCAATTAGTTGACAGCTGAGCGGCCAGCTCAGAGCTGACAGTCTGACACTCTGACATGTGTCCAGAGACCAGAGAACTCCCCCACCCAGGCTGCTCTCCGCTCTCCCTCCGCTCTGACATGTGTCCAGGTCCAGCATTCCTCCGCCCCCCTACCGAGGACGCTCTCCTGGCCGTATCACTGGAGCGGTGTAAATCATGGGATATATTGTGGTGCTTGGCGGGGGCTCTCCAGGCTTGGGGACAGGTGGAGCCTGGTAGAGGCAATGAGAGGCAGGTACTACAGAGTTGGTGCGAGCAAGGAACAGGCAGCAAGCACAGGGTCACCATTCACTTCGTTGCATACAAGTTTGCTGAGCCCAAGATCATCACCTGGTGTAGTGAGTAAATACTGTTGCTGCTGAGGGGGCATGGCCAGTGAGCGACCTGAATGGACGCCTAAGGAGAGAGCTCCGGAGCACTAACGGGGACTCCAGCGACGGAAAGCACAGAACAGCTGTGATTTTGCTCAAGCTTAGCAGGGGACATACACCCGCCACTCCCACCATGTCCAGAAAATGCATGGAGGAACAGGGACCTCAAAAACTGAAAGACTTTTTGCTCTTGCCAGCACAAGGTAGCAGACAAGATGCCGCCGGCCGTGCGGCCCCTGCTACCTCCCATACCATCCACACCCACTACACAGACATCCCGGACGAGACTCCCGCAGCTGCGGGGGGTGCAGGAGGCCATCTATCAACTTCCAGAGCAGATTCCCTCAGCCCTACCTGTCTCAGCCCAGCAAAAGCACACCTGAAGCTGGATCTTAATAACCAGGAACAGGAGGTAAGCCACAATGCTGATCCCCCAAGCCCCAGTCTGACTGAAATGTAACCAATAGCCTCATTCCCCACTACAAACCAGCCAGCAATGGACACCCAACTTAAAGAGATGCTATTAACCCTTCATAATTCACTCCATGATGACATTCTCACACTGATCAAGCAATTTATCAGGGAAGTTTACTCACTGGGAGACAGATTCCACACTATAAGGAATCTATGGGAGAAATGACTACTACCATTAATGACCTAGTGGAAGCCCACGGCGAAAACATAGAAGAACATCATGCGTGGCTCAAAGCAAAAAAAGCTGACTTAGAGGACTGCTCGAGGAGGAATAACCTCACACTAAGAAGAATTCCTGAAGCAATCCAACCAGACCTCAAAAAATATGTCACCGATCTATTTTCTATTCTTCTACCTGAAGCACCAGCCTTAGAGCTTACGATCATTCGCATACACCATGTACCAAAACTGGCCTTTTTAGCACAACAGGTCATACGTGATGTCTTTTTAAGAGTCCACTTTTACCACATTAAAGATCAAATCCTATACAAATCCAGATATATGGGCCAATTACCAAACCCGTACAGCCCGATTCAAATATACGCTGACCTGTCCAAACATATCCTGGATGTTAAGAGGCAGCTAGCCACAATTATAAAGGCACTTTGTAACCACAAAATAGAGTACAAATGGAAACAACCCTCCAAATTGCTAGTGCAAAGAAATGGCTCATCTTTCTGAATATCGTCAGTGGAAAAGGGAATGGCCCTATTGCATACTTGGGGCATTATACCCGAACCGCCACCGCCCATGGGAGTAAAAAAAAAACCCTGAAAAAATGACACCACAATGGCATTGAATCCCCACTCAGGATCATCACGATCCCAAAAGTTCTGCTAAAAGTGCTTAAAATACTGTTATGATCAGCAAATACTCTGTCGTGCTTCACTGCTACACCTGTTGGCCTTAAAACTTTTACCCCACACTACCATTGCAGTGCGGAATATTAGATATATCTCTGCAATTTGTGTTCTCTGTTTTATTTTTCTTCTTCTTTTCTGCCTTTTTTACGGCTCCAGATATACCTTATGGATCACCTTCTTATCTTCAAGTTCACCCATCCATCCACATCATCGACACCTGTTACATGGATCAACAAAAGAATACGATAGACAACACCACAGTGACCTGAGTACTTTCAACCGATATCATCGTTTGAAAACAACAAAAGAACAGTGAGTACCACTTATCCCGTTAAATAAACACTAAAATCCTAACTTTAAATGCCAACGGGCTCAATCACCCAGCTAAGAGGGCCTCACTATGGCAAACAGTCAAAACACATTCCTGTCAAATTTTGTGTGTACAAGAAACACACTTTAAGACTGATGCAGCACCTACCTGCACACACAAAGACTTTCCACATATCTTCACTGCATCAGGACCAAAGAAAAAATGAGGAGCCCTTATGGCAATACACAACTCAGTCAACTTCCAACTTCAAAATAGCATATCTCATGTCAATAGGAGATACCTTATTTTGATTTGCAAAATTGACAACTCTCCTATTACTCTAGCCCCAATATATGCACTGAACAACCGTCAGATGTACTTTCTGAATAAAGTCCTGAAGAAAATCTGTCAGGTACAGAAAGGCTCACTGATCCTCTGCGGGGATTTCAATATAGTCCCCTACCAACAGACACATCCAACCCCAGATCAAGGCAAAACTCCGCCATGGGAAAGTTCATCAATGACAATGACCTCTATGACGTGTGGCGATGCCACCACCCTGGAGATCGAGAGTATACCCACCACTCTCAAGTACACAATACCTACACTCGTATTGACTATATTTTGACTGACAAATGGATGTTGCAGCGGGTTGCTGAGTCTAACATTGTGCCCATAACCTGGACAGATCATGCCCCTGTAGGCGTAACAATTTCACACTCAAAACCACAACCAGCACATAAAATATGGAGAACCAATGCCCAAATTCTAAAAATGCCCACATATGCTTCATCCCTACAGCAACAGATTGAAAAATTCTTCCATCACAACGTGGGCTCAGTGTCAGACTCGGCAACCCTTTGGAGCTCACATAAGGCATTCAGCAGGGGGGTGCTCATACAATAGGGTGCCCAAGCAAAAAAGAGGAGAACACAGTAAATTGACCAACTTACTAAAGACATCAAATTACTAGACTCTCAAAACCAGGCACATCCCTCTCAAAAATTGAAAAGTAGACTCCTGACCCTAAGACAAGAGCTTAGAGCGATATTACTAGATACATTTGAAAAACAACACCGCAAACTGAAAGCTAGATACTATAGCACTAGCAATAAAGCAGGCAAAGCCATGGCGATGCGAATCCGTGGACATCTCGTTAAATCTAAGGTCCTATATATATATATACCATCCTAGCACTAAAGAAAAACTACAAGACCCCCAGGCGATAGCTAATGCCTTCAGCTGTTACTACAGCTCCCTGTACAACATCTAAGATGAACCGCAAAGCACACAGCCTACACCTGAGTTGATAAACCGATTTCTTGAGGGAATTAAACTTCCCTCACTTACTCCTATCCAACTTGCAGAACTTAACACCCCCTTCACCATAACTGATATTAAAAAAAATATTGACTCCCTACCAAACTGTAAATCCCCCGACCCAGATGGTCGAATAGGGGAATATTATAAATTACTCAGAGACACATTAACCCCACAACTATGCCAACTATTCAATGATGTTGCCTCCTCCTCAACATTTCCAGCAGAAATGCTAAAGGCCCTAGTCATAACAAACCTAATGTACCCCAGAACTTCTGCCCGATATCACTACTAAACATAGATATCAAATTATATGCTAAGGCAATAGCAACACAAATGATGACATATATGCCTTCACTTGTTTTGGACCGAACAGAACCGCTCGGTACCCTTGTTTCTGTCCCCCTGGCCAAATTAACCTTCGATGTAAAAATGTGCACATTCAACCACAAATCACTGACACGGACACGTTCAGTAAGTTTGGTACTTCTGTCCTTTATTTCCTGGGCTCAAAATGATATATTGAGAGCCGGATATTTCGTTATCAAATCAAATATCAAATAAAACAAGCGTGTACAAACCACAAATTATACATATTCATTATTGTGATGAAATGTAAGCTTTGCTGGGTTATATCTGTATAAGGAGATAACAGACTATCATAGCTAATTACGGTGACTTATTTTCAGTTCCTGTTTGTCTTGAGTGTAGCCTCATAGGCCTGAAAATAGGTGTAATCTTCTTAACTTTGTTCTTTGTACTTTAACTCTTGCAGTTCTGTTTCACATGAAAGGAAAAGCTGGCAGACATCTAATTTGAGCATGATTAAGGCTAATAGCTGAGTATAAGAAAATAAGCACTTATACTTATGCGATTATATTAGAAATAGGCATTTCACAATAACGCTCATAATCACATTCCATTACAGTCCCCGCTTGAAATGCGTATTTCCTAAAACTGTCCCTCACACTGGAGAACAACCTGTCATTTCCACCCGGCTCATTTCACTGACTGCAACTCTTTTAAGCTACATGTAGAGAAAGGGCTGTAACTAGCTCACCACCCCCCTCAATACAGCTGGTGAAACGCCGCCAGGTGCTATCTGTCCCTATAGCCCTACGGTGTTGCATCTCGGGGAAGGGTGACTGAAACGGAGTTTAATGTGTAACTTTCATCATGGGTTTCATCAAGCCCTACATAGACATCGTTGTCATCATCTGGGATCTCTTGGTTCACGAATGTGGGGGTATTTTGGTCAAAAGCTTTTTCTACACACTTCTTAATACAGGGGAAGACACAGCAGATTATGGCAGCTATTGTCAGGACGGCTATCCCTATCTGGGTCAGTAGTCCCTGCCACCCTCCCTTTATCCAGGTAAAATACTGGTCCCATGGGTTGGTGAGCCCTGAGTTCTGTTTCAGTTCTTTGGATAAGTCCTCAAGTTTCTGGATGGCTAAGGTCACCTTACCGGTTGGGCCGGTGTTGTCTAGGATGTAAGTGCAGCATGTACTTGTCTCAGGGATCATCTTGCATACACCCCCCTCCTCAGCTAGAACCAGTCTCAGCAGCCATGGTGTCCTCAAAGGTAGGGTCTGCCATGGCTACCATGTCTCCTAATGTTTGCATGTGAGGCTTTAGGGGGTTCGATTTGGATGTAGATTGGGGAACTGTCCACTCTGGGTTATTGAATATGTCTTTCAGTTGAAAAGGTTTCCTAAGGCTGGGATACCTATTTTCCCACCACAGACCCAATACATAGATCCCACTGTCCCCTGGGCTGGGATTCTCAATGGTTAGTCTAAACTCTTTTGTGAAGTATTGATCTGTGTGCTTGTTGACTGTCATTCTGTCTAGGAGTGATTTCCAATTCTTGTCTTTCTTATTTTGGGCGATTTCAGGCTTATACCCCCAGTTTGTGTCCCCAGTGTTCCAACCCACTGCTCCTCAGTAATCACAGTTGTCACCCCAGTAGTCATCGGTAATACATACATACACAGTCATGGGACCTATCGTTCCTTCATAGGATCGGATTCTGTAATCTGTACCTGGAAGTATCTTACTTTAAGGGGATATAAACGTGGCAACGTGTGTTGGATGAGTTGTACCAGAATTGAGTTATACCATTTTTCTGTTTAATGGCCACCTCTTGGGCCTGAGCAAAGATTATAACAAAAAGGATAAGCAGGATCATGGCTTGGTCTTCTCAGCCTCCTCCTCGGGCACAGGACTTGCGGTGAGAGGCGTGTATCCACGAGTTCCTTCCGGCCACTTTTCCTGATGTGGTGGTTGTCAGAAGGACTTGGAAAGGACCAGCATATCTGGGTTCAAGGGTGTGTTTCCTCAAAAACTTCTTTATCAGGTCCCAATTCTGATAAAATAACAACCCAGTCTGGGGGCTGAACCAAACAATATCTCATAGGGTGACAAACCATGATTTCCCCTTGGGGTGTACCTGACACTGAACAAGGCAATGGGTAGGCTGTCTGGCCAACTCATTCCCGTTTCCGAGACATTTTTAGCATTCTAGACTTTATTGTGCCATTTAGTCTTTCCATCTTCCCACTACTCTGAGGATGGTATGGAGTGTGGAAAGCTAATGTGACCCCTAAGGCTGTCCATATCTCCTTGGTTACTGAGGCCGTGAAAGCTGGCCCCTGATCACTCTCTATAACCTCTGGGACACCATATCTGCACACTAATTCTGTTAAAAGTCTTTTAGCTGTGGTCTTGGCCGCCATGGTGACAGGGTAAGCTTCTGGCCATCCGGAGAACATGCAGACGATGACCAATGCGTATTCATACCGGCCACTCTTTGGCATCTGGATGTGGTCAATCTGTATCCTTTGGAAGGGGTACTGGGCCTTTGCCAGATGCTTCAAAGGTATCTTCTCTGTCTTTCCAGGATTGCATTTGGCACAGATAGCGTATGATCTGCAGAAGTTGTTGGTAAGTGGGGTGATACCTGGAGCTAGGTAGTACTTGTTGATTAGGGTATTCATCAGAGTCTTTGACAGGTGTGAGGCCCCATGGGCCCACTGTGCCACTGCAGAAAACATTGATCGTGGTAGGCATGGTCTTTTATTTAACTCCATGATTCCTTCAACTTCTATGGCTCCTTTTTTGATCCACACTTCTTTTTCTTCTTTCTTTGTCAGCTGTCTCTTGTTGCTCCTTGAGGTGAGTCCTGTTCACAGGAGGGGTTTGTAGAATCATGGTCATTTGTGTTGTCTCTTCAGGGCTGTCTATTGGGTCATTCAGGATAGCTGCATTCACTCTGCTGACCACTTCTTGCATTCCATCTGCAGCTTGCTTTGCGGCAGTATCTGCCAGATAATTGCCTCGTGCTTCTTTGGAAACCAGTTTGCCATGTGCTTTTACTTTAAGTATGGCTACCTGTGTTGGGAGCAGTAAGGCATCCATCAGGTTCTTGATAGTTGTGCTGTGTTTTACAGGAGTTCCTGCTGCTGTCAGGAATCCTCTAGTTTTCCAGATGATCCCAAAATCGCAGGCCACTACCAGAGCATATCTTGAGTCTGTGTAGATGTTAGCTCGTTTTCCTTCTGCCAACTTGCATGCCATAGTTAGGGCCTGCAACTCTGCTTCTTGTGCAGACATGGAGGGGGGTAACGCTGAAGCTTGGAGGACCGTGTCTTCTGTGGTAACTGCATATCCTGTATGGTACCGCCCAGCATCATCTGCATATCTGGAACCATCCACAAAGATTGTCAGGTCAGGATTTTCAAGGGCAGTTTCACTGACTGTCGACAGGTGTGATGTCTCCATCTTCATCACTTCAAAACAGTCATGGGCGGCATAGTGGTAATCATCTTCCACAGAGGTTCCCCCCTCGAGAAGGGGAAGTAGAGTGGATGGGTTGAGGGTTTCACATCGGAGAATGGTGATGTTGTCAGGGAGAAGTAAGGCACACTGGAGTCTGAGGTGTCTTGCTGAGGACAGGTGTTTGCGCTGGATCTGGTTCAGTATGGCAGTGATGTCATGAGGGGCATTGGGCTGCACAGATGGCTTTAAGGCAGGAGGGTCCCCCTCTGGCCACTGAGTCCAGTTGACAGGAGTGATACCCTGAGTCTGTTATCATGGGCCTGAGCCCAAAACTCCTGTGGCATGTTCTTGCCTCTCTGAGACAAACAGTTTGAAAGTCTTGAAAGTCTTTTAGTCCAAAAGCAGAGGCTGTTGAGAGGATCTCCTTCAGGGTTTCAAAATTGTCCACAGCTTCCGGAGAAAGCAGGAAAGGGTCAGATCTCAGGGCATCATAAAGGGATTGCTTGACCTTGAGGCAAAGGGATGCCCTTGATTGCAGCAACTCTGTCTTCAGTGAGATGCCAGGTGCCTTGGGAGATGCAGAGGACTAGGAAAATCACCTTCTTTCTGGACTTTTTGCTTTTTAAGGCCTTGCAACCTTGCTCAACCAGGTAGTGGAGGAGACTTTCTGAGAATATGGAGGCGTCACCGAAGGAATCTGCACACAGCAGGAAGTCATCTGCATATTGGAGAAGTAGTCTCATCCATGTGTCCAGGATGAGAGTCATTGTTTTGGCAAATTGAGTAGGGGAGTTCTGGGCACCTTGTGGCATAACAGTCCAGGTGTAGCTCTGCTAGCAACATGTGGGGATTGGGGATGGTGGGGGTCTCCAGGATGGTAGCTTCATTCACTGCTCTGAGGTCTTGTACCATCCTGTACTTTTCTGGTTCCCCTTTTGCGGTTCGCTTTTTCACTGGGAACTGTGGTGTGTTACAAGGACATTTACAGGGTACCAAAGCTCCATTTGACAGAGGAGACTCAACTTTTCTTGAGATGGATGCTGATTGTGCAGGCTTCAAGGGGTATTGTGGTTTTCTGGGTAGGAGAGCCCCAGGCTTCAGTTGTACCATGACTGGCCGCACTTTCAGATGTCCTATGTCTTCCGGCCCTGTGGACCATAGGCATGTGGGGACCCGATCCAAAACTTCTTCGGGGACTTCAGGTTCATCCTTTGGGTTCAGGGATAACAGGAGTGGGATGGAGCAGAGTGCCGATGCGTCATCGATGGCCAGTGGTGAGGTGAAAACACACCACCATCAGGTTGGAAGGAGATAGAGGCTTGGAGCCTGGACAAAACATCAGTTCCTAGTAGGTTCAGGGGGCATGTGGATGAGACCACAAATCTTGCTAATAAGTCAGGAAAGTTGCCAACTTGAAGGGGGCGGGTCAACGGGCTCTTTCTGGGCGTTCCATCAACCCCTACACATGCTATGTTGATGTCCGATAAGAATGAGGTATCGGGTAATTCTGCCCTGATTACGGGCCTGGCTGCACCTGTGTCATGACAGGGGCAGGTGACACAGACTAGCGGGGAAGGTCCATGTGTTCCGGAGTGGGGTGTGGCGGTTGGTGAGGTGGGTCCTGAGATTCTTGGCGAGGAGTGTGACTGGTTCTGTATGGCCCAGTTTGACTGTGGTTGGGGTTTGGGGGACTATGGGTGAATTTCCATGGGCTTCGGTATTCCCTTCTGGAGTGGCTGGGTCTTTCGCAGTTGTAGCAAGCAAACACATGGAATTTGTACTGGTGGGCGCAGATAGGGTGTGTCAGAGACAATCATGAGAGGAGCTACTCTCTACTGTTCTGTGAGGATTCTGGACCTAATAACTACTAATAACAACGTCTCAAGCTCAAAGGTTGTGGGTTCTCTATACTCAAACCCTTTTATATTGACTCTTTAAAACCTGAAATAAATGCGGCAGCTAACATGTGTCTATGCGCTCTGTTCAGCACGCTAAAACCCAAATCAGTAAACTTCTTGTACACATATTGACTTCAGGCATTTTAGAGTAGAGATGTGAACCATCTCCATACAGAATAATTTTTTTATAGGGAGCCTCGGTCCAGCCGATCTCCACAACATAGATATTTATCTTTCTTTCTAAACATTCTAATTAGAATAGACTCTTTTTTTTTTTTTTTTTTTAGAATACAAAACGCTCAGCACATATATTTAAGCAAAGAAAGCACTTCCTCTTTTACTCTTCTTGCATAATGCCTAGAATACATAAACTTCCTCTTTTGCTAATACAACTTAAACACAATTAAAACCAAAATAAATTCAGACTCTGACTGAAATATTCAGAAATATTCAATACATCCTATACATAAATTATTTATTCAATTAAAATGCTACATTGGTTGCTACTATGCACCATCACTGGAAACATGTGGGTGGATTTCGGTGTAGGCGGTTGCATAGGGCGGTGGCTTAGGGCGTGTTGCCACAGGGGGAGGTGTCACTTAGAACAGAGGGGCGGTAGACGAATGGCAGTGTCTACTTGGGGACTAGACGCCATTATAGGGCGATGGCTGACTACTTAGCTTCCTCTTTTCTAGTTTTCTTGTACACGATGCAACCCTTTTTTTTTTGTTTTCTGTCCCATCCACCCTCTTCTTCATGAATAGCGTTCCAATACCAAATCACAAGCCAAACTGCCCTCTGTGGGCCTAATTAACTTATTTCCCATTTCACACAACTCTTGAATTGAATAGGAGGAGAGGAAAGCAAGAAAGGTTGAAGTAAAACAGAAAAGAAATGAAGATATGCAGTGACAGGGTGATATGGAAGATGAGGAAGTGAAGAGATCTCTGTTAAATCTGCAAAAGGGAGACATGAAACAGACCAAACAAAACACAGTATGTTAGTCAACAACTGGTACTCAGTAAACCACTTCACACGTCTTCTACACGTCCCGACTCAAACCCCAAACTCCTCACGTTGGCTTTCTCTGCCTCCTCATAATCTTCTGGCTGCTGAGGTTGCAGGGGACAACTTTTCACTTCCCTGTCCTCTTATCCTAGCCTCAGCCTAAATAACTTCCAATTTCTTACCAACTGAAAATTTCACTAGATAATGTTCATTCAATCTGAATACCATTACTTGGGGGACCTCTGGCACTAGGGGTTTGTAACCGAGAATAGACCTCTTATAACCTGGCTCTACCTTTGTGACCAAGCCCCAGGCCTCCTTATTAATGCCAAATAACAGTCCACAAACACATCTAGGACATGACATTACCAACAACAATTGATGTGACGACTGGAGTGAATTCTGGACTTAATCAGATCCTCAAGGGATCCCCACACCACCGCTGGGCGTAATTTGACGCCCCCTTTCCTGGTAACCCGTGCTTTACCGCACCCGTGCTTTACCGCACAATTATTTGCCCCAGAAGGAGTTTACAGCGTCCCAACGCCCTCTCTTGATATCAATACTCAAGAGAAGTTTAACCACGTCAATTCCATCCGTGAACATATAATCAATCCCTCATTCACAACAGCCGTCACACAACACGATCAATCGACAAAACAAACCACAATATACTCCAAATACAAATACAGGCGGGTCAGAAACAATTGCAGGTTCGTACTATATAATTAGGCTCGAGACAAGATATATACCTGTCTTTGTGGACCACGGGAAGCCAATGCGGAGACAGAAATTAACCAAATACAGATGCGGATCAAACAGCAGACAAATTATTAAAAAGTGTCTTACCGTTTTCTCCAGAGTTGATCAGGCTCTGCTCCGCCCGTATTTGATTCTGTTTCAGCGTCCTCTAAGTACGGCTTCCTTTTGGGCCAAAATCTCGAGCCCCACTTCTGGGCGCCAAAATGTTTTGGACCGAACAGAACCGCTCGGTACCCTTGTTTCTGTCCCCCTGGCCAAATTAACCTTTGATGTGAAAATGTGCACATTCAACCACAAATCACTGACACGGACACGTTCAGTAAGTTTGGTACTTCTGTCCTTTATTCCCTGGGCTCAAAATGATATATTGAGAGCCAGATATTTCGTTATCAAATCAAATATCAAATAAAACAAGCGTGTACAAACCACAAATTATACATATTCATTATTGTGCCGAAATGTAAGCTTTGCTGGGTTATATCTGTATAAGGAGATAGCAGACTATCATAGCTAATTACGGTGTCTTATTTTCAGTTCCTGTTTGTCTTGAGTGTAGCCTCATAGGCCTGAAAAAAGGTGCAATCTTCTTAACTTTGTTCTTTGTACCTTAACTTTTGCAGTTCTGTTTCATATGAAAGGAGAAGCTGGCAGACATCTAATTTGAGCATGATTAAGGCTAATAGCTGAGTATAAGAAAATAAGCACTTATACTTATGCGATTATATTAGGAATAGGCATTTCACAATAACGCTCATAATCACATTCCATTACACACTCATACACAAGGATCAGGCGAGGTTCACTAAGGGAAGACAGACAGCAGATGCAACAAGGCGACTAATCAATATCATACATTTTGCAGAGCGAACTAAAACGCCTTCTCTGCTCCTCTCTTTGGATGCAGAGAAGGCGTTTAACAGAGTTCACTGGGGATACCTCAGGGCAGTAAATTTGGATTTGTAGGAACAATTTTATCTGCCATATCAGCACTATACGATCATCCCTCAGCACAAATATATGTCAACGAAAGGCTATCTCAGACCTTTCCGTATTTCAAATGGTACAAGACAAGGCTTCCCCCTGTCCCCTTTAACTTTTGACATAATCATTGCACTTTTGGCAGAACAGGTTCGCTCTGACCCATACATTTCAGGGATGAAAGTGGATAGTAAATAGATCACCGAATAAGTCTGTTTGAGGATGACGTAATACTTATAATATCCAATCCGCTCACCTCCCTTCCAAGGATTCAAAACATTCTGACAGACTTTAGAACAATATCATATTACAAAGTCAACAAAACCAAATCTCATATTCTAGACTTAGGAATAGATGAAAATTCCAGAAGCATACTCTCTACAACCTACCCTTATCAATGGAAAGACACAGAAATTCCAAGCCTGGGTGTGACCCTTACTAAAACAACTAAACAACTATTTCACACAAGCTTCTCCCCCTTCATACAACAATTTGTGTCAGACCTACAAGCATTAGCAAAATTTGAATTCTCCTGGGCAGGCCGCCGGGCAGCTTTCAAAATGATGATACTGCCCAAACTACTATATCTATTTAGATTCCTCCCAATATGCATCCCCAAATACTATCTTGAAACACTACAGACCGCCCTGAGTAGATATCTATGGCAAGGTAAGAAACCTCAATGTTCATACAATACACTGATCAAACAAAGGCTTCTCAGCAGACAAGATAAACCGAATATCCCTACACACCTCTCACCTACAATCTACAAAAGAGCTTCTGCCATGGCTTGGAGGAAGTTGATAACATACAATTGAAGAAACGCCTACCATGAAGCTAAACACCCCCTTATCTATCATCAAAACTCCAATCCCTGACATACACATATCCTCATGGATCAAAGATCCTAACACTAAGATTGGTGCCATGTACGAGAATGGGTCTCTCAAAACATTCACCCAACTCAAAAGGGAACTAATCCTTCAACCTCCTGATTACTATCCTTATCTCCAGATAGCACATTGTCTCCATCATAACCCTTAATTAGGGCTTCCATCCCAATAAAAATTTTGACCTACCTATACTATTCTACCAACACGACTAAAGGAATATCGATCATTTACCCTGTGCTAAGAGAAAAAAATGTATCTTCCAAACTACCCTCACTAACTAAATGGGAACAAGATTTAGGAAGTAGCTTTACACCAACTCAATGGTCATTAACATTTAAATCAATATACAAAGCCACCTCTTGTCTAACCCTATGCGAGCTGACACAAAAAATAGCCCAAAGGTGGTACCTAACCCTGACAATTCTAGCAAAATATAAGGAAAATACCTCAACCAAATGCTGGAGAGTTTGTGACCAAATGGGAACCTTAATGCACATCCTCTGGGACTGCCCCCACCTACACACATATTGGAAAGATGTATTCTCACTAATAGCTAATGTCACGGGCACCCCTATTCCAGCTTCTCCAGATTTAGCCATTCTTAATTTAAACACAAACCTTATCCCCCTGGCAAACTGCAAGATTGTTATACACATACTTCTGGCAGCCAGATATCAATAGTCAGACTATGGAAAATGAATGCCCCTCCATCTCTGACTGAAGTCATTACATTGACCCAAACTCACTACACATATGAACTTTTGATCACATCAAATAAAACCCAATATCTTCGGGAACAACAATTGTGGGGCCCATGGATCAAATGGTATAAAACCCACACCTAAAAATAACTAAGTACATCACATACATAGAATTAAAAGGGGGAGAAAGTACTCAGGTAATACACGCACACATTTAGTTCAGCATGATATGATAATATATTATCTACAGGTGACCTAAGAAATGACTTGTTCAAGAAATGTATCATTATTTGTTTGTTTCACTTTATTACATTTCAGTTCTTATTATGGTGTTATGTTATTAATCTGTATGGTAGCTGACACCCTTTTGATGCTAATGATAGCAATACCTATTACATCCATGTTATGTCAGTGCATAATTTGTTCAAAACCCAATAAAAATGTATTGTACGAAAAACTGTGGCTGCCTGAGATAATGAGATTGTAAAAAATTATGACAATGACATGCAATTTTAAAATGTGTGTATATGTATATTGAATGATCTGCCAAATGCCCCCCCCCCCCCCATGAGGCTGCATTGATTGACAGTGGCGAAGCGGCATTGATGGGCACAGGTGAGACTGTATTTGATGGGCACAGGTGAGACTGTATTTGATGGGCAGAGGTGAGGCTGCATTTGATGAGCACTGGGGAGATGGCATTTGATGGGCACAGGTGAGGCTGAATTGATTGGCACTGGTGAAGCAGCATTGATGGGCACTAGTAAGGCTGCATTTGATGGGCGCTGGTGAAGCTGCATTTGATGGGTGCTGGTGAGGCTGCTGTTGATGGGCACAGGTGAGGCTCCATTTGATGAGCACTGGTGAGGCTGCCTGCATTTACTGGGCACAGGTGAGGCTGCATTGATTGGTACTGGTGAAGTGGCATTGATGGGCACTGGTGAGGCTGCATTTGATGGGCACAGTTGAGGCTGCATTTGATGGGCACAGGTGAGGCTGCATTTGATGGGCATCCCTTACAGTCACACACAGACACTGAAACACACAATGCATCCCTTATTTACACAAAAAAACTCTGGTCTGGTCTGGTCCCCTCAATCAATAACTCCCCCCCCAATTCCCTCCCTTCATTAACTCCGTCCCATACTGTTTCTTCATTAAAGCTTTTAAACTGGTTAAAAAATAATGTTCTTTCGCAAGGAACATACATTTCACATTAGTAATTATGCTAACAAAATCAGTGTTTGCTGTAAATTGCATCCAGCATTGCTCCTGTTTCTTCTTGCCGGAGGCTGCCATTTTGCTGAAGCCCAGAGCCTCTGAACAAAAGTCAATCATAAAGCGGAACTAAACCCATCGATTTAATGGTTTAAAAAAAAAAAGTTATATTCCTGGAATGTTGGGTTTGCTAACTATCACATTTGCTTAATTTCTCAACCAAACTGTCAAAGCATCAAATGGCTGGTGTCATAACTGATCACAAGTGCAGTGCCATGGCAGTTTCAGATTAAACAAAAGCAGCTTCCTTGGCTGTAAAATATAGGAGGGTTTAATTCTGCTTCAAGGCTGTCAGCAGGCCTCTACAAGCTCAGCAGTGCCTAAAGATGCCTAAAATTTCGAGCAACTGAGCATGTGGCTTCAGGTGAAAGAAGCTTCTTAAAATTAAAAATCATTAAAAATTACCTGCTTTCTTCAATTTCACAAGAACGGCTGGTGGGTCTTGCCACTCTGTCTATTGAGAATGCCACTGCTCAAGAAATTTACTTTAAAAATATTGTTGAAGGAGTTTGCTAATGCTAAAGCAAGTAAGGACATTTTTTTGTAGACCCAATAGCCTTAGTTATAAGATGCTTGAACAGCTCAGAGTTCAAAGATTGGCACTTTCATTATTGATTGTTTTTAGGTTTGCAATGTTATAAGTTCTTTTGCACTATAATTTAATTTATAATTTGATCTTTTGTACTTTAGTTTATTTTTTTATTGTACCAAATTTATTGAGAGATGTTAAAGATATTGGAATGTTAGTCTTTAATATCTCTCCTGTCTCATAGTGTTTATTTTATAATGGTATTTCTATAACGTTGTCATGTTATTTATATATCTTATTTTTGTGAGTCTTGTTGCCAGCCGATACATATGCAATTCTGCTATGTTATGTTTTGCAAATGAGAAAATGTCTACAAATAAAATCTACTATTTTACGGTTTATCGTTTTGAATTATTTGATCCAAAAGCTGGTTGGGGGGCAAAACTGTAACATTTCCACAATTAGCTGGTCTAGCAAAGTGTTGCATGCAAAATAGTAGCAGTCATTAAAACGGTGGGGTATACATGGGCAAGGCAAAGGGGGTGGAGTCAGGGGTGGATCCAAAGGGGGGGCAGCAAAATAAGGTTTCGCCTAGGGTGTCAAAAATCCTTGCACCAGCCCTGGTGGGACTATTCACAAAGCGCAGTGGGAAACCAGCTGTGAAGCCACAAGCAGTCACGCCTGGCTTCCCTTTGTAAACATGCTGGTACCGGGGACTCAAAAACCAGAGAAGAACCAGCCCAGGGGAGGACAGCGCTGGATCCCTGAACAAGTTAGTGTCCTTTTATTAAAAGTCAGCAGCTAAGTCAGCAGCTATTTGTACTTGCTTACTTTTAATTTTTTTGGAAGGCTGAAGAAGTATATACAGTCTTATTTTAAAGGTAAATCTTTGGTTGGTTACTTGTGGTCACCAAGACAAAGAGAGTGAACCTCTGTGAACAGCTAATGTTGTAGTGCCTTAGTGAAAATGTTCCATTTAACGAAACATACATTGGCAAAGCAAGGAATAGCAGCGACATTTTCAGCACACGTGGGGAGTGCACAACTGATGCTTATTCCGATATGCCTGATTTAATATTCCTTGTTGTAAGTAGATCTTTTATTAAACCCTCGTGCTTTTAACTGGATGTTGCTCAATGAGGTGTGTTTCCTCTATTTCCTGATATTTTGGATAAATTGGATCTGCAGTTGTGAGAGATTGTTATACATAGGACTGGCGTTCCCTGAAACAAGTAGAACAGCTGATTTGGTTTACACCTAAAGTGAGGGGTGATAACTCTGTGATGCATGTAGCCTTGAAAGGTCATAATATCTGGTAAGGAGATATCTTTACTATAATATCCCTTGGCAAGCATGAGGTGTCTCACCTGCTGTTGATTTAGATGGACACTAATCTCTTTTTTTTCACTAAAGGACCTGTTGGTGTTCTGGATATTTCTTCTCACCTTAACGCATATTATGTTTTGTGGACTATACAAAGGACTGTAATGGTTTATATTTTTTGGGTAACAGCACATTGAGATAATAGGTTTTCACATTATTTATTGACAGTGCAAGATTAGTTATATATCATTTTATGTTTATGGAGTATACATATTATGAGTGCATCTGTCAGGTCATCTAGTCAACAAAATTAACAAAATGATTCACTTATTTTAGTGAAAAACTATGATAGGGATTAAAACTTTTCGTTACTATCAGAAACTAAAATGTATAGACCTTGGATCTTCTAGACTTTAAACAATGCATTAGTGCTATAAAGAGGAAGGTGGTGACAAAAGCATGAATATGAAGTTTGTTAACACAGTGCCTCAGTGGCGGCCTGTCCATAGGGGGCGCACGGGCGCCACCCCCCCATAGCTAGTGACGAAAAAAAGGCCCTTTAAAAAGATAAAAAATAAAAATAAATAAAATAGGTCCTTTAAGTGCACTGTCTTCGGGCACCGGACACAATGCACTATGGGAAGCATGACGTCAATGCAATCACGTGATTGCAGACAAAACATTTCATTTGCAGGGTTTTGTGCTGCATTGTGGCACAATGCTATGTGCTGCAACACTCCATTCGTTCACCTCCATATCATTCTTCCCTGTTTATGTTTTGATTGGCACCACTGTAGGACAGGGGCGGTGCTTTCCCATGTAGTCACTTCCGGTTGCTCTGTGCCAGTGAGAAGCCAGAAGTGACGTCGCCACTTAGTGGATTTATAGAAGAATATTCCATTGTCCACCAGACCTCCTATCAGCCGTGAGCCGCATAGGGGGGTGTTTGGAGGGTTTGCTGTGAGTGTGCTGCATTACAGATCATCTCCACAGATGACCTTCCTATACTGTCTGTGGTGAAGATCTATATACTGTCTGTGGTGCTGATCTATATAATATCTGTGGTGATGATCTATATACTATCTGTAATGCTGATCACCGTGTGAGCATTAAAGCCCATCCTCTTTGTTTACGCAGAAATGCATTACATGGGCGGCAAGAGGGTAAGAACTGTTTGTGGCCAGTATCACAAAAAAGCAGCTATAGGAATAAAGAATCAGCTCTGTACTATTTTTCACTAATACGTTTAGATTTTTCAGCTCTCATTTTTTAATACTGAATATTAAACAGTTCTTTATTTGGATAAGTAATTCCACACAAGCACAAATTATACTTTAATTTAAATTTTATAGGTTTTCCTAAATTGTAGCCTTAATCTTCTGGTGCCTGCTGGCAAAGTTGAGCTGATTTTTTAGGTACTTTCAATTTTTGTATGTAGCTCAGAGTGTTACCTGCTAGACACTATGCTGTGATTGTCAAAAAGTATATAAAACTACAGCTTCCATGATTCTCTGCATTGCCAGCAATGGAAGCTTCATCTGATCTTTTCTCCATGAAACCACAGTTGCTTGTGTTAGTAGGAGGCTTTGTGG
The DNA here is from genome assembly GCA_037952925.1 of Lithobates clamitans. Classification (NCBI taxonomy): domain Eukaryota; kingdom Metazoa; phylum Chordata; class Amphibia; order Anura; family Ranidae; genus Lithobates; species Lithobates clamitans. The sequence goes on from JBBGZY010000929.1 coordinate 2,065,283, forward strand.
GGTAAAATGTGACTGAGGTGGGTGGAGAGAGAAGATAATGTACTTAGGATTTACAGTGGCGGCCTGTGCATTAAGGGAGTTTAAACCCCCCCTAATCCCTGCCGCTGCCCCCCTATCTATGCACCATCCCCTTTCAGGACGCCGGGTGCATGAATTCCTATGGCGGGGTGGGCAGGGGTGTTTTTTTTAAGCCCCTGATTAGAGCAAGAGGCTCTAATTGGCTTCAAAAAAGGGTGGGCTCAGAACGGTGTGCCCCAATCCCACCCAAATGTGTGATGATAGCGCATACATTTTTGCTATTTTCACACTCATAGTTCCTCCCCACTAATCAGGAGGCAGGTCATAAAACCTGTTTCCTCATAGGCCAAAGCACCAGGTGATGTAATTGGATGCCTAGCTCTTAGGAAGAGGAAACATGCAGACAGAGGAGCAAAGGAGACACATGCTGGAGTAATGGACACCTCCACCGCTAATGCTGCCTGCTGCCCGCACTCTGGAGGAGACACAGGATTCAGAGGAGAGGACACCACAGCTTGGTAAGTGCTGGACCTCCCATGGTGCGGTGTCCTCAGAGTGCCACAAGCCCCGCTGAGGGGGTGGGGGGAGCAGTCAGTGCCGCGAGCCCCCCCACGACCGCCCCTGCTGACCTGTATACCCTGATCTGTGTCATGTTGAGCTATATACCCTGATCTGTGTAATGCTGAGCTATATACCCTAATCTTTGTCATGCTAAACTATATACCCTGATGTGCGTCATGCTGAACAATATAACCCGATCTTTGTCATGCTGAGCAATATACCCTGATCTGTGTCATGATGGGCAATATACCCTGATCTGTTACATGCTAAACTATATACCCTGATCTGTGTCATGCTGAACTATATACCCTGATCTGTGTCATGCTGAGCTGTATACCCTGATCTGTGTCATGCAGAGCTGTGTAATGGATGTGATTAAGAGTATCATGATGAAATGCCTATTCCAATATATAACTATATGCTTCAGCTTCTGCTTATCAGCCTTAATCATTTACAATAGATATCTGCAAGCTCACCCCTCCCTTACTGTGGAACTGAACTGCAAAGAGTTTAAAGAAGATCGCACCTGCTTCCTATGAATACACTCAATAGATAACATCAACCAATTTGGAAGCAAGATACCCTACATAGCTATGATCGGTTGCTTCTACCTTATATGGACATGGGTGTCCATATAAGGGTGTATGACGCTACCTCAATCATCTGTCTACTGCGCTAAACGTATCTTTTTTTGCTTGTACGAACTTTGTTTTTACCCGAATTTTTATTGGAATCTTTTTATAATACAATAAAATTTCCTGGTAATCCGGAATTTACACTATATGGAGCCTTTTTCTCCTTATTTCTCTGTCTCAATTGCATGAGACCCAAACAATTGCTGGAGGACGAATCCGTGGTACCGCTTAGGATTGGGGACCCTTCCAGGACCCTCTTGTCATGGACCAAGGACAACTGTAACTTTACCGTACCTAACGGTGCAAGCTCATATGACTCACCGCCAACGGCCTGTGAGTCCACCACGTCCGGTAAGGGCATTTTATATCATTTTCTGCCGGGTCAAGTATTGGAAAAGTTTATTGAGGACAGGAATAGATGCTACTGTGAGATTTACATCTATGCTCCAGGATTCCTTTGTTAAATTGAACGAACTATCCAATACCCCAGGGACTTGCCATTTACCCCCACCCCAATTCTCACTATATATATGTTTGTGTTTGATTTGAGAGTCCGGGATTATTTTTATTGTGTACACATAATTCACATTGTTTTTCACTATACAGCATGTTGTTATTAATGACTTTTTAGATCATTTGATTCTTATACACATGCCACGATTAATCTGTTCAGTGTTTGTCCTGCGAGGTCTAGCAGGACCTAGTATTTGATATGCACACAGGTGTTGTATATGATACATTTTTTGGCACAATATAGCGCTACACTTTTTCTTTCTTTCACTTATATGGACATGACCTAGCTAAAGCCTATACTTTGTCACAATATATATATGTTTTGTGGTTGTTTTGTGGTCTGCATACGCCTTGCCTTATCTGATAATGAAATATCTGGCTGCTAGCATATAAGCTGCAACAACAGGAAACAATAAACAGAAGTAACTTTTGCACTGAACTGTGTCTGTCTCAGTGAATTGCTTTGGTGTGTACACTCTGCATTGAAAACCAATTTGGCCGGGGGGAAGATATAAAAATATTTGATGGTTCGGTTCAATCCAAAATATCTGGCGCCCAACGTGGGGCTCTGGGCTCAGCCCAAAGGATAGCCAAACAGGAGGAGACTGGGAAGAACCAACACGGGCAGGACGGAGACTGATCACCTCTGAGAAAATGGTAAGACACTTTTGCATATCTTGTCTACTGTTTATCCTGTACCCGTGGCTGGTTAATCTCTGTGTCCATATCAGCTTCCTGCAGTCCACAAAGACAGGTATATATCTTGCCCAGAGTCTGTTGATATAACAAGGAACCTGCAATTTTATCTGTCTCGCCTGTATTTTGGGTTTCCTGTTCTGTTCTGTTGATCTTGTGTCTTGTGGCGGCTGTTGGGAATGAGAGATTGATTATATAATCATGGACAAGGATTATTGATGTGGATAAACTCCTCCTGGGGGAATAAATAAATAATTGTGCTGGACGGCACGGGTGACCAGGAGGGGGGCGTCAGGAACATGCCCAGCGGCGTGGGGAACCTGTGAGGATTTGAGCAATCCTATATTCCACTACGGTCGTCACATATCCTGTTAAACGCGATCTTTCTGGTCATATCTTGTTGGTCATATCTTGTTGGCAATGTCATGTCCTAAGTGTGTTTGCGGACTGTTATTTGGTATACATGAAGAAGGCTGCGGTCTGATCAGAGTAGAAGAGCCAGGGTATAGGAGGGAAGTCCTTGGTTACAAACCCCTACTGTCAGAAGCCCCGGGTGAATTGGTATTCAGATTAAATGTACATTATCCAGTCAAAATTGTTGTTGGCAAGTCATTGAAGGTCATAGAAGCCGAAGCTAGAATAAGGGGACAAGTAGCCAAAAGGTGCCCATTGCAACCTGAACAACCAGAAGGGCTTGAAGAGACAGAGAAGGACATAGTGAGAAGTTTGGGATTTGTGCTGGAACATGTAAATGACATTTGAAGTGGTGCATTGAATATTAACTGTTGTACTCCTTATCTGTCCATTGAATGTCTTTTTGAGAGTAATAAGTGGTCACATATCACTCGCCTCACCCACCTGCGGCCACCTCGGGTAGACAGGACTGTGACTAGTCTACGTTTTGGGAAGACGCACACAAGGAGACTTGTGTGGCAGTCGAACACAGTAGACATTCCTCTCTCTCTCTCTCTCTCTCTCTCTCTCTCTCTCTCTCTCTCTATCTATCTGTTTTGTCCTCGTTAACTTGAGATTGTGATATAGTCTGAACCGGCACCAGCTGACGAATAGAGGAATTGCCAGACCCGTTCAGAATCCAAGGCAACCTCGTGACCCGTCTAAAATACTGAGCGGACACATAAATATCCCAATCATCAAGACAGAAGGTAGCAAGACAGCCTTATATATCGGAAAGTGGTCCGAAAGAGGGACAGGTGGCAGTCAGAGGATTGTTGGACCCTTGAGTCCAAGACAGCTTCATAAAACCGCCATACAAACCCTGAGCCCGGACACATAAAATCTCTGATAGCTAACAATGGGGCAAAAGTTAGAGAAACCCAAAGAAGGTAGCCCGGCTTGTGACTTAGTGCTAGAGCGGGAAGGAGAAGATGCTTTCAAAAAGGGAAAGAAATTGGCAAAAGTGTGTGGGGTCACTATGCATTTGGGTGGACGGCTACAGCCAGATGAATGGCGCACTCTTTTGAGGAGAAAATGGGGTTTGTTGTCAGACCATGGGCTGCTGCGTACAGCAGGTGCTTGGTTCAAAGTTGCAAAAGCCATTCATGAAGAAGGGTGGACAAAGCAGGAAATTAATCAAAATGGTTGTATTGTATATGTGTACAGAAAACCAGAAAAGAGGCCAAAATCCGAGCCTGACAGTCAGCCACCGTCCTATGATGGCATCTGGTCCTCGGGAATTGGGTACCGCCCTTCGTCTACTGCCCCTCTGCAAGAAGTGCCACCTCCCCTACCGCCCCTCTGCAACAAGTGGCACCTCCCCCTACCCCTCCTGCCCCTCTTCAACAAGTGACAGACCAACAGGGGACACCTCCCCCACCATGTTAAATGGTAGGCAAGGCAAACTTGTCTTTGTATCCCCACTTGGTTGCTGCCACACACTTGACTCAATCCAAACTACCCGCACCACCGCCCTCACCGGAACCCACACACATGTATCCAGTGATAGACTAATCCTCCAGAGCATATTACAAGGCCCAACCCACCCCGCTAATGGTGGTAAATTCTCCTGCTGGCTCTGTCTTTGGTGAGTTTCCCCAGGACGAGGTGAACCCTAATAATGAGACACATCATGATGGTCTCACATTGATAGAGCTTAATGACACCCACCCTCCAACAGGCCAAGAGGTTCAGACAACTGGCCCCTCCCCTCGTATCCCCGACCAGAGCCACACCAACCCTTTCATGTGGGCTATCGTAGAGTCTGGAGGCCTGCCTGACGCCAGATGGACTGTCACGTTCCCCCCTCAAGACGGGGTGTTCCCCCAGTATGACTCATAAATGGGAGAAGCCGCAGCAGATTCCCCCTTTGGTGACCTATATTTTGTTAATAATATAATAATACAAACACAGGGCCCCCCACCACACACACTGTACCACCCAGTACTCCACACAACCCAATCCCTAGATATGGCCCCTTCACTGAAACACCCCAACTGAGAATTCACCAAGATCTCAGGCAGATGCCACTGAGCACGGGAGATCAATGCGGGCGGCACCAGGGGCCCCCCTGATGTACATAACGTTCACCCACAGTCAGGCCGCATCTCTTGTTGTGAGCCTACCAGACCCTGGAAAGCAGCCCATGCCATTTTTCAGAAGGATCGCCCAAATCCAAAAGACATACGCGGCCGCGTAGCGGGATTTGGTGAGCTTGTGTGAAATAAAGGCAGGGGATGCTTATTGGCCAGTGATGGAGAAATGCTTCAAAGAGTACATGTTTGATAGTTTGATAGTGACAATAGCTATGACTCAGGATGTGAATTTGTGTCTCAGCTGAAAGCCTGGGCACAGGACCGCTTGGCAGACCAAGCAACTAGCATAGAAAACATTACACAAGACAAGGGCGAATCTGTCGAGAAATTTCATACTAGACTCACACAAGTATTAGCTGACTTAGGTTTCAGCATGTGGACCAAAGCACACGCACAAATGCTGACTGTCGCATTTGTCTCAGGTCTCAAGGAACCAATCCAAAAGGGTCTACTCCTAGCAAGTCCAGAGTACAGAGTAATGGACCTTGAGACGTTGTTATTAGTGGCAAAAGGTCTAGAATCCTCACAGAGCAGTAGAAAGGTAGCTCCTCTCATGATGGCCTCTGACACACCGTATCTGCCCCCACCAATACCAGCTCCACGTGTCTGCTACACCTGCGGAAGACCCGGCCACTTCAAAAGGGAATTCCGAAGCCCTCGGAAATGTACCCACAGACAACCAGCCCCCAACCACAGTCCACATGAAAATGCTCAGTATCAGGGACATGCCACCCCACCTCGCCCCCCACCTCACCTCTCCTGGATCACATGGACCTCCTCCGCTAGGATATCAGCAAGCCTTTGTCACCTACCCCTGCCATGATATCTTCTGGAGACTCAGGAGACCCTCCCCATCGAGGGCCATCCTACCACCTTCCTGACACAGGTGCGGCCAGGTCCGTGATCAGGGCAGAAGAGCTACCCGATACCTCATTCCTATCAGACATTAATATAACATGCATGGGGGTTGATGGAACACCCAGGAAGAACCCCTTAACTCACCCCCTACAAGTTGGCAATTTTCCAGACCTACTAGCAAGATTTGTGGTTTCGTCCACATGCCCCTTAAATCTTCTAGGGGCTGATGTCTTGTCCAGACTCCAGGCTTCCATTTCCTTCCAACCTGATGGTGGTGTTCTGATCTCCTCACCGCTAACCATCGATGATGCCTCAGCACAATGTTCCGTCCCCTTTCTATTATCCCTGGACACACCAGATGAGGCAGGGGTCCCAAAAGAAGTCTTGGATCGAGTCCTCCCATGCCTGTGGTCTACAGGGCTCGAAGATATCGGACACCTAAAGGTGCCACCAATCATGGTACAGCTGAAGCCAGGGGCCCCCTTACCCAGAAAACCCCAATACCCCTTGAAGCCAGCTCAATCTGCGTCCATTTCAAAGCAAGTCAAGGCTCTTTTGGTAAATGGAGCTTTGGTACCCTGCACGTCTTCCTGTAACACACCACTGTTTCCGGCGAAGAAACAAACCGCAAAAGGAGAGCCAGAGAAATACAGGCTAGTACAGGACCTCAGGGCCATGAACAAAGCTACTGTACTAGAAACGCCCATCGTGCCCAACCCATACACCTTACTGGTAGGGATACCACCCACAGCAAATTACGTCACAGTGGTGGACCTAGCGAACGCTTTCTTTAGTGTCCCCCTCGACCCCCCGCTGCCAGTTCCTGTTTGCTTTCACCCACGAGGGGCGAGGCTACACCTGGACTGTTATGCCACAAGGGGCCCAGAACTCCCAATTCGCTAAAGTGATGGCCCTCATTCTGGACACTTGGGTGAAGTTACACCCGGACATTGTACTTCTCCAGTATGTGGATGACCTCCTGCTCTGTGCAGATACTCCTGGAGACGCCTACATCTTCTCCGGAAGCCTCCTCCACTACCTAGCCAAGCAAGGATGCAAGGCCTTAAAGCAAAAGATCTAAAAGGTACCTTTGAAGCATCTAGCAAAGGCCCAGTAACCCTTCCAAAGAATACAGATCGACCACATCCAGATGCCAAAGAGTGGCCGATATGAATATGCATTGGTCATGGTTTGCATGTTCTCAGGATGGCCCTAAGCCTATCCCGTCACCAACATAACAGCAAAAATCACAGCTAAAAGACTTCTAACAGAAATAGTGTGCCGATATGGTGTCCTAGAGGTTATAGAGAGTGACCAGGGGCCGGCTTTCAGGGCCTCAGTGACCAAAGAGATATGGACAGCTTTAGGGGTCACACTAGCTTTCCACACCCCATACCATCCTCAAAGCAGTGGGAAGGTGGAAATATTGAATGCCATAATAAAGTCTAGAATGCTAAAAATGTCTCAGGAAACAGGAATGAGCTGGCCAGATAGCTTGCCCATTGCCTTATTCAGTGTTAAGTACACTCCAAGGGGAAACCATGGTCTGTCACCCTATGAGATATTGTTTGGCTCAGCCCCCAGACTGGGTTGTTATTTCCCATAACATTTGCAGCTCCAGTCTGATGTACTAGCCGTTTTTTGTGACTGCTTTATCTCGAGAATTAACCCGTATCCATTCGCAAGTGTTTTCTTCCATTCCAGATCCTGAGTTAGATACAGGAACACACAAGCTGGTTCCTGGTGATTGGATCCTAGTGAAGAAATTTGTGAGAAAGCATACCCTTGAACTCAGATATGACGTTCCTTTCCAAGTCCTCCTAACAACTACCACATTCGTAAAGGTGGAAAAAGGGGAGAAATACCACGCTCTGAACAAAATAAAAAATCTAAAACAAAGCAGCAACTAACATATGAAATACACACATATACCATCAGATAGAAAAACAATAGCTGCGCTAAAACAGTGAAAATACTTAGTGATAAACCAATGTGAAAAAAATTGAATGTGAGTACAAATATGGTTATAATGAGTGAGCAGAAATAAAATTTGCAAATGACAACCCAATCAAAAAATGTAAAGGTGAAAAAAATATAAATATATATTGTGACAACAAAGTGATAAAAAGTGAAAATAAGACTTGAATGAGAAATTCCACATAAAAGTCCAGGGCGATCAACTAAATATTAAATATTGTAACAAAATAGTGCAGTCTTCTATTGCCATTGAGTGTAGATCACCATGAGAAATGCACGCTTAGCGGAAGGCAAGCAAAGAGAAGATTGCGGACAAACACCCAGTCAGGGCCTTGTCTTGGGAGATCCAAGGTGTGCAACTCAGAGGACACCAAACCAGGACCAGCAGGCCGCTCAGATATTTAGGAGACCAGTTCTCCAAGTTATAAGAGAACACAAACAGTGTGAGATTGCAGAGCTACCTTCCACCTCCCAGATTCAGCTGTACATCAGCATTGTATGGAAGCGGATGAAATGTTCAACCACAGACAACTCGAGGTTTGACTTTGGTCTGTTCTCGACTATTCCTGTCTGCTCGTGACCCTGACCTTTGGCGTGTCCCCGACTAGCCCTGTTTGCCTGTGACCCTGAACCTTGACGTGAACTCAGTTGTCCTTGTCTGCTTGTGGCCTCGACCTTGGCTTATTCCCTCACTATCCCTATCCTCCTGTTTCCTACTGTGGGTGTGAGCTGGGGGACCCTGGAGGTCACGACCTGGAGCCAGTTTCAGCCCAGTCCATCCTCACCACTAGAGGCTCTGGTGAACACCTGCTGGCTCTAATGCCCCGTACACACGGTCGGACATTGATCAGACATTCCGACAACAAAATCCTAGGATTTTTTCCGACGGATGTTGGCTCAAACTTGTCTTGCATACACACAGTCACACAAAGTTGTTGGAAAATCCGATCGTTCTGAACGCGGTGACGTAAAACACGTACGTCGGGACTAAAAACAGGGCAGTAGCCAATAGCTTTCATCTCTTTATTTATTCTGAGCATGCGTGGCACTTTGTGTGTCGGATTTGTGTACACACGATCGGAAATTCCGACAATGGATTTTGTTGTTGGAAAATTTTATAGCCTGCTCTCAAACTTTGTGTGTCAGAAAATCCGATGGAAAATGTGTGATGGAGCCCACACACGGTCGGAATTTCCGACAACAAGGTCCGTCAGAAAATCCGACCGTGTGTATGGGGCATTAGACTCCGTGCTACAGGGAATCTTATGCTCTAACCCCGGTGGGATCCGTGCTGGTGTTCCAGCGGCCCTGCCTTCCTTACCACCCTGACTCTCATCTGCAGCAGTCAGCCGTAGGGTCCACTACCTTGCGGTGCACTCCTGATCCCTACGGTGTGCATCTGTCACCTAGCCTCAAGGTGACCTGACAATAACCATATTTGTGCTCACATTCAATTTTTTTCACGTTGGTTTATCACTAAGTATTTTCACTGTTTTAGCGCAACATTAGTAAAGGTGGCCGGAAAGAACTCGTGGATACACGCCTCCCACTGCAAGAAGGTCCCTGTACCCAAGGAAGAGACCAAAGGGACCAAACCATGATCTTGTATATCCTTTTCATTGTAATTATTGTTCAGGCACGGGAGGTAGCCATCAAACAGAAAGATGGTATAATACAATTCTGGTATAATTCATCCAATACACATGTTGCCACCTTTATATCCTCGCATGAAAAGATAATTACAGGCACTGAGTATGCGGTCCGGTCCAATGAAAGAATATTAGGTCCCATGACTGTGTATGTATGCGTTACTGACACCTATTGGGGAAACAACTGTGATTCCTGGGGAGCAGTGGGATGGAACACCGGAACAGACTGGGGGTACAAGCCTGAGAATGCCTTGAATAGAAAGGACAAAAATGGGAAGTCACTCATAGATAGAATGACAATCAACAAGCACACGGATCAGTATTTCTCCAAAGAGTTCAGGCTGACCATTGAGAATCCTAGCCCAGGAGACAGTGGGACCTATGTTTTGGGCTTATGGTGAGGGAGTGGGTATTACAGTTTTAGAAAGACTTTCCAACTGAAAGATATGTTTAATAACCCAGAGTGGATAGTTCCCCAATCTACATCTAACTCTAACCCCCTGAGGCCCCATATACAGACATTAGGGACATGGTGGCCATAGCAGACCCTACCTTTGAGGACACTATGGCCGCAGAGACCAGGTTCTCAGATGTCAACTTGTGGCTCGAGTGGATGAGGTACAGTGCAGGGAAGCACAATAAGACCAATTGCTGTGTGTGGGGGGCTAGACCACATTTGGGAACGGTACCCCTGAATATACCCCCAGATCATGAGACATGTTTTCTCAGCCTATTTACCATCTCAACCGCTAACCACTCCCTGTATGAGCATTAGAAAAATGAGTTTTCCATAGTCACCAAGACCCCCAAGCCAGGAGAAGGTATCACCATATATCTTGGCAATTATACATGTTATAGACAGTATCACGGAGTGGGGAAACCCCTTGGGAATTTCACTAAGGGTTACTGTGGATCTTATAGGGAATTATCTGCGGACCTGGTGCACAATCAAGTCCAGTCTTTAGGAGACGTGTACTGGGTCTGCGGAGGCATGAAGATCAGAAGTAGAATGACAGGACAGTGGACAGGGGAGTGTGCAGTGGCTAAGGCCATGATGCCTCTACATGTCTTTTCAGAGAACCCAAAACCAGATGCAAACAACACACCCAGGCCTAACAGGAGGCATAGGAGTGCCCCAGCAGGGAGCTTTGACCCACATGTATATATAGATGCCATAGGGGTCCCAAGGGGGGTTCCAGATGCGTTCAAAGCAAGAGACCAAGTAGCAGCGGGGTTTAAGTCTCTGATCCGCATTATCACTGTAAAAAAGAATAAATTACATCTACTATAACCAACAAAGGTTTGTCAATTACACCAGAGATGCACTCCAAGGTTTAGCTGAGCAACTAGAAGCTGTTTCACAAACGGCCTTCCAAAACCATATGGCCTTAGATATAGTCCTAGCTGAAAAGGGTGTGTGTAAGATGATATCCAAGACAAGTACATGCTGTACCTATATCCCAGACAACACTGGCCCAAATGGTAAAGTGACTTTAGCCATCCAGAAACCTGAGGATTTGTCCAAGAATTAAAAAAGAATTCAGGGCTCACCAACCCCTGGGATCAGTACTTCACCAGGATTAAGGGGGATAGCATGGATTACTAACACAAATAAGAATTGCCATCTTGATAATGGCTGCCATAATCTGCTGTATTCTTCTCTGTCTTAAGAAGTGTGTAGAAAAAGCTGTTGACCAATTTACTCCCACGTTTGTGAACCAGGAAATACCAGATGATGATGATTATGTAAGACTTGATGATGATTATGTGTTACACTCCATTACAGTCACTCCCCCCCCAAGATGCAATACCATAGGGTTACAGGGATAGACAGCACCTGATTGCCCTTCTCTAAGCTGTATCGAGGGAGTAGTGAGTTATTTGCTGCTCTTCTCTATATACAGCCCAAAAGAGTTGCTGAGAAGAATGGGCCAGGTGAGTAGGACTCCTGGGACAGATTGAAATAGACATTTCAAGGGGGGACTGTAATGGATGTGATTAAGAGAATCATGATGAAATGCCTATTCCAATATATAAGTATATTCTTCAGCTTCTGCTTATCAGCCTTATCTATATCTATACAATAGATATCTGCAAGCTCACCCCTCCCTTACTGTGGAACTGAACAGCAAAGAGTTAAAAGAAGATCGCACATGCTTCCAAGAATACACTCAAGAGATAACATCAACGTTTTGGAAGCAAGATACCCTACATAGCTATGATCAGTTGCTACTCCCTTATATGGACACGACCTAGCTAAAGCCTATACTTTGTCACAATCTATATATATATATATATATATATATATGTTTTGTGGTTGTTTTGTGGTCTGCATACGCCTTGCCTTATCTGATAATGAAATATCTGGCTGCTAGTATATAAGCCGTGACAACAGGAAACAATAAACAGAAGTAACTTTTACACTGAACTGTGTCTATCTTGGTGAATTGCTTTGGTGTGTACACTCTGCATTGAAAACCAATTTGGCCGGGGGGCAGACATAAAAATATATGATGGTTTGGTTCGATCTAAAACAGCTGTATAACCTGATCTGTGTCATGCTGAGCTATCTACCCTGACCTGTGTCATGCTGAGCTATATACCCTGATCTGTGTCATGTTGAACTAAATACCCTGATTTGTGTCATGCTGAGCTGTATACCCTGATCTGTGTCAGGCTGAGCTATATACCCTGATCTGTGTCATGCTGAGCTAAATACCCTGATCAGTGTCATGCTGAGCTAAATACCCTGATCTGTGTCATGCTGAGCTATATATCCTGATCTGTGTCATGCTGAACTATATACCCTGATCTCTGTCATGCTGAGCTGTATACCCTGATCTGTGTCATGCTGAACTATATACCCTGATCTGTGTCATGTTGAGCTATATTCCCTGATCTGTGTCATGCTGAGCTATATACCCTGATCTGTGTCATGCTGAGCTATATACCCTGATCTGTGTCATGCTGAGCTATATACCCTGATCTGTGTCATGCTGAGCTATATACCCTGATCTGTGTCATGCTGAACTATATACTCTGATCTGTGTCATGCTGAGCTGTATACCCTGAACTGTGTCACGCTGAACTATATACCCTGATCTCTGTCATGCTGAGCTGTATACTCTGATCTGTGTCATGCTGAACTATATACTATGATCTGTGTCATATTGAGCTATATACCCTGATCTGTGTCATGCTGAGCTATATACCCTGATCTGTGTCATGCTGAACTATATACTCTGATCTGTGTCATGCTGAGCTGTATACCCTGATCTGTGTCATGCTGAGCTATATACCCGGATCTCTGTCATGCTGAGCTGTATACCCCGATCTGTGTCATGCTGAGCTATATACCTTGATCTGTGTCATGTTGAGCTATATACCCTGATCTGTGTCATGCTGAGCTATATACCCTGATCTGTGTCATGCTGAGCTATATACCCTGATCTGTGTCATGCTGAACTATATACTCTGATCTGTGTCATGCTGAGCTATATACCCTGATCTGTGTCATGCTGAGCTGCATACCCCGATCTGTGTCATGCTCAGCTATATATCCTGATCTGTGTCATGTTGAGCTGTACACCCTGATCTGTCATGCTGAGCTGTATACCCTGAACTGTGTCACGCTGAACTATATACCCTGATCTCTGTCATGCTGAGCTGTATACTCTGATCTGTGTCATGCTGAACTATATACTATGATCTGTGTCATATTGAGCTATATACCCTGATCTGTGTCATGCTGAGCTATATACCCTGATCTGTGTCATGCTGAACTATATACTCTGATCTGTGTCATGCTGAGCTGTATACCCTGATCTGTGTCATGCTGAGCTATATACCCTGATCTCTGTCATGCTGAGCTGTATACCCCGATCTGTGTCATGCTGAGCTATATACCTTGATCTGTGTCATGTTGAGCTATATACCCTGATCTGTGTCATGCTGAGCTATATACCCTGATCTGTGTCATGCTGAGCTATATACCCTGATCTGTGTCATGCTGAGCTGTATACCCTGATCTGTGTCATGCTGAGCTATATACCCTGATCTCTGTCATGCTGAGCTGTATACCCCGATCTGTGTCATGCTGAGCTATATACCTTGATCTGTGTCATGTTGAGCTATATACCCTGATCTGTGTCATGCTGAGCTATATACCCTGATCTGTGTCATGCTGAGCTATATACCCTGATCTGTGTCATGCTGAACTATATACTCTGATCTGTGTCATGCTGAGCTATATACCCTGATCTGTGTCATGCTGAGCTGCATACCCCGATCTGTGTCATGCTCAGCTATATATCCTGATCTGTGTCATGTTGAGCTGTACACCCTGATCTGTCATGCTTAACTATATACCGTGATCTATGTCATGCTGAGCTATATACCCTGATCTGTGTCATGTTGAACTATGTGACAGACCTAGTCAGGACAGAGGCTTTTGGAGGGGACTGAATGCCAGCCTTTTGCCGACCGATTATGGGCCCTGGCATTTGGGGGAACGGTGCTCATTGTGAGCTGTATGCCTGGGGACCCTGGAGGTGGCATTACTTTAGATTCAGGTCCATGTCCCCAAGACACACAGACTCCGGGGACCCTGGATTTTAAGGGAACAATACTCTTTGTGAGGTGAAAGAGAAATCCAGTCTGATCTGTACTAATCGGACTCAATGCTGTATATATGTATATATAATGTGTGCTGTCTCATTGTGTTGTGTACTAGACATGTGCATTCGTTTTCGTCCAAATGCATTTTCGTCCGAATTTCAGGTATTTTCCTTATCATTTTAACAAACGATAACGAAAGTGCAGAATCCGAAAAACGAAAGATCCGACATAAACAAATGCTTTATTTTCGTTTTCGTTGCTACAACAGTTCAATATAGATAGGAGATTCGACATGATGATGACAATAACAATCTGTGTCCATCAAACCTGTGGTCAAATGTGCCTAACCTTAACTCTATTAGTCCAAGATTATTCTACATAGAGAGAAAAGATTCTACATAGAGAGAAAAGATTCAACGTAGGGGAGAAAAGATTTGACGTAGGGGAGAAAAGATTCGATGTAGGGGAGAAAAGATAAATAAAAATAATGATGATCATTGTGACGGGAGGTCCCGTGGAACTCAGAATACATCTTATGTCTAAGTCACCCTGTGCTATCCTGGCACAGGGTGAGTGAGAAAATATATCTTGAACTACTTAAAATGGGACAGTAATATTTGTCCACAATATCTCCCAGGATGTATGTAGAGACTATTCTTGGTTTGGTTGATTCTGAACTCAACCTGTTAATTGAATGAGCTGATCACATTAGCCTCCAGGACTGGCTAGGAGACGAACTGTTGATGACTAGGCTGAGGAGGGGGGGATTGTTGTTTGTATTGTTAATTGTAATTAGCTCCAGCTATTGTGTTTATACTACTGTGTGAAGCTCCCTGCCCACAAGTCTGTCATCTGGTCTGGGTATATTTTTTAGTAAATTAGCTCATGTTAATTAGGTTAGCTTTAAGTTAGCCTGCTGTATACATGTGTGTGAGATCTCAAATAAAGAGTTAGTCCTGATGTACTCCAAGACTGGTGTTGTCTAGTTCTTGGGGGTTCCTATAGCCAGATCCATTGGACTCGTGTTCCAGAACTTAGGAAGCGGTATACTGACGGAAGCACTCAAGCAGAGTGTGGGAGTGTGGGAGTGTGGGACGTTCCGTGACATTGGTGGCAAGCAGCGGGAAAGCTTCCTGCAGTCTGGGAAATCTAAAAACCTCCACCTGGATCCAAGATCAGGATAGCAAACTTCAGTCACCCCAGCGGAGATATGGACCTGGCATCAGAGTTCCTGGGGCTGCTGCGGATCATCCTTTCAACATACACCAGGACTGTGTCTGAGGAGGAATACCTGGAGCTTAGGCAGCAAATTCGGGTGGAGCTCTGGACTGGAGCCCTCCAGCTCGCTGGTATAAAACAGGGCAAGTGCTTTCCAACCCAAGAGCAACGGGCCAGTGACCAACGGGCATTGCGGATGGCATTCCTGGGAGAGCAGCCCCAGGAGCAATGGGTGACTGAGTTGGACAGGCTGGTCCAGCAGGAGATAGAGCTGGACAATCATTATCGGGCTCTGCAATGGCACGCAGAGGAGGGATATTTAGGGGAGACAACAGAATGCTCTCCGGAGGGATATGATTTTGGAGGCCCTGGATTGCTGTGGGAGAGCCTTACAGATCATTTTATGTTTGGCGATGAAGGGGAGCCTGACCTTGAGGACCTGCGAGAATATAGAGAGGCTATGCTCGGTCTTGCAGGGGTCTCAGAGCTCAAACCTGATCTGGACCATTTGCTAAGGAAGGAACAGCATCTGAAAAGGGCATACAGGAAACTGCTAGAACACGTTCAGCAGCATGCCAGAGAATCGGCAGTGGAAAATCTGAAGATTGCCGTCCCCAAACCTGAAGTGCTGACAACAGGGCAGAGCTCTGCTAACCTCTGTCTAGCACTGATAACATCTTCTGGGTTCCATGGACAGGAGATGGTGAACCTTTATCCCCAGACACCAGTTGCAGAGACAGAGGATTTAATAGACTTTTCTGCTGAGGAAGAACAACCTGATGAGCCTCCAGCAGAAGAGCTGGTATTAGGGCCAAACTTCACTGTGCTCTGCCCAGCACCAACAGCAGTATCTGTGGAGTTACAACAAACTTCTCCAGCTGAAGATCTGGCAACCGGACAGAGGGTCCAAGACCTCTGCCCCACACCTGTGGCACTTTCGGAGGCCCAGGGTAAGAAGGTGGTAATCACTTCCCAGCAGCAGATACAGGGGGAGAAGGGAGAGGAGGTGTGTGTTGTCCCTCCCCAACAGTTGGCCAGGGTGGAGGAAGTGGCCTTCACTCCCCAGCAAAGATCAGTGCACCTGGGAGACAGTACCATAGACATGTCATCCAAGCAACCAGATAAGGGAATGAAAATGGAAGCAGCCAGCTCACCTCCCCAATGGCAGCTACACAGTTTGGGAGTGGAGGAAGCCTGCCTCCTGCCCCAACAGTTAGCTGGAGCGGAGGATGCGGAGTCCCCAGCAGAAGTGCTGGCAACCGGGCAGAGTGTTACCAACCTCTGCCCAGCACCGGCAACAACTACAGAGTTCCAGGGAGGCGGGGCAGTCGGCCTCCCTCCCCAACAGTTAGCCGGAACAGATGGTGTGGGGTTTCCAGCAGAAGGGCTGACAACAGGGCCGAGGACTGCTGGACTCTGCCCTCAACTAACAGAGGATGGATTTCCTGTGAAGGTGGATGGGACTTCAGTCTCCACTTGTATACCCCAGGGATGCGGGGCAGTGGGCCCAGATCCCCAACAGCATGACAGAGTGAGCCCAGTCACCCTGTCTTCTCTCCAGCGGCAGAAAGGACTCCAGGGAGAAGGGCCAGTCTGGGCCTCTCCCCAGCGGCAGATATGTTCTCTGAGAGAGGCAGAGGTTGGCTGGGTGAGTAATACTCTGTTTGGAACAATTTATTTGGGGTACTGTGTGGGTACAGGCATTAGAGGACTGGAGCTACTTACTAACTTCGGAGTCAACCCGTCTGGGGTCTCCTCCTGTGTTAGTCTTCTGCCGAAAGGGGAGAGATGTGACGGGAGGGCCCGTGGAACTCAGAATACATCTTATGTCTAAGTCACCCTGTGCTATCCTGGCACAGGGTGAGTGAGAAAATATATCTTGGACTACTTAAAATGGGACAGTAATATTTGTCCACAATATCTCCCAGGATGTATGTAGAGACTATTCTTGGTTTGGTTGATTCTGAACTCAACCTGTTAATTGAATGAGCTGATCACATTAGCCTCCAGGACTGGCTAGGAGACGAACTGTTGATGACTAGGCTGAGGAGGGGGGGGAGATTGTTGTTTGTATTGTTAATTGTAATTAGCTCCAGCTATTGTGTTTATACTACTGTATGAAGCTCGGTGCCCGCAAGTTTGTCATCTGGTCTGGGTACATTTTTTAGTAAATTAGCTCATGTTAATTACGTTAGCTTTAAGTCAACCTGCTGTATAAATGTGTGTGAGATCTCAAATAAAGAGTTAGTCCTGATGTACTCCAAGACTGGTGTTGTCTAGTTCTTGGGGGTTCCTATAGCCAGATCCATTGGACTCGTGTTCCAGAACTTAGGAAGCGGTATACTGACGGAAGCACTCAAGCGGAGTGTGGGACGTTCCGTGACAATGATGAATGTTATTGGCTGATTGTAACCAAAGAGGAGGAGCAGTAAAATAGCTAGAACTAAGTACACACGTACTTTGGCTTATGGTGTCTGTTGAAAGTTCTAAGAAGATTTGACGGAGCAGGTAAACTATACGGCGTCGTACAGTTTAGCTGCTCCGTCAAATCTTCTTTGAACATTCGACAGACACCATAAGCCTTCAATGACAGATTCAACCTCAATTTGGAATTTTGGATGAATGCAATTTTTAATGAAATACGAAATAAATAAAAACGAATTTCGGGAGTAACTAAATAAATTTATTTTTCGGACGAAAATGAAATTCCGAAACGAAATATTTCAGTGTGCACATGTCTATGTTGTACTATTTGCTGTGGTGCTAGTTTGGGGTGGGGCTGTATTCCAATGTTCTATTGTGTCTGTCTGCCTTGGATCATGGGATGTTTATCTCTATGGAGGGAGGGGGGATTCCTCCAGCAGCCCCCTGCTGATAAGACTGTTTACTGTCGAGAAGTTTGAACACACCTGACCTGTGTGTCTATTGTCATTGGACAGTTTAACCCGCCCTGTTTTCCAAGGGTGGGGGGGAAAGAGTCTCAGAGTTATTTTATCTGTTGTGTCCATGTGTGAAAATAAATGAGTTGATTCCTGGTTGACCCTCAAGACAGAGCTTTATCTCGTATTTGCGGGGGAGAGTTATTCGCATGGGTTTCTCGTTCGGCTGATCGGAGTGTTCGGTAGCTGCCTTGGTGTTCGGGAAGGGAATGTCCTAAACGACTTTAACCCCTTTCGTACTCAGGGTGTTGTAACAACTGGTGGCAAGTAGGGATGAGCTTCGAGTTCGAGTCGAACTCATGTTCGGCTCGAACATCGGCTGTTCGCCAGTTCGCCGAACAGCGGACAATTTGGGGTGTTTGTGGCAAATTCGAAAGCTGCGGAACACCCTTTAAAAGTCTATGGGAGAAATCAAAAGTGCTAATTTTAAAGGCTTATATGCAAGTTATTGTCATAAAAAGTGTTTGGGGACCCGGGTCCTGCCCCAGGGGACATGGATCAATGCAAAAAAAGTTTTACAAACGCCATTTTTTCGGGAGCAGTGATTTTAATAATGCTTAAAGTGAAACATTAAAAGTGTAATATTCCTTTAATTTTCATTTCTAGGGGGTGGGTATAGTATGCCTGTAAAGGGCACATGTTTCCCGTGTTTAGAACAGTCTGACAGCAAAATGACATTTCTTTTTTTTTTTTTAATCTTTATTTAATTTTTCAAAACTTCATACAAAATAAACAAAAAAAAAAATTCCAAAAACTCTAGAGCTTGTGTCCTATATACTCCCCTGAGTTTGATCTCTCCCTTCCCCCCCCACCCACCCACCCCCCCCCCCAGCCCCTGCAGCTTCCCTCTCGTCTATTTAAGTCTTGGCGATTTCTTATGTTCCAGATCTCGTCCTACAACGTACTGTATTTATTGGCGTATAACACTCACTTTTTCACCATGAAAATTGGGTGCAAATAGTGCGTGCGTGTTATACGCCAATACTTCAGTTTTAGCTGCCTCGGCGGGGACAGAGGGGGGGCAGGACGAGCACCGTCAGACTACATACAGTGAAAATCTCCTGTTTACTTGGCGGCCTCTGTAATAGGAACTCCTGTCTCCTGGGCCGCCATTGGACCACTGTTCTGTCTATCATAGGAGATTCTCACTGTATGTAATCTGTCGGCGCTCATCCCGCCCCCCTCCCTGTCCCCTCTGGGCTGCAGATGGGCATCGATCAGGCTGCACTGATGGCAATGGTGAGGCTGCTGCATTGATGGCAATGGTGAGGCTACATTGATGTGGACTGATAGGCTGCATTGATGGCACTTGTGAGGCTGCAGATGGGCATTGATCAGGCTGCATTGATGGCAATGGTGAGGCTGCAAATGGGCACTGACCCTTATTTTACTTCAAAGTTCCTTATTTAAAATTTAAGTTTTTTTCCTGAACCTTCCCTCTTAAAATGAATGTGCGTGTTATACGCCTGTGCGTGTTATACGCCGATAAATACGGTGATTGCTTCAATATAGCGCTCAGATTTTTTAAATTTGGTCCAGCAATCCCATTTACCCCCTTGTATATTTTGGTCCCTTCCTATATAATCTCCTGCCTCAACTCACTCCAGGAAATATATTTCATTAACTCTAGCCACCCACTCTCCTATCCTGGGCGCTTCTTGTTCCTGCCATTTCTTTGGGATGATATTTTTAGCTGAGTTTAATAATACCGGGACTATTGAAGTTTTATACCCTCTCGTTCCCCCTTCCAACCTATGGAACAGACAGTCCCAGGGGTCAAGGAGGATCGCCTTCCCTGTTATTTCCTCAATTATCTTGATCACTTCTTGCCAGAAGATTTTTATTTTTGGGCATTCCCACCATAAGTGTGACATGGTTCCTGGGGACGCGCATCCTCTCCAGCAGTTCGGGGACCTATCTGGTGAAAATGTACTAACTCTGACCGGGGTCATATACCACCTAGTCAGACACTTGTAGTTGCTCTCTCTGGTTTTTGTGTCAACTGCCGTTCCATGTGTCGCCTCCAAGATGCGCCTTACTTTCTCATTATCACCATAAGCTCCCAACTCCTCCCCCCATTTTCTAATAAAGGAAGGTAACTCCGTCCCCATTTCTCTCACCAAGATTTTATAAATTTCTGAAATTTTCCCCTTCTTCAACTCTTTGCAAAAAAGTTTCTCTATCGGTCTATACTCTGCTTCCTCCCTTAATGGTCCAGGGAGGCTAGCAATAAAGTGTGCTAGCTGGCCGTATCTCCACCCGTTTAAAATCCAAACCCCCTCTTGTGCTGCTATTTCATGAAAAGTGCAAATTTTTCCTCGTTTAATAATACCCCTTACTTGTGCCTCTCTATCCAGTATCCAATTACCCCCCACTTTCTCCATCCCCGGAGGGAAGAGTAAGTTCTCTTTTAGGAACATTAAAGGGGAATTGTAGTCCCATTTGTTATTTGTGTGTAACTGATCCCAAATTTTAAATGTGAGGTGTGTAATATAATGTGTATCCTTTCTCAACCCCCTGAAGTGTGGCGGGTTCCAAATCAAATGATTTAATTGAGTGTCACTCATCCTTTTTTCTAAACTATCCCATCTTTTATTTTCCCTACTATTTGCCCAATCCAGTGCCCGTGCTAGAACTACTGCTTTATGATACAACCTGAAATCTTAGAGGGCCAGCCCTCCACTTGCTTTTTCCCTCCTCAATATCTTTAGGGCGATCCTTGTTTTTTTATTATCCCAAACATATTTATTTATAAGACTGGACGACATTCTGAAAAAATTCTCCGGGAGGGGGATCGGGAGCATCTGCATCTTATATAGAACCTTTGGTGCGATCACTATCTTTACTAAATTGATTCGCCCTAACCATGAGACGGGGCAGAATTTAATTCTATTTATTTCCCTTTTTATTACATTTAATAGAGGAATAAAATTCTGCCTATACAGCTTCGCTCTATCGCATATTAAATTCATCCCCAGGTACTTTAAACTATCTTTCCATGGGAAATGGAACACTTCACCAAGTCTATGCACTTCCAGTTTTTTGATATTTATTTTTAAGGCTTCTGACTTTTCTATATTTATTTTAAAATTTGAGAGCTCACTATAGTTCCTCAGGGTGGACAGCAAGTTTGGTATCGTAATTCTAGGGTTAGAAACAAAAAAAAGCACATCATCCGCAAAAGCGGCTAGTTTGTGTTCCTCCTCACCCACTGTACAGCCGCTTATATCCGGATTTTTCCTGATCATAGTTAGGGGGGGTTCTAAGGCCAGGACAAACAATAGGGGCGACAGAGGACGGCCTTGCCTCGTCCCGTTTTTTATAACAAATTGTGCTGATTGCATAGAATTTTTATCCCTTTTAGCATTATGGGCCCTATTCCCATTACTTCAAGTGTATGAAACATGAATCCCCAGTCTACCCTGTTGAATGCTTTTTCGGCGTCGATTGACAGGAGTAGACTGGGGACCCCGCTCGTTCTAAATGCCTCCATTATCAGGAGGGACCTCACCCCATTGTCCCTACCCTCCCTCCCAGGGACAAATCCCACCTGGTCTGGGTGGACCAAAAAGGACATTTTCTCTCTAAGCCGAGTTGCCAACACCTTCGCATATAACTTGGTGTCCGCGTTTAAAAGCGCGATCGGCCTGTAACTTGTGCACAAAGTCCGGTCTCTCCCCTACTTTGGAATAAGTGTTACTGCAGCCAACAGGGCATCTCTACACAATTCTCCCTGCTTCCTTAGACCATTCCAAATTTGGCACAGCCGAGGGACCAGGGTACTACTAAATTTCTTGTAAAAATTGCTTGTAAAGCTGTCTGGCCCCGGGCTTTTGCCCGGGGGGGAAGACTTTAGTGCCAAATAAATCTCCTCTTCCGTTATCTGGCGCTCTAGCTCTAATGTATCAGCTTCCGACAGCGTAGGAAGTCCTGCCCCTTTTAAAAACTCCTTCATCTTCTCTTCCTTGTTTCCCCTATTTTTTCCATCTCTGCCAACCGAGTAAAGCGATGCATAAAACTGTCTGAATTCCTCTCCTATCTCTTTGGTGGTATACCTCATTTCACCTTTACTATTTTTGATCTTCTCTATGTAATTCTCGTCTTTTTTTTCTCTAATGACTGACGCCAGATGTTTCCCCACCTTATTACCTTTCGTGTGAAACCTTTTTAGCTGTATGTTCCTAGTTTTCGCCATCTCTTCTTCTAGTAACTCCCTGAGCTCTTCTCTTTTTAGTGTCAATTCTTTGAATGTGGCTTCTTCACTTCCCAGCGAAGCTTTATGGAGTTGTTCTAACTGGTAGATTTTAGCGACAAGACTTTCCTTCTTTTTTCCCCTTTCTCTCTTCTCACCTGAGCTTATAGAAATTATGACCCCCCTTATGTATGCCTTGAAGGCCTCCCATAAAACCACCCCCGTTGTCTCGCTCGGCTCATTGTGGATAAAAAACTCATCTATTTCCCTCTGGATTTTCTCGACAACTGTATCTTTCATGAGAAGGACCTCATTAAACCTCCAAGAGAACGGGACCCTTAAAAGGCCCCTAAGCTTTACCGTCTTGAGAATTGGAGCATGGTCTGATAAGGTCATAGCCTCAATCTTTGACTCTACTATACACTCCAGCAGGCTATGGTCGACCATCAGGTAATCCAGCCTTGAATAGGTCCTGTGGACCGGGGAAAAGAAGGAATAGTCCCTCACCTTGGGGTGCTGTACCCGCCAGACATCGATAAGCTGACTATCGTGCAGCTTTCTCCCTAATCTCACCAGTGACCCCTTCCCCGTGTCCCAGGTCCCAGAGGACCTATCCAAGGCCGGGTCCAAACAAAAATTAAAATCACCCGCCAAAATTGTTTCCCCCTCCTTAAATGCATTTAAACTCAAAAGGGTCCGGGAGAAATATTTTATCAGGTCTCTGTTTGGGCAATAAACATTAGCCAATGTGTATTTCCTGTCCCCTAGGTTAATTTTTACAAACAAAAACCGCCCCTCTTCATCCACCCGATTCTCGATCAGTGTGAATTTGATCCTTTTCGAGAACCCGATAGCCACTCCCTTCGCCCTTTTATTTGGTGAATCACAGTATACCCAGACTGGGAAATTCTTTGAATTCAGCTTGATGTTTTCCTCCTGCACCAGATGGGTCTCCTGCAGTAGGACCACATCTGCATCATACCTCTGTAATTCATTCAGAATTTTCTGCCTCTTCCCTGGTGAATTTAACCCTTTCACATTGTAGGACACACACCTAACCTCTATCCCGGCCTTCATCCGCCTTACTAGTTGTTGTGCATCTGCAAGGTCAACCCCCCCATCACCCCCCCTAAAATGGGGGCGGGCCCTTGGAGGACCATTTTCTAACCCCCTGTTTACTCTGTTTCCCCACCCCCCATCCCCCCCAACAACCCAACCCCCCAGCCCACCCCCCCGACAGCCCCCCCTTTAATTGTATTGGCTATGATCTTCAACCCTTTTATCAAGGCATAACCCCATCTGGAATAACTGGAACTAAGATCTCTAAGTTCCTACAAAAGACCTGCAAATCCCCCATATGTTTAATTTTAAATGTCCTGCCTTCCTTTGTCACACTTAACGACAGCGGGAAACCCCAACTATTTTTCAAGTTGGCTCCCTTCAGTAAGTCCAGCAGCGGTTTTAATTGGCGTCTTCTCGCCAGAGTTCCTGCCGACAAATCCGAGAATATTTGGACCTCCTGATTACGAAATTTCAGTGGTTGTGCTCCTCTTAAATTATTCCAGATCTTTGCTTTGTCCTCAAATTGATGGAACTTTACTATGATGTCCCTGGGCACATCTTCTCTGATATTAGGGGGCTTTCTTATGCTGTGGACTGTCGATTTTAAGTTCACCCTCTGGGCTCCTTCCTAGAAGTGGATTGAAAAGTTCTTTCATCACTATAAACAAGTCTTCCCCTCTCTTCTCAGGTATGGATCTAATCCTTAAATTTTGCCGCCTGTTTTGGTTTTCCTGCTCCTCCAATCTGTACTTCAACTCATATTGGTCCTCCTCGAGGGTTTTTACTTGTTTTTTAAGGATCTCTATGTCTTGGGCCTGCTGTTCCACCACCCTCTCCGCCTCTTCTACTCGCTTTAGGAGATGTCACAGATCTGTCCTGACGTTAAGGATTTCTGCTTTGATTGAGTTTTCCAGCCTGATGAACATATCCTGTATCTCATATTTGGTTGGGAGGGCTTCTGCAACAGGGTCAGTTTCCATATTTGGGCCCAGTTCTACCTCAGCTTGGGCCTCTGTGTTGGGAGTCCCCCCTTGCACACCCTTGTTCTTAGCTGTGGCCTTTTTTTTGTCTTAAACTTCTTATTGTTTATTATCCGGTCCTGGGCTTTTTAAATATTTTTGGATTGTGCTGGAGTTCAAACTATCCCTGGGCTTGTTGGGCTCTGCTTGCTTTTGAGAGCATCCTCTCATGTTCCCTGCTTCCAAACTATACCGACTTTTGCTCTTATAGAGAGCGCCCCCCTCCACTCCCCTCTGCTTTAGTACAAGTTCAGCATGCAGTTTCAAACCATGAATTTCGCCCTAGGAGCCCCTTTCAGCTTCAAATCTCTGTACAGATGGTTATCTACACAATACTGATGAATTTGCCTTGAATTCCTTTAAACTCTAGGACCGCTCGTCCCTCCTCCTATTTTAGAATTTATATCGCACCACCGGGATGCTGGGGTATCCACTCTCCCTCCGGTCTCTTAATTAAATAGTATGTAATCAAAGAATACAGTTCCATTGAGTATCCCCAGATCACCGCACCTTTAGGTTCTTGAATTTACTCAGGGGGATCACATTCACAGTCCCATTAATACATAAGGAGGGTGTATTCTCATTTCTTTTTTCCCATAAGAGCAAAAATCATACCTTAGTCCTGCAGACCTCTTTGGACCTAGACTGGATTGCCAGTGATCGTTGGAGAGGAGTGAAGCGCTCTGCTCTATCAAAGCCCCATCTGTGTCAGGGAAGTCTTTCATCAGCTGATCTTCACTGTGCCGACATACATGTAACTAGACCGCCGATGGGTTCCTGCTCCCTTCTCAGTGGGTCATCCACGTTGACTGAGGGAGATAGATCGGGGGGGTGTGCAGGGGGCCCCAGGGACCAAGCCGGAGCTGAGCTGCAGCAGGATATGGATGCGGGAGACAGGTGACACCGCGGCGGCGAGCGACCGCTCCAACAGCCGTCCATCCCGTCTCATTCACTATTCAGTGTGCGCTTAGTCACTTGTGTGGACGTCTGCCTGGCTCACTCCCCCGCCGCCTGGGATGGAGGTTTTAAGTGGCTGGCCCGGGGCTCTCACCCCGTGCCTTCACAGGAGCCATCCTTCAGACCTCCGTCCTCTGCCTTCCACCGCCCCACTACCAGGCCCCTCCCCCACACAGAGCATGTCACATCATGTCCGCTCCCCCTCCAGCAAAATTAAATTTCAAAGGAGAAAAAAAAAAGTCATTTAAACTACTCGCAGCTATTAATGAATTGTCGGTCCGACAATACACATAAAAGTTCATTGATAAAAACGGCATGGAATTTCCCCACAGGGGAACCCCGAAGCAAATTTTTTTTTAAAAATGGTGTGGGGTCCCCCTAACTTCCATACCAGGCCCTTCAGGTCTGGTATGGATATTAAGGGGAACCCCGGACAATTTTTTTTTTTTAATTGACGTGGGGGTCCCCCTCAAAATCTATACCAGACCCTTCGGGTCTGGTATGGATTTTAAGGGGAACCCCGCACCAAAATTTAAAAAAAATGGCGTGGGGTCCCCCCAAAAATCCATACCAGACCCTTATCTGAGCACACAAACCTGGCAGGCCGCAGGAAAACTTGCCAAAAATGTGAACAATCAGCTCAAACAAAAGTAAATGTAATCTAACTATTGCAAGCTGAACACTAATGCCTCGTACACATGGTCGGACTTTGTTCGGACATTCCGACAGCAAAATCCTAGGATTTTTTCTGACGGATGTTGGCTCAAACTTGTCTTGCATACACACGGTCACACAAAGTTGTCGGAAAATCCGATCATTCTGAACGCGATGACGTAAAACACGTACATCGGGACTATAAACGGGGCAGTGGCCAATAGCTTTCATCTCTTTATTTATTCTGAGCATGCGTGGCACTATTATCACCCGCAGCCATCTCTTTTATACAATGCAATGCAGGTAAAATACAAGAAAGATGCCATTGAATGTACTAAGGCAACAAATGCACTAAAAATGCACAAATTTTTTTTTTAAATCATTAGGCACAAAATGAGCAAAAATACATTACAAAAACATATGCATGGATAAATTAATAAAATAAAATAGTAAACTGAATACAAAAATCTGAAGGGGCACAATAAACTCATTTGTCAGAAATAAAACAATTAAGGTCAAACTCAATGTTTAACCCTCTAGGGACTGCTGCTCTTGTTTCGTGGATCCATAGAGATTCTCGGCGGCTAAGTTGCCTGTTAAAATTTCCACCCCTCCAATGTTTCGTGACTTTTTCTATGCCCCAAAACTGCAGTTTCCTAGGACCCCTTTTGTGAAAAATTCCAAAATGTTTCGATACATAATGTGTCTTTAAACCTTTTTTGATGTTATTAACATGCTCCGCTATACGGACTCCCATGGGTCTGGAGGTTCTTCCTACATATTGGAGTCCGCATTCCCACTGAAGCATGTACACTACTCCTACCGTGTCACAAGTAATTCAATTTTTTATCTGGTAGGTTCTATCGGTGGCACGAAAGTCTTTCCTTTTTTTAACATTGGATTTGCATTGCCTGCATGCTGGACATTTACCGCATGCATAGAATCCTGACATAAAATTACAAATTTTCTTTAATTGCAGGAGTGTCAACCACACTTGGGTCAATAATATCCCTCAAGGTAGGTGGTCTCCGGTAAACAAATCTGGGGCGGGTAGGAAGGGTGGGACCTAAGATATTGTCTTTTTTTAGAATATCCCAATATTTTAGAATGATCTTTTCAACCTTCTTGTGTTGAATGTTATAGTCTAAAATAATCCTATATTGGGGAGCCTGCTGTTCTGTGTTCATATTCTTTCTTCTATCAGAATCTGCTATTAGGGAAGGTCGGTCCATACTACCCACTTTTTGGACTTCCTCTGCTATGAGAGACCTAGAATATCCTTTTTGTAGGAATTTTTCTGCCATATGATTGGCTTGTAAAAAATAGTCATTGTCCAGATAGCAGTTATGCTGAAGGCGAATAAACTGCCCCCTGGGGATGTTAAGCAACCATGAGTTATCATGGCAGCTATCTAGGGGGATGTACCCGTCCCTGTCTGTGGGTTTGCAGTAGTTCTTAGTCCTAAAACAACTTTCATGTTTGAAAATCTCCAAGTCAAGGAAGGCTATGCTGAAAGCATCAGCCTTCCATGCAAGGCGAATATTCTTAGTATTACCGTTGAGCCGAGACATAAATAATTGGAGACTAATCATATCACCCTCCCAGATCAGAAAGATGTCATCTATATATTTTTGGTAGCAGACCAGTTGTGCAGGTCTGCTACCAAAGACAAACTCCTCCTCCCAAAGTGCCATAAAAATATTTGCAACGCTCAGGGCGAAGCGAGCGCCCATAGCAACCCCAAGTATTTGCAAAAAGAATTTACCGCCGTACCAAAAATAGTTCCTGGCAAGGCAGAACTCCAATGCTTTTAACAAAAAATCCAGGGTAAGTCCGATTTGTCCAAGGCCCACTGTACTGAACTAATGGCATCAGAATGACCAATTATCGTGTACAGTGAGCTGACATCGGCTGTCACTAATAGGCTATTATCTTTGCACGGTATTTTCTCAACTATTTGTATGATATGTGTTCGCCGAAGGGGGAATTACATGGGGCCTTACATACCCACAGAGAATCTCTGAACGGGTGAGCTTATCCTTATTGTATACAATTTGTATGTAATTGTTTAATGTATCATTAATAATTTTGCTGCATTAATAACTTCATTATACACCTGTTGAGTTGTTTGTATTTATTACAACTATTTTATGTTGCACTATAGATATGGCTCTCCTGAGGAAGCGGTGAAAACCGTGAAACCGGTGGAGAATTCAAGCTATATATTTATCTACCATCAAAAATTGGGTGTAATCCATATGGTTGTATATATTGTCCTTGCTTCGAATTGCAACTGTATGTGATATTGTAATAACTTTTTAATATTGTTTCTATTAAAATTGAAATTTTACAAACCCGTTATTTCCCTCTTTACCTTTCCTTGCTTAGTACATAGTTATACTGAGTACCGCAATAGTCCCCTTTTTTTCCCATTGGGGGGTGGAGACATCGGCTGACAGGAGCAGCTAACTGCGGCCGTCCCCTACCCCCTTCCTCTCCTTGAACTTGATACTTGGGATGATGGTACCTTTACCCTTCAATATAATTCCTTTAACTTAGGCGTTTTTCCTTATAGTATACACAGGGTGGATAACACACCCATACCTTTTTTCGTGCCCTTGGGTGAACAGCAACACCCTTCGACACGCCCCCTTTATTAGCGCCTGTATATGCTTTTTGATTTTGTTTGAATTGTCATTATTTGTATTTTCTATTTTCCGTATCTTGTCATCGCAACACATTTTAGGGGTCGCCGCTTGCAGCCAGGTACAATATGGATGTTTTAGGCACAGATTGGATGGGCTTCATGTCCAATCTTAAAACCGCATGTTTGAACGAACATAAAACTTATGATGACATTCTAACGTTTTTTTGCGCGAATGTCGAAACTTCTTAAACGTAAGTCACAAATACATTGGCACATTGAATACTTTAAACTATATGTTAGTGAGAAAGTCTGCCCTCTGGGTTTAAGGGGCCAGATTTTCCCCACCCTTAAAGATCCCTCAGTGGACTTTAAGAAAACATGGGAAGATATCCTGACTAAAAATAGTCTTGAATTAATTGGACTACTCATTACTCAATATACTCTTGATATGACTCTCCTTGACAATGACATTGAGCGACTCAATACCGAATACTCTCACTTGACTGACAATACGGTCTTTAAAACCAAGTGGAAAGAACTTAGAGAACGTTTGGAAATCATGAATAAGGATATTATTATCAAGAAACAGATTAAATTTGGGAAGGATAAAGCCGTCTTCACTGAGGGCCTGGCCTACCACTGGCCCGGAAGAAGCCGGGGTAGACGAGGCCCCACTCGTACTAATAATAGAAATTTCACTACTGATATTGAATCAGACTCATCGCTCTCCTCCACTTTATCTTCTCTAAGCACCACTCAACCCAACACCTCATCTGCACTTAATTCTTCACGCAGGAGACTTCGTTTTGGGGGTAACACCCCACCAACGAATCCTAAAAAAGATAAGAAAGGCCCGAAAGGCCCTAGATCCACCCAGGTACCCCCTACACAAACTTCACAGGATACCAATACCCCTTTAGAAGGGGCAACTGGTCACTCCACACTGCACAGCACAATTCCTAAAATCCTAAATTCGGCCTTAATGACAAATAAATATACGAAAATCAACGAGGACGCTATTTTTTTAGATCTGAAAAAACAACAGAGCAATCTAGATGCCTACGTCATAAAACCCCCACTATCCCAACAGAACCCCCCCCCTCACACCACACCGACCGTAATGTCATAAACCTTACCCCCTACACATTCAACAGCGAGGAAATCTCATTACTACAATTAGGTTTGGGCTTCTGTCCTCTTGATGCACTGAGGGTTACTGAGACAATTAGGAACTTGTACCTTTTTGCACGCAATTTAACTTTCAGATTTATCTACGATAAGGATCGTATCAACCTCGGACTGGAGCGTAAGCTCGCGGAGCGTACCAAGGGCTTCTCTATGGAGGAGTTCAGGGCGCTCCGCGACCTGATGCTCCTGTTTGATGAAGGTGATACTGGAGACCCCGCATCCTCATAAGATTGCGGGGGTCCTGATGATATCCCTTCAAGTGAGCTTGCAACAGGGACAGTCTCGCCTGCTCTTTCTGTACCCAATAGAGACCCAAGAAACAAAAATGGCCTGATTTTTCTCCAAATCTTGACCCTAGTCAAACCCGAGCTCTTCAGTCTCTGCAGCAACGCTCAGATGTCGTGATTAAACAATCAGACAAGGGCGGTAACATTGTCTTTATGACCAATCACCAATACCAATCAATGTGCCTCGCTATCCTTAACAACAAACATTGGTATAGACCCATTTCCTCTACCCACGTATCCTCTTTTGCACAGGAACTCCGGGCTCTTTGCACTGAGGCCTATTTTACAGGCCTCATTGACAAAGACACCTTGGAGTTCCTGGTCCCCAAATTTCCCCGTACCACTACCTTTTATTCCTTACCCAAGACCCACAAAGATGTGCATACCCCTCCGGGAAGACCTATAGTGTCGGGAATAGGCTCGTTAACAGACAATGCGAGTAAATTCGTTGATGCATTCTTAATGCCTCATGTCCGTAGTCTCCCATCCTACATCAGAGATACTACCGACCTATTGCAACACCTTGAGGGAATCCAGACCCCTCCGGACGCCCTGCTCGTGGCTGTTGATATTGAGGCCCTTTACTCCAGTATCCCCCACGAGCAGGGCGTACGGACGGCTGGTTCCTTCTTATCTGAACAAGATACAACTACCTGGCCCTTTAACCAGTTTGTACTTACACTACTGTATTTCATATTAACAAAAAATTATTTTACTTTCAATGTTCAGTTGTTTTTGCAAATACAGGGAGTTGCAATGGGGACGTCGTGTGCCCCAGCATATGCAAATTTATACCTAGGCGGCTGGGAGCGACATATCCACGCTCATGACCAATACACGGAATTTCTAAACGATATCCTTTTATGGTATAGCTTTATTGACGATTTATTCATGGTATGGACGGGTCCTAGGGACAAACTTTTACAATTTTTACGCCAACTTGACAACAACGACCTAAACCTCAAATTTACTTTCAAAATCGAGACTGAGCAAATCCCCTTCCTTGACCTACTGATCATTAAACAACCGGATGGAACCTTGGGCACTGACCTCTACAGAAAACCCACTGCTGGAATACCCATTTATTTGCCACCAGCGCACACCCGAGCTCCTTGGTACAGAGCATACCCTATGCCCAGTACCTACGTCTACGTAGGAACTGTACACACGACAGCGACTTCAAACGTCAGGCCAGGGCACTACGTGAACGCCGTTTACTACGTGGTTACTCCTCTACCAATTTGCGCAAAGCATATAATAAGTCTTTGTCACGCTCCCGGACCTCTCTACTCTTTAAAGGCAGGGAACCTTCCCCCTCCACAGAAACCGTAAGATTCATCACGACCTATTCTGCACACCACAGCTTACTCCGTAATATTATAACCAAACATTGGCACCTCTTGGCTGAACACCACACATTGACCAAATATATTCGACCCACACCAGAAGTGGTCTTCCGTAGAGCGCGGTCGCTACGTGATCAATTAACTGCCAGCCATTATAATCCTACCAGACCCTTGAAGAGTGGTCCCAACGGCACATTCTAATGAGGGGAGTGTCCCCAGTGCCCTTGGGTCCACGAAAGTAGAACTTTGGTTCTACCTAATGGGGAGATTCTGGTCCCACGGACTTTTGCCAACTGTGGTACAAAAGGGGTGATTTATCTAATGAACTGTATATGTAAAGCCTTTTATGTGGGCAAAACAATTCGGGAATTTAGACAGAGAATTGGTGACCATCTCTATGATTCAGAAAACGGCAAATTGACCACCATCGGCCGACACATTGGCTTGCACCACAGATTCGACAACTCCGTTGTCAGGTTTCTGGTGCTGGAGGTGGTTCAACCCAGTCCTAGGGGTGGCGATTGGGATCGCTCGATACTCCAAAGGGAATCCCTTTGGATCGAGCGACTCAATGCCACCATCCCCCCCGGCCTAAACGAGTCAGTGTCGTATAGGGCCTTTTTGTGAGGCCTCGGGTTCCCCCCCTCCACCGTCCCTTTCCTTCCCCCTCCTTTTTTCCCCCCTCTCTTTCCCTGTTATGATTAGACTTCTCCTTCACCTTTTACCCTGGTCCCGCACTAAGCTCATCTAGTGCGGCCTCTCTGAGCAACTTTACTTGCAGTGTTATTGGATCCCTGTTCATTGCCATATCCCCATTGTCTCCCCTCTTTTGGTGTTTAGCGCCCCCCAACCTGGTATTGATTGTTTTATACTCACTGCCAGCCTGTATTACCTCATATAACGTTAAATCTTGCTCTATCTATCCTCAGTGTGTTGCATTTATACCGTTTTTTATCTGTGGATTAACCCCTTGTATATCTGTGGATGGTAATTTTGATGTAAATTTCGATTTCAGTTGCTGCTGTGACCTCCTTCTCTACTTATACATTAATGGTTCCAGCCCTAGGGGGCTTTCATTGCTAATAGTTTATGGTCTTTTTTGACCTCTCTGTTATACGGTCCTCTCAATGTGATGTCCTCACCTACCCCAGCTCATGCGTCTGTTAACCAATTAATTTCCAAGTGGTGAGTGCCAGCCCTAAACATCTGTGTGCAGTTCCTTTTAGTTTTTACCTGTCCCTTACACAGATGGAATCATTTGGTTTCCTTTTTCCTCTTGACCCCTCACTGTCTCCTTCTCTTCTTCAACCCTCCCTTTTCTCCCCCCTTCCCCCTCCCCCTTCCTCCTCCCTTTCCCTCTGCGCTTCTTTTTTCCCACCACTTCACAACCAATTTTCTTCTGCTCCTCTCCTGCACTATGGCCTCGGAATTTTTGATAGCTAAATCACTGGCACCCCTATATTCCATCTTTCTTTGGATTTTTTTAGTCTTGTGACCTGTATAATTTAATCATTTAAATTTATCCACCAGAGGCTGTTTGTTATCCCCTGTGTTCGCCGCAGGGGGAATTACATGGGGCCTTACATACCCACAGAGAATCTCTGAACGGGTGAGCTTATCCTTATTGTATACAATTTGTATGTAATTGTTTAATGTATCATTAATAATTTTGCTGCATTTTTAACTTCATTATACACCTGTTGAGTTGTTTGTATTTATTACAACTATTTTATGTTGCACTATAGATATGGCTCTCCTGAGGATGCGGTGAAAACCGCGAAACCGGTCGAGAATTCAAGCTATATATTTATCTACCATCAAAAATTGGGTGTAATCCATATGGTTGTATATATTGTCCTTGCTTCGAATTGCAACTGTATGTGATATTGTAATAACTTTTTAATATTGTTTCTATTAAAATTGAAATTTTACAAACCCGTTATTTCCCTCTTTACCTTTCCTTGCTTAGTACATAGTTATATGGAGTACCGCAATAGTCCCCTTTTTTTCCCATTGGGGGGTGGAGACATCGGCTGACAGGAGCAGCTAACTGCGACCGTCCCCTACCCCCTTCCTCTCCTTGAACTATTTGTATGATATGTTTGGTATCTTTTAGAAATGCTGTGGTGGTGCATACTAGAGGTTTCAAGAAGCAAACTGTCAGAGGAATAACAAAAACTTGGCAGAATGGCTAATTGGCGCATGCGTGTACGCGAATCAGCGGACCGCGTCACGGCGCAACGACACACATAGACGTGCGAGTCAGCGGGCCGTGACACGGGGAAACGGCATAAGCACATACGCATCCTAGGCCCTATAGAAGGCAGCCCAGCTCTTTGGCTTATTGCTGGTTTGTCATTTCAGCTTCTGTGTTCCTGTTCCTTGTTCTGCTATTGACTCCTGCCTGTTGTGACCCGGATTACCTTGACCACCCTTGAACTTCTCCTGCACCTTGACCTTGGCTTGCTTAAAGGATTCCTCTTCAGTCTGCTCCAGTGTTTGACCCCGGCTTCTCTTTAAAGACTTCGCTACTGCCTGCTCCAGTGTTTGACCCCCGGCTTCTCTTTAAAGACTTTGCTACTGCCTGCTCCAGTTTGACCCCCGGCTTGTCTTGGACTCTGCTATTGATTGATTCCTGTGTATGACCTTGGCTTGTTTAAAAGGACTTCCTTCTTACCGGCTTGCTGTGTTTGACCCCCTGGCTTCTCTACATACTTTGTTCCAGTTGTCTACTTCAGGACCAAGGTGTTGGAGCCCCAGTCTTATTCCTCTGCTGATCACCGTCCAGGTGTACCCTGCACGGACTACTACCAGACGGAAGTTCAACACGCAAGCTCCTACTAGTGCCTGGCGACCCGTGCCTCTCTGTGCCCGATACCCTCTGTGCCACCTCCAGGGGTATAGCGCACTCAGCTGCAAGGGGAGCCGCTCTCAGCATCTTGGCCCTGGTGAGTACCTTGACAGTACAAACCAGCCATGTCAGAGCCCGACAGAGCTGGTTCTCCCCTTGAGGCACTCTGCCAGCAGGTGACAGCTCCTACTCAGGCTGTCCAAAGACTCCAAGATGGCTACTTCCAAATTGAGGGCCGTCTCCAGCACCTGATGTCTGCTCCAGCTCCTTCGGATGCAGCCTCAGCCAGCGGGGTGGCCTCTCCCCAAGGTCAAGTCACCCCAGCATTTTCAGTTGTAACGACTCTCCCTGAACCCAGAGTCCCCACTCCGGAACGTTTTTCTGGAAACTGGAAGACATTTAGAGCTTTCAAAAATGCTTGCCTACTGTATCTAGCTCTTCAACCCAGGACTTTCCATTCAGAATCCGTAAAAGTGGGATTCGTTATTTCACTATTATCTGAAGAACCACAATCTTGGGCTCATAATCTTCTTGAACAGAAGAGTTCTTTATTAGACTCAGTTGAGACTTTCTTTGCCGCTATGGCTCAGTTATATGGTGTATCTAGCTCTTCAACCCAGGACTTTCCATTCAGAATCTGTAAAAGTGGGATTTGTTATTTCACTATTATCTGAAGAACCACAATCTTGGGCTCATAATCTTCTTGAACAGAAGAGTTCTTTATTAGACTCAGTTGAGACTTTCTTTGCCACTATGGCTCAGTTATATGATGACAAGCAACGCACAGCTAATGCTGAATCCATTCTGCACACCCTTACCCAAGGAAAAAGACCAGTAGAGGATTACACCGTGGAATTCCGTAAATGGTCTGGAGACACCACCTGGAATGAGGCCGCCCTTAAACACCAGTACCATCAGGGTCTCTCCGAAGACGAATTGGCACGAGTGGATACCCCTGATTCTCTGGAAGATCTGATCCAACTCGCCACTAAGCTCGACAGACGCCTGCGGGAGCGTCGCTCTGAGCGCTTCCAGTCTTCCCGGCCTACCTGGATGTTACCCCGGGTTCCTCCAGTTCCTGTGCCTATCACGGGTTCCTCAGCTTCTACTGACAGTGAGCCCATGCAACTCAGACTGGTCCGGTCCCCAGTCACTCCTGACGAGAGATTGCGACGGCATCAAACCAATCTTTGCCTCTACTGCGGAGAAGCTGGCCATTTCCTACGTAACTGCCCTGTGAGACCCAGTAAATACCGCTTACGGCACGCTAGGAACTTTTAAGTTGCTGACTCAACCCAATCTCACCTTATCCTACCGGTCTCATTACAGGTGGCGGAAGAGGGAATCCGACTGCTGGCTATCGTTGACTCCGGAGCATGCAGCTGTTTCCTGGATGCATCTCTTGCCCAAAGTCTGCACATCCCTCTTCAAGATAAGAAACAGCTCCTTCAGATTTACCTGGCGGACGGGTCTCTACCCAACTCAGGACCCATCACTCAAGAAACCAAGCCCATTCTTGTCTCCACAGACTCTGTTCATCAGGAATTTCTTTTCTTCAACATCATTAACTCACCCATATTTCCCATTATCTTGGGGTTCCCGTGGCTAATGGCACACGACCCTTAGATCCTTTGGAGTAAAAAAGAAATTCTCTTCTCTTCAGCATACTGCTCCCAGCATTGTTTTGTGCCAACCTCCAATAAGATTGTCCCCTGTTTGACTATACATCCAGTGCCAGATACGCTTACACATGTCCCTGCAGCATATCACAAATTCCTGGACGTTTTTGATAAAAAGAAGGCCGATAGTTTACCACCTCATCGGCATTATGATTGCCCCATCGATCTATTGCCCGGCTCCGAGATCCTGTTTGGCCGAGTTTTCCCCTTGTCGGAGACTGAGTTGGAAACTCTCTGCCTCTACATTGATGAAAACCTTGAAAAAGGATTAATTCGTCCTTCTTCCTCCCCAGCTGGGGCTGGTATCTTTTTTGTTGAGAAAAAGGATGGATCTCTCAGGCCATGCATAGACTATAGAGAGCTTAATAAAATCACCATCAAAAATCAATATCCACTTCCCCTCATTCCTAAACTGTTCCAGCGGTTTAGATCTGCCCAAATATTTACCAAATTGGATTTACGAGGGGCATACAATCTTGTTCGGATACGTGCTGGGGACAAATGGAAGACAGCTTTCAGGTCCAGATTCGGTCACTTTGAGTATCTGGTGATGCTGTTTGGGCTCTGTAATGCCCCAGCTACATTCCAGCATCTAGTCAATGTTATTCTCCGGGAATTCCTAGATAACTTTGTCATTGTCTATCTTGATGATATTTTAATTTTCTCTACCACTTTAGAATTACATCGAGACCATGTCAAGAAAGTCCTCTCAGTTCTCAGAAAACACGGCCTTTTCCTAAAGGGAGAGAAGTGTGAATTTGAAAAGACTACCATCCAGTTCCTTGGCTTCATCATCACTACTAAAGGGATAGCCATGGATCCACAAAAAGTTAAAGCCATCCAGGAGTGGCCGGCCCCCTCAGACAAAAAAGGAGTCCAGCGATTTATTGGCTTTGCCAATTTTTATTGCAGGTTTATTAGGGGGTTCTCCTCAATTATCTCTACCATCACTCAATTAACCCACCAACAAATAAAATACCGATGGTCCCAGGAAGCTCAAGATGCCTTTGCCAAACGAAAGAATCTGTTCACGTCAGCTCCCATACTTCAGCATCCGGATCCCACTCTACCTTATGTACTTGAAGTTGATGCCTCAGAATCTGCCACAGGAGCCATCTTGTCTCAGAGAAGTGGTATTAAGGCACTACTCCATCCAGTAGCCTTTGCCTCCCACAAACTAAGTCCTCCAGAGAAAAATTATAATGTTGGTGACCGGGAATTATTAGCAATAAAGACTGCCCTTGAGGAATGGAGATACTTACTGGAGGGTGAGTCCTAGCCCATCATGATCTTCACGGACCACAAGAACCTGGAGTATCTTCGAACAGCCAAACGTCTTAGGCCCCGACAAGCCCAATGGGCATTATTCTTCTCCAGGTTCAATTACCATATCTCCTATCGAACTGGTTCAAAAAATGGGAAGGCGGACGCACTTTCCCGTATGTTTCCAGAAGCCAATGAGTCAACAGAACCTGAAACCATCCTATCCTCTCACAATTTTCTTCATCTCATTCAACCTAACATTCAATCTGCTATTGAACAGGCCTCTAGGCAATGCATGGAATCCGAGATATCCTCCTTAGAAAAAAGAGATGGTTTGCTGTAGGCCCAGGACAAGGTTTTTGTCCCCTCCTCTGTAAGGCTTAGAATTTTACAGACTTTCCATGATCACAAAATGGCAGGACATTTCAGAGTTCGGAAGACTTCTGAATTAGTTCACCGCTCTTTCTGGTGGCCGGGTTGGAGGCAAGACTGTAATTTTACTGTAAAACTGTAAACTGTAAAATTTGGGAAGGATAAAGCCGTCTTCACTGAGGGCCTGGCCTACCACTGGCCCGGAAGAAGCCGGGGTAGACGAGGCCCCACTCGTACTAATAATAGAAATTTCACTACTGATATTGAATCAGACTCATCGCTCTCCTCCACTTTATCTTCTCTAAGCACCACTCAACCCAACACCTCATCTGCACTTAATTCTTCACGCAGGAGACTTCGTTTTGGGGGTAACACCCCACCAACGAATCCTAAAAAAGATAAGAAAGGCCCGAAAGGCCCTAGATCCACCCAGGTACCCCCTACACAAACTTCACAGGATACCAATACCCCTTTAGAAGGGGCAACTGGTCACTCCACACTGCACAGCACAATTCCTAAAATCCTAAATTCGGCCTTAATGACAAATAAATATACGAAAATCAACGAGGACGCTATTTTTTTAGATCTGAAAAAACAACAGAGCAATCTAGATGCCTACGTCATAAAACCCCCACTATCCCAACAGAACCCCCCCCCTCACACCACACCGACCGTAATGTCATAAACCTTACCCCCTACACATTCAACAGCGAGGAAATCTCATTACTACAATTAGGTTTGGGCTTCTGTCCTCTTGATGCACTGAGGGTTACTGAGACAATTAGGAACTTGTACCTTTTTGCACGCAATTTAACTTTCAGATTTATCTACGATAAGGATCGTATCAACCTCGGACTGGAGCGTAAGCTCGCGGAGCGTACCAAGGGCTTCTCTATGGAGGAGTTCAGGGCGCTCCGCGACCTGATGCTCCTGTTTGATGAAGGTGATACTGGAGACCCCGCATCCTCATAAGATTGCGGGGGTCCTGATGATATCCCTTCAAGTGAGCTTGCAACAGGGACAGTCTCGCCTGCTCTTTCTGTACCCAATAGAGACCCAAGAAACAAAAATGGCCTGATTTTTCTCCAAATCTTGACCCTAGTCAAACCCGAGCTCTTCAGTCTCTGCAGCAACGCTCAGATGTCGTGATTAAACAATCAGACAAGGGCGGTAACATTGTCTTTATGACCAATC
The DNA here is from genome assembly GCA_037952925.1 of Lithobates clamitans. Lineage (NCBI taxonomy): Eukaryota > Metazoa > Chordata > Amphibia > Anura > Ranidae > Lithobates > Lithobates clamitans. The sequence goes on from JBBGZY010000929.1 coordinate 2,104,224, forward strand.
ACCAATATCAATCAATGTGCCTCGCTATCCTTAACAACAAACATTGGTATAGACCCATTTCCTCTACCCACGTATCCTCTTTTGCACAGGAACTCCGGGCTCTTTGCACTGAGGCCTATTTTACAGGCCTCATTGACAAAGACACCTTGGAGTTCCTGGTCCCCAAATTTCCCCGTACCACTACCTTTTATTCCTTACCCAAGACCCACAAAGATGTGCATACCCCTCCGGGAAGACCTATAGTGTCGGGAATAGGCTCGTTAACAGACAATGCGAGTAAATTCGTTGATGCATTCTTAATGCCTCATGTCCGTAGTCTCCCATCCTACATCAGAGATACTACCGACCTATTGCAACACCTTGAGGGAATCCAGACCCCTCCGGACGCCCTGCTCGTGGCTGTTGATATTGAGGCCCTTTACTCCAGTATCCCCCATGAGCAGGGCGTACGGACGGCTGGTTCCTTCTTATCTGAACAAGATACAACTACCTGGCCCTTTAACCAGTTTGTACTTACACTACTGTATTTCATATTAACAAAAAATTATTTTACTTTCAATGTTCAGTTGTTTTTGCAAATACAGGGAGTTGCAATGGGGACGTCGTGTGCCCCAGCATATGCAAATTTATACCTAGGCGGCTGGGAGCGACATATCCACGCTCATGACCAATACACGGAATTTCTAAACGATATCCTTTTATGGTATAGCTTTATTGACGATTTATTCATGGTATGGACGGGTCCTAGGGACAAACTTTTACAATTTTTACGCCAACTTGACAACAACGACCTAAACCTCAAATTTACTTTCAAAATCGAGACTGAGCAAATCCCCTTCCTTGACCTACTGATCATTAAACAACCGGATGGAACCTTGGGCACTGACCTCTACAGAAAACCCACTGCTGGAATACCCTTTTATTTGCCACCAGCGCACACCCGAGCTCCTTGGTACAGAGCATACCCTATGCCCAGTACCTACGTCTACGTAGGAACTGTACACACGACAGCGACTTCAAACGTCAGGCCAGGGCACTACGTGAACGCCGTTTACTACGTGGTTACTCCTCTACCAATTTGCGCAAAGCATATAATAAGTCTTTGTCACGCTCCCGGACCTCTCTACTCTTTAAAGGCAGGGAACCTTCCCCCTCCACAGAAACCGTAAGATTCATCACGACCTATTCTGCACACCACAGCTTACTCCGTAATATTCTAACCAAACATTGGCACCTCTTGGCTGAACACCACACATTGACCAAATATATTCGACCCACACCGGAAGTGGTCTTCCGTAGAGCGCGGTCGCTACGTGATCAATTAACTGCCAGCCATTATAATCCTACCAGACCCTTGAAGAGTGGTCCCAACGGCACATTCTAATGAGGGGAGTGTCCCCGGTGCCCTTGGGTCCACGAAAGTAGAACTGTGGTTCTACCTAATGGGGAGATTCTGGTCCCACGGACTTTTGCCAACTGTGGTACAAAAGGGGTGATTTATCTAATGAACTGTATATGTAAAGCCTTTTATGTGGGCAAAACAATTCGGGAATTTAGACAGAGAATTGGTGACCATCTCTATGATTCAGAAAACGGCAAATTGACCACCATCGGCCGACACATTGGCTTGCACCACAGATTCGACAACTCCGTTGTCAGGTTTCTGGTGCTGGAGGTGGTTCAACCCAGTCCTAGGGGTGGCGATTGGGATCGCTCGATACTCCAAAGGGAATCCCTTTGGATCGAGCGACTCAATGCCACCATCCCCCCCGGCCTAAACGAGTCAGTGTCGTATAGGGCCTTTTTGTGAGGCCTCGGGTTCCCCCCCTCCACCGTCCCTTTCCTTCCCCCTCCTTTTTTCCTTCCTCTTCCCCATTTCCCTTTCCCCACCCCACCTTTCCCTCCCTTCCCCCTCCTTTCGTGCCTTCCCTTTTCCCCCTCCTCCCCCTTCCCTTCCCCTCCCCCCCCACCCCCTCTCCTTCCTCTAATCTTGTTCCTCCCCCCTCCCCCCCTTTCCCTTGCCCCCTTTCCCTTCCCTTTCCCACCCCTTTTTTTTTTTTTCCCCTTTCCCCCCCTTTTCCTTCCCATAAACCAGGAACCTGAAACTTTCCCTCCCACAAACCAGTAACCCGTAACCCGACTCCCCACCCCTTCCAATCCAGTTCCCTTCCCCCTCCCCCCTTCCCATCGTCCGGTCCGTCCCCTCCTTCTTCCCCTTTCCCCCCCTCCCTTCCTCTCCTTTTTCCCCCCCTTTCCCCCCCCCCTTCCCCCCCCTTCCCCCCCCTCCCCCTTCCCCCTTGTCCCCTGTCACTATTGGGATTTACTGTTATGTATGATGCCTTCCCTGCTTAAGGTTTACCCTTAGTGTTGTTGTTTGCTGACACCCTGATGCTTACATATAGAATCAATACACTATTTTTTCTTATTTATCATTGTTTTATTATGTTGTAATTTCTATTGCTGTTCAAGGATAACCTCTCCCCCACCATCAGGCTCTGTTGGTCACTGCTGTGTTCCGATTCTTCTCCCTGCGGCGGACACATGTTCGCCCTGGCAGCCTTCGGGCCGCTTGTGTCTCCGTGTCTGGGAATTCGATTCCCTTTGACAGGAGCGTGCGCTTGCGCAGTAGCACTTGTTTGTGCACCTGCACAGTGCGGGCAAACAGACCCGGCTACGTCAGGGACCGCCCCTGTCATGCCGTCCCTGACTTCCGGGTTGGGGTGCTCTTATAGCGGCCGGTCATGGCCGCTGTACGAGCCTACAGCCTCTTGACGCTGCGCTGGTGGAGGATCGCTCCTCTGGGCAAGCCTTGTCCCCCCTCTCTTTCCCTGTTATGATTAGACTTCTCCTTCACCTTTTACCCTGGTCCCGCACTAAGCTCATCTAGTGCGGCCTCTCTGAGCAACTTTACTTGCAGTGTTATTGGATCCCTGTTCATTGCCATATCCCCATTGTCTCCCCTCTTTTGGTGTTTAGCGCCCCCCAACCTGGTATTGATTGTTTTATACTCACTGCCAGCCTGTATTACCTCATATAACGTTAAATCTTGCTCTATCTATCCTCAGTGTGTTGCATTTATACCGTTTTTTATCTGTGGATTAACCCCTTGTATATCTGTGGATGGTAATTTTGATGTAAATTTCGATTTCAGTTGCTGCTGTGACCTCCTTCTCTACTTATACATTAATGGTTCCAGCCCTAGGGGGCTTTCATTGCTAATAGTTTATGGTCTTTTTTGACCTCTCTGTTATACGGTCCTCTCAATGTGATGTCCTCACCTACCCCAGCTCATGCGTCTGTTAACCAATTAATTTCCAAGTGGTGAGTGCCAGTCCTAAACATCTGTGTGCAGTTCCTTTTAGTTTTTACCTGTCCCTTACACAGATGGAATCATTTGGTTTCCTTTTTCCTCTTGACCCCTCACTGTCTCCTTCTCTTCTTCAACCCTCCCTTTTCTCCCCCCTTCCCCCTCCCCCTTCCTCCTCCCTTTCCCTCTGCGCTTCTTTTTTCCCACCACTTCACAACCAATTTTCTTCTGCTCCTCTCCTGCACTATGGCCTCGGAATTTTTGATAGCTAAATCACTGGCACCCCTATATTCCATCTTTCTTTGGATTTTTTTAGTCTTGTGACCTGTATAATTTAATCATTTAAATTTATCCACCAGAGGCTGTTTGTTATCCCCTGTGTTCGCCGCAGGGGGAATTACATGGGGCCTTACATACCCACAGAGAATCTCTGAACGGGTGAGCTTATCCTTATTGTATACAATTTGTATGTAATTGTTTAATGTATCATTAATAATTTTGCTGCATTAATAACTTCATTATACACCTGTTGAGTTGTTTGTATTTATTACAACTATTTTATGTTGCACTATAGATATGGCTCTCCTGAGGATGCGGTGAAAACCGCGAAACCGGTCGAGAATTCAAGCTATATATTTATCTACCATCAAAAATTGGGTGTAATCCATATGGTTGTATATATTGTCCTTGCTTCGAATTGCAACTGTATGTGATATTGTAATAACTTTTTAATATTGTTTCTATTAAAATTGAAATTTTACAAACCCGTTATTTCCCTCTTTACCTTTCCTTGCTTAGTACATAGTTATATGGAGTACCGCAATAGTCCCCTTTTTTTCCCATTGGGGGGTGGAGACATCGGCTGACAGGAGCAGCTAACTGCGGCCGTCCCCTACCCCCTTCCTCTCCTTGAACTATTTGTATGATATGTTTGGTATCTTTTAGAAATGCTGTGGTGGTGCATACTAGAGGTTTCAAGAAGCAAACTGTCAGAGGAATAACAAAAACTTGGCAGAATGGCTAATTGGCGCATGCGTGTACGCGAATCAGCGGACCGCGTCACGGCGCAACGACACACATAGACGTGCGAGTCAGCGGGCCGTGACACGGGGAAACGGCATAAGCACATACGCATCCTAGGCCCTATAGAAGGCAGCCCAGCTCTTTGGCTTATTGCTGGTTTGTCATTTCAGCTTCTGTGTTCCTGTTCCTTGTTCTGCTATTGACTCCTGCCTGTTGTGACCCGGATTACCTTGACCACCCTTGAACTTCTCCTGCACCTTGACCTTGGCTTGCTTAAAGGATTCCTCTTCAGTCTGCTCCAGTGTTTGACCCCGGCTTCTCTTTAAAGACTTCGCTACTGCCTGCTCCAGTGTTTGACCCCCGGCTTCTCTTTAAAGACTTTGCTACTGCCTGCTCCAGTTTGACCCCCGGCTTGTCTTGGACTCTGCTATTGATTGATTCCTGTGTATGACCTTGGCTTGTTTAAAAGGACTTCCTTCTTACCGGCTTGCTGTGTTTGACCCCCTGGCTTCTCTACATACTTTGTTCCAGTTGTCTACTTCAGGACCAAGGTGTTGGAGCCCCAGTCTTATTCCTCTGCTGATCACCGTCCAGGTGTACCCTGCACGGACTACTACCAGACGGAAGTTCAACACGCAAGCTCCTACTAGTGCCTGGCGACCCGTGCCTCTCTGTGCCCGATACCCTCTGTGCCACCTCCAGGGGTATAGCGCACTCAGCTGCAAGGGGAGCCGCTCTCAGCATCTTGGCCCTGGTGAGTACCTTGACAGTACAAACCAGCCATGTCAGAGCCCGACAGAGCTGGTTCTCCCCTTGAGGCACTCTGCCAGCAGGTGACAGCTCCTACTCAGGCTGTCCAAAGACTCCAAGATGGCTACTTCCAAATTGAGGGCCGTCTCCAGCACCTGATGTCTGCTCCAGCTCCTTCGGATGCAGCCTCAGCCAGCGGGGTGGCCTCTCCCCAAGGTCAAGTCACCCCAGCATTTTCAGTTGTAACGACTCTCCCTGAACCCAGAGTCCCCACTCCGGAACGTTTTTCTGGAAACTGGAAGACATTTAGAGCTTTCAAAAATGCTTGCCTACTGTATCTAGCTCTTCAACCCAGGACTTTCCATTCAGAATCCGTAAAAGTGGGATTCGTTATTTCACTATTATCTGAAGAACCACAATCTTGGGCTCATAATCTTCTTGAACAGAAGAGTTCTTTATTAGACTCAGTTGAGACTTTCTTTGCCGCTATGGCTCAGTTATATGGTGTATCTAGCTCTTCAACCCAGGACTTTCCATTCAGAATCTGTAAAAGTGGGATTTGTTATTTCACTATTATCTGAAGAACCACAATCTTGGGCTCATAATCTTCTTGAACAGAAGAGTTCTTTATTAGACTCAGTTGAGACTTTCTTTGCCACTATGGCTCAGTTATATGATGACCCGCAACGCACAGCTAATGCTGAATCCATTCTGCACACCCTTACCCAAGGAAAAAGACCAGTAGAGGATTACACCGTGGAATTCCGTAAATGGTCTGGAGACACCACCTGGAATGAGGCCGCCCTTAAACACCAGTACCATCAGGGTCTCTCCGAAGACGAATTGGCACGAGTGGATACCCCTGATTCTCTGGAAGATCTGATCCAACTCGCCACTAAGCTCGACAGACGCCTGCGGGAGCGTCGCTCTGAGCGCTTCCAGTCTTCCCGGCCTACCTGGATGTTACCCCGGGTTCCTCCAGTTCCTGTGCCTATCACGGGTTCCTCAGCTTCTACTGACAGTGAGCCCATGCAACTCAGACTGGTCCGGTCCCCAGTCACTCCTGACGAGAGATTGCGACGGCATCAAACCAATCTTTGCCTCTACTGCGGAGAAGCTGGCCATTTCCTACGTAACTGCCCTGTGAGACCCAGTAAGTACCGCTTACGGCACGCTAGGAACTTTTAAGTTGCTGACTCAACCCAATCTCACCTTATCCTACCGGTCTCATTACAGGTGGCGGAAGAGGGAATCCGACTGCTGGCTATCGTTGACTCCGGAGCATGCAGCTGTTTCCTGGATGCATCTCTTGCCCAAAGTCTGCACATCCCTCTTCAAGATAAGAAACAGCTCCTTCAGATTTACCTGGCGGACGGGTCTCTACCCAACTCAGGACCCATCACTCAAGAAACCAAGCCCATTCTTGTCTCCACAGACTCTGTTCATCAGGAATTTCTTTTCTTCAACATCATTAACTCACCCATATTTCCCATTATCTTGGGGTTCCCGTGGCTAATGGCACACGACCCTTAGATCCTTTGGAGTAAAAAAGAAATTCTCTTCTCTTCAGCATACTGCTCCCAGCATTGTTTTGTGCCAACCTCCAATAAGATTGTCCCCTGTTTGACTATACATCCAGTGCCAGATACGCTTACACATGTCCCTGCAGCATATCACAAATTCCTGGACGTTTTTGATAAAAAGAAGGCCGATAGTTTACCACCTCATCGGCATTATGATTGCCCCATCGATCTATTGCCCGGCTCCGAGATCCTGTTTGGCCGAGTTTTCCCCTTGTCGGAGACTGAGTTGGAAACTCTCTGCCTCTACATTGATGAAAACCTTGAAAAAGGATTAATTCGTCCTTCTTCCTCCCCAGCTGGGGCTGGTATCTTTTTTGTTGAGAAAAAGGATGGATCTCTCAGGCCATGCATAGACTATAGAGAGCTTAATAAAATCACCATCAAAAATCAATATCCACTTCCCCTCATTCCTAAACTGTTCCAGCGGTTTAGATCTGCCCAAATATTTACCAAATTGGATTTACGAGGGGCATACAATCTTGTTCGGATACGTGCTGGGGACAAATGGAAGACAGCTTTCAGGTCCAGATTCGGTCACTTTGAGTATCTGGTGATGCTGTTTGGGCTCTGTAATGCCCCAGCTACATTCCAGCATCTAGTCAATGATATTCTCCGGGAATTCCTAGATAACTTTGTCATTGTCTATCTTGATGATATTTTAATTTTCTCTACCACTTTAGAATTACATCGAGACCATGTCAAGAAAGTCCTCTCAGTTCTCAGAAAACACGGCCTTTTCCTAAAGGGAGAGAAGTGTGAATTTGAAAAGACTACCATCCAGTTCCTTGGCTTCATCATCACTACTAAAGGGATAGCCATGGATCCACAAAAAGTTAAAGCCATCCAGGAGTGGCCGGCCCCCTCAGACAAAAAAGGAGTCCAGCGATTTATTGGCTTTGCCAATTTTTATTGCAGGTTTATTAGGGGGTTCTCCTCAATTATCTCTACCATCACTCAATTAACCCACCAACAAATAAAATACCGATGGTCCCAGGAAGCTCAAGATGCCTTTGCCAAACGAAAGAATCTGTTCACGTCAGCTCCCATACTTCAGCATCCGGATCCCACTCTACCTTATGTACTTGAAGTTGATGCCTCAGAATCTGCCACAGGAGCCATCTTGTCTCAGAGAAGTGGTATTAAGGCACTACTCCATCCAGTAGCCTTTGCCTCCCACAAACTAAGTCCTCCAGAGAAAAATTATAATGTTGGTGACCGGGAATTATTAGCAATAAAGACTGCCCTTGAGGAATGGAGATACTTACTGGAGGGTGAGTCCTAGCCCATCATGATCTTCACGGACCACAAGAACCTGGAGTATCTTCGAACAGCCAAACGTCTTAGGCCCCGACAAGCCCAATGGGCATTATTCTTCTCCAGGTTCAATTACCATATCTCCTATCGAACTGGTTCAAAAAATGGGAAGGCGGACGCACTTTCCCGTATGTTTCCAGAAGCCAATGAGTCAACAGAACCTGAAACCATCCTATCCTCTCACAATTTTCTTCATCTCATTCAACCTAACATTCAATCTGCTATTGAACAGGCCTCTAGGCAATGCATGGAATCCGAGATATCCTCCTTAGAAAAAAGAGATGGTTTGCTGTAGGCCCAGGACAAGGTTTTTGTCCCCTCCTCTGTAAGGCTTAGAATTTTACAGACTTTCCATGATCACAAAATGGCAGGACATTTCAGAGTTCGGAAGACTTCTGAATTAGTTCACCGCTCTTTCTGGTGGCCGGGTTGGAGGCAAGACTGTAAAAAGTATGTTCAATGCATTACCTGCCAACACAGCAAAGGGTCAAACACTAAAGCTTGGGGCCTCCTTAGACCCCTATCTATCCCTGAAAGACCTTGGAGTGAGGTTTCTTTGGACTTCATTGTTGATCTACCTCCCTCTGAAAATTTTTCCACCATCTTAGTAGTGGTTGATCGCCTCTCAAAGATGGCACACTTTCTACCCATGATTGGTACTCCTGCTTTGGCTACAGCAAATGTTTTTATTAAAGAAATAATAAGACTCCATGGCATTCCCCACAACATCACCTCTGATAGAGGAATTCAATTTACCTCAAGATTCTGGAAAGACCTTTGTAAATCCCTGGAAATCAAAACCTCCTTTTCTTCAGCATACCATCCCCAAAGCAACGGAAAGGACGAATCAGACCTTGGAGCAATATCTCCGTTGTTTCTGCTCTAGCTCTCAGGATAATTGGTCAACCCTTCTCCCCTGTGTGAGTTCGTCTATAATAATGCCACACATTCTGCCACCAATCAGACGCCTTTTTGGACCAACTATGGGTTACACCCGTCTTTTCTGCCAAACTCCATTCCAGAAGTCACAACCCCCGTAGTTCAAGATCAAGTAAATCTCATCCAATCTAATTTTTTACAGATCCAAAAGGCCATGAAGGAAGCTCAAGACAGCTATAAGGAATATTACAACAAAGGGAGAAGAAACAATCCGGGATTTAATGTTGGGGATAAGGTTTGGCTATCTGCTGTCAATCTTAGATTACCCTGTCCCTCACGCAAACTTGGCCCAAAATTCATTGGTCCTTTTGAATTAAAAAGGGTAATTAGTCCTGTGGCCTTCGAACTAACCTTACCCAGTGCTTAGAATCCATCCGGTGTTCCATGCATCCCTACTAAAACCAGTAGTTCCCAATTCTTTTTCAGGAAGGGAGGAACCTCCACCAGTGGAGGTAGAGGGTGAAGAAGAATTTGAGGTGGAAGCAATTATGGACTGTAGAAAGAGGGGTAGGCAGACTCAGTATCTGGTGAAATGGAAAGGGTACCCACCGGAAGATACAGTAACTCCTGGGAACCCGCTAGTAATATACATGCACCTCGTTTGGTTCAGAATATTCACAGGCGACACCCAGGGATATTAGCCAGGTTGGGCATCCGGAGGCTGCCCCTGGGGGGGGGCACTGTCAGAGGAATAACAGAAACTTTGTTTGCCAATACCGGCATTTCCCTGTATGCCTGCGTGGCAGAATGGCTAATCGGCGCATGCAGGTACGCAATTCAGCGGACTGCGTCACGGCGCAACGGCACACATAGACGTGCGAGTCAGCGGGCCGCGACACGACGAAACGGCGTAAGCACGTACGCATCTTAGCCGCACACGTGAGTTCCCCTGGCAGCCCTATAAAAGGCAGCCCAGCTCTCTGGCTTATTGCTGGTTTGTCATTTCAGCTTCTGTGTTCCTGTTCCTTGTTCTGCTATTGACTCCTGCCTGTCGTGACCCGGATTGCCTTGACCACCCTTGAACTTCTCCTGCAGCTTGACCTCGGCTTGCTTAATGGATTCCTTCAGTCTGCCCCAGTATTTGACCCCTGGCTTCTCTTTAAAGACTTCGCTACTGCCTGCTCCAGTGTTTGACCCCCGGCTTCTCTTTAAAGACTTTGCTACTGCCTGCTCCAGTGTTTGACCCCCGGCCTGTCTTGGACTCTCCTATTTATTGATTCCTGTGTATGACCTTGGCTTGTTTAAACAGACTTCCTTCCTACCGGCTTGCTGTGTTTGACCCCCTGGCTTCTCTACATACTTTGTTCCAGTTGTCTACTTCAGGACCAAGGTGTTGGAGACCCAGTCTGATTCCTCTGCTGATCACCGTCCCTGCACGGACTACTACCAGATGGAAGTTCAACACGCAAGCTCCTACTAGTGCCTCTCTGTGCCTGATACTCTCTGTGCCACCTCCAGGGGTATAGCGCACTCAGCTGCAAGGGGAGCCGCTCTCAGCATCTCAGCCCTGGTGAGTACCCTGATATAATCAATATACTGACCCAAACGTGCTGAGACGGAGTCGATGCCGTTTACAATGGGCCTGCCTGGGGGTACTTAGGGGTCCTTATGAATCTTGGGCAAAAAGTATATAATCGGTCTTCTACAAGCACTGGGGTTAAGGTAGGATGCCTCCTTTTTATTCAACACTCCCCTAGTTTTACCTGAGGAGATAAGGGCTTCCAACTCATCTTTAAACTGAATGACAGGATCCTTAGTCAATATTTTGTATGTCTTCCTGTCTGATAATAACCGATCCATTTCCTCCTGATAATAAGATTTGCTCATAATTACTAACCCCACTCCCTTATCAGAGGGCCGGATTACTACATTTTTGTTTTTCTCCAATGCGCTAATACCTTTTTTCAAAAAAGCAGGATCTCCTACTTTTCTGACCTTCATTTCCTCCAAATCACTAATGACCATATTTTTGAAAACCTCCACATGTTTTTGATCATTCTTTGGAGGGTTGAAGACCGACTTGTTAGCAAGATTAGAATGTATACCAGGGGGAGCTGTAGGGCCTATCAGGGCAGATCTTTCTCCGGGTTTGGATAAAATGTATCTCTTTATATTTAAGGACCTAACAAATTTCTGCAAACTAATATAGGTCTTAAATTTGTTAAGATTACATGCCGGAGCGAATTTTAAGCCTTTGTCTAAGACTCTTAATTCCTCATCTGACATGTCTATACCGTCCTTTAGGGACGGGTATTTTCAACATTAGTGGTATAGACATAGACAGACAAGAAGTATATTGATTACTTCTTGAAACCTCTAGTATCCACCACCACAGCATTTCTAAAAGATACCAAACATATCATACAAATAGTTGAGAAAATACCGTGCAAAGATAATAGCCTATTAGTGACAGCCGATGTCAGCTCACTGTACACGATAATTGGTTATTCTGATGCCATTAGTTCGGTACAGTGGGCCTTGAAGAAATCGGACTTACCCTGGAATCTAAAGGATTTTTTGTTAAAAGCATTGGAGTTCTGCCTTGCCAGGAACTATTTTTGGTACGGCAGTAAATTATTTTTGCAAATACTCGGGGTTGCTATGGGCGCTCGCTTCGCCAAGAGCGTTGCAAATATTTTTATGGCACTTTGGGAGGAGGAGTTTGTCTTTGGTAGCAGACCTGCACAACTGGTCTGCTACCAAAGATATATAGATGACATCTTTCCGATCTGGGAGGGTGATATGATTAGTCTCCAATTATTTATGTCTCGGCTCAACGGTAATACTAAGAATATTCGCCTTGCATGGAAGGCTGATGCTTTCAGCATAGCCTTCCTTGACTTGGAGATTTTCAAACATGAAAGTTGTTTTAGGACTAAGAACTACTGCAAACCCACAGACAGGAACGGATTTATTCCCCTAGATAGCTGCTATCATAACTCATGGTTGCTTAACATCCCCAGGGGGCAGTTTATTCGCCTTCGGCATAACTGCTATCTGGACAATGACTATTTTTTACAAGCCAATCAAAAGGACATTCTAGGTCTCTCATAGCAGAGGAAGTCCAAAAAGTGGGTAGTATGGACCGACCTTCCCTAAAAGCAGATTCTAATAGAAGAAAGAATATGAACACAGAACAGCAGGCTCCCCAATATAGGATTATTTTAGACTATAACATTCAACACAAGAAGGTTGAAAAGATCATTCTAAAATATTGGGATATTCTAAAAAAAGACAATATCTTAGGTCCCACCCTTCCTGCCCGCCCCAGATTTGTTTACCGGAGACCACCTACCTTGAGGGATATTATTGCTCCAAGTGTGGTTGACCCTCCTGTAATTAAAGAAAATAGAATTTTTAATTTTATGTCAGGATTCTATGCATGCGGTAAATGTCCAGCATGCAGCAATGCAAATCCAATGTTAAGAAAAGGAAAGACTTTCGTGCCACCGCCACCGATAGAACCTACCAGATAAAAAATTGAATTACTTGTGACACGGTAGGAGTAGTGTACATGCTTCAGTGCGAATGCGGACTCCAATATGTAGAAAGAACCTCCAGACCCATGGGAGTCCGCATAGCGGAGCATGTTAATAACAAAAGGTTTAAAGACACATTATGTATTAAAACATTTTAGAATCGATCACAATAGGGATCCTAGGAAACTGCAGTTTTGGGGCATAGAAAAAGTCATGAAACATTGGAAGGGTGGAAATTTTATTAGGCAACTTAGCCGCCGAGAATCTCTATGGATCCACAAAACAAGAGTAGCAGTTCCTAGAGGGTTAAAAATTGAGTTTGACCTTAATTGTTTTATTTCTGACAAATGATTTTTTTGTTCCCCTTCAGATTTTTGTATTCTGTTTACTATTTTATTTTAATAATGTATCCATGCATATGTTTTTGTAATGTATTTCTCCTCATTTTGTGCCTAATGATTTTTCAAAAAAATGTTGTGCATTTTTAGTGCATTTGTTGCCTTAGTACATTCAATGGCATCTTTCTTGTATTTTACCTGCATTGCATTGTATAAAAGAGATGGCTACGGGTGATAATATGTATTTAATTATATATTATTCATGAAGTAAATAATGCATTTATGGCCGTAATAAAGATCTGTAATTATTCATGCATTTATATTTATATTTATTTTAATTTTTTAAGTGAATTGGTAACTTTTACCAAATTGCCAAATTCTCAGTAAGTGTCCCCATTCAGGAATCATTCGATCTTGTATCGTTTTTCCGGTTCTGGCTTTTGACACATCCTTTACTGACAGTCAGCAAGTACTTAAGACCCCGGGTGACAGCTGGACCCCACCCCCGCTGATGAAGTCCTGTGGACGTAACGCAGCGTACGGGGGGCGGAGTCTTACATCAACCGCTGCCATCTCACAGCTGTTCGGATGCGAACAGTCTGTGTTGACTCTGCTCTACATTGTGATTTTATTGTTTTATTAGCGCCATCTCTATGCGCTTTTTAGTGGATTGTACCCTATTTTTTACAATAAACTGCTGTTGGCTGTATCATATGAAACGCTCTTAGATGTCCCCTTTGTTTTCTCCTCTTTTTTGCTACATTGCATTTGGAGTTTATCCGTACATCTGCTGCATTGGAGAGACAGCTGCTGGCCACCAGTGAGGACAACCAAAGTATTTGATCCATGTGTATCCAGTATCTGTGGTATCTATGCCTTTATGATCTTCCATCTGGTAAGCATTTCATATGCACATTAGTGGAGAAGAGCTTGCGGTGTTTTTCATATTAAGAAGGAGGATTTTATTACAGGAGAATTGTGTTCCCTTATTTATGGACTTTATTATTTAGGCCGCAGGAAAAGAGGGGGGATGAGAGAGCACCCCCCCTCCTTAACCGTACCAGGCCACATGCCCTCAAAATCTGATAAACCCCCCCGCCCACAGACCCCCACAACCACCGGGCAAGGGTTGTGGGGATGAGGCCCTTGTCCCCATCAACATAGGGACAAGGTGTTTTGGGGGGCTACCGCAAAGCACCCTCCCAATATTGAGGGCATGTGGCCTGGTACGGTTCAGGAGGGGGGGCGCTCTCTCATCCCCCCTCTTTTCCTGCAGCCTGCCAGGTTGCGTGCTTGGATAAGGGTCTGGTATGGATTTTGAGCGGACCGCCACACCATTTTTTTTTACATTTTGGCTGGGGTTCCCCTTAATATCCATACCAGACCTGAAGGGCCTGATATGGAGATTAGGGGGACCCCCCACACCATTTTTTTTTTAATTTTGGTTTGAGGTTCCCCTGTGTGGAGTTCCCATGCCGTTTTTATCAATGAACTTTTATGTGTATTGTCGGACCGACAATTCATTAACCACTTAATATCCGCGCTATAGCCGAATGATGGCTACAGCGCGGACCTTAATTCCTGGGAGGCCGTCATATGACGGCCTCCCCTGTGCACCCGCCCGTGGAGCGTGCTGTGATCACCGAGTCACTGAGACTCGGGTGATCACCGATCCAAGTGTTAGGTACCTGGTAGTAGAGCCTGACTTGTAGGAGAAGACCTCTCATACAATGCTGGTTCAGGAGCCACTGGAGTGGGGACAGTGGTCTCGTGAGCACAGTGGGGTAGGAGTGCCTGGTGAGGTAGAAGTCTCTGATGCTGGAGCAGAGTAGAGATCCCTCCAGGGATGCCTGGACTGCAGGTAAGGTGGTCAACACAGAGAACAGCAGGCTGCAGCACTAGAGATACAGATGCAGAGATCACTGGAGCTGGAGCTGAAGGTGCAGCAGCACAGAAGCAAATGGCAGGCACAAGCAGGGTCAGACAGTCCAGGTTGGCAGGCAAACAGGGCAGGTGATAACGGCAGGCAGAAGCAGAGTCGGTAGGCAGGCAGAGGTCGGCAATGGTATTGGCAGAGACAGCAGCAGGGTCAGGCAAGCCGGGTTGGATTGGAGAGAGAGGAATGGTCAGACAAGCCGGGTCAGTATGGTAGACAGATCAATCAGGTGCAGGTTAACAAGTTCACAGAAGCTGAAGACAAAACAGCAGCGCGCCAATGCAGCAGGAGGACTCTTATGCATTCCTTGGCACCAAACAACGGTAATGCACACGCGCACTCACCTGCCACACGCGCGCACACACGCGTCACGCACCCGCGTGTGCCCGAGGGATGCGCTGATGCACAGCAACAGCTGGAGATTGCTGCATAGTCTGAACAGGGGCGCGCCAGCGCATGTGCACATGCAAATGTCCCGGTCTGGTGCTGACAGGTCCCTGACACCAAGTAAGGGGCCGGTCCCAGCCCCTTACCATGTGATCAGCTGTAAGCCAATGACAGCTGATCACATGATCAAAACAAAAGCTCTGTGATCGTTTTTTTTTTTCTCCTCGCGCTGATAGTGCGAGGAGAAAAAAATGCCGATCGCCGGCTCATTAGCAAGGGGCATCGGTCCCGAAGAGGAGGAGGCAATAATGCCTCAATTGTGCCACCAGTACCCCCTGCCAGTGCCACCTGACATTGCCACCTGACAGTGCCCACAGTGCCCACCAGTGCCACGTATCAATGCCCATGAGTGCCACCTATCAATGCCTACAAGTGCCACCTATCAATACCCTTTTTTAAATTTTATAACAAAATATTAAAAATTTTTTTTTTTTTTTACAAATTCGGTCTTTTAAAATTTTTTTAACAAAAAATAAAAACTGCAGAGGTGATCAAATACCACCAAAAGAAAGCTCTATTTGTGGGGAAAAATTGATAAAAATTTCATTTGGTTACAGTGTTGTATGATCGCTCAATTGTCATTTAAAGTGTGTCAGCGTTGAAAGCTGAAAATTGGTCTGTATAGGAGGAGGGTTTAAGTGCCCTGTAAGCAAGTGGTCAATAGCCGCGAGTAGTTTTAAATGTCATTTTGCTTTCAGACTGTTCTAAACATGGGAAACATGTGCCCCTTTACAGGCATACTATAGACACCCCCCAGGTACGAAATTGAAATATTACACTTTTATTGTTTCACTTTAAGCATTATTAAAATCACTGCTCCTGAAAAAAATGGCCGTTTTTAAAACTTTTAATGACAATAACTTGCATATAAGCCTTTAAAATTAGCACTTTTTATTATTCATGTTCGAGTCCCATAGACTTTAATGGTGTTCACGTGTTCGAACAAATTTTTTGCCTGTTCGCACGTTCTGGTGCGAACCAAACAGGGGGGGTGTTCGGCTCATCCCTAGTGGCAAGCAGCGGGATGATTCCCACAGCCCAGAAGGACAGCTACAAGAAGACATCCAAACCTCCACCTGGATTCAAGATCAGGATAGCAGACTTTGGTCACCCTAGCGGAGATATGGATCTGGCATCAGGGTTCCCGGGGCTGCTGTGGATCGTCCTTTCAGCAATCCCCAGGACTGTGTCTGCGGATTAATACCTGGAGCTCAGGCAGAAGATTCGGGTAAGACACTAGATTAGAGCCCTCCAGGTTGCTGGAATGCAACAGGGCAAGTGCTTTCCAACCCCAGAGCAGCAGGTCAGTGAACAACAGGAGTTACGTATGCAATTCCTGAGTGAGCAGCCCCAGGAGCAATGGGTGACTGAGTTGGACAGGCTGGTCCTGCAGGAAATAGAGCTGGACAATCGGTATCGGGCTCTGCAATGGCACGCAGAGCAGGGATATTTAGGGGAGAGAACAGAATGCTCTCCAGAGGGATATGACTTTGGTGGCCCTGGATTGCTGTGGGAGAGCCTTTCAAATTGTTTTGTGTTTGACGATGAAGGGGAACCTACCCTTGAAGACCTGTGAGAATACAGAGAGGCTATGCTCGGTCTTGCAGGTGTCTAAGAGCTTGAGCCTGACCTAGACTATTTGCTAAGGAAGGAACAGCATCTAGAAAGGGCATACAGGAAACTGCTATGACACGTTCAGCAGCATGCCAGAGAATCGGCAGCGGAAACTCCGGAGATTGCCATCTCCAAAGCTGAAGCGCTGACAACTGGACAGAGGGTCCAAGAACTCTGTCCTACACCTGCGGCAGTTCCGGAATCCCAGGGGGAGAAAGAGATGGTCACTCCCCAACAAGGATTCATGCACCTGGAAGACAGTAACAGAGAAATGTCATCCCAGCAGCCAGATGAGAAAATGGAAAAGGAAGCAGCCGGCTCATCTCCCCAATGGCAGCTACACCATTTGGGAGTGGAGGAAGCCAGCCTCCTGCCACACCAGTTAACCAAAGCAGAGGATGTGGAGTCCCCAGCAGAAGTGCTGGCAACAGGGCAGAGTGCTACCAACCTGTGCCTAGCACCAGCAACTGTGAAGTTACAAGAAACTCCTCCAGCTGAAGTGCTGGCCACCGGACAGAGGGTCCAAGACCTCTGCCCCCCACCTGTAGTAGTTCTAGGGGCCCATGGTGAGAAGGTGACGGTCACTCCCCAACAGTTAGCCGGAGTGGATGATGTGGGGTCCTCAGCTGAAGTGCTAACAGGGCAGAATGCTACTGGCGCCTACACACAACTGCAGCTTTCAGCTGATATCGGGGGATGGGACTGCGGTCTCCACTCACAGCACCCCAGCAGAAGGGCAGAGTGCTGCTGGCCTCTGCCCTCAACTAACAGAGGACGAATGTCCTGTAAAGGTGGATGGGACTTCAGTCTCCACCTGTATACCCCAGGGATGCTGGGAAGTCGGCCCAGATTCCCAACAGCATGACGGAGTGAGCCCAATCACCATGTCTTCTCTCCAGTGGCTGAAAAGACTCCAGGGAGAAGGGCCAGTCCAGGCCTCTCCCCAGAGGTGGGCGTGTTCTCTGAGAGAGGCAGAGGTTGGCTGGGTGAGTAATACTCTGTTTGGGACAATTTATTTGGGGTACTGTGTGGATACCGGCATTGGGGGAATGGAACTATGGACTAACTTCGGAGTCAACCCGTCTGGGGTCTCCTCTAGTGTTAGTCTCCTGCCAAAAGGGGAGAAATGTGACAGACCTAGCTGGGACAGAGGCTTTTGGAGGGGACGGAATGCCAGCCTTTTGCCGACCGATTATGGGCCCTGGCATTTGGGGGAACGGTGCTCGTTGTGAGCTGTATGCCTGGGGACCCTGGAGGTGGCATTACTTTAGATTCAGGTCCATGTGCCCCAAGACACACAGACTCTGGGGACCCTGGATTTTAAGGGAACAAAAATCTTTGTGAGGTGAAAGAGAAATCCAGTCTGATCTGTACTAATCGGACTCAATGCTGTATATATGTATAAATGATGTGTGCTGTCTCATTGTGTTGTGTATTATTTGCTGTGCTAGTTTGGGGTGGGACTGTATTCCAATGTTCTATTGTGTCTGTCTGCCTTGGATCATGGGATGTTTATCTCTATGGAGGGAGGGGGATTCCTCCAGCAGCCCCCCGCTGACAAGACTGTTTACTGACGAGAAGTTTAAACACACCAGACCTGTGTGTCTATTGTCATTGGACAGTTTAACCCGCCCTGTTTTCCAAGGGTGGGGGGGAGAGTCTTGGCGTTATTTTATCTGTTGTGTCCATGTGTGAAAATAAATGAGTTGATTCCTGGTGGACCCTCAAGACAGAGCTTTGTCTCGTATTTGTGGGGAGAGTTATTCACATGGGTTTCTTGTTCGGCTGATCAGAGTGCTCGGTAGCTGCCTTGGTGTTCAGGAAGGGAATGTCCTAAACGACTTTAACCCCTTTAGTACTCGGGGTGTCATTACAAACTATATACCTGATCTGTGTCATGCTAAGCAATATACCCTGATTAGTGTCATGCTAAATTATATACCCTGATCAGAGTCATGCTGTGCTGTATATCCTGATCTGTGTCATGCTGAGCTATATACCCTAATCTGTGTCATGCTGAGCTATATACCCTAATCTGTGTCATGCTGAGCTGTATGTCCTAATCTGTGTCATGCTGAGCAATATACCCTGATTTGTGTCATGCTGTACTATATACCCTGATCTGTGTCATACTGAGCTATATACCCTGATCTGTGTCATGTTGAACTAAATACCCTGATCTGTGTCATGCTGAACTGTATTCCCTGATTTGTGTCATACTGAGCTGTATACCCTGATCTGTGTCATGCTGAGCTAAATACCCTGATCTGTGTAATGCTGAACTATATACCCAGATCTTTGTCTTGCTGAGCTGTATACCCTGATCTGTGTCATGCTCAGCTATATATCCTGATCTGTGTCATGTTGAGCTGTATACCCTGATCTGTCATGCTTAACTATAAACCTTCATCTGTGTCATGCTGAGCTGTATACCCTAATCTATGTCATGCTGAGCTATATACCCTGATCTGTGTCATGTTAAACTATATACATTGATCTGTGCCATGCTGAGCAATATACCCTGATCTGTGTCATGCTAAGCAATATACCCTGATTTGTGTAATGCTAAACTATATACCCTGATCTGTGTCATGCTGTGCTGTATATCCTGATCTGTGTTATGCTGAGCTATATACCTGATCTGTGTCATGCTGAGCTGTATATCCTAATCTGTGTTATGCTGAGCAATATACCCTGATTTGTGTTATGCTGAACTATATACTCTGATCGGTGTCATGCTGAGCAATATACTCCAATCTGTGTCATATTGAGCAATATACCCCGATCTATGTCATGATGAGCAATATACCCGATCTGTGTCATGCTGGACTGTATATCCTGATCTCTGTCATGCTGAGCGTTATACCCTGATCTGTGTCATGCTAAGCTTTATACCCTGATCTGTGTAATGCTGAGCTGTATAACCTGATCTGTGTCATGCTGAGCTATATACCCTGATCTGTGTCATGCTGAGCTGTATACCCTGATCTGTGTCATGCTGAGCTATATACCCTGATCTGTGTCATGCTGAGCTGTATACCCTGATCTGTGTCATGCTGAACTATATACCCTGATCTGTGTCATACTGAGCTGTATACCCTGATCTGTGTCATGCTGCGCTATATATTCTTATCTGTGTCATGTTGAGCTGTATACCCTGTGTCACGGAACGCCCCACACTCCGCTTGAGTGTTTCCGTCAGTATACCACTTTCTCCCAGTCTGCATACAGATATCAGATATTCCAACTGCTTCCAAGCACAAAACAAGGCGACACTTGTTTCACTGCTAACATGGACTGTTTTATTATCACACATGGACACAACAGATAAAAAACTCAGAGACTCTTTCCCCCCACCCTTGGAAAAGAGGGTGGGTTAAACTGTCCAAAGACAATGGACACACAGGTCAGGTGTGTTCAGACAACATACATTATATACAGACTGGGTTTCTCATTCACCTCCCAAAGAGTATTGTTCCCTTGAAAATCCAGGGCCCATAATCAAAAGGCAAGAGCCTTGCATTCAGTCCTCTCCAACAGCCTCTGTCCCAGCTAGGTCTGTCACACCCTGATCTGTCATGCTGAATTATATACCATGACCTGTGTCATGCTGAGCTGTATTCCCTGATCTGTATCATGCTGAGCTATAAACCCTAATCTGTGTCATCTTGAACTATATACCCTGATCTGTGTCATGCTGTGCTATATACCCTGATCTGTGTCATGCTAAACAATATACCCTGATTTGTATCATGCTAAACTATATACTCTGATCTCTGTCATGCTGTGCTGTATATCCTGATCTGTGTCATGCGGAGCTATATACCCTGATCTGTGTCATGCTGTGCTGTATATCCTAATCTGTGTCATGCTGAGCAATATACCCTGATTTGTGTCATGCTGAACTATATACCCCGATCTATGTCATGCTGAACAATATACCCCGATCTGTGTCATGATGAGCAATATACCCCAATCTGTGTCATGCTGAACTGTATATCCTGATATGTGTCATGCTAAACTTTAAACCCTGATCTGTGTCATGCTGAGCTTTATACCCTGATCTATGTCATGCTGAGCTGTATACCCTGATCTGTGTCATGCTGAGCTATATACCCTGATCTGTGTATCAGGTCCGTGGCTGGCGGCGACAATGCCTCTGCCGGCCGCCATTTTTAAGAAGACCAGAAGAACAGCCCTTGCAGTCCCTTAGCTTATCTCCCCAGGGTTCCTCTCTCCCCCTTTCACCTGATACCTCCGGAAGTTTTTAGGGGAGACGCTCATATCTAGGCTCTGCAATGACTGGAGCACATCTCTGGGCATGGCAGTTCTACGTGGGGCTTCAGGGTATGAGGACATGGAGATGGCGGACCTGGAAAATCACACTCCATGCTGAGCCGAGCCACGTTCCCCACTTCCATAGCAACCGCTGCCATGCTAACAGAGCAGGAAGCGCTAGGACCAATCACAGTGCAGCTCCATCATTCTGCCCTGCCTCCTTGTACTTGTGGTTTGTAAGGAGCTGATTCTGGGTCATGTGACTGGTGATGTCCAGTATTATCCTCCGCCTGTAGTATGAGAGACAGCAGGGAGGCGTGGCCTGTGTATGAGAACCTGCTCAGCTTTCAGTGTCAGCTCATACCTGCCAAATAAAACCCTTTATAATGCAAATGATTCTGGTGGGTGCTGCCCTGCCTATAGTATAGGAAGTATGGTAGCTTTTAGTATTGATATCAGCATGTGGATACAATAGAAATGAAGCTGTTGCTGCGGCTGGGGACACCGGCTGGGGACACCTGATGTAAGGAGGGGCTCCACTGGGGACACCTAATGTAAGGAGGGGCTCCACTGGGGGCACCTGATGTAAGGACGGACTCTGCTGGGGGCACCTGATGTAAAGACGGACTCTGCTGGGGGCACCTGATGGCATCTGGTGGCAGTTGAAGTGGCAAGTCCCACATCCCACTGATTCTGCATTATGGTGAGTTGAATGATTTCATTTTATATTACAATGTAATAATAGAAGTAATGCTCTTGAGAGCGGCGTGCGGCGTGATGGAGGGGATCGAGGTAGAAGTGAAAGCCGAGACCGGAGCCTTCTACACGGGTTATGTTCAGGATGTTCACGAGGAGACCGTCACGGTGTCATTCCCCAACAACTCCTTCCCCGAAAGACAAGTGCCCATCTGTGAAGTGAGACTACCGCCCCCCGCTGCTGAGAGTCTAGAGATCTCCGAGGAGGACCAGGTGGAGGTCTTGTCCCACCCCAACGATCAGGAGCCGTCCGGTTGGTGGTTGGCTCAGGTCCGGATGATAAAGGGCGATTTTTATGTGATAGAATATTCGGTCTGCAACGCCCCGTACAATGAGATTGTCACTGCCGACCGCCTGCGACCCGTCAACCAGAACCAAGTGGGTCGGATCTTCTTCAAATACCGCCTGCCAATCCCAGAGGACCTCCGCAAATTTCAACCAATGTGGAGGTCCACAAGGAGTTTAAGAGAGTGGTGGGGGCCAACTGTGTCTTCATGGACAAAACTGGAACTGAACTTGTTGTACTGTTCACAGATGAGACGGTCCTCAAACGGTTGTCACTACACAGCGACATCCACCTACTGCACTATGTACCAAACTCAGGTTCATCACCCACAACGAGGAGGCAGCTAAACAGCTGGAGGTCAGTAAACAGATTGCGGTGGCGTATCGAGAGGAGTTTGCGGTTCGAGAGGATCTGATTGGTCTGGCTATCGGGGCACACGGGGTGAACATCCAGCAGGCTTGGAAAGTTCCCGGAGTGGCGGCCGTTGAGCTGGACGAGGAGACGTTTACATTCAGGATATACGGAGAGTCAGAGGAAGCCGTTCGGAAGGCTCGGGGGTATTTGGAGTTTTCAGAGGCCTCAATGGATGTCCCGAAGGCCCTTGTGGGAAAGGTGATTGGGAAGAACGGCAATGTCATTCAGGACATCGTGGATAAATCCGGTGTTGTCCGGGTGAGAGCGGAAGCCGAAGCAGACGCCACGGAGGAAACCAAAGAGGGTATGGTGCCGTTCTTGTTTGTGGGGACTCAGGACAGTATCAGCACGGCGTTGGCCCTCCTGGAGTACCAGATCTCCCATCTTCAGGAACTGGATCAGCTTCGGATGCAGCGCCTGCACATTGAGGATCAGCTGAAGGGCCTGGGAGGCGGGGTTCGTATCGGCCCCTCCTGGGTGGAGAAGGAAAGGGTCGGAGGGCATCTAGAAGGAGGTACCATCTTCGCCTCTGTCGCTGGTAGAGGCCGAGGAAATTACGCTCCAGGGTCTGGGGACCCGCATTACCCTGCTCGGAATGGGGGCCGCGGCGGTGGTGGAAACTGGCCGAGGCCATCCCGCAGGAGAGTCGCCGATGAAGAGAGAACGATATTGGGTGAACAGGATGTGGGGGCTGGGCACCCGGTCCAGAATGGAGTAGATGATGGATCAAAGACCGCACCACACAAGAACCACAGCCAGTCCAGCTCAGGAGACACAACCAGCCAACCGCAGAACAGACAGATTGATGACACCTCACCAACAGATTCTGTGACGCCAAAGAAAGACACCAGAGCGAGACGCTCAAGGGGCAGCAACACAAAGGAGATTACTGGATAACCGAAATATACATGACCTGCAAGAAGCTGCCACAACGACCGGACTGACCTCAACTGTATCTACTACCCGTGTACAGTTCTCTGCATACACACAATAAACCGTGAGCCTTTCGACTCCTTGTCTTATATATACAATTATTATCTATGCACATCCAATACACCGAGAGCCTCCCGACTCCATGTCCTCAATGTACAATTCTCTGTATACCACCAATGCATCGAATAAACCCGAGTGCCGCCGAAAAAAAAAAAAAAAAAGAAATAATGCTCTCCAATCACCTTGACACCATAACAACCATGTGCCGGGTGTTTGGAGTATCTTTATCCAGTGATTGTTAAACTCTGGAATACACATTGTTATTGTGGTGTAGGATCTGGGCCTGCTGTCCCTCCATCCCTCTCCCTCTACCCCCCTTTCCCCCTTTCCCTCTCCATACCTCATTCATCTCAGACTCTAACCACACCCCATTTGAGCCACCCCCATTTAAGCCATGCCTACCATTTCACATAAACCACACCCATTTTTTCTTTTCCCTTTACCACGCCCACAAACGCATGCCCCGCCCCCTATTTATAGTGTGACTCCGCCTAAAGCCAAAAAAGTGTCCCCAAAATTTTTTTTTACATTGTTGGCAACTATACCTGATCTGTGTCATGCTGAGCTATATGCCCTGATCTGTACACCCTGATCTGTGTCATTCTAAGTTATATTCCCTGATCTGTGTCATGCTGAGCTATATACCGTAATCTGTGTCATGCTAAGCTATTTACCCTAATCTGTGTCACATTGAGCTGTATGCCCTGATCTGTGAGGCTGAGCTATATACCCTGATTTGTAATGCTGAGCTGTATACCCTGATCTGTGTCATGCTAAGCTTTATACCCTGATCTGTTTCATGCTGAGCTGTATACCCTGATCTGTGTCATGCTGAGCTATATACCCTGATCTGTGTCATGCTGAGCTGTATACCCTGACCTGTGTCATGCTGAACTGTGTACCCTGATTTGTGTCATGCTTAGCTGTATACCCTGATCTGTGTCATGCTGAGCTATATACCCTGATCATAGTTGCTAACTGTCCTGAATTTCCCAGGACATTTCCAGGATTTAGACCCTTTTCCTGAATTTTTTGCATCCTGGTAAAATCCGGTTTTTAAATGTTTAAGTTTTTTCACAGCGAGCGGCCCCCTGCCGCTAGAGGTCTATGGCTGGCGGCGACAATGCCTCTGCCGGCCGCCATTTTTAAGAAGACCAGAAGAACAGCCCTTGCAGTCCCTTAGCTTATCTCCCCAGGGTTCCTCTCTCCCCCTTTCACCTGATACCTCCGGAAGTTTTTAGGGGAGACGCTCAGATCCAGGCTCTGTAACGACTGGAGCACATCTCTGGGCACGGCGGTTCTACGCGGGGCTTCAGGGTATGAGGACATGGAGATGGCGGACCTGGACAATCACACTCCATGCTGAGCCGAGCCGCGTTCCCCGCTTCCATAGCAACCGCTGCCATGCTAACAGAGCAGGAAGCGCTAGGACCAATCACAGTGCAGCTCCATCGTTCTGCCCTGCCTCCTTGCACTTGTGGTTTGTAAGGAGCTGATTCTGGGTCATGTGACTGGTGATGTCCAGTATTATCCTCCGCCTGTAGTATGAGAGACAGCAGGGAGGCGTGGCCTGTGTATGAGAACCTGCTCAGCTCTCAGTGTCAGCTCATACCTGCCAAATAAAACCCTTTATAATGCAAATGATAGTGCACTCACGAGGGCCCAGTGCTGACAAAGTGGGCTTCATTTAAATGTCATCCTTGTGAGGAAAGCAAGTCTTCCATGGAGCCTGTTCCAAAAGTAGCATTCTGATGGGTGCTGCCCTGCCTATAGTATAGGAAGTATGGTAGCTTTTAGTATTGATATCAACATGTGGCTACAATAGAAATTAGGCTGCTGCTGCGGCTGGGGACACCTGATGTAAAGAGGGGCTCCGCTGGGGACACCTAATGTAAGGAGGGGCTCCGCTGGGGACACATGATGTAAGGAGGAGCTCTGTTTGGAACACCTGATGTAAGGAGGGGCTCCGCTGGGGACACCTGATGTAAGGAGGGGCTCCACTGGGGACACCTGATGTAAGGAGGGGCTCCGCTGGGGGCACCTGATGTAAGGAGGGGCTCCGCTGGGGATACCTGATGTAAGGAGGGGCTCCGCTGGGGGCATCTGATGTAAGGACGGACTCTGCTGGGGGCACCTGATGTAAAGACGGACTCTGCTGGGGGCACCTGATGGCATCTGGTGGCAGGTGAAGTGGCAAGTCCCACTGATTCTGCATTATGGTGAGTTGAATGATTTCATTTTATATTACAATGTAATAATAGAAATAATGCTCTTCAATCACCTTGACACCATAACAACCATGTGCCGGGTGTTTGGAGTATCTTTATCCGGTGATTGTTAAACTCTGGAATACACATTGCTATTGTGGTATAGGATCTGGGCCTGCTGTCCCTCCATTCCTCTCCCTCTACCCCCCTTTCCCCCTTTCCCTCTCCATACCTCATTCATCTCAGACTCTAACCACACTCCATTTGAGCCACCCCCATTTAAGCTATGCCTACCATTTCACATAAATCACGCCCATTTTTTAGTGCAACACATTTTTTCTTTTCCCTTTACCACGCCTACAAACGCATGCCCCGCCCCCTATTTATACTGTGGTTCCGCCTAAAGCCAAAAAAGTGTCCCCGAAATTTTTTTTTACATTGTTGGCAACTATACCTGATCTGTGTCATGCTGAGCTATATGCCCTGATCTGTATACCCTGATCTGTGTCATTCTAAGTTATATTCCCTGATCTGTGTCATGCTGAGCTATATACCGTAATCTGTGTCATGCTAAGCTATTTACCCTAATCTGTGTCACATTGAGCTGTATACCCTGATCTGTGAGGCTGAGCTATACACCCTGATTTGTAATGCTGAGCTGTATACCCTGATCTGTGTCATGCTGAGCGATATACCCTGATCTGTGTTACGCTGAACTATATACCTTGATCTGTGTCATACTGAGCTATATACCCTGATCGGTGTCATGCTGAGCTTTATACCCTGATCTGTTTCATGCTGAGCTGTATACCCTGATCTGTGTCATGCTGAGCTATATACCCTGATCTGTGTCATGCTGAGCTGTATACCCTGACCTGTGTCATGCTGAACTGTGTACCCTGATCTGTGTCATGCTTAGCTGTATACCCTGATCTGTGTCATGCTGAGCTGTATACCCTGATCATAGTTGCTAACTGTCCTGAATTTCCCAGGACATTTCCAGGATTTAGACCCTTTTCCTGAATTTTTTGCATCCTGGTAAAATCCGGTTTTTAAATGTTTAAGTTTTTTCACAGCGAGCGGCCCCCTGCCGCTAGAGGTCTATGGCTGGCGGCGACAATGCCTCTGCCGGCCGCCATTTTTAAGAAGACCAGAAGAACAGCCCTTGCAGTCCCTTAGCTTATCTCCCCAGGGTTCCTCTCTCCCCCTTTCACCTGATACCTCCGGAAGTTTTTAGGGGAGACGCTCAGATCCAGGCTCTGCAACGACTGGAGCACATCTCTGGACACGGCGGTTCTACGCGGGGCTTCAGGGTATGAGGACATGGAGATGGCGGACCTGGACAATCACACTCCATGCTGAGCCGAGCCGCGTTCCCCGCTTCCATAGCAACCGCTGCCATGCTAACAGAGCAGGAAGCGCTAGGACCAATCACAGTGCAGCTCCATCGTTCTGCCCTGCCTCCTTGCACTTGTGGTTTGTAAGGAGCTGATTCTGGGTCATGTGACTGGTGATGTCCAGTATTATCCTCTGCCTGTAGTATGAGAGACAGCAGGGAGGCGTGGCCTGTGTATGAGAACCTGCTCAGCTCTCAGTGTCAGCTCATACCTGCCAAATAAAACCCTTTATAATGCAAATGATAGTGCACTCACGAGGGCCCAGTGCTGACAAAGTGGGCTTCATTTAAATGTCATCCTTGTGAGGAAAGCAAGTCTTCCATGGAGCCTGTTCCAAAAGTAGCATTCTGATGGGTGCTGCCCTGCCTATAGTATAGGAAGTATGGTAGCTTTTAGTATTGATATCAACATGTGGCTACAATAGAAATTAAGCTGCTGCTGCAGCTGGGGACACCTGATGTAAAGAGGGGCTCCGCTGGGGACACCTAATGTAAGGAGGGGCTCCGCTGGGGACACCTGATGTAAGGAGGAGCTCTGTTTGGAATACCTGATGTAAGGAGGGGCTCCACTGGGGACACCTGATGTAAGGAGGGGCTCCACTGGGGACACCTGATGTAAGGAGGGGCTCCGCTGGGGGCACCTGATGTAAGGAGGGGCTCCGCTGGGGATACCTGATGTAAGGAGGGGCTCCGCTGGGGGCATCTGATGTAAGGACGGACTCTGCTGGGGGCACCTGATGTAAAGACGGACTCTGCTGGGGGCACCTGATGGCATCTGGTGGCAGGTGAAGTGGCAAGTCCCACTGATTCTGCATTATGGTGAGTTGAATGATTTCATTTTATATTACAATGTAATAATAGAAATAATGCTCTTCAATCACCTTGACACCATAACAACCATGTGCCGGGTGTTTGGAGTATCTTTATCCGGTGATTGTTAAACTCTGGAATACACATTGCTATTGTGGTATAGGATCTGGGCCTGCTGTCCCTCCATTCCTCTCCCTCTACCCCCCTTTCCCCCTTTCCCTCTCCATACCTCATTCATCTCAGACTCTAACCACACTCCATTTGAGCCACCCCCATTTAAGCCATGCCTACCATTTCACATAAATCACGCCCATTTTTTAGTGCAACACATTTTTTCTTTTCCCTTTACCACGCCTACAAACGCATGCCCCGCCCCCTATTTATACTGTGGTTCCGCCTAAAGCCAAAAAAGTGTCCCCGAAATTTTTTTTTACATTGTTGGCAACTATACCTGATCTGTGTCATGCTGAGCTATATGCCCTGATCTGTATACCCTGATCTGTGTCATTCTAAGTTATATTCCCTGATCTGTGTCATGCTGAGCTATATACCGTAATCTGTGTCATGCTAAGCTATTTACCCTAATCTGTGTCACATTGAGCTGTATACCCTGATCTGTGAGGCTGAGCTATACACCCTGATTTGTAATGCTGAGCTGTATACCCTGATCTATGTCATGCTGAGCGATATACCCTGATCTGTGTTACGCTGAACTATATACCTTGATCTGTGTCATACTGAGCTATATACCCTGATCGGTGTCATGCTGAGCTATCTACCCTGATCTGTGTCATGCTTAGCTGTATACCCTGATCTGTGTCATGCTGAGCAATATACCCTGATCTGTGTCATGCAGAGCAATATATCCAAATCTGTGTCATGCAGTGCAATATATCCTGATCTGTGTCATGCTGAACTATATAACCTGATTTCTGTCATGCTGAGCTGTATACCCTGATCTGTGTCATGCTGAGCTGTATACCCTCATTTGTGTCATGATGAGCTATATACCCTGATCTGTGTCATGTTGAACTATATACCCTGATCTATGTCATGCTGAACTATATACCCCGATCTATGTCATGCTGAGCAATAGCCCCCGATCTGTATCATGATGAGCAATATACCCCAATCTGTGTCATGCTGAACTGTATACCCTGATCTGTGTCATGCTGAGCTGTAACCCCTGATCTATGCCATGCTGTGCTATATACCGTGATCTGTGTCATGCTGAACTGTATACCCTGGTCTGCGTCACGCAGAACTACATACCCTGATCTGTGTCATGTTGAACTGTATACCCTGATCTGTGTCATGCTGAACTATATACCCTGATCTGTGTCATGCTGAGCTATATGCCCTGATCTGTGTCATGCTGAGCTATATGCCCTGATCTGTGTCATGCTGAACCATATACCCTGACTAGGGATGAGCTTCGTGTTCGAGTCGAACCCATGTTCGACTCGAACATCGGCTGTTCGACCGTCCATCGAATTGCGAACGATATGGGCCGTTCGCGCCAAATTCGTGTGGCGCGTCACGGCCCATAATTCACTGCGGCATCGCAGTGCATTGCTGGCTGATGATTGGCCAAGCATGCACTATGACCCGCATGCTTGGCCAATCACAGCGCCGTCAGTAGAGAGAGCTGTAATTGGCCAAAGCCAGGGTGGCTTTGGCCAATTATGGCTCAGGGGATTTAGTACACGCCCCACACTATATAAGGCCGCCTGCACGGCGGCCCTGTGTAGTGTGTGTTCCGGTGTGCTGAGAGATAGAGAGAGAGAGAGACAGTGTCATTTGATTTGAGGTAGATAGATTAGGCAGAACAGTCAGTCAGTTAGCTGCACTTACAGTGTATTGTGTATATATATGCATCCCAGGTGTTGCATATATATATATACACTGTATTCAGTTTAGCTAGATCCGTTCCTGTTATCTTCTATCTAGACTATTTACATTTAGTGCAGTGTGTCCTGCTCACAGTGTTCAGCTAGATCCGTTCCTGCTATTTACATTTAGTGCAGTGCGTCCTGCTCACAGTGTTCAGCTAGATCCGTTCCTGCTATTTACATTTAGTGCAGTGCGTCCTGCTCACAGTGTTCAGCCAGATCCGTTCCTGCTATTTACATTTAGTGCAGTGCGTCCTGCTCACAGTGTTCAGCTAGATCCGTTCCTGCTATTTACATTTAGTGCAGTGCGTCCTGCTCACAGTGTTCAGCTAGATCCGTTCCTGTTATCTTCTAGACTATTTACATTTAGTGCAGTGCGTCCTGCTCACAGTGTTCAGCTATATCCGTTCCTGTTATTTACATTTAGTGCAGTGCGTCCTGCTCACAGTGTTCAGCTAGATCCGTTCCTGCTATTTACATTTAGTGCAGTGCGTCCTGCTCACAGTGTTCAGCTAGATCCGTTCCTGCTATTTACATTTAGTGCAGTGCGTCCTGCTCACAGTGTTCAGCTAGATCCGTTCCTGCTATTTACATTTAGTGCAGTGCGTCCTGCTCACAGTGTTCAGCTAGATCCGTTCCTGCTATTTACATTTAGTGCTGTGCGTCCTGCTCACAGTGTTCAGCTAGATCCGTTCCTGCTATTTACATTTAGTGCAGTGCGTCCTGCTCACAGTGTTCAGCTAGATCCGTTCCTGCTATTTACATTTAGTGCAGTGCGTCCTGCTCACAGTGTTCAGCTAGATCCGTTCCTGCCATTTACATTTAGTGCAGTGCGTCCTGCTCACAGTGTTCAGCTAGATCCGTTCCTGCTATTTACATTTAGTGCAGTGCGTCCTGCTCACAGTGTTCAGCTAGATCCGTTCCTGTTATCTTCCTACTGACAGGCAGGCTTGTCTGGTTACAGTATATAAAGCTACCTGAAGAAAATTACAGGTGTTCTATTTGATCCTATTAGTACCACGGTCAGGCAGCTAGACTATTTACATTTAGTACAGTGCGTCCTGCTCACAGTGTTCAGCTAGATCCGTTCCTGTTATCTTCCTACTGACAGGCAGGCTTGTCTGGTTACAGTATATAAAGCTACCTGAAGAAAATTACAGGTGTTCTATTTGATCCTATTAGTACCACGGTCAGGCAGCTAGACTATTTACATTTAGTACAGTGCGTCCTGCTCACAGTGTTCAGCTAGATCCGTTCCTGTTATCTTCCTACTGACAGGCAGGCTTGTCTGGTTACAGTATATAAAGCTACCTGAAGAAAATTACAGGTGTTCTATCCCAGCTTAGTGCAGCTACAGGCCATTAGTATGTCTGGAAGGCCAAGAAGGAGAGGCAGACAGTCACAAGCCAATAAGAGAGGGCAAGCAGGCTCTGTGTCTAGTGCTGGTCGTGGAGACGGTGCATCCTCATCAGCACGTGGCCATGGGACACGCTTGGCCTTTTTTTCGGCAGCTGGCCGTGTTGAGCCGCAACATGCGGAAGACTTGGTCGAGTGGATGACTAAGCCGTCCTCATCCTCCTCATCCTCTCTCACCCATGCCCAGGGTGCTTTGTCTGGCAAAGCAGCGGCCTCTTCCCTCAGCTCAATGTCATCAGTGACTCCTTCCCTAGCTCCACCATGTCCTCATGAGGATTCCCTCGAACTGTTTGACCACAGTGTTGGGTACATGCTCCAGGAGGATGCCCAGCGTTTGGAAGGCACTGATGATGATACTGAGCTCGATGAAGGCAGTAACATGAGCACAGACAGAGGGGGTGCCCAAGAAGGACAGCAATCTGGCAGTCATGCTCCCCCAGCATACTGCCAGGTTTGCTCCAGTGATGAGGAGGGAGGGGATGATGAGGTCACTGACTCAACGTGGGTGCCTGATAGGAGAGAGGAGGAGGAGGAGGAGGAGGAGGAGGCGGCACATCACCAACGAGACAGGATGCCCTCCAGGGGCCAGCCTAAGGGCAGAACATTGACTGCATCACACCCCAAAGCTCCACATGTGCAGGGCGCTGCAGTCTCTGCGCGTTATTCAAAAAGTTCTTTGGTGTGGGCCTTTTTTGAGATGAGTGCATCAGATCGCACCGCTGAAATTTGCAACATATGTCTCAAGCGTATCTCGCGTGGCCAAAACATCTCCCGCTTGGGTACCACATGCTTGACCAGACATATGTTGACCTGCCATGCAGTTCGTTGGCAAGCGTATCTAAAAGACCCACACCAAAGAGCAA
Organism: Lithobates clamitans; assembly: GCA_037952925.1. NCBI lineage: Eukaryota > Metazoa > Chordata > Amphibia > Anura > Ranidae > Lithobates > Lithobates clamitans. The sequence goes on from JBBGZY010000929.1 coordinate 2,136,265, forward strand.
AGAGGATCTCTCCTTGCTCCTCATCAGCTGAGATTTCCAACCCCACTAGACCTTCAGTCCTCTCTGAGACCTGCAGTGAGAGGAATGAAGGTGTAGAATTAGGTGTGTCACAGCCAAGTACTTGTGGGCAATCTGCTTTTGGTACACCGACGTCAGATTGTACCAGGCAAATTTCCCTGCCCCAGCTGCTGCACCGCCGAAAGAAGTTTGCTCCCAACCATCCACATGCCCAGCGGTTGAATGCTAGCTTGGCAAAATTGCTAGCACTTCAACTGCTGCCTTTTCAGTTGGTAGACTCTGCCCCCTTCCGTGAGTTTGTGGAATGTGCGGTTCCTCAGTGGCAGGTACCCAAACGCTACTTTTTCTCACGGAAGGCGATTCCGGCTCTCTACCGGCATGTGGAAGGCAATGTCCATGCCTCGCTGGAGAGGGCGGTCAGCGGTAAGGTGCATATTACCGCTGACTCATGGTCCAGCAGGCATGGACAGGGACGTTACCTAAGTTTCACGGCGCATTGGGTGACTCTGCTGGCAGCTGGGAAGGATGCAGGACAAGGTGCAGTAGTGTTGGAGGTTGTTCCGCCACCACGCCTCCAAAATGCTGATTGTGACACACCTCTCTCCTCCACCCCCTCCTCTTCTTCTTCCTCCATGGCCTCTTCCTCGGAACCAGCGGTGCTCCGTAGGCGTTCAAGGGGCTACGCAAGTACGCAGGCCAAAAGATGCCATGCGGTGCTTGAGCTGGTGTGCTTGGGGGACAGGAGCCACACTGGGGCAGAGGTTCTGTCAGCTCTGCAGGGGCAGGTTCAGAGGTGGTTGACGCCACGCCAACTTAAGGCAGGAATGGTGGTTTGCGACAATGGCACCAACCTCCTCTCTGCCCTCCGACAGGGACAAATGACCCATGTGCCCTGCTTGGCTCACGTCCTTAACTTGGTGGTGCAGTGGTTCTTGAGCAGGTACCCAGGCTTACAGGATGTCCTGAGGCAGGCCAGGAAAGTCTGTGTGCATTTCCACCGGTCATATAATGCCAGTACTCGGCTGACGGACCTCCAAAAGGAGTTTAACCTGCCCAAGAACCGCCTAATCTGTGACATGCCCACCAGGTGGAACTCAACGTTGGCCATGCTGCAGCGGCTGCACACGCAGCAGAGGGCCATCAATGAGTACCTGTGCGACTATGGCACCAGGACAGGGTCAGGGGAGCTTGGTTTTTTTTCCCACGCCAGTGGGCCATGATCAGGGATGCATGCACTGTCCTGTCACCATTTGAGGAGGCCACGAGGATGGTGAGCAGTGACAGTGCATGCATCAGTGACACTGTCCCCCTTGTCCACCTGTTGGAGCACACGCTGCGTGGAATAATGGACAGGGCACTTGAGGCAGAACAGAGGCAGGAAGGGGAGGAATTCCTTAGCTCTCAAGGCCCCCTTTATCCAGACAGTGTTCCTGCGTGCCCGCCGATCACACAGGAAGAGGACGAGGAGGAGGAGGAGGAGGAGGAAGATTGTGTCAGTATGGAGGTGGAGCCTGGCACTCAGCATCAGCAGCAGTCTTTAAGGGATCAGTCCCAAGGAACACATGGACTTGTACGTGGCTGGGAGGAGGTGGCTGCGGACGTTGTTGTCCTTAGTGACCCAGAGGACTCCGGACCGAATGCCTCAGCAAACCTACGCTGCATGGCCTCCCTGATCCTGCAAAGCCTGCGTAAGGATCCTCGTATTCGTGGTATCAAGGAGAAGGACCAATACTGGCTGGCAACCCTCCTTGATCCACGTTACAAGGGTAAGGTTGCGGACCTTATCTTGCCATCGCAGAGGGAGCAGAGGATGAAACATCTTCGGGAGGCCTTGCAGAAAGGTCTGTGCAACGCGTTCCCAGAGACTGGGAGGTTACAAACTCCTGTTTCTGGACAACGTGTTGCTGAGGCTTCGGTCAGTCAAAGAAGGAGCGGTGGAGAAGGTGGCCGTCTGACCGATGCGTTCAGACAATTTTTTGGTCCGCAGCCCCAAGGTATGATCGGTTCCAGCAACCATCGCCAGCGTCTGTTTTACATGGTGCAGGAATACCTAGGGGCAAGATCAGACTTGGACACCTTTCCCACCGAAAATCCTCTGGGTTACTGGGTCTTGAGGATGGATCACTGGCCAGAGCTTGCACAGTATGCAATTGAGCTACTGGCCTGTCCTGCATCCAGCGTTCTTTCGGAACGCACATTCAGTGCTGCTGGAGGCGTGGTAACCGATCACAGGGTGCGTCTGTCCACCGACTCGGTCGATCGGCTGACCTTCATAAAAATGAATCAGTCTTGGATCACCACCAGCTACCAAGCACCTGATGCTGATGTAACCGAATAATTTTTTTTGAAATCTCAGATCCCTTCAAAGACTGCCTATGCTGATGCTGAGTGACTATCCCTGAGTAATTATCCTCTTCCTCCTCAATCATCACGCTGATAGCTTGTAAGAACATTTTTGGTTCTGGGCGCCACCACCAGTGCCTAAGGCACAATTTTTCAGCCCCTGTTTAACAGGGGCGTGTAATTACAGTTTTTGATGTAATACTTTGCAGCAGGGCTCGTTCCTGCATTCCAACTAGAGTGTCTGTGAGGGGTTGCAGTGTTGTGGCACCAGCACCAGTGCCTAAGGCCCAATTTTTCTGCCCCTGTCTAACAGGGGCGTGTAATTACAATTTTTGATGCAATACTTTGCAGCAGGGCTCGTTCCTGCGTTCCAACTAGAGTGTCTGTGAGGGGTTGCAGTGTTGTGGCACCAGCACCAGTGCCTAAGGCCCAATTTTTCTGCCCCTGTCTAACAGGGGCGTGTAATTACAATTTTTGATGCAATACTTTGCAGCAGGGCTCGTTCCTGCGTTCCAACTAGAGTGTCTGTGAGGGGTTGCAGTGTTGTGGCACCAGCACCAGTGCCTAAGGCTCAATTTTTCTGCCCCTGTCTAACAGGGGCGTGTAATTACAATTTTTGAAGCAATACTTTGCAGCAGGGCTCGTTCCTGCATTCCAACTAGAGTGTCTGTGAGGGGTTGCAGTGTTGTGGCACCAGCACCAGTGCCTAAGGCCCAATTTTTCAGCTCCTGTTCAACAGGGGCATGTAATTACAATTCTTGATCTAATATTTCACAGCAGGGCCCTGTGAGGGCTTACAGTGTTGTGGCCACAGCAACACCTAAGGCCCAAATTTCTGCTGAGTATATAGGGCAGGACCCTACTTTCAAACATCTAACTTACAAACGACTCCTACTTGCAAACGGAAGGAGACAACAGGAAGTGAGATGAAATCTACCCCTAGGAAGGGAAATTCTCTCCTGTAAGAGTTAATATGGGAAAACAATTTCTCCTTTCCACTGATGCTTTCCAATCCTTGTTCCACAAAAAAACCCAAATTTTCAAAAAACATTTTTCATTGGGACAAAAAAGTGAGGTGAAATCTTCTGAAGAGAAGGAAAGACAGCAAAACAAATGTCTCAGGGGTGATAACCCTTCCCTATGTTTTCCAAAAAGCTTAAAAAAGATTTTTTGGCTGGAGCTAAACACGTTAAAAATGTACCCGTTCAAAATTACAAACAGATTCTACTTAACAACAAACCTACAGTCCCTGTCTTGTTTGCACCGCCTGTATACTGCTGTTCAGAGTATATAGGGCCTGGTGGCCCCACACCTTTCCTTATTTTAATTTGGGTGCGGGGTTCCCCTTAATATCCATACAAGAACCAAAGGGCCTGGTAATGGACTGGGGGGTACCCATGCCATTTGTCTCACTGATTTTCATCCATATTGCCATGACCCGACATGACATTAAACCCGCAAGCAGTTTTAAATGAGATTTTTTCCTTTAAAAATGACATTTGGTGCAGGGACTGTTCTAAACATGGGAAACACGCGCCACTTTACAGGCATACTATAGACACCCCCCAGGTACGATATTTAAAGGAATATTTCACTTTTTTTTTTTTACTTTAAGCATCATTAAAATCACTGCTCCCGAAAAAACGGCCGTTTTTAAAAGTTTTTTTTGCATTGATACATGTCCCCTGGGGTAGGATCCGGGTCCCCAAACCCTTTTTAGGACAATACCATGCAGATTAGCCTTTAAAATGAGCACTTTTGATTTTGAACGTTCGAGTCCCATAGACGTCAATGGGGTTCTAACGTTCGTGCGAACTTTCGGTAAGTTTGCGGGTTCTGGTGCGAACCGAACGGGGGGGTGTTCGGCTCATCCCTAACCCTGACCTGTGTCATGTTGAGCAATATACCCTGATCTGTGTCATGCTGAGCAATATACCCTGATCTGTGTCATGTTGAATGATATACCCTGATCTGTGTCATGCTGAACTATATACCCTGATCTGTGTCATGCTGAGCTATATACCCTGATCTGTGTTGTGCTAAGAGCTACTTACCTTGAGCTGTGTCATGCTGGGCTGTACACCCTTATCTGTGAGGCTGAGCTATATACCTTGAACTGTAATGCTGAGCTATACACCCTGATCTCTGTCATGCTAAGCTATTTACCCTGATCACAGCAGATCTTTATACCCTGATCTGTGTCGTGCTGAGCTTTATACCATGATCTGTGTCATGCTGAGCTGTATATCCTAATCTGTGTCATGCCTAGCTTTATACCATGATCTGTGTCATGCTGAGCTATATACCCTGATCTGTGTTATGCTGAACTATATACCTTGATCTGTGTCATGCTCAGCTATATACATTGATCTGTGTCATGCTTAGCTATCTACCCGGATATGTGTCATGCTGAGCTATCTACCCTGATATGTGTTATGCTGAGCTATATACCCTGATCTGTGTCATGTTGAACTAAATACCCTGATCTGTGTCATGCTGAACAATATACCCTGATCTGTGTCATGCAGAGCAATATATCCAAATCTGTGTCATGCTGACCAATATATCCTGATCTGTGTCATGCTGAACTATATACCCTGATCTGTGTCATGCTGAACTATAAACCCCGATCTGTGTCATGTTGAGCAATAGACCCTAATCCGTGTCATGATGAGCAATATACCCCAATCTGTGTCAAGCTGAACTGTAACCCCTGATCTGTGTCATGCTGAGCTATATACCCTGATCTGTGTCATGCTGAATTGTATAACCTGATCTGTGTCATGCTGAACTGTATACCCTGATCTGTGTCATGCTGAACTATATACCCTGATCTGTGCCATGCTTAGCTGTATACACTGATCTGTGTCATGCTGAGCTATATACCCTGATCTGTGTCATGCTGAGTTATATACCCTGATCTGTGTCATGCTAAGCTATTTACCCCGATCACAGCAGATCCGTATACCCTGATCTGTGTCATGCTAAGCTATATAGTCTGATCTGTGAGGCTGAGCTATATGCCCTAATCTGTGAGGCTGATCTGTATACCCTGATCTGTGTCATGCTGAACTATATACCCTGATCTGTGTCATGCTGAACTATATACCCTGATCTGTGTCATGCTAAGCTATAAACCTGGATTTGTGTCATGCTGAGCTATATGCCCTGATCTTTGTCATGCTAAGCTATTTTCCCTGATCTGTGAGTCTGAGCTATTTACCTTGATATGTAATGCTGAGCTGTATACCCTGATCTGTGTCATGCTAAACTATATATCCTGATCTGTGTCATGCTGGGCTATATATCCTGATCTGGGAGGCTGAGCTGTATACCCTGATCTGTGTCACGCTGAGCTACATATCCTGATCTGTGAGGCTGAGCTATATGCCCTGATCTGTGAGGCTGAACTATATTCCCTGATCTGTGCCATGCTTACCTGTATACCCTGAGCTGTGTCATGCTGAGCTATATACCCTGATCAGTGTCATGCTGAACTATATACCCTGATCTGTGTCATGCTGAGCTGTATACCCTGATCTGTGTCATGCTAAGCTATATACCCTGATCTGTGTCATGCTGAGCTATTTAACATGATCTGTGTCATGCTGAGCTATATACCCTGATCTGTGTCATGCTGAATTGTATAACCTGATCTGTGTCATGCAGAACTATATACCCTGATCTGTGTCATGCTGAACTGTATACCCTGATCTGTGTCATGCTGAACTATATACCCTGATCTGTGCCATGCTTAGCTGTATACACTGATCTGTGTCATGCTGAGCTATATACCCTGATCTGTGTCATGCTGAGTTATATACCCTGATCTGTGTCATGCTAAGCTATTTACCCCGATCACAGCAGATCTGTATACCCTGATCTGTGTCATGCTAAGCTATATAGTCTGATCTGTGAGGCTGAGCTATATGCCCTAATCTGTGAGGCTGATCTGTATACCCTGATCTGTGTCATGCTGAACTATATACCCTGATCTGTGTCATGCTGAACTATATACCCTGATCTGTGTCATGCTAAGCTATAAACCTGGATTTGTGTCATGCTGAGCTATATGCCCTGATCTTTGTCATGCTAAGCTATTTTCCCTGATCTGTGAGTCTGAGCTATTTACCTTGATATGTAATGCTGAGCTGTATACCCTGATCTGTGTCATGCTAAACTATATATCCTGATCTGTGTCATGCTGGGCTATATATCCTGATCTGGGAGGCTGAGCTGTATACCCTGATCTGTGTCACGCTGCACTACATATCCTGATCTGTGAGGCTGAGCTATATGCCCTGATCTGTGAGGCTGAACTATATTCCCTGATCTGTGCCATGCTTACCTGTATACCCTGAGCTGTGTCATGCTAAGCTATATACCCTGATCAGTGTCATGCTGAACTATATACCCTGATCTGTGTCATGCTGAGCTGTATACCCTGATCTGTGTCATGCTAAGCTATATACCCTGATCTGTGTCATGCTGAGCTATTTAACATGATCTGTGTCATGCTGAGCTATATACCCTGATCTGTGTCATGCTGAATTGTATAACCTGATCTGTGTCATGCAGAACTATATACCCTGATCTGTGTCATGCTGAACTGTATACCCTGATCTGTGTCATGCTGAACTATATACCCTGATCTGTGCCATGCTTAGCTGTATACACTGATCTGTGTCATGCTGAGCTATATACCCTGATCTGTGTCATGCTGAGTTATATACCCTGATCTGTGTCATGCTAAGCTATTTACCCCGATCACAGCAGATCTGTATACCCTGATCTGTGTCATGCTAAGCTATATAGTCTGATCTGTGAGGCTGAGCTATATGCCCTAATCTGTGAGGCTGATCTGTATACCCTGATCTGTGTCATGCTGAACTATATACCCTGATCTGTGTCATGCTGAACTATATACCCTGATCTGTGTCATGCTAAGCTATAAACCTGGATTTGTGTCATGCTGAGCTATATGCCCTGATCTTTGTCATGCTAAGCTATTTTCCCTGATCTGTGAGTCTGAGCTATTTACCTTGATATGTAATGCTGAGCTGTATACCCTGATCTGTGTCATGCTAAACTATATATCCTGATCTGTGTCATGCTGGGCTATATATCCTGATCTGGGAGGCTGAGCTGTATACCCTGATCTGTGTCACGCTGAGCTATATATCCTGATCTGTGAGGCTGAGCTATATGCCCTGATCTGTGAGGCTGAGCTATTTACCCTGATCTGTGTCATGCTGAGCCGTATACCCTGATCTGTGAGGCTGCGCTATATACCTTGATATGTAATGCTGAGCTTTATACCCTGATCTGTGTTATGCTGAGCTATATACTCTGATCTGTGTCATGCTAAGCTATATAGTCTGATCTGTGAGGCTGAGCTATATGCCCTAATCTGTGAGGCTGAGCTATGTACCCTGATCTGTGAGGCAGAGCTATATGCCCTGATCTGTGAGGCTGAGCAATATTTCCTGATCTGTGTCATGCTGAGCTATATACCCTGATCACAGCAGATCTGTATACCCTGATCTGTGTAATGCTAAGCTATATAGTCTTATCTGTGAGGCTGAGCTATATGTCCTAATCTGTGAGGCTGAGCTATATGTCCTGATCTGTGAGGCTGAGCAATATACCCTGATCTGTGAGGCTGAAATATATAACCTGATCTGTGCCATGCTTAGCTGTATACCTTGATCTGTGTCATGCTGAGCTATATACCCTGATCAGTGTCATGCTGAAATATATACCCTGATTTGTGTCATGCTGAACTGTATACCTTGATCTGTGTCATGCTGAGCTATATACCCTGATCTGTGTCATGCTAAGCTATTTACCCTGATCTGTGTCATGCTGAGCTGTATACCCTGATCTGTGAGGCTGAGCTATATACCTTGATATGTAATGCTGAGCTGTATACCCTGATCTGTGTCATGCTGAGCTATATACCCTGATTCGTGTCATGCTGAACTATATAATCTGATCTGTGTCATGCTGAGCTATATACCCTGATCTGTGTCATGCTGAGCTATATACCCTGATCTGTGTCATGCTAAGCTATTTACCCTGATCACAGCAGATCTGTATACCCTGATCTGTGTCATGCTAAGCTGTATACCCTGATCTGTGAGGCTGAGCTATATGCCCCAATCTGTGAGGCTGAGCTATATGTATTGATCTGTGAGGATGAACTATATATATCCTGATCTGTGCCATGCTGAGCTGTATACCCTGATCTGTGTCATGCTGAGCTATATACCCTGATCTGTGTCATGCTGAGCTATATACCCTGATCAGTGTCATGCTGAACTGTATACCCTGATCTGTGTCATGATAAGCTATATACCCTGATCTGTGTCATGCTGAGCTATATACCCTGATCTGTGTCATGCTGAACTATTTACCCTGATCTGTGTCATGCTGAGCTATATATCCTGATCTGTATCATTCTGAGCGATATACACTGATCTGTGAGGCTGAGCTATATGCCCTAATCTGTGAGGCTGAGCTATATGTCCTGATCTGTGTCATACTGAGCTATATACCCTGATCTGTGAGGCTGAGCTATATACCCTGATCTGTGAGGCCGAGCTACAGTATCTCACAAAAGTGAGTACACCCAAGGTGTGTGTTCCAATGCAAGCTACATTGGTACATTAAGTTTCCTAAGCAGTGCCAGCTGGTTAAGTTTTAGGATGGGGGGTGCCAGACCTTTCTTTTTGACCCATCCCACTTTTTTACAAGCCCCACCCCTTATAGAATCCACCCACTCTGTCCCCTGTATTCCACTTGCTTCCACCCATTGTATCAGTAGTATACAGCCCCAGCAGAGCATGATCCCCTTACTTACTTCCCCTTACTTCGGAGGCTTGGACGCAGGGCAGTATTCCAACATGATAATGACCCCAAATATGCCTCCAAGACGATCACTGCCTTGCTTAGGGGTGTACTCACTTTTGTTGCCAGTGCTTTAGACATTAATAGTTGTATGTTGAGTTATTTTGAGGGGACAGCAAATTTATACTGTTTTACAAGCTGTACAACCGCTACTTTACATTGTAGCAAAGTGTTATTTCTTCAGTGTTGTCACATGAAAAGATATAATAAAATATTTATAAAAATGTGAGTGTATACTCACTTTTATGAGATACTGTATGTGACAGACCCAGCCGGGACAGAGGCTTTTGGAGAGAACTGAATGCAAGCCTCTTGCCTTTTGATTATGGGCCCTGGATTTTCAAAGGAACAATAATATTTGTGAGGTGAATGAGAAATCCAGTCTGATCTGTACTAGTCAGACTCAGTCGTGTATATATGTATATATTGTATGTTGTCTCATTCTGTTGTGGACTCTTTCTGTGATCATTTGGGATGTGTGTCCCTGTGGAGGGAGGGGGGATTCCTCCAGCAGCCCCCCTGCTGATAAGACTGTTTACTGAGGAGAAGTTTGAACACACCTGACCTGTGTGTCCATTGTCTTTGGACAGTTTAACCCGCCCAAGGGTGGGGGAGAAGAGTCTCTGAGTTTTATTATCTGTTGTGTCCATGTGTGATAATAAAACAGTCCATGTTAGCAGTGAAACAAGTCTCGCCTTGTTTTGTGCTTGTGAGCAATTGGAATATCTGATATCTGTATCCAGACTGGGAGGAAGTGGTATACTGACGGAAGCACCCAAGCAGAGTGTGGGACGTTCCGTGACACTGTATATGCTCTGTCCTGTGATGCTGAGCTGTATACTCTGTCCTGTGATGCTGGGGCTGTATACTTCTGACACTATGGGTGGAAGCTAGTGGAATACAGCTTCCACAGAGTGGGTGGATTCTATAAGGGGTGGGGCTTATAAGAAAGTGGGATGGGTCAAAAAGGAAGGGCGGGGTCTGGCACCCCACATCCTAAAACTTCACCAGCCGCCACTGCTTATTAAACTGATATGCCAATGTAGCTTGCATTGGAGCATACACCTGTAGTCTAGCAGAAGATTATACTGCTAGTGACAACATTGATTTTGAGCTTAATGCCAGTGTGGTCTTTTTTTTCGGCCCAGCAAAGGAAAAGACTTGTCAACCGCTTTTTGATAGGATCAACAGATATGTTGGGGAAACAGAAGTAATAGGGAGGCAATATAAAGCTCATTTGCATTCACTGTATATTCACATACATAGATAATTTTCGTTTTTAGACAGAGATAAAATGTAAAGTGTAATTTTAGCCTTTTTTTATTTACTTTTGGAGAGAGTGATGAAGAATTAGAACCCCTTTTTGCAATCTTGCAAACTTCCTATCATAGTGACAATGCTATCACCATACAGGGAGTAGGGATGAGCCGAACACCCCCCTGTTCGGTTCGCACCAGAACATGCGAACAGGAAAAAAATTCGTTCGAACATGCGAACACCGTTAAAGTCTATGGGACACGAACATGAATAATCAAAAGTGCTAATTTTAAAGGCTAATATGCAAGTTATTGTCAATAAAAGTGTTTGGGGACCTGGGTCCTGCCCCAGGGGACATGAATCAATGCAAAAAAAAGTTTTAAAAACGGCCGTTTTTTCAGGAGCAGTGATTTTAATAATGCTTAAAGTCAAGCAATAAAAGTGTAATATCCCTTTAAATTTAGTACCTGGGGGGTGTCTATAGTATGCCTGTAAAGGGGCGCATGTTTCCCGTGTTTAGAACAGTCTGACAGCAAAGTGACATTTTGAAGGAAAAAACACATTTAAAACTACCGCGGCTATTGCATTGCCGACAATACACATAGAAGTTCATTGATAAAAACGGCATGGGAATTCCCCACAGGGGAACCCCGAACCAAAAAAAAAAAAAAAAAAATTGATGTGGGGGTCCCCCTAAATTCCATACAAGGCCCTTCAGGTCTGGTATGGATATTAAGGGGAACCCCAGCCAAAATTTAAAAAAAAAATTGACGTGGGGTTCCCCCTAAATTCCATACCAGACCCTTCAGGTCTGGTATGGATTTTAAGGGGAACCCCGCGCCAAAAAAAAAAAAAAAAACGGCGTGGGGTCCCCCTAAAAATCCATAGCAGACCCTTATCCGAGCACGCAACCTGGCAGGCCGCAGGAAAAGAGGGGGGGACGAGAGTGCGGCCCCCCCCCCTCCTGAACCGTACCAGGTCACATGCCCTCAACATTGGGAGGGTGCTTTGGGGTAGCCCCCCAAAACACCTTGTCCCCATGTTGATGAGGACAAGGGCCTCATCCTCACAACCCTGGCCGGTGGTTGTGAGGGTCTGCGGGCGGGGGGCTTATCGGAATCTGGAAGCCCCCTTTAACAAGGGGACCCCCAGATCCCGGCCCCCCCCCTGTGTGAAATGGTAAGGGGGTACTTACCCCTACCATTTCACTAAAAAACTGTCAAAAATGTTAAAAATGACAAGAGACAGTTTTTGACAATTCCTTTATTTAAATGCTTCTTCTTTCTTCCTTCATCTTCTTCTTCTTCTGGTTCTTCTGGCTCTTCTGGTTCTTCCTCCGGCGTTCTCGTCCAGCATCTTCTCCGCGGCGTCTTCTATCTTCTTCTCCTCGGGCCGCTCCGCACCCATGGCATGAGGGGGGAGGCTCCCGCTCTTCTCTTCATCTTCTTCTCTTCTTCATCTTCTTCTTCATCTTCTTCTTCATCTCTTCTTCCTTCTTCTCTTCTTCATGTCTTCTGCGGGCCGCTCCGCAGCCATGCTGGCATGGTGGGAGGCTCCCGCTGTGTGACGGCGTCTCTTCGTCTGACGGTTCTTAAATAACGGGGGGCGGGGCCACCCGGTGACCCCGCCCCCTCTGACGCACGGTGACATGACGGGACTTCCCTGTGGCATTCCCCGTGACGTCACAGGGAAGTCCCGTCATGTCACCGTGCGTCAGAGGGGGGCGGGGTCACCGGGTGGCCCCGCCCCCCGTTATTTAAGAACCGTCAGACGAAGAGACGCCGTCACACAGCGGGAGCCTCCCACCATGCCACAGCATGGCTGCGGAGCGGCCCGCAGAAGACATGAAGAAGAGAAGAAGGAAGAAGAGATGAAGAAGAAGATGAAGAAGAAGATGAAGAAGAGAAGAAGATGAAGAGAAGAGCGGGAGCCTCCCCTCATGCCATGGGTGCGGAGCGGCCCGAGGAAAAGAAGATAGAAGACGACGCGGAGAAGATGCTGGACGAGAACGCCGGAGGAAGAACCAGAAGAGCCAGAAGAACCAGAAGAAGAAGAAGATGAAGGAAGAAAGAAGAAGCATTTAAATAAAGGAATTGTCAAAAACTGTCTCTTGTCATTTTTAACATTTTTGACAGTTTTTTAGTGAAATGGTAGGGGTAAGTACCCCCTTACCATTTCACACAGGGGGGGGGGCCGGGATCTGGGGGTCCCCTTGTTAAAGGGGGCTTCCAGATTCCGATAAGCCCCCCGCCCGCAGACCCCCACAACCACCGGCCACGGTTGTGAGGATGAGGCCCTTGTCCTCATCAACATGGGGACAAGGTGTTTTGGGGGGCTACCCCAAAGCACCCTCCCAATGTTGAGGGCATGTGGCCTGGTACGGTTCAGGAGGGGGGGGGGCCGCACTCTCGTCCCCCCCTCTTTTCCTGCGGCCTGCCAGGTTGCGTGCTCGGATAAGGGTCTGGTATGGATTTTTAGGGGGACCCCACGCCGTTTTTTTTTTTTTTTTTGGCGCGGGGTTCCCCTTAAAATCCATACCAGACCTGAAGGGTCTGGTATGGAATTTAGGGGGAACCCCACGTCAATTTTTTTTTTAAATTTTGGCTGGGGTTCCCCTTAATATCCATACCAGACCTGAAGGGCCTTGTATGGAATTTAGGGGGACCCCCACATCAATTTTTTTTTTTTTTTTTTTGGTTCGGGGTTCCCCTGTGGGGAATTCCCATGCCGTTTTTATCAATGAACTTCTATGTGTATTGTCGGCAATGCAATAGCCGCGGTAGTTTTAAATGTGTTTTTTCCTTCAAAATGTCATTTTGCTGTCAGACTGTTCTAAACACAGGAAACATGCGCCCCTTTACAGGCATACTATAGACACCCCCCAGGTACTAAATTTAAAGGGATATTACACTTTTATTGTTTGACTTTAAGCATTAATAAAATCACTGCTCCTGAAAAAACGTCCGTTTTTAAAACTTTTTTTTGCATTGATCCATGTCCCCTGGGGCAGGACCCGGGTCCCCAAACACTTTTTATGACAATAACTTGCATATAAGCCTTTAAAATTAGCACTTTTGATTTCTCCCATAGACTTTTAAAGGGTGTTCCGCGGCATTCGAATTTGCCGCGAACACCCCAAATTGTTCGCTGTTCGGCGAACTTGCGAACAGCCAATGTTCGAGTAGAACATGAGTTCGACTCGAACTCGAAGCTCATCCCTAACAGGGAGTAAAGGATATCTGCAACAGCATTCAAATGCTTCCAGGGCTTCTAGCCTTTCCCTACTTCACTTAAAAAAAAACATTATCTTTTTTGTGGTCTGTGTCCCTGATGATAATTTGCATTGTCACAAGGACAGCAAATGAGGAGAAATCTTCCCAGCAAGGTTCCATAAAGCACTAAAGCTTTACAGGAGTTCTAATCCTTCCCCACTCCATCCAAAACTAAGAAAGATAAAAACAACTTTACCTGGAGATACACTTTAACAAATTTTTAAAATAGTATATGTGACAGACGTAGCCGTATTGTGTCTGTCTGCTCTGGATATTATGGGATGTTTCTCTCTATGGAGGGAGGGGGGATTCCTCTAGTAGCCCCCTGCTAAGACTGTTTACTGAGGTGAAGTTTGAACACACCTGACCTGTGTGTCTATTGTCATTGGACAGTCTAACCTGCCCTGTTTTCCAAGGGTAGGGGGAAAGAGTCTCTGAGTTATTTTATCTGATGTGTCCATGTGTGATAATAAATGAGTTTGTTGTTTGCCACTCCAAGACTGGTGTTGTCTGGTCACTTGGTGGGCTAAAGGGTCTGGATAGTGCTGGTTCTGGACAGAGGAAACAGAGACCTGCTTGAGGACAGGGGTTCATCACAGTATATCATATGTAGGGATAAGCCGAACACCCCCCAGTTGGTTCGCACCAGAACCTGCGAACGGACCGAAAATTTGCACGATTGTTAGAACCCCATTGACGTCTATGGGACTCGAACGTTCGAAATCAAAAGTGCTCATTTTAAAGGCTAATTTGCATGGTATTGTCCTAAAAAGGGTTTGGGGACCCGGGTCCTATCCCAGGGGACATGTATCAATGCAAAAAAAACTTTTAAAAACGGCCATTTTTCGGGAGCAGTGATTTTAATGATGCTTGAAGTAAAAAAAAAAAGTGAAATATTCCTTTAAACATCGTACCTGGGGATGTCTATAGTATGCCTGTAAAGTGGCGCGTGTTTCCCATGTTTAGAACAGTCCCTGCACCAAATGTCATTTTTAAAGGAAAACATCTCATTTAAAACTGCTTGCGGGTTTAATGTAATGTCCGGTCCTGGCAATATGGATGAAAATCAGTGAGACAAACGGCATGGGTACCCCCCAGTCCATTACCAGGCCCTTTGGGTCTTAAACCCCGCACCCAAATTAAAATAAGGAAAGGTGTGGGGCCACCAGGCCCTATATACTCTGAACAGCAGTATACAGGTGGTGCAAACAAGACAGGGACTGTAGGTTTGTTGTTTAGTAGAATCTGTTTGTAATTTTGAACGGGTACATTTTTAACGTGTTTAGCTCCAGCCAAAAAATCTTTTTTAAGCTTTTTGGAAAACATAGGGAAGGGTTATCACCCCTGTGACATTTGTTTTGCTGTCTTTCCTCCTCTTCAGAAGATTTCACCTCACTTTTTGTCCCAATGACAAAT
Source organism: Lithobates clamitans (assembly GCA_037952925.1). Classification (NCBI taxonomy): domain Eukaryota; kingdom Metazoa; phylum Chordata; class Amphibia; order Anura; family Ranidae; genus Lithobates; species Lithobates clamitans. Next base: position 2,151,480 of record JBBGZY010000929.1, read on the forward strand.
GTTTTTTGAAAATTTGGGTTTTTTTGTGGAACAAGGATTGGAAAGCATCAGTGGAAAGGAGAAATGTTTTTCCCATATTAACTCTTACAGAAGAGAATTTCCCTTCCTAGGGGTAGATTTCATCTCACTTCCTGTTGTCTCCTTCCGTCTGCAAGTAGTAGTCATTTGTTAGATGTTTGAAAGTAGGGGCCTGCCCTATATAATCAGCAGAAATTTGGGCCTTAGGTGTTGTTGTGGCCACAACACTGTAAGCCCTCACAGGGCCATGCTGTGAAATATTAGATCAAAAATTGTATCTACATGCCCCTGTTGAACAGGGGCAGAAAAATTGGGCCTTTGGTGGTGGTGGTGCTGGTGCCACAACACTGTAAGTCCTCACTCGCTCTTGGTGGGTGCAGAAATGGGCCCTGCTGTGAAATATTAGATCAAGAATTGTAATTACATGCCCCTGTTAAACAGGGGCTGAAAAATTAGGCCTTAGGCACTGGTGCTGGTGCCACAACACTGCAACCTCACAGACACTCTAGTTGGAACGCAGGAACGAGCCCTGCTGCAAAGTATTGCAACAAAAATTGTAATTACACGCCCCTGTTAAACAGGGGCAGAAAAATTGGGCCTTAGGCACTGGTGCTGGTGCCACAACACTGCAACCCCTCACAGATACTCTAGTTGGAATGCTAAAATGAGCCCTGCTGCAAAGTATTGCATCAAAAATTGTAATTACACGCCCCTGTTAAACGGGCAGAAAAATTGGGCCTTAGGCACTGGTGCTGGTGCACAACACTGCAACCCCTCACAGATACTCTAGTTGGAATGCCGAAATGAGCCCTGCTGCAAAGTATTGCATCAAAAATTGTAATTACACGCCCCTGTTAAACAAGGGCTGAAAAATTGGGCCTTAGGCACTGGTGCTGGTGCCACAACACTGCAACCCCTCACAGATACTCTAGTTGGAATGCTGAAATGAGTCCTGCTGCAAAGTATTGCATCAAAAATTGTAATTACACGCCCCTGTTAAACAAGGGCTGAACAATCGGGCCTTAGGCACTGGTGCTGATGCCACAACACTGCAACCCCTCACAGATACTCTAGTTGTAACGCAGAAACGAGCCCTGCTGCAAAGTATTGCATCAAAAATTGTAATTACACGCCCCTGTTAAACAGGGGCAGAAAAATTGTGCCTTAGGCACTGGTGGTGGCGCCCAGAACCAAAAATGTTCTTACAAGCTATCAGTGTGATGATTGAGGAGTAAGAGGATAATTTCTCAGGGATAGTCACTCAGAATCAGTATAGGCAATCTTTGAAGGGATCTGAGATTTCAAAAAAAAATATTCGGTTACATCAGCATCAGGTGCTTGGTAGCTGGTGGTGATCCAAGATTGATTCATTTTTATGAAGGTCAGTCGATCGACCGAGTCGGTGGACAGATGCACCCTGTGATTGGTTACAAAGCCTCCAGCAGCACTGAATGTGCGTTCTGAAAGAACGCTGGATGCAGGACAGGCCAGTAGCTCAATTGCATACTGTGCAAGCTCTGGCCAGTGATCCATCCTCAAGACCCAGTAACCCAGAGGATTTTCGGTGGGAAAGGTTTCCAAGTCAGATCTTGCCCCTAGGTATTCCTACACCATGTAAAACAGATGCTGGTGATGGTTGCTGGAACCGATCATACCTTGGGGCTGCGGACCAAAAAATTGTCCGAACGCATCGGTCAGACGGCCACCTTCTCCACCGCTCCTTCTTTGACTGCCCGAAGCCTCAGCAACACTTTGTCCAGAAACAGGAGTCTGTAACCTCCCAGTCTCTGGGAACGCGTTGCACAGACCTTTCTGCAAGGCCTCCCGAAGATATTTCATCCTCTGCTCCCTCTGCGATGGCAAGATAAGGTCCGCAACCTTACCCTTGTAACGTGGATCAAGGAGGGTTGTCAGCCAGTATTGGTCCTTCTCCTTGATACCACAAATACGAGGATCCTTACGCAGGCTTTGCAGGATCAGGGAGGCCATGCAGTGTAGGTTTGCTGAGGCATTCGGTCCGGAGTTCTCTGGGTCACTAAGGACGACATGGTCCGCAGCCACCTCCTCCCAGCCACGTACAAGTCCATGTGTTTCTTGGGACTGATCCCTTAAAGACTGCTGCTGATGCTGAGTGCCAGGCTCCACCTCCATACTGACACAATCTTCCTCCTCCTCCTCCTCGTCCTCTTCCTGTGTGATCGGCGGGCACGCAGGAACACTGTCTGGATAAAGGGGACCTTGAGAGCTAAGGAAGTCCTCCTCTTCCTGCCTCTGTTCTGCCTCAAGTGCCCTGTCCATTATTCTACGCAGTGTGTGCTCCAACAGGTGGACAAGGGGGACAGTGTCACTGATGCATGCACTGTCACTGCTCACCATCCTCCTGGCCTCCTCAAATCATGACAGGACAGTGCATGCATCCCTGATCATGGCCCACTGGCGTGGGGAAAAAAAAACAAGCTCCCCTGACCCTGTCCTGGTGCCATAGTCACACAGGTACTCATTGATGGCCCTCTTCTGCGTGTGCAGCCGCTGCAGCATGGCCAACGTTGAGTTCCACCTGGTGGGCATGTCACAGATTAGGCGGTTCTTGGGCAGGTTAAACTCCTTTTGGAGGTCCGTCAGCCGAGCACTGGCATTATATGACCGGCGGAAATGCACACAGACTTTCCTGGCCTGCCTCAGGACATCCTGTAAGCCCGGGTACCTGCCCAAGAACCGCTGCACCACCAAGTTAAGGACGTGAGCCAAACAGGGCACATGGGTCATTTGTCCCTGTCGGAGGGCAGAGAGGAGGTTGGTGCCATTGTCGCAAACCACCATTCCTGCCTTAAGTTGGCTTGGCGTCAACCACCTCTGAACCTGCCCCTGCAGAGCTGACAGAACCTCTGCCCCAGTGTGACTCCTGTCCCCCAAGCACACCAGCTCAAGCACCGCATGACATCTTTTGGCCTGCGTACTTGCGTAGCTCCTTGAACGGCTATGGAGCACCGCTGGTTCCGAGGACAAAGCACAGGAAGAGGTCATGGAGGAAGAAGAAGAGGAGGGGGTGGAGGAGATAGGTGTGTCACAATCATTAGCATTTTGGAGGCGTGGTGGCGGAACAACCTCCAACACTACTGCACCTTGTCCTGCATCCTTCCCAGCTGCCAGCAGAGTCACCCAATGCGCCGTGAAACTTAGGTAACGTCCCTGTCCAAGCCTGCTGGACCATGAGTCAGTGGTAATATGCACCTTACCGCTGACCGCCCTGTCCAGCGAGGCATGGACATTGCCTTCCACATGGCGGTAGAGAGCCGGAATCGCCTTCCGTGAGAAAAAGTGGCGTTTGGGTAACTGCCACTGAGGAACCGCACATTCCACAAACTCACGGAAGGGGGCAGAGTCTACCAACTGAAAAGGCAGCAGTTGAAGTGCTAGCAATTTTGCCAAGCTAGCATTCAACCGCTGCGCATGTGGATGGCTGGGAGCAAATTTCTTTCGGCGGTGCAGCAGCTGGGGCAGGGAAATTTGCCTGGTACAATCTGACGTCAGTGTACCAAAAGCAGATTGCCCACAAATACTTGGCTGTGACACACCTAATTCTACACCTTCATTCCTCTCAGTGCAGGTCTCAGAGAGGACTGAAGGTATAGTGGGGTTGGAGATCTCAGCTGATGAGGAGCAAGGAGAGGTCCTCTTTGTTCTTTGGTGTGGGTCTTTTAGATACGCTTGCCAACGAACTGCATGGCAGGTCAACATATGTCTGGTCAAGCATGTGGTACCCAAGCAGGAGATGTTTTGGCCACGCCAGATACGCTTGAGACATATGTTGCAAATAGCAGCAGTGCGATCTGATGCACTCATCTCAAAAAAGGCCCACACCAAAGAACTTTTTGAATAACGCACAGAGACTGCAGCGCCCTGCACATGTGGAGCTTTGGGGTGTGATGCAGTCAATGTGCTGCCCTTAGGCTGGCCCCTGGAGGGCATCCTGCCTCGTTGGTGATGTGCCGCCTCCTCCTCCACTTCCTCTCTCCTATCAGGCACCCACGTTGAGTCAGTGACCTCATCATCCCTTCCCTCCTCATCACTGGAGCAAACCTGGCAGTATGCTGCAGCAGGGGGAGCATGACTGCCAGATTGCTGTCCTTCTTGGGCACCCCCTCTGTCCGTGCTCATGTTACTGCCTTCATCGAGCTCAGTATCATCATCAGAGCCTTCCAAACGCTGGGCATCCTCCTGGAGCATGTACCCAACACTGTGGTCAAACAGTGCGAGGGACTCCTCAGGAGGACATGGTGGGGCTAGGGAAGGAGTCACTGATGACATTGAGCTGAGGGAAGAGGCCGCTGCTTTGCCAGACAAAGTACCCGGGGCATGGGTGAGAGAGGATGAGGAGGATGAGGACGGCTTGGTCATCCACTCGACCAAGTCTTCCGCATGTTGCAGCTCAACATGGCCAGCTGCCGAAAAAAAGGCCAAGCGTGTCCCACGGACACGTGCTGGTGAGGATGCACCGTCTCCACGACCAGCACTAGACACAGAGCCTGCTTGCCCTCTCTTATTGGCTTGTGACTGTCTGCCTCTCCTTCTTGGCCTTCCAGACATACTAATAGCCTGTAGCTGCACTAAGCTGGGATATATATATATATATATATATATATATATATATATATATATATGTACTGATACTGCCGCTAGCAAAATCAACTGCCTGCCTGTAGTATGAGAACACCACCAACCTTCTACAGGTAGCTTTAGCTGAACACTGTGCAGAGCTCGCAAAAAAATAACTTGTAGGTTTAGCTGAACACTATGAGGTGGACGCACCACACTAACTTGTAGTTTTAGCTGAACACTGTGAGCAGGACGCACCACACTAACTTGTAGTTTTAGCTGAACACTGTGAGCAGGACGCACTGCACTAACTTGTAGCTTTAGATGAACACTGTGCAGAGGTCTCACTACACCAACTTGTAGGTTTAGCTGAACACTGTGAGCAGGACGCACAGCACTAACTTGTAGTTTTAGCTGAACACTGTGAGCAGAACGCACTGCACTAACTTGTAGCTTTAGATGAACACTGTGCAGAGGTCTCACTACACCAACTTGTAGGTTTAGCTGAACACTGTGAGCAGGACGCACTGCACTAACTTGTAGCTTTAGATGAACACTGTGCAGAGGTCTCACTACACCAACTTGTAGGTTTAGCTGAACACTGTGAGCAGGACGCACCGCACTAACGTGTAGGTTTAGCTGAACACTGTGAGGTGGACGCACCACACTAACTTGTAGTTTTAGCTGAACACTGTGAGCAGGACGCACCCCACTAACTTGTAGGTTTAGCTGAACACTGTGAGCAGGACACACTGCACTAACTGTAAATAGTCTAGCTGCCTGACTGTGGTACTAATAGGATCAAAAGAACACCAGCAATTTTATTCAGGTAGCTGTAAATCCTGTAACAAGACAAGCCTGCCTGTCAGTAAGAAGATAACAGGAACGGATCTAGCTGAACACTGTGAGCAGGACGCACTGCACTAACTTGTAGCTTTAGATGAACACTGTGCAGAGGTCTCACTACACCAACTTGTAGGTTTAGCTGAACACTGTGAGCAGGACGCACAGCACTAACTTGTAGTTTTAGCTGAACACTGTGAGCAGGACGCACAGCACTAACTTGTAGTTTTAGCTGAATATTGTGAGCAGGACGCACTGCACTAACTTGTAGCTTGAGATGAACACTGTGCAGAGGTCTCACTACACCAACTTGTAGTTTTAGCTGAACACTGTGAGCAGGACGCACAGCACTAACTTGTAGTTTTGTAGTTTTAGCTGAACACTGTGAGCAGGACGCACTGCACTAACTTGTAGCTTGAGATGAACACTGTGCAGAGGTCTCACTACAACAACTTGTAGGTTTAGCTGAACACTGTGAGCAGGACGCACAAAACTAACTTGTAGTTTTAGCTGAACACTGTGAGTAGAACGCACTGCACTAACTTGTAGCTTGAGATGAACACTGTGCAGAGGTCTCACTACACCAACTTGTAGGTTTAGCTGAACACTGTGAGCAGAACGCACAGCACTAACTTGTAGTTTTAGCTGAACACTGTGAGCAGGACGCACAGCACTAACTTGTAGTTTTAGCTGAACACTGTGAGCAGGACGCACTGCACTAACTTGTAGCTTGAGATGAACACTATGCAGAGGTCTCACTACACCAACTTGTAGGTTTAGCTGAACACTGTGAGCAGGACGCACAGCACTAACTTGTAGTTTTAGCTGAACACTGTGAGCAGGACGCACTGCACTAACTTGTAGCTTTAGATGAACACTGTGCAGAGGTCTCACTACACCAACTTGTAGGTTTAGCTGAACACTGTGAGCAGGACGCACTGCACTAACTGTAAATAGTCTAGCTGCCTGTCTGTGGTACTAATAGGATCAAAAGAACACCAGCAATTTTATTCAGGTAGCTGTAAATCCTGTAACAAGACAAGCCTGCCTGTCAGTAAGAAGATAACAGGAATGGATCTAGCTGAACACTGTGAGCAGGGCGCACTGCACTAACTTGTAGCTTTAGATGAACACTGTGCAGAGGTCTCACTACACCAACTTGTAGGTTTAGCTGAACACTGTGAGCACGACGCACAGCACTAACTTATAGTTTTAGCTGAACACTGTGAGCAGGACGCACAGCACTAACTTGTAGTTTTAGCTGAATACTGTGAGCAGGACGCACTGCACTAACTTGTAGCTTGAGATGAACACTGTGCAGAGGTCTCACTACACAAACTAGTAGTTTTAGCTGAACACTGTGAGCAGGACGCACAGCACTAACTTGTAGTTTTGTAGTTTTAGCTGAACACTGTGAGCAGGACGCACTGCACTAACTTGTAGCTTGAGATGAACACTGTGCAGAGGTCTCACTACACCAACTTGTAGGTTTAGCTGAACACTGTGAGCAGGACGCACAGCACTAACTTGTAGTTTTAGCTGAACACTGTGAGCAGGACGCACAGCACTAACTTGTAGTTTTAGCTGAACACTGTGAGCAGGACGCACTGCACTAACTTGTAGCTTGAGATGAACACTGTGCAGAGGTCTCACTACACCAACTTGTAGGTTTAGCTGAACACTGTGAGCAGGATGCACAGCACTAACTTGTAGTTTTAACTGAACACTGTGAGCAGGATGCACTGCACTAACTTGTAGCTTTAGATGAATACTGTGCAGAGGTCTCACTACACCAACTTGTAGGTTTAGCTGAAGACTGTGAGCAGGACGCACTGCACTAACTGTAAATAGTCTAGTTGCCTGACTGTGGTACTAATAGGATCAAAAGAACACCAGCAATTTTATTCAGGTAGCTGTAAATACTGTAACAAGACAAGCCTGCCTGTCAGTAAGAAGATAACAGGAACAGATCTAGCTGAACACTGTGAGCAGGATGCACTGCACTAACTTGTAGCTTTAGATGAACACTGTGCAGAGGTCTCACTACACCAACTTGTAGGTTTAGCTGAACACTGTGAGCAGGACGCACCCCACTAACTTGTAGGTTTAGCTGAACACTGTGAGCAGGACACACACCACTAACTTGTAGGTTTAGCTGAACACTGTGAGCAGAACGCACCCCACTAACTTGTAGTTTTAGCTGAACACTGTGAGCAGGATGCACCGCACTAACTTGTAGGTTTAGCTGAACACTGTGAGGTGGATGCATCACACTAACTTGTAGGTTTAGCTGAACACTGTGAGCAGGACGCACCCCACTAACTTGTAAGTTTAGCTGAACACTGTCAGCAGGATGCACTGCACTAACTGTAAATAGTCTAGCTTCCTGACTGTGGTACTAATAGGATCAAAAGAACACCAGTAATTTTCTTCAGGTAGCTGTATATACTGTAACAAGACAAGCCTGCCTGTCAGTAAGAAGATAACAGGAACGGATCTAGCTGAACACTGTGAGCAGGACGCACTGCACTAACTGTAAATAGTCTAGCTGCCTGACTGTGGTAGTAATAGGATCAAAAGAACACCAGTAATTTTCTTCAGGTAGCTGTATATACTGTAACAAGACAAGACAAGCCTGCCTATCAGTAAGAAGATAACAGGAACGGATCTAGCTGAACACTGTGAGCAGGACGCACTGCACTAACTGTAAATAGTCTAGCTGCCTGACTGTGGTACTAATAGGATCAAAAGAACACCAGTAATTTTCTTCAGGTAGCTGTATATACTGTAACAAGACAAGACAAGCCTGCCTGTCAGTAGGAAGATAACAGGAACGGATCAAGCTGAACACTGTGAGCAGGACGCACTGCACTAACTGTAAATAGTCTAGCTGCCTGACTGTGGTACTAATAGGATCAAAAGAACACCAGCAATTTTCTTCAGGTAGCTGTAAATACTGTAACAAGACAAGCCTGCCTGTCAGTAGGAAGATAACAGGAACGGATCTAGCTAAACTGAATACAGTATATATATATATATGCAACACCTGGGATGCATATATATGCACAATACACTGTAAGTGCAGCTAAACTGACTGACTGTTCTGCCTAATCTATCTAACTCAAATCAAATGACACTGTCTCTCTGTCTATCTCTTTCAACGCCGGAACACACACTACACAGGGCCGCCATGCAGGCGGCCTTATATAGTGTGGGGCGTGTACTAAATCCCCTGAGCCATAATTGGCCAAAGCCTCCTTGGCTTTGGACAATTACGGCTCTCAGTTCAGACGGCGCTGTGATTGGCCAAGCATGCGGGTCATAGTGCATGCTTGGCCAATCATCAGCCAGCAATGCACTGCGATGCCGCAGTGAATTATGGGCCGTGACGCGCCACACGAATTTGGTGCGAACGGCCCATATCATTCGCAATTCGGCGAACGGGCGAACAGACGATGTTCGAGTCGAACATGGTTTCGACTCGAACACGAAGCTCATCCCCAATCATATATCACCTGTCATCAAGTGATATTTATTGAACAAGCATATTAAACATAAATCTGCAATCCACCCGGCGCAATTGTTAAATTCAGACAATGCCTTAATAACTGAAAGCCGAATAAAAACATTTTTACATTGTTGAGTTGCCATTACCCTGGTAATGTTTATTCTGCAATGCCCAGAAATTTAAAATGAATAAACTGTACTTTCATGTTAAACCATCATAAAAAAAATGTAATAGTACTTGAACCTCTTATTTTTATTGCCATATAAATCCATTTTTTGCATTAAACTGATAAGCCGGGTTCATATATCTTGGGGAAAAAGTAATAAACCTTGTTTTGAAACACTATTTCCGCAATCCCTTTGAAGTGAGATAACTTGTTACACAAACTCATTTTTCATTTCCGCTGCATTGTCTTGTTTCTACTCAGAAGATATGACATTTTTATGAAGGAACAATGGGATTTAAGTACCAGAACAGAAAAATTAACAATAGCCTTATCCTTGGAAGGGCTTTAAAAGACGTACTCCTTCGATTCACACTCTTGGAAATACTTGTAACTTTCTTAACCTGTAGAGGAATGAGGAATTCATAGCTGGTTGGGAAGCCATTCAGAATTATTATTCACTGTAGTAGCACAGTGAGATAAAAGAATGAGCAAAGAAAAAATGTTCATACCTAAGCTATTGTGGTTTCTGTTCGTGATGAAATGCCTTGTGGTAGGTGCCTGTTTTCATGCTTCGTTTCTTAAGCCGTTTGGCGCTTTTGCTGAGTAATTCCTTTTACAGTACAAAATATTATTGGTCTTTAACCTTATTTTAGACTTTTGAAAAGCTTAGAAAAAAACGTATTAGCTACGTATAAGCACTCTTCGACGAGATCCTTTCATCGGCAAAGATGTAATTTCGGTTATGTAGCAGAAAAAGGTACTTTAGTTGTCTTGGCAAAGAGGCCAAACTAAGCACAGCACATTGTCTATTAATATGAATAAAATAGGTGATATTGTCTGTAATCCAAATGTTCATTCATCAAGCACATAAAAACACAGTGACCTCTTCCTTTCAGGGATGTCACTTCATGAATAGATCATATATTGCAAGCAACCGCAACATGATAAATAATACTGTAAAGTGATGCTGTACATTTTCAACCTTTGAAAAATGATCCCAAAATGACAATGAAATCTCAAGTATGGCTTGAATAGCAAACATTAGATGTAACTGCACACCCACTTTAAAGCAAGCAAGGCAGAACAACATAAAGAAAACTAGTGTTAGTGGCAGTGTTAGAAGCATTATTGTCAGACTTTGCCATATGCCATATGTGCCAGCCAATTCAAAAGGTCTGACACCTTCTCTAATGATGACCCTCAATGCCACCTTCAATGTTCCTGAAAAATAAGTTAACTGTATTAATAAACAGAATTTGCTGTTTCCACACTAGCTACAATATCACTGAGTTTACATGACTCCTGCACAGAGGTTGCGACTGTGTGGTGATATCACAGCTAATGACAGAATTACACCATGCATTTCATGGCACAAGGCAGCTTTTGCTGGGGCTGGCTATATTTAAGGCTAGACTATAGGCAACCATCTAAAGTCACAGTTGAAATACATATAACAGTGAATGGCCGCCGAATACTACACGCTGATCGGTGCAGAGCGGCGCACGGAGGCATGCACAGGACACAGGAAATCGTTCGATCTATGGAGCAGTGGATGTGTATGCTCGCATGCTGACCCCCATGAGAGTGGGTTAAAAGCTCTGTCAGGCCAAACACGAGAGTGAGAGGCCCTAAAAGCTGGTGAGTTTGAATTTCAGAGGTGAGTGGAATCACGTCACAGAGGTGTGGTGGATGTTTTGAAACACAGCTGAGCAGTTTGGAGTCACCTTCACTTTTTGGACTTTCTTCATTGATTTTCACGATCTATTGGGACTATCAGTTTACATTTTTGGATTTTGCATTTTTTCTTTTCAGCATTAACATATTTGTTTTGGATATATATATTTGTATATCACTTTCACAGGGTGTTATATATATATTTTTTTGTTTGCAGTTCACTATTTGATATATATATATAATTTTTTTGGGGGGGGGTAATAGGGGTTATCACTTTCCCCATTAGTATCAGTCTATCGTATTCACTTGATTGTATCATCCAGTACACATCTATATTCATAGTAGCTCATTGGCTTTATAGGAGTGTCTGGCATCTCCCCACTACCTGGGGATCAGCGCCACTATTCATCCCCAATTTTCTCTTGGTGAATTCAGTTTTTACATAATGGTGTTAGCTTACTTTTAAAAAGGATTAGTATTTATGTCCACCCAGTCATTAAATCTACACAGCCCTACTAGACAGCTCGGAGTGGTTAATTGACTTCTCTACTGCAGTTAAAGTGTTACTAAACCCAGGATCCTGCATTCGATATATCTGGTCTGCCACAGTACACAGAACATGGACATGCAATTATTTTAGTAAATATAAACAGCTAAATACCCTTTCTCATCAGCAGTATATAGCAGTCTTATGACTTCCAGTGTCCGGCCAAGCACTGGTTTAAAGCTTTTAGGAAGAGTTTTCATTCTCCTCTGACTGTTCTATGAGGCTGCATGACTCCTGACCCTCTGTCTGGACAGTGCTCATTGGCTCTGTGCTGATCACATGCACCCTCCCAAAAAAAAAAAAAAAAACTTTCTAGCAATACATGCCAAACTGAGCATGTGCAGAGTGCCTCCTGTGGCTCTGTTCTATCAGGAGATGCATTGGGGAAAGTAAAACACAATTATTTTTACTGCCTTTTTACACAAAGTGCTGGATTAACCCCCTTAGGTTCCACAGTATAACATGCTCATATACAGACTGATGCTACTGTTGTAAGTTTAGCAACACTTTAAGCTCTACTGAAGACACTCTCTTGCCTGTGAGTAAACATTGAAGGAGTAACAACAGGCTGATAGCCACCCCTATGCTCTCTGTATTATGAGCATATACTTTGTTAGCAGATTGGAATGTAGGACACCTGATTGGCCCATAGTGATTCCCCTTTCCCAGTCTAGGTGCTGCTTTACAACAGACTAAAATCAAGTTTTTATATATACTGTATATATATATATATATATATATATATATATATATATATATATATATATATATATATATATTGTGCCCATAAGTTTACATACTCTGGCAGAATTTATGATTTCTTGGCCATTTTTCAGAGAATATGAATGATAACACAAAAACTTTTCTTTCACTCATCAATAGTTTTTGGCTGAAGCCATTTATTATAGATTATTATTTATGAAGCCATTTATTATCAATCAACTGTGTTTACTCTTTTTAAATCCTAATGACAACATAAACACATAAACTACCCAAATGACCCTGATCCAAAGTTTACACACCCCAGTTCTTAATACTGTGTATTGCCCCCTTTAACATCAATGACAGCTTGAAGTCTTTTGTGGCATTTGTGGATGAGGCACTTTATCTTCTCAGATGGTAAAAATGCCCATTCCTCTTAGCAAAAAGCCTCCAGTTCCTCTAAATTCTTGGGCTGTCTTGCATGAACTGCACGTTTGAGATCTCCCCAGAGTGGCTCAATGATATTGAGTTCAGGAGACTGAGATAGCCACTCCAGAACCTTCAATTTATTCTGCTGTAGCCAATGACAGGTCGACTTGGCCTTGTGTTTGGGATCATTGTCATGTTGGAATGTCCAAGTACGTCCCATGCGGAGCTTCCTGGCTGATGAATGCAAATGGTCCTCCAGTATTTCTTGATAACATACTGCATTTATCTTGCCAACAATTTTGACAAAAAATTTCCTGTGCCTTTGTAGCTCACACATCCCCAAAACATCAGCGATCCACCTCTGTGTTTCACAGTAGGAATGGTGTAACTTTCATCATAGGCCTTGTTAACGCCTCTCCAAATGTAGCGTTTAGGGTTGTGGCCAAAAAGCTCAATTTTGGTCTCATCACTCCAAATTACTTTGCTCCAGAAGGTTTGAGGTTTGTCTCTGTGCTGTTTGGAGTATTGTAAGCAGGATAATTTGTGGCATTTGCATAGTAATGTCTTTCTTCTGGCAACTCGACCATGTAGCCCATCTTTCTTCAAGTGCCTCCTTATTGTGCACCTTGAAACAGCCACAATAATGTTTTCAGAGAGTCCTGTATTTCACCTAAAGTTATTTGTGGGATTTTCTTTGCATCCTGAACAATTTTCCTAGCAGTTGTGGCTGAATTTTAGTTGGTCTACCTGACCGTGGTTTGGTTTCAACAGAACCCCTCATTTTCCACTTCTTGATTAGAGTTTGAACACTGCTGATTGGCATTCTCAATTCCTTGGATATCTTTTTATATCCCTTTCCTGTTTTATACAGTTCCACTATCTTTTCCCACAGATCCTTTTACAATTCTTTTGCTTTCCCCATGACTCAGAATCCAGAAACGTCAGTGCAGCACTGGATGGCAGATGCAAGGGTCTGTCAGGAGTCCATAAACTCATTAACCTTTTATACACACACACTAATTACAAGCAAACGGATCACGGATGAGGATGGTTACCTTTAATAGCCATTCAAACCCCTTTGTGTCAACTTGTGTGCATGTTATCAAACCAATATCACCAGGTTATGTAAACGTTTGATCAGGGTCATTTGGGTAGTTTCTGTTGTCATTATGATTTAAAAAGAGTAAACACAATTGATTGATAATTACATAGTAGATGAGGTTAAAAAAAGACACACGTCCATCAAGTCCAACCCATGTGTGTGATTATATGTCAGCATTACATTGTATATCCCTGTATGTTGCAGTCGTTCAGGTGCTTATATAATAGTTTCTTGAAACTATCGATGCTCCCCGCTGAGACCACCACCTGTGGAAGGGAATTCCACATCCTTGCCGCTCTTACAGTAAAGAACCCTCTACGTGGTTTAAGGTTAAACCTCTTTTCTTATAATTTTAATGAGTGGCCACGAGTATTTGTATATCGAAATCATATCCCCTCTCAAGCGTCTCTTCTCCAGAGAGAATAAGTTCAGTGCTCGCAACCTTTCCTCATAACTAGGGATGAGCCGAACACCCCCCAGTTCGGTTGGCACCAGAACCTGCGAACGGACCGAAAATTTGCGCAAACTTTAGAACCCCGTTGAAGTCTATGGGACTTGAACGTTCAAAATTAAAGGTGCTAATTTTAAAGGCTAATTTGCATGGTATTGTCCTAAAAAGGGTTTGGGGACCTGGTTCCTGCCCCAGGGGACATTTATCAATGCAAAAAAAAGTTTTAAAAACGGACGTTTTTTCGGGAGCAGTGATTTTAATGATGCTTAAAGTGAAAAAAAAAGTGAAACATTCCTTTAAATATCGTACCTCGTGTCTATAGTATGCCTGTAAAGTGGCGCTTGGTGGTGGTGGTGGTGTTGCCACAACACTGTAAGTCCTCACAGTTACACTTGGTGGGCGCTGGAAAGGGCCCTGCTGTAAAATATTAGATCAAAAATTGCAATTACATGCACCTGTTGAACAGGGGCAGAAAAATTGGGCCTTTGGTGGTGGTGGTGGTGCTGGTGCCACAACATTGTAAGTGCTCACAGTTACTCTTTGTGGGCTCAGAAACGGGCCCTGCTGTGAAATATTAGATCAAGAATTGTAATTACATGTCCCTGTTGAACAGGGGCAGAAAAATTGGGCCTTAGGCACTGGTGCCACTACACTGCAACCCCTCACAGATACTCTAGTTGGAGCGCAGGAATGAGCCCTCCTGCAAAATATTGCATCAAAAATTGTAATTACACGCCCCTGTTAAACAGGGGCTGAAAAATTGGGCCTTAGCCTTAAATGCCTACGGAGCACCGCTGGTTCCGAGGACAAAGCACAGGAAGAGGATGGAGGAAGAAGAAGAGGAGGGGGTGGAGGAGAGAGGTGTGTCAGAATCACCAGTAGTAGCATTTTGGAGGCGTGGTGGCGGAACAACCTCCAACACTATTGCACCTTGTCCTGCATCCTTTGCAGCTGCTAGCAGAGTCACCCAATGCGCCGTGAAAGATAGGTAACGTCCCTGTCCATGCCTGCTAGACCATGAGTCGGCGGTAATATGCACCTTACCGCTGACCGCCCTGTTCAGCGAGGCCAAGACATTGCCTTCCACATGCCGGTAAAGAGCCGGAATCGCCTTCCATGAGAAAAAGTGGCGTTTGGGAACCTGCCACTGAGGAACCGCACATTCCACAAACTCACAGAAGGGGGCAGAGTCTACCAACTAAAAAGGCAGCAGTTGAAGTGCTAGCAATTTAGCCAAGCTAGCATTCAACCGCTGGGCATGTGGATGGCTGGGAGCGAACTTCTTTCGGCGGTGCAGCAGCTGGGGCAGGGAAATTTGCCTGGTACAATCTGACGTCGGTGTACCGATAGCAGATTGCCCACAAGTACTTGGCTGTGACACACCTAATTCTACACCTTCATTTCTCTCAGTGCTGGTCTCAGAGAGGACTGAAGGTATAGTGGGGTTGGAGATCCCAGCTGATGAGGAGCAAGGAGAGGTCCTCTTTGTTCTTTGGTGTAGGTCTTTTAGGTACGCTTGCCAACGAACTGCATGGCAGGTAAACATATGTCTGGTCAAGCATGTGGTGCCCAAGCGGGTGATGTTTTGGCCACGCGAGATACGCTTGTGACATATGTTGCAAATAGCAGCAGTGGGATCTGATGCACTCGTCTCAAAAAAGGCCCACACCAAAGAACTTTTGGAAAATTGTGCAGAGACAGCAGCGCCCTGCACATGTGGAGCTCTGCGGTGTGATGCAGTCGGTGTGCTGCCCTTAAGCTGGCCCCTGGAGGGCATCCTGCCTTGTTGGTGATGTGCCTCCACCTCCTCTTTCCTATCAGGCACCCACATGGAGTCAGTGACCTCATCATCCTCTCCCTCCTCCTCACTGGAGCAAACCTGGCAGTATGCTGCAGCTGGGGGAACATGACTGCCAGATTGCTGTCCTTCTTGGGCACCCCCTCTGTCTGGGCTCATGTTACTGCCTTCCTCTAGCTAAGTACATTTATTGGAGCCTTCAAAATGCTGGGCATCCTCCTGGAGCATGTACCCAACACTGTGGTCAAACAGTTCGGGGGACTCCTCAGGAGGACATGGTGGGGCTAGGGAAGGAGTGACTGATGCCATTGAGCTGAGGGAAGAGGTCACGTTGGCAGCTGCTTTGCCTGACAAAGTACCCTGAGCCTGGGTGAGAGAGGATGAGGATGAGGACGGCTTGGTCATCCACTCTACCAAGTCTTCCGCATGTTGCGGCTCAACGCGGCCAGCTCCCGAAAAAAAGGACAAGCCACGTGCTGATGGGGATGCACTGTGTCCAAGACTAGCACTGTTGCCCCTAGACACAGAACCTGCTTGCTCTCTTTTATTGGCTTGTGACTGTCTGCCTCTCCTTTTTGGCCTTCCAGACATACTAATGGCCTGCAGTGAGATGTAGCTGCACAAAACTGGGATGTATATATATACTGATTATACTGCAGCTAGCAGAATGCCTGCCTGTGGTATTAATAGGATCAGAAGAAGCACACCAGCACTTGTCTTCAGGTAGCTATAGGTGCAACTGTGCAGGGTACACAGTATGCTAACTAAATACTTCAAGCTGCCTGCCTGTGGTATTAATAGGATCAGAAAAAGAACACCAGCACTTGTCTTCAGGTAGCTATAGGTGCCACTGTGCAGGGTACACAGTACACTAACTGTAAATACTTCAAGCTGCCTGCCTGTGGTATTAATAGGATCAGAAGAAGAACACCAGCACTTGTCTTCAGGTAGTTATAGGTGCAACTGTGCAGGGGTACACAGTACACTAACTGTAAATACTTCAAGCTGCCTGCCTGTGGTATTAAAAGGATCAGAAGAAGAACACCAGCACTTGTCTTCAGGTAGCTATAGGTGCAACTGTGCAGGGTACACAGTACACTAACTGTAAATACTTCAAGCTGCCTGCCTGTGGTATTAATAGGATCAGAAGAAGAACACCAGCACTTGTCTTCAGGTAGCTATAGGTGCAACTGTGCAGGGTACACAGTACACTAACTGTAAATACTTCAAGCTGCCTGCCTGTGGTATTAATAGGATCAGAAGAAGAACACCAGCACTTGTCTTCAGGTAGCTATAGGTGCACCTAACTGTAAATACTTCAAGCTGCCTGCCTGTGGTATTTTTTTGTTTTCTTTTTTGTCTTATGTTTCGTTTTCAAAGGGGTTTACAAGGGAATAGTGAAAAGAAAAATCGTACAGCCTTATTTCCCTTCCCTCTTTCACTCTCTAAAATTTTATCTTTATTTATAAGCCTTTCCATTTTACATTAAATATCTTTATATAAATATATATATATATATATATATATATATATATATATATATATATATATATATATATATATATATATATAAATATATAAATCCCCCTCCCTCCCTACCCCCTCCCCAACCCTTGTGCAATACCCATGATCTAATTGATGGCTAGTTTGAATCCTATTTTTTTCTGCATAGCTCCATGTTTTTTTGAACTCCTTCCAACATTTCCATTTGTCTACTTCTATCTTTTTCCTCTTTGTTATAATGAATATGCTCCATGGTGTAGGTCTCTTCCACGGCATTTATTCAGTCCCACATCTCGGTGCTTTCTTTTCCCCACCAATTTTTAGGGATTAATCTTTTTGCTGCGTTTAATAAATGCGGAACTAGAGAAGTTCTATATTGTTTCACATTCCCTTCTATGCCGTGGAAGAGAACCATCCACGGATCTTCTTTTACCTCTATTTTCGTAATCTCCTTAATCAGAGCCAAGATTTTTTTCCAAAATTTTTTGATAGTCGGGCAGTTCCACCATAAGTGGGCCATAGTACCCACTCCTCCACAGTCCCGCCAGCAGTCTGCCAGTTTCCCATGTTGGAATTTACTAATCTTATCTGGCATACCACCTCGCCAAACATTTATAATTCATCTCGGCCGTTTTTATATCTGCTGCTGAGCTGTGGGCTAGGGTTAACATTTTTCTAATAGTGCTTATGTTTTTTTGTGTTCCCAGTTCCTTTTCGCATTTTTTGATGAATACAGGTACCTCTGCTTCTTCTTCTTTCAATAATAATTTATATAGCTTAGATATAGTATTTTTTGTTTTTTTCGAAGTACATAATTTTTCTAGAGCCGTCAAATTTTCTCCCGATCTTATCGGTTGGGGTAAATTTTTCACGAAGCGGTCTAATTGCATGTACCTCCATTCATCTATCACCCATGTGTCTGTGTTTTGTTTCAACTCTTTAAATGTGCCTATTTTCCCTTTTTTTAGAATCTCTCTAAGTTGTACTTTATCTTTTTTTATCCAATTCCCACCTATATTTATTTTCCCTGGTGCAAAATATTCATTCTCCTTTCATTCTATCAAGGGAGAATTATAAACCTTGTCTAAATGCTTATAAACTATATCCCATATCTTTAATGCCCCGTACACACGGTCGGATTTTCCGATGGAAAATGTCCGATCGGAGCGTGTTGTCGGAAATTCCGACCGTGTGTGAGCTCCATCGGATTTTCTGACACACAAAGTTGGAGAGCAGGAGATAAAATTTTCCGACAACAAAATCCGATCGCATCAATTCCGACCGTGTGTGGCCTGTTCCGATGCACAAAGTGCCATGCATGCTCAGAAGAAATTCCGAGACGGGACAGCTCATTCTGGTAAACTTAGCGTTCTCAATGGATACAGCACTTTCGTCATGCTGCAATGTTAAAAATGGTTTAATACAGCGCACTCGCTTCTTCTTTATAATGTGACAAAAATTAAGTAGTTTTGCTGCTCATATTCACACACACAAAGTTTTATTTGTGTTTTTTTAGTGGGATTCCCTGACAATATTGTTATTAGTTGTCACATCTGACAGTTTTATATTAATTTTTTTTTTTTTTTTAGATTTTAAGCCTTTTTTTTTCTTTAATGTTTGGATTTTTTCCAAGGCTGATCTTTGTTCAATGTTATTTTTATTTTTACTCCAGAGTATTTTTGTGTGTGTTTTGTGTGTCAAGTTACCCCAACACCATTGATATCTTTTATTATTTAATCTCCAGGAGATTGTTTGGTGTTGGTGTCCCTTGTTCATTTCACATTGAATATTTGAAATGTACCTGAATCCTCACAAACAAACTGTCCTTTTTGAAGTAAAACACATAGGAGAGTATAATTCAAAACAAAAATCCTTTATTAAGGGATCAGAACCAAACAAAGAGGAGGGCAACACTGGATCAACAGGAGAAATTAGCAAAGCCTGGGACCCCCACGGCAGACATCAATTCTTGAACATCAAAATTGGTGGCCTGAGGAGTCCATATGTAAGGGAGGGCAGTCTGGTCCAGAATTTGCAGAGATCCGGATAGCAGCAGATGACATCTGTGTCCCCAGGCTGTGGTACCACAAGAGGCTGCATTTTTTGGCCGACCAGACTGAACCCAGGGCAATCACTGTCTGGCCTTCCTTCCACGCTTCCTTCCAGGCTGTGGCTGTGCAGTTGGAGATGTGGCAGGAGGAGGAGTAGGACATGGAGGAGGAGGAGGAGGACTGGGAGGACCTGGAGGAGGACTGGGGGGACCTGGAGGAGAGGGAGGAGGAGGAGGACCATCACAAAGGTGTGTCTGAGGTGTCATTTGGCCCCTCATACCTTTCTCAAGAGCCTCCAATATAAGCGCCTCACACATGGCTTGTCGGCCCTCCTCCATCCTCTGCATTTTATATGCAATGACGGCAGCAATGTCCTCCTCCACGGTCGTGCTCCCAGGACCTCTGTAGCCCTCCAAAAGAATCCTATAGCAGCCTCCTCTAGGGCACTCCTCCTACTGCCACTTTCTCTTTTCAGGGGGGGTGGAGGGACCTGCAGATCAGCCAGCCGGCTCGGCCCGGCCACCTCCTGGCTGAGACTTCCCTGTGTATGAAAAAGGGACATGGTTGTAATGTTTTGCATCATCAATCACAATCCTAAATTAGTACTCCAAACTAACATCTAGTTAACATCATTAATTGGACAAGCAGAAATATTTAGAGGAATGCTATACCCGGCTCAATCTGGGCTCCTCCTTGTGTTGTTGCCTGGAAGGCTTAGGTTGGGCATCAGAAGCCTCAGCCAGGGGGGAAGGAAGCGTGGAAGGAACACTGGAGAGGGATGGCCTTCTATTCCCCGCCCCTGTTCGTTCGGCGCAGTGGGGGAAGAGCACATTGCGGAGTCACAGCAGGTGCGTGCTAATTGCAGGAACGAGGAGGAGGAGGAGGAAAGCCCGGATCCGGACACGTCCCGATCCAGAAGAGACGTTTTAAGGCCACAAATATGTCCTTTGGGGAGATGTTGGAGATGGTCGACATCATGAGGAAGTCCGACTATGACGGGAAGTATGGGCCTTACCCCAACCCCAATATCCGAAAGGCCAAGATCATGGTGAAAGTGATCAGGAGTCTTCTGAGGAATTTCGGGGTCCGAAGATCGAAAGATCAGCTCAAGAAGCGGTGGTCGGACCTGAAATTGAGAGAGCCAGAGCAGTACCGAAAGATCCGGAGAGTGCTGCAAAAAAGTAAGTAGTTGTGCTGTGTTCCTATTCTTTCTGTCTTCATTCCGTTCGTGCTGCTCCATATGCTTTTATTATTTGTAACGTTTAAAAGGGCAACTTTAATGTTCATGGGCCCATTATTCGTTCGTATCAAACATTTTTCTTTCGGCCTCTAAAACATCATTGTTTAGGCCATATGCATTTCCCACATTTTTTTTGGGCCTACTTGGATGCCAAATATTTGTTTGTGTAGATGGGTTTGTTACTAGAATGAAATGCCAACTAGATTGTGTGTAAGGAGAGGACACTGAGCAGCTGTTTTCACATCTGGACACTGGAGCACTAGTGTGGGACACAAGAACACCATTTTTATTAGGGGGGCCACACAGGTGCTCCAGTGTATACTATGGGGGGGAGCTACATCTGTGAAGCTTGTACTAAACAGGTAAAGTATTACAGCTTGACAAAGGGCAATAAAAAATATACATCTTGGAACTCGGCTAAAATAGACAATTGTACCCCACTTCCAAGCAATGTTTCCTATTTCTAGTTCTGCCATCAAATATCTGTGTGCTAATGATACCATTTTTGTTTTACATAGGGGAGAAAAGACTCGGAGGGCACCCCTCATCCGAGGAGACCAGAGACCCCCCACCTATGGAAGAAGGTGAAATACCCCCAAACGAAGAAGAGCAGAAGGAAGAAGAAGATGTGGTGGAGATTGGCACCACAACAGGTGAGTGTCTGCGACCACAGACTCAGGTAAAAGAGATGGATGGTGGCAGATTTTTTATACCTGTTTTTGTTTTGTTTCTCTCTTTTTAGGTGATCGTGAGGTTGTGGATCCCGAACGCTTTACTTCAGAAAGTGCCCAGATCCTGATTGGGGAGATCATGGGGTGTAATCTTGAATTGCACAACATACACCAAAAAATCAATGATGTTATTAAAAAAAATAATAACATCATTGATGTTTTGGGGCGAATTTAAAACCCCACAAAATATATTTTTGGGATTGTGTTCCAATTTTTAAAATATTTTTGCAATGTTTTGAAAAGCCTAATTCGGAGGATGCACACAGTGTGTCAACATGTGCTATCTGCCATCACGGGAGATCAATGGACGCGTTTTGGGGGTGCAACCCCTTCCTCAATTATAAAGTAGCATTGAGGAAGGGCTTGCTCCCCCAAAACACGTCCCTTGATCCCCCCTGATGGCAGATAGCACATGTTAACATTCGTAAATTGGTGTGCATCTTCCAAATTTGGCTTTTCCAGGGGTGATTTCCCCCCATCTGAACGCTATATCAAACCCAGTTCCTAAATACTGATGTCTGATATAGCCTTCAGGTTTTACCTAATGTGAACTTTGTAAGTTCAAGTTTTTTGGCTTTCTTGTTGGTTTTACACAGGCCTGTTTTATCTGAAATGGACATTTCGATTTTTGATAATGCTACTGCAAAAATTGTTATACAACAAACATGTTGGTTTGTTTTAAAAACCTTTGGTAAATGCACATGTGATTGTGCAGGTATAAAAAAGTGGCTTACTTAAGAATGTGTAGATTATTGTCTCAACACTGCAACACTTTTGGGGTGATGTAATAGCTGTTTTATGCAAAAATAGGGGTTATTTCCTAAGGGAAAATCCTCTTTGCACTACAAGTGCAGTTTCAGTGCAGTTGCAAGTGCACTTGTAGTGAAATGTGTTTTTGCATTTAGGAAATAACAGCCAACAGTGCTTTGTATAATAAGGTTACACAATCACGACATTTACTGGACTCAACACATTTCTGTCAGGCTTCACATATTGTCTGGCATATTGATACCCCCCCTACCCGCAAAGAACTCCAGGTAGCGTAACCGGACATCACGGCCACTCTGCCATATGGATGGGTGTCAGAAATAGTCGGAACCAGCTGGCCAGGATTCCAAATGTGTTCTCCACCACTCTTCGGGCTCTAATTAAAAACCCTCTGTTCCGGGGTGAGGGTCCTCATCGGGAATGGCCGCATCAGGTGGTCCCCCAGCGCAAACGCTTCATCAGCAACGAACACGAATGGGAGTCCTTCCACAGTGTCCTCTGGAGCTGGCAAGTCCAAGCTGCCATTCTGGAGACGCCTGTAGAACTCCGTCTGGGCGATGACTCCACCATCGGACATCCGGCCATTCTTCCCCACGTCCACATACAAGAAGTCCTAATTAGCCGACACCACCGCCAACATCACTATACTATTAAACCCCTTGTATTTATAATAGTACGACCGCGAGTTGGGTGGTGGGACAATGTGGACATGTTTCCCATCAATTGCCCCTCCGCAGTTAGGAAAGTCCCACCGCTGGGCAAAGTGGGAGGCCACAGTCTGCCATTCCTGTGGCGTGGAAGGAAACTGTTGAGGAAAAAACAATAAACATTACTATTTTTTCACAGAAACATGGCAAGCAGATTATACACAAACATTATGGGGCAACCTCCAGATAGCATTTAGTAAGGGGAATTTAACAAGACCAAAGTATAAGGTACACCTATCATATTTCCCCCCCCTCTCATGGGCCATTTCTAACATTATGGGGTGTGTAGAAATCTTGGACAGGTAACCCTCTTCACTTCATTGAGAGATGAATGCCTAAATAATGGGTATTACTTTGAACAGACCCTCCTTAGTTACACTATTGGCAGCCCACTGGACAGGTAAGAAGTGTCATAATACAAAGCTATAAATACACACTGTACACATTTGAGGACATTTGGATATTCTGCTATTACCTATCAAGATAATAATAGGATACAAAAACTTTAAAAAGTACCATTTGAAAGTATACAGGCAGGCCCTTGCACTACATGCTTTGGGTAATTCATCCATAAATCAGAGCACTAAAGAGGTGGGTATAGTGTGTATGGGTTTGGCAAAGTCAGCAGATAGATGATTGAGGATAGAGAATTGGAATCAGCTGACTTAGCAGTTGGGGGGGAGGGAGGGTTACTAAAAATTATTTGGGGACACCACAAAAAAAAGCCCCTGCCACTCTGCCTGAATTTAAATCAAAAATAACATTTCCAAACATTTTAGGGGGTGTTTGGGGTAAAGCACTACTATGGAGCTGATAAAATACATTGTTAAGTGACTACATGAGGTGAATATAGGGCAGGAGACACCATGCTGGGGAGGTTAGTGAAGGGCAAATATGTATGAAGGACATAAAATAATAATTACATAAAAATCCAGCATGCATGAGAACAAAGGGGACATTCACAGCATATTACAATCATGGTAATTAGGGAATGAGGAAAGAAATACAATATATTAGCAAACATTCAATACAATAAAAGGTGATATTAAAGGATAAAAATCTTACCTTCATATACTCCTTCTGCAGGACCTGTATGATGGCAGAACAGGTCTCTGGGATAATGATCCCCAGAGCCTGGGGGGAGATGCCTGTCGAGAACTTTAAGTCCTGCAGACTTCTCCCTGTGGCCAAATACCGCAAGGTAGCGACCAACCTCTGCTCCGGAGTGATGGCTTGGCTCATGCAGGTATCCTGCTTGCTGATATAGGGGGTCAGCGAAGCCAACAAACGTTGAAACACGGGGTCCGTCATCCTGAGAAAGTTCCTGAAATCATCAGGATTATTCTCACGGATCTCACGGAGCAAGGGCATATCACAGAACTGGTCACGCTGAAGCAACCAATTCTTGGTCCATGAACTCCTCCCCACCCTGTTCATGGACTGGACTTGTGTCAAGGTCAGGACCCCAACACCAAGCCCCCGTACAGCACGAACTCTACGAGGAGTACGCATACGAAACATGGCTAGAAAACGGTCGGCTGCTCTGAACGGAGTAACAGAACGCACTGAAGAACAGCAAGGCCTGTGAAGAGCGACCTGAAAAACAGTAACGAACGAACAAGAATACAATGACTACCTAAAGTCACGCGGAACTTGCTTGCACGCACTGAAGAGCAGATACAAACCCACAAGCACAAACTGAACGGCAGAAAACGATCTGAAAGCCACGAGTCTGAAAAAGCGCGAATCGTCTCTCACCAAACTTTTACTAACATGAGATTAGCAAAAGGAGCCCAAAGGGTGCCGCGCTTGGTTCTAAACTGGCCTTTTCTAGTCTCGTCGTACATGGTGTACGTGACCGCGTGGTTGGCGATCGGAAATTCCGACAACTTTGTGCGACCGTGTGTAGGCAAAACAAGCTTGAGCCAACATCCGTCAGAAAAAATCCTAGGATTTTGTTGTCGGAATTTCCGAACAAAGTCCGACCGTGTGTACGCCCTATAAGACTACCTTTATCAAACAGTGCGTTTTCTCGTCTACCATTCTGTGATTCGGAGGGTTCCAAATAATAGACCGTAAACGTGTTTTACTATAAAATTTCTATGTTTACCCATCTTTTTTCTTGGTTATCCCTAGCCCATTCTATCGCTCTTGATAAGATTATTGCTTTGTAATATTTTAGGATATCCGGGACCGCAAGGCCCCCTTTATCTTTATCTTGTTTTAAGATCTTTAAGGATATTCTTGATTTTTTATTTTTCCATATGATGTTAGATCTTATTGATTTTAACTTTCTAATGTATTCCTGTGGTAGTTTAATTGGTAACATTTGAAATTTATACGTGATTTTTGGAAGGAGGATCATTTTTATGGCATTTATACGCCCCATCCATGAAAGTGGTTTTGTCTGAAGCTTTTTTCCCTCCCTCTTTATCTCATCCAAGAGAGGGATATAGTTTTTCCTGTATATCTTCTCCAGGGAGTTAGCAAGCCTTATTCCCAGGTATTTAATCTCTTTTTTCCAGCGAAATTGGAAATCTCTCTTCAGTTTTTCCTCCTCTACTTTACTCACATTTATGTTCAAGATTTCCGATTTCCCCATATTAATCTTAAACTGTGTTATTTCGCCATATTGTTTTAATATTTTAATCAGTCTTGGCATTATATTTCCGGGGTTACTTATATAAAAGAGCACGTCATCCGCAAATGCGGCCAACTTGTGCTCTTCTTCTCCCACCTTAAATCCCTCAATATCGGGGTTATTTCTGATTGTTGCAAGGAGAGGTTCTAGAGCTAGTATAAAAAGGAGGGGAGACAGGGGGCATCCCTGTCTTGTCCCCCTCTTCATCTCGAAGGGTGATGACAGGGTTCCGTTGATCTTAATGGCTGCCTTAGGTTTTCTGTATAATGTTTTAATCCGGCCTATCATCTTTGGACCTACTCCTACTGTTTCTAGAGTCTGAAACAGGAACCCCCAGTCTACCCTGTCAAATGCCTTTTCGGCATCACTTGACAGGAGCAAACCTGTGGGTCCCTCCTCCCTTCTCTTCTGGAGCAACAGTAGGGTTCTCACCCCATTGTCTCTTCCTTCCCTTCCTGTTATAAAGCCCACTTGGTCCGGATGGATCACCTCATTCATTAATTCTTTCATCCTCATAGCTAATACCTTTGCATATATTTTTATGTCTACGTTAAGTAATGATATTGGTCTGTAGCTAGCGCATGAAGTCCCATCTTTAGCCTCTTTTGGAATCACGGTAATTGTAGCGAAGAGCGCCTCACTACTTAATTCAAACTCTCTTCCCAACCCATTCATATACTTACACATTTTCGGTACTAGTATATCTTTAAATTTCTTGTAATAATATATGGTGAACCCATCCGGACCTGGGCTTTTCCCCTGTGCACTGTCCGCTATTGCTCTAACTATCTCCTCTTCTGTAATTGATTTCTCTAGGGCCTCTCTGGAATTTTCCGTAATCTTGGTTAATTTGGCAAGCTTTAAGAATTCCTTGGTCTTCCTGTTTTTATTTTCTTCACTTATCTGGCCTCCGTTCATCTCCCCTGTATACAATTTGCTGTAATAATTTTTAAATACCTCACCAATCTCTTTCGTTTCGTAAACCATCTTTCCTTGTTTATCCTGTATCTTTCCTATAAAGTTTAGGGCTTTTTTTTTCCTGAGTATTCTAGCTAGATGTTTTCCCACCTTATTTCCCCACTGGTATCTTTCTTTGGCTATTTTATAGAATTTTTCCTTTGTTGCTTGTTCCATCAGCTTTTTTAGTTCGTCTCGTTTATTTACCAGTGCTAAATATGTTGATTGGTGGTGTCCTCTGTATTTTTTATGTTCTTGTTCTAAATTATAAATTTCTGTTGTAAGGTTTCCCATTTTATTTTGCCTTTCCTTCTTTCTCCTTGCTCCTTCTTGTATTATTATTCCCCTTATGTAGGCTTTATGTGCTTCCCATATCACCGACCCCAAAATATCTCCTGTTTCATTTGTTGCGAAGTAATGTTTTAACTCTCTCTCTACCTTATTAAAGGTATCTTCATTTTGCAATAGATCTTCATTTATTCTCCATAGTGACTGTTTTCCTTGGGCCCTGGAAATCTGCATCTCCATCTCAATGGGGGCGTGGTCTGATATTGTGATAATTCCTATTTTTGAGCCTACTATCCTGTCCAAAAGTCTATGGTCTACTAGAATATAGTCGATCCTAGAATACGTCCGGTGCACAGGGAAGTAGAATGTGTAATCTCGTGTTTTACCATTCAAAATCCTCCATATGTCTACCAATTGATTATTATGCATTTCCTGTTTTATCTTCCTCAGCTGACCGTTATTCGTCCCCTGTGCCCTGGACGTACTGTCGATCTCTGGGTCTAGGCACATATTAAGGTCCCCCATTATTACTAGTCCCCCACTCCTGAAGTCCATTAATTTCTCCAATGTGTCCTTCAGGAATTTTGTTGGGTTTTTATTTGGGGCATATATATTGGCTAGAGTGCATTCTATTTCCCTGAGTGTTCCTTTGATGAATAGAAATCTCCCCTCTGGGTCCTGCATCATGCCTCCTAGTTTAAAATGCACCCCTTTTGCAAGTCCAATCGCCACTCCCCTTGCTCTTTTTGATATTGCGTCTCCGTAATACCAATTCGGGAATTCTCTCGACCATAATCTAATATTTGAGTCATATGTTAAATGGGTCTCCTGCAGGGACACCACCTCTGCCCCATAAGTCTATAGTTCCTTTAAGATTTTGTGTCTTTTCGAAATTGAATTTAAGCCCTTTACGTTATAGGATAAAAATTTGAGCGTTGTCATTTTTCTATTCTTGCCAGCTTTTGTTCCTCTAGCCTATCTCGAGTTGTTCCTATTTCTATCATGGCATTTGCACAGTGTACCCCCTCTCTTTCCCTTTCCCCCTCCCCCCTCCCTCCTCACCCCTCCCCGTCCGCCCTCCCCCTCTTCTCCCCACTTGGCCCCATATGGGCCCCTAGTTCGTTCGGTGCCCCGAAAATCAAAGCCTCCAAGGAACCTATTTGTCCTAAGGTATAGTACCCAGTGTGCCCCTTCACCCCTTCCTCAGAATGAAAATTGAGGGGGAATGGGCCCGCTAACCTCCATTCACATAATCTGAGTGACCTATATTTTAATGTTCCTCCCCCCTTCCCCCCCTCCGACCAAAAACCCCTCCCCCGTAACACGCTCACAATAGGTGACTCCCCACAAAGAATTTATCAGCAATGCTTCTTATATAATCCCCCCCCCTTTTTCTTCCTTTTTAGTCCTCCCCTATCCAGCCCGGTATATCTGGTTTCTGCAGGCCTAGTTTTCTACAGAACCCTTCTAGGTCTTCGGGGAAATGCAATTTCACTGATCTCCCCTCCTTGTATCCTATCAGACAAGCTGGGAACCCCCAACTATATCTAATGTTTTGCTGTCTCATTTTTTCTAGGAGGGGTTTAAGGAGACTTCTTCTTGTCAGGGTATCTTGAGACAGATCGGCATACACCTGGAGCTCAGCTCCTTCATATATCAAGGGTGGTTTTCCTCCTAATTTTTTCCAGATCTCCAGTTTGTCTTCGTAGAATCTAAACCTAATAATAATGTCCCGTGGTCTCTCTTCTAGGTTTCGCCGGTGTCCAACTCGATGTATTCTTTCTATTCTTAGGGGTTCCTCTTCGTTTTTATCTATAAGGGGGCACAGCACTATTGAACACATTTTCCTCAGATCTTCTCCCTCTTTTTCTGGGACTGATCGTAGCCTTATGTTCTGTCTTCTACTTCTGTTCTCCTGGTCTTCCAGTTTATAAAGGATTTCCTTCTGGATTTGTTGTGCTGTTTTAATTTGCTGTTTGAGGGTTTCCAGTTCTTTCTTTTGATCTTCTACTGTTTTTTCTGTTTCTTCTACCCTGTCCAGGAGGCTTCCCAGATCCCCTCTCAACGTGCTGATATCTGTTTTAATCGAATTTTCTAGCCTCTGTAACATCTCACTCATCTCTCCTTTTGTGGGGGGGAGGGACTCAGATGATCTCCCCTCTATCCTACTGTACTCCAGGTCCCCTTCTGTTGTGAAGTCTTCCCTGGAATGTTCTGGAGTCTCACCCGTCTTCTTATCCGTCCCTTTTTTTTTTCCACCTTAGCTTGCCCCTGCCTCTCCGCTTCCATATTTCTTGGACTGGCTCCTTGTGTCATAAATTGCTTCAGTGTGTTAACCCCTGGTTTATCTTTTGGGGATTTGGGGGCGCCTCCTCTTGTCGTCTTAGTTGTGCTTTTACTCATCTTGTCCTTTTTTATCCCCCTTATCCGTTTACCCAGCCTTGAATCTTTATTCTCCCTTAATTAGGGGTGAGCTGTGCCTCCAGATGGGAGGGAAGGATTGTTCAAAAACTTGTGGGGGGGCAGTGGGAATGATAGACACGGAAGCTGTTCCGGGGTCTATCCCTATCCAGGGACTCCCCGCACGTCAGTCCTATTGCGCTTTGCGGTGTTTAGATATTCACAAGCTGGTTGTACTTCTGATGGTTGTTGGCTCTTTCTGATCAAGGTTCTTCCTCTTTCTTCTGCCCCTTCCCCTAACTTAATTCTAATACCGATTTTGAAGCAAATTTTAACCGTTTGTCCTTTAAACATATATTTATTCCTTCAGGATCCACATATCAATACTTTGTGCTGGCAACACTAAAGATACTGGCGATCACATTTGTTCCTTTATGTTTACCTGAGGTTTTAACACAATCCCTTGTTCTTTAGTCACACTGTCTATTTTTTACCAGTTTTCTCAGTGTTGCCCGGCTAAATAATTTCCCCTCAGAATTAAACATCACCATTTCCACAGTACACTTGGCTTCTGCCCTTCAGTGTTTTCACTTCATATATTTGCTACTCCATACCGCTCTCATCCATCCATATCTTACCCTCTCCACTCTTTGAAGTTCCTGTGTCCCAGATAGTTTTCCTTATACTCCTCCGGTGTTTGTGTCTGAGGATTGCTGCATGTAATAAATCATCTGACCGGCCGCTCTGCAGACAGAGGGACGGGGGAAGGGGGGGGGGGAGACAGGGGCTTACCGCTGCTTCACAGATCACTCACGGTTCACACTTGTTTTACTGTTCCTGCCGCTCCTCGGTGTCCTGAGATGTTTCTCTGGAGGTTTGTTTTTTCATCTGACTGTCATCTCCTCTGCTGACAGGCTGAGGCTCTCCTCTTGTTGTGCAGTGAACACCGGCGGCTTCACAGAGCATTCCTCGAGGCGGCGTCTCGCTGGCACACTGGGATCCCTCCCTCCGTGACGGACGCTACGTTCTCACGTCCTCACCTCCCATTTCCCAACTCGCCTGCCTGTGGTATTAATAGGATCAGAAGAAGAACACCAGCACTTGTCTTCAGGTAGCTATAGGTGCAACTGTGCAGGGTACACAGTACACTAACTGTAAATACTTCAAGCTGCCTGCCTGTGGTATTAATAGGATCAGAAGAAGAACACCAGCACTTGTCTTTAGGTAGCTATAGGTGCAAATATGCAGGGTACACAGTACACTTATAGGGCGTACACACGGTCGGACTTTGTTCGGACATTCCGACAACAAAATCCTAGGATTTTTTCCGACGGATGTTGGCTCAAACTTTTTTTGTCTACACACGGTCGCACAAAGTTGTCGGAATTTCCGATCGCCAACCACGCGGTCATGTACACCACGTACGACGAGACTAGAAAAGACCGGTTCAGAACCAAGCGTGGCACCCTTTGGGCTCCTTTTGCTAATCTCGTGTTAGTAAAAGTTTGGTGAGAGACGATTCGCGCTTTTTCAGACTCGTGGCTTTCAGATCATTTTCTGCCGTTCAGTTTGTGCTTGTGGGTTTGTATCTGCTCTTCAGTGCATGCAGCAAGTTCTGCGTGACTTTAAGTAGTCATTGTATTCTTGTTCGTTCGTTACTGTTTTTCAGTTCGCTCTTCACAGGCCTTGCTCTTCTGCAGTGCGTTCTGTTACTTCGTTCTGAGCAGCCGACCGTTTTCTAGCGATGTTTCGCATGCGTACTCCTCGTAGAGTTCGTGCTGTGTGGGGGCTTGGTGTTGGGGTCCTGACCTTGACACAAGTCCAGTCCATGAACAGGGTGGGGAGGAGTTCATGGACCAAGAATTGTTTGCTTCAGCATGACCAGTTCTGTCATATGCCTTTGCTCCGTGAGATCCGTGAGAATAATCCTGATGATTTCAGGAACTTTCTCAGGATGACGGACCCCGTGTTTCACCGTCTGTTGGCTTCGCTGACCCACTATATCAGCAGGCAGGATACCTGCATGAGGCAAGCCATCACTCCGGAGCAGAGGTTGGTCGCTACCCTGCGGTATTTGGCGACAGGGAGAAGTCTGCAGGACTTCTCGACAGGCATCTCCCCCTAGGCTCTGGGGATCATTATCCCAGAGACCTGTTCTGCCATCATCTAGGCCCTACAGAAGGAGTATATGAAGGTAAGATTTTTATCCTTTTATATCACATTTTATTGTATTGAATGTTTGCTAATATATTGTATTTCTTTCCTCATTCCCTCATTACAATGATTGTAATATGCTGTGAATGTCCCCTTTGTCCTCATGCATGCTGGATTTTTATGTAATTATTATTTTAGGTCCTTCATACATATTTGCCCTTCACTAACCTACCCAGCATGGTGTCTCCTGCCCTATATTCACCTCATGTAGTCACTTAACAATGTATTTTATCAGCTCCATAGTAGTGCTTTACCTCAAACACCCCCTAAAATGTTTAGAAATGTTATTTTTGCTTTAAATTCAGGCAGAGTGCCAGAGGCTTTTTTTTGTGGTGTCCCCAAATCATTTTTAGTAACCCTCCCCCAACTGCTAAGTCAGCTGATCCCAATTCTCTATCTATCCTCAATCATCTATCTGCTGACTTTGCCAAACCCATACACACTATACCCACCTCTTTACTGGTCAGATTTATGGATGAATTCCCCAAAGCATGTAGTGCAAGGGCCTGCCTGTATACTTTCCAATGGTACTGTTAAAATTTTTGGGATCCTATTATTATCTTGATAGGTAATAGCAGAATGTCCAAATGTCTTCAAATGTGTACAATGTGTATTTATATCTTTGTATTATGACACTTCTTACCTGTCCAGTGGACTGCCAATAGTGTAACTAAGGAGGGTGTGTTCAAAGTAATACCCATTATTTAGGCATTCATCTCTCAATGAAGTGAAGAGGGTTACCTGTCCAAGATTTCCACACACCCCCTATAATGTTAGAAATGGCCCATGAGAGGGGGGGAGGGGTAATACGATAGGTGTACCTTATACTTTGGCCTTGTTAAATTCCCCTTACTAAATGCTATCTGGAGGTTGCCCCATAATGTTTGTGTCTAATCTGCTTGCCATGTTTCTGTGAAAAAATAGTAATGTTTATTGTTTTTTCCTCAACAGTTTCCTTCCACGCCACAGGAATGGCAGACTGTGGCCTCCCACTTTGCCCAGCGGTGGGACTTTCCTAACTGCAGAGGGGCAATTGATGGGAAACACGTCCACATCGTCCCACCACCCAACTCGGGGTCGTACTATTATAATTACAAGAGGTTCAATAGTATAGTGATGTTGGCGGTGGTGTCGGCTAATTACGACTTCTTGTATGTGGACGTGGGGAAGAATGGCCGGATGTCCGATGGTGGAGTCATCGCCCAGACAGAGTTCTACAGGCGTCTCCAGAATGGCAGCTTGGACTTGCCAGCTCCAGAGGACAATGTTGAAGGACTCCCATTTGTGTTTGTTGCTGATGAAGCGTTTGCGCTGGGGGACCACCTGATGCAGCCATTCCCAATGAGGACCCTCACCCGGAACAGAGGGTTTTTAATTACCGGCTGGCCAGCGCCCGAAGAGTGGTGGAGAACACATTTGGAATCCTGGCCAGCCGGTTCCGCCTATTTATGACACCCATCCATATGGCGGAGTATAAACTGAACCATATTATACTGGCGTGCTGTATTCTCCATAACTTTTTAAGGAAACATTCGGCCAACTATGCTGGCTCAGTTGGGCCTGAGGACGGAATCCTACATCAAACCACACTGACGGCGCTTGAAAGTGGTCGTCCTGGCTTGCCCTCCCTGAGTGCCCGTGATGTCCGGTTACGCTACCTGGAGTTCTTTGCGGGTAGGGGGGCTATCAATATGCCAGACAATCTGTGAAGCCTTTTTATAATAAAAAAAAAAAGAAATTCTTTGTGGACATTTACTGCTTGTGTTTGTTTTAGCTGACCCTGACAGAAATGTTTTGAGTGCAGAAAATGGCGTAATTGTGTAACTTTATACAAAGCACTGTTGGCAGTTATTTACTAAATGCAAAAACACATTTCACTACAAGCGCACTTGCAACTGCACTGAAACTGCACTTGTAGTGCAAAGTGGATTTGCCCTTAGGAAATAACCCCCATTTTCTCAGAAAACAACAATTACATCACCCCAAAAGTGTTGTAGCGTTGAGACAATAATCCACACATTCTTGATTAACAATCTTTTTAATACCTGCACAATCACATGTGCATTTACCAAAGGTTTTTCAAACAAACCAACATGTTTGTGGTATACCAATTTGTGTGGTGGCATTATCAAAACTCAAAATGTCCATTTTAGATAAAACAGGCATGTGTAAAACCAACAATAAAAGACACAAATCTTGAACTTAGAAACGTCACATTTGGTTGAATTTGAAGGCAATATCAGACATGAGGATTTAGGAACTGTGTTTGATATTGCGTTCAGATGGGGGGAAATCACCCCTGGAAAAGCCAAATTTGGAAGATGCACACCAATTTACCAATGGCAAAATGTGCTAGCTGCCATCACGGGGCATCAAGGGATGTGTTTTGGGGGAGCAAGCCCTTCCTCTCAGCTACTTTATTATTGAGGAAGGGGTTGCACCCCCAAAACGCGTCCATTGATCTCCCGTGATGGCAGATAGCACATGTTGACACACTGTGTGCATCCTCCAAATTTGGCTTTGGGAAAAATCACAAAAACATTTTGCACATTGTAGCACACAAAAGAAGAAAGTGATTTGGAGGGGCTTTAAACTCGCCCCAAAACATCAATGATGTCTTTATTTTTTGGAATAACATCATTGAGGTTTTGCTTGATGATTTCCAATTGTAAATTACACCCCATGATCTCCCCGATCAGGATCTGGGCACTTTCGGATGTGAAAGGATCTGGATCCACAACCTCACGAAAAAAAGAGAGGAACCCCAAAATAAATTAGGTTTAAAAAAATGCCGCCATCCATCTCTTATCTGAGCCTGTGGTTGCAGACACTCACCTGTTGTGGTGACTAGTTCCACCACGCCTTCTTCCTCCTGCTCTTCTTGTGTTGGGGGGATTTCCCCTTCTTCCAGAGGGGGGGCTCTGGTCTCCTCAGATGAGGGGTGTCCTCCGAGTCTTTTATCCCCTATGTAAAACAAAAATGGTATACTTAGCACACAGATATTTGATGGCAGAACTATAAATAGGAAACATTGCTTGGAAGTGGGGTACAATTGGCAATTTTAGCAGAGTTCCAAGATGTAGCTTTTTTAGTGCCCTTTGTCAACATGCAATACTTTACCTGTTTGGTACAAGCTTCACAGATGGAGACCCCCTATAGTATACACTGGAGCACCTGTGTGGCCCCCTAATAAAAATGGTGTTCTTTTGTCCCACACTAGTGCTCCAGTGTCCAGATGTGTAAACAGCTGCTCAGTGTCCTCTCCTTACACACAATCTAGTTTGCATTTCATTCTAGTAACAAAGCCATCTACACAACCCAAGTCTTTGCAGACAAGTATAGGGCGTCAAAATGGTGGCCAAATGCATATGGGCTAAACAATGGTATTTTATAGAAAATTAGGAGAAACTGCACTATAAACCAAATAAAAATCAAATAGTGTGAAAAGCAGCAATCCCCACAAAAAACATCAATTGTGGATAAGCATGAGAAAAACAAGGGGTTGCGCTAATACTGGTATAGCATAACATAAAATCTACAGTGAAAGAAAATTTATATAATAATCATAAATAAAAATAAAACAATGTGCAAAACATTTGGTGATAATGAAAGAAAGTCCCATCCGATGAGACATCAATTAAATATCATAGTGAGTCCAAATCACCAACAATAGACAACAGAAGTCCAAGTGATAATGAATATAGTTCTGTGACAGCAAGGGAGGGTCCACCACCAGACATGGAAGGGGTTACTCCTTACCAGATGGCCATGACCCCCCACCACAGAGGATCACAGCAAGCAGAAATCTTTAAAAGCCAGAAATGGAAACTGCCAGCGGTGTCCACCAAAGGTCATCTCATCATCAGCCACACCAACGAACCCATGGCAAGGGTACCATAAAATATAGAAGGAGCTCACATAGTGTAAAACCGATAGGATTTATTGAAATATAATAAAATACAAATGCACACTTACAAAGCGTAATGAATAGAACAGCCTTAAGTCCAGCTCCGTGGCCACCGGAGCTCGGACAAACCCGTCCTGCTGGAATGCAACTCGCTTGGGGGTGACGTCAGCGCGTCGTCTGGCTCCGCCCTACGCGTTTCGTGACATCATCACGTCTTCCAGGGGCACAGGCGGCGCGCTGCGTCACCTCCCTTAAATAATACCAAGATTGAACCAAGCCTCGCTCTGGATCGCTACACACCGTGGGCCATCCAAACCACCGCACGCACTTCCGGCATTCGGATGCGCTCCACGGTGCGAGCTATCAGCAGAGGCCATACAGTTCAGGCAATACACACGGACCGATACATAATCGTAAAAATCCTATGCATTAAAAAACATAACCCAACATAAACATTATGTGGATGGACACCCTACCTAGTGTGTATATATAGTTGGACACAAAATGAACAGAATAAAATGGAGTAAAATAAAATAAACCATTCCTGCATTTCTTAACATTATTGAATCCCTGATTGGAAACAAGAGATCCAGGTTGGGTGATTGGAACTTGTCGGACCTGAGAGCCAACGAGATCTATAT
Organism: Lithobates clamitans; assembly: GCA_037952925.1. Lineage (NCBI taxonomy): Eukaryota > Metazoa > Chordata > Amphibia > Anura > Ranidae > Lithobates > Lithobates clamitans. Next base: position 2,187,362 of record JBBGZY010000929.1, read on the forward strand.
AAAACTAAAAAATGGGGCTAGTGAAGGGGGAGTAGGGGATATATATATATCCATACTCCTCCAACCTTGCATCTGGATCTAAGTTTTAGAGACCAGAAATGCCGTCCTAAAAAAACGGTGGTCTCAGAACTGACCCTACCACCTGGGAACAATAGCGCCATCCGATGGTTAAGCCATAAAGACTCACCGGGAGGCGTATGTCATTCTCCATGACAGTCAGAGGTAAAAGTAAGATTAAAAAAATGAAATAATAAATAAAAAGGTGAAACTTGGATTGGCTTCAGGTAGGTGGGTGAGGACTGGAGCAAAAAAGGTCCCCAGATGGACCTCTATCCGGTTGCTCTAAAACTAATTTTATTAAATATTCCTCACTACCTTAAATCTCGGGGTTGCAAAACCGGAAGTGGAATAATGTGTTGATTGTGGTCTCCAACCAACATCATTCACCAGTAACGTCATCTAGTGGATGTATCAAAGAGTGCTGCAAATAACTGTATTCTGGATTAGATTGCCAATATATCTCCACTTGGTGTAAAACACTACCAAATCGATATTATGGGAATCGCGGAAAAGATGTATAAAACCAAAAACTTAAAAAAGAACAGAGAGCAAAACATCTTTGGAAATGAAACTTGACTGAAACAGATCAAAATCATATGGTGTACAAATAACTGGTCAGGGTTGCCAGTAGCATACAAAAGAAGTAGCAAATAGTTGTATATATATAACATACACCGTAGCCCTATAAATACAGACGTCAAAATGCATTAAGAGTTATTGATAAACGCATTGACGTCTGTATCAACGTTTAACCCGAAGGGGGCATAAGTTCTGAGTCTGTAAATCCAAGACATTTCACATTTAGAGATTTCCCTTACAAGAGAACTCCCCCTCCAATGTGGTCTGTACTTGTCGATCGCAATGTACAAAGTGTTGGAGGGGTCCCTACCATGTGCCTCATCGAAATGCCTCGACACGGGGTGCTTATCAAAACCCCTGCGGATATTGCTAATATGCTCGGACAATCTGACTTTAAGGGCCCTCTTGGTCCTGCCCACATATTGCAATCCGCAGGGGCATTGTGTAAGGTAAATGACCCCCTCGGACGTGCAAGTCATAAAAGGTTTGACCTGATAAGCCCGTGAGGTGCTTGTAGACATAAATTGGCAGATTTTTCTACCCCTATAACAGTTGAGGGAACAAACTTGACAGTTCCTACATTTGTAGTACCCTGTGAGGTCATGGAAAAAGGACCTGTTAATAATAGGTGGGTCCTGCACTGTTGGGGCAATTTTGTTTCCCAATGTGGATGCCCCCTTAAATATAATACGGGGGTTTCTGGGTAGAATTGGGCTCAAAATTGGGTCCGTGGTCAAAATATGCCAGTGTTTCTTTATTAGGTCCTTGATCTGGCGATGTTGAGTGGAGAATGTGGTGATAAAGGGTAGACTAAAATCACCCTTAACCTCCTGACGTTGACCTGTATCTAATAGCAGGGATCTATCTTTATCCCTTACTTGTTCCAATAATCTTGATAATGTAACCTGATCCTTGCCTCAGACCAAATAGGGGATATAGCTATGGACACACAACCGGCTAATGGGGGAGGCTCGATACCTATATTGAAACCCATCCCTGTCCAAGGGGAGAGGGGGTATCAATACTCCCCCATGAGGAACACTTCCAATAGGAATAGCAATAGTAAGAACAATAAGACCAAGGGTAAATCCCTTGCACCTACATCTATGCACCCTTATTCAGGTGTAACCCCCAACACATATAATAATCATCATGATTATAATTACCCTAACCAGTCCAACCGTCAGAGGGTTAACTCCCCACGTCCATGGGGTACCCCAATGGGTGGACCGAGACCAGGTGCCTTTCAACGCCAACCTGGCCCTAATTTCAATAACTATACTCACTATCCAGTTCAAGATGGGGACTTTGGGTCCAATATCCCTACTCGAAATTGTTTCTTTCCCCTTTCTGACTCTGAGGCCCCGGGTTTCTATGACCAACATTCCCAGGGATACACCTATAATGAAGCTGAGAGAAACAGGGGGTCCTACTACCCCGCTAGACATGTAGGTGACTATGACCAACCAAGACCGAACCCTGTCCCTGGATCACAAGGAGTACAGGGTAGTTCTAATTGGGGTTTTTCCAGAATCAACCAGGGCCAAAAAAGGCCAGGAGAACGAAAAGAGGAGTCAGAGGGGGGAGGCGGGCCCAACAAACCAAAAAGAAGGCGTCCCTAGGTACTGGAGTGTTTAACTTGAGCAAACAGACATTGACGGATTCTGAACTACAACTATTAGACAAGGGTTTGAAATTTGCTCCGCCCAGAAGCCTGAGCAAATTCCAAACTTATATGGATATACACAAATATATACATAAAATCAATATTAAGAGGTATATATTAAACAATCCTATTGTGAGTAACGTCAGTGGTGAAGGCTCAGGTTATAGACACTCAGGCCTTGCAAATGCCTCACTTTTCAATCCTCCAGGCTCCCTTGCTCCAGCTATCAAAACATTTAAAGAGGTTGTTTTGAGGGATTTGGAACGCATCAGGGTTAATAAAACAAAAATGAGTGGGAATTTGGAAGCGGGTTTAGAATCTTTATGCAACAACAAATCATTGGTCATCCGCCCCGCGGATAAAGGTGGGGGGATAGTCATCCTTGATCGAAGTGACTATCTTGAGGAGATGCATCGCATTGTAGATGACCCGGACACATACACTCCCCTCATTAGGGACCCTGTGGTTAAGTACAAAAAAGAACTGGAGGTATTAGTGGACAGGGGATATCGCCAGGGGATCCTGGATAAAAAGGAAAAACTCTTTTTAGTACCGAGTGTCCCCCGCACCCCGGTAATTTATTATCTCCCCAAGGTCCACAAAAGCCTTACTTGCCCCCCGGGACGACCGATTGTCAGTGTTATTGATTCGGTAACGTCCCGGGTGGGCAAGTATATAGACCATTTTTTGCAGCCTTTAGTTCAGAAGGTTCCATCCTTCATTAAGGATACCACACAAGTTATAAATATGCTGTCTCATATTGTGTGGAAGCCGGGTATAAGGTTGGTCACTGCTGATGTGACCTCACTCTACACCATCATACCCCATGATTTAGGGTTTGAGGCAGTAGATATGTATCTGACCCGGGATTCTGACCTTGTTCCATCCCAAAGGAATTTCATCATGGAGCTGCTCCACTACGCCGCGAGCCATAACTATTTTTGGTTCAATCATCAATTTTTTCGCCAGGATAGGGGCGTGGCTATGGGGGCAAAATATGCCCCCAGCCTGGCTAACCTTTTTATGGCCAAGTGGGAGGAGGACGTTGTCAAGGCCTGGGCCAGACCACAGGTGGTCCTGTGGGCCAGGTACATTGACGACGTCCTCCTCCTATGGGACGGCAGTGAGACAGAGCTTGGGAACTTTATGACTTTTTTGAATGAGAATGATCTCATGAGAATGAGGTATCAAGCTGAGCTTCGAGACCAGTACAGTGGAAATTAGCTTCCTTGACCTTAAGATCAGGGTCCAGGGGGACAAACTGGTGACGTCCACCCACTTTAAGGCAACGGATAAGAACTCTTTTATCCCCCTAGATAGTTGCCACCACGAATCTTGGTTGAAAGCGGTCCCCTTAGGGCAATATACACGCCTTCGGCGGAACTGTATGGAAATTGAGACTTTCGACAACCAAGCAACTATCTTAACCGAGAGGTTTATTGAGAAGGGATATGATCAGGTTACATTATCAAGATCATTGGAACAAGTAAGGGATAAAGATAGATCCCTGCTATTAGATACAGGTCAACGTCAGGAGGTTAAGAGTGATTTTAGTCTACCCTTTATCACCACATTCTCCACTCAACATCGCCAGATCAAGGACCTAATAAAGAAACACTGGCATATTTTGACCACGGACCCAATTTTGAGCCCAATTCTACCCAGAAACCCCCGTATTATATTTAAGGGGGCATCCACATTGGGAAACAAAATTGCCCCAACAGTGCAGGACCCACCTATTATTAACAGGTCCTTTATCCATGACCTCACAGGGTACTACAAATGTAGGAACTGTCAAGGTTGTTCCCTCAACTGTTATAGGGGTAGAAAAATCTGCCAATTTATGTCTACAAGCACCTCACGGGCTTATCAGGTCAAACCTTTTATAACTTGCACGTCCGAGGGGGTCATTTACCTTATACAATGCCCCTGCGGATTGCAATATGTGGGCAGGACCAAGAGGGCTCTTAAAGTCAGATTGTCCGAGCATATTAGCAATATCCGCAGGGGTTTTGATAAGCACCCCGTGTCGAGGCATTTCAATGAGGCACATGGTAGGGACCCCTCCAACACTTTGTACGTTGGGATCGACAAGTACAGACCACATTGGAGGGGGAGTTCTCTTGTAAGGGAAATCTCTAAATGTGAAATGATAAATGGATTTACAGACTCAGAACTTATGCCCCCTTCGGGTTAAACGTTGATACAGACGTCAATGCGTTTATCAATAACTCTTAATGCATTTTGACGTCTGTATTTATAAGGCTACGGTGTATGTTATATATATACAACTATTTGCTACTTCTTTTGTATGCTACTGGCAACCCTGACCAGTTATTTGTACACCATATGATTTTGATCTGTTTCAGTCAAGTTTCATTTCCAAAGATGTTTTGCTCTCTGTTCTTTTTTAAGTTTTTGGTTTTATACATCTTTTCCGCGATTCCCATAATATCGATTTGGTAGTGTTTTACACCAAGTGGAGATATATTGGCAATCTAATCCAGAATACAGTTATTCGCAGCACTCTTTGATACATCCACTAGATGGCGTTACTGGTGAATGATATTGGTTGGAGACCACAATCAACACATTATTCCACTTCCGGTTTTGCAACCCCGAGATTTAAGGTAGTGAGGAATATTTAAAAAAATTAGTTTTAGAGCAACTGGAAAGAGGTCCATCTGGGGACCTTTTTTGCTCCAGTCCTCACCCACCTACCTGAAGCTAATCCAAGTTTCACCTTTTTATTTATTATTTCAATCTTACTTTTACCTCTGACTGTCATGGAGAACGACATACGCCTCCCGGTGAGTCTTTATGGCTTAACCATCGGATGGCGCTATTGTTCCCAGGTGGTAGGGTCAGTTCTGAGACCACCGTTTTTTAGGACGGCATTTCTGGTCTCTAAAACTCAGACCCAGATGCAAGGTTGGAGGAGTATGGATATATATATATCCCCTACTCCCCCTTCACTAGCCCCTTTTTTAGTTTTATATAGATCTCGTTGGCTCTCAGGTCCGACTAGTTCCAATCACCCAACCTGGATCTCTTGTTTCCAATCAGGGAATCAATAATGTTAAGAAATGCAGGAATGGTTTATTTTATTTTAATCCATTTTATTCTGTTCATTTTGTGTCCAACTATATATACACACTAGGTAGGGTGTCCATCCACATAATGTTTATGTTGGGTTATGTTTTTTAATGCATAGGATTTTTACGATTATGTATCGGTCCGTGTGTATTGCCTGAACTGTATGGCCTCTGCTGATCGCTCGCACCGTGGAGCGCATCCGAAAGCCGGAAGTGCGTGCGGTGGTTTGGATGGCCCACGGTGTGTAGCGATCCAGAGCGAGGCTTGCTTCAATCTTGGTATTATTTAAGAGAGTTGACGCAGCGCGCCGCCTGTGCCCCTGGAAGACGTGATGATGTCACGAAACGCGTAGGGCGGAGCCAGACGACGCGCTGACGTTACCCCCAAGCGAGTTGCATTCCAGCAGGACGGGTTTGTCCGAGCTCCGGTGGCCACGGAGCCGGACTTAAGGCTGTTCTATTCATTACGCTTTGTAAGTGTGCATATGTTTTTTATTATATTTCAATAAATCCTATCGGTTTTACACTATGTGAGCTCCTTCTATATTTTATGGTACCCTTGCCATGGGTTCGTTGGTGTGGCTGATGATGAGATGACCTCTGGTGGACACCGCTGGCAGTTTCCATTTCTGGCTTTTAAAGATTTCTGCTTGCTGTGATCCTCTGTGGTGGGGGGTCATGGCCATCTGGTAAGGAGTAACCCCTTCCATGTCTGGTGGTGGACCCTCCCTTGCTGTCACAGAACTATATTCATTATCACTTGGACTTCTGTTGTCTATTGTTGGTGATTTGGACTCACTATGATATTTAATTGATGCCTCATCGGATGGGACTTTCTTTCATTATCACCAAATGTTTTGCACATTGTTTTATTTTTATTTATGATTATTATATAAATTTTCTTTCACTGTAGATTTTATGTTATGCTATACCAGTATTAGCGCAACCCCTTGTTTTCCAATGGTATTTTATAGTTGGAACGAAAAATGTTTGATCCGAACGAATAATGTGCCCATGAACATGAAAGTTGCCATTTTAAACTGTACAACAGTTCCTAAAAGCACATGGAGCAGCACGAACGTAATAAACACAAAAAGAATTGGAACACAGCACAACTACTTACTTTTTTGCAGCACTCTCCGGATCTTTCTGTACTGCTCATGTTCTCGTAATTTGAGGTCCGACCACCGTTTCCTGAGCTGATCTTTCGATCGTCGTACCCTGAAATTCCGGTGCAGACTCCTGACCACTTTCGCCATGATCTTGGCCTTTCGGACATTGGGGTTGGGGTAAGGCCCATACTTTCCATCATAGTCGGCCTTCTTCAGGATGTCCACCATCTCCAACATCTCCCCAAAGGACATATTTGAGTCCTTAAATTTCCTTCTGGATCGGGACGTGTCCGGATCCGGCCTTTGCTCCTCCTCGTCCTCGTTGCTACAATTAGCACGCACCTGCTGTCTATCCGCCATGTGCTCTTCCCCCACTGTGCCGAACGAAAAGGGGCGGGGAATAGACTAGAAAGAACGTCAGGGGCGGGTGGAGTTATATGCATGCGCAGTGTGTATAAAGCATAACACACGTGCGTATTACGTACGATCTGTGAGCGGAGGAAGGAGCATCGGAGACACCGATCGTGATAACGAAGGTAAGATCTAAACTTGCGCCTATACTGCTTCCAAATGGAAGCCTATATTGTAACAAGATTAGGGGAGTTTTGCCTGACATTAGGGTTTGTCTTGTGTTGTGTCTTGCAGAGAAAATGGACGGGTTCAACTACCACAATTTCCTGCCCCTCTTCATTGACAAATACAGGGAGCTGCCCTGTCTGTGGCAAGTGAGACACCCCCACTATAATCACAAACAGAAGAGGCAGGCAGCGCTGGAGAAACTGCTGGAGTTGGTGAAGCCGGTGGTCCCCACAGCAACCATCCCTTATTTAAAAGCAAAAATTGGTGGCCTGAGGAGATCATATCTTAGGGAGCGGTCACAGATTCCCAGAGATCAGCAGATGACATTTATGTCCCCAGGCTCTGGTACTACGAGAGACTGCAATTTCTGTCAGACCACGCTGAAGTCAGGGAATCCCTCTCAACTCTTCCTTCCACTCTTCCTTCCATACCAGCTGAGGCTTCCGATGTCCAACCTGGGCCTTCCAGCCAGGAAGAAGTGGAGGAGCCCAGCTGGAGCCAGGTATAGTATTGTTCTACAGATTTCTGGGCAATAAAGAAATGATGTTTACTAGATGTTATTATTGATCACTAATTGAAAGTGTTTTACATATCAATAGACAGTAGTGGGCACCCAAAATTTGGACAAGAATGAAAACTGCTGAGCTCAGAAGGATAGTCTGTTATATTTGTTAACATTCAATTTGCAACAGTCAGGAGGTGAAAATTGTGTGTGATTGATGGAAAGAATACTAAAACTATGTCCGTTTTTCATACACAGGAAGACCTCAGCCAGGAGGAGGTTGTGGAATGTGGCAGTCAGGAGGAGGCGGGGATTAGTTGCAGCCAGGAGGAGGCGGGGCTAAGTGTCAGCCAAGAGAAGCCAGGGACCAGTCGCAGCCTGACTGAGTCTCAGGTCCCTCCCCTCCGCCTGCCATATAAACGAGCCAGGAAGGCCACTCCGAGTCCCGTGCAGGATTCAGCATTCAGGCTGATCCAGGAGGCTTTGGCGTCCCTCCGAGCCTTACCAACTCCTGAAGAGGCCTTTGCCTGCATGGCTGCCACCAAATTGCAGGGCATGCAGGAGGGTCAATGCAGGCTCTGTGAGGTTCTTCTGTATAAAGTCCTACGTAAGGGGGTGAGTGGGGAACTAACACCCAAGACCGACGTGGTTGAGTTGGACCATCCTCCTCCTCCTTCTCCTGCTGCCACAACTCCACCACCAGAGTCACCACGTGTAAGGAAGCGTGGAAGGAAGGCAAGAGAGTGATGACCCTGAGTTCAGTCTGGTCTGACAAAAGCTGCAGTCTCTCGTATGACCACAGCCTGGGTCATCTGTCATCTGCTGCTGTTAATGATCTCTGGGACTTCTGGACCAGACTGCCCTCCCTTAGATATGGACTCCTCAGGCCACCAATTTTGCATAAAAATAGTTGATGTCTGCCCTGGGGGTCCAAGGCTTCACCCACTTCTGCTGTTTCTCCAGCGTTGCCTCCCTCTTTGTTTAGTTGTGAGCCCTTAATAAAATTTTTTAGGTAAATTCTACTCTCCTGTGTGTGTTTTCATCCAAAAAGGACAGTTTGTTGGTGACGATTCAGGTACATTTCTAAAATACAATGTGAAATTAACAAGGGACAACAACGCCAAACAATCTCCTACAGAATAAATAGAACAACATATCAATGGTGTTGTGGGAACTTGTCACAAAAAAACACACACCAACATTTTCGGGAGTACAAATCAAAATCGCAAAAAAAAAAAAATTAAAAGACAAACACAAAAAAAGAATCTTCATTAAAGACAAAAAATATATAAAAAATATACAAAAATATGTTGTCAGATGTGAGAAATCAAAATATATTGAGGGAATCAAGATAAATAGTAACGAAATAAGTTTGTGAGAAGTGTGTGTGAATATGAGCAGCAAAACTACTTCATTCTTGTCAAATTATTTAGAAGAAGAGAGTGCGCTGTATTAAACCATTTTTAACATTGCAGCGTGACGAAAGTGCTGTATCCATTGCGAACGCTAAGTTTACCAGAACGAGCTGTTCCATCTTGGAATTTCTTCTGAGCATGCGTGGCACTTTGTGCGTCGCAACAGGCCACACACGGTCGGAATTGACGCGATCGGATTTTGTTGTCAGAAAATTTTATCTCCTGCTCCCCAACTTTGTGTGTCGGAAAATCCGATGAAAAATCTCTATATAGATAGATATATATCTATATATATATATACAACACCTGGGATGCATATATATACACAATACACTGTAAGTGCAGCTAACTGACTCGCCTGCCTACTCTAACAAATCAAATGACACTGTCTCTCTCTCTCTGTCTAATTCTCTCCGCCGCCGCAACACACTACACAAGGCCACCACGCAGGCGGCCTTATATAGTGTGGGCGTGTACTAAACCCCCTGAGCCATAATTGGCCAAAAAGCCACCCTGGCTTTGGCCAATTACGGCTCTCTGTGCAGACAGCGCTGTGATTGGCCAAGCATGCGGGTCATAGTGCATGCTTGGCCAATCATCAGCCAGCAATGCGCTGCGATGCCACAGTACTTCCTGCAGGAACATTGAACCTCATTTGCCATGTAGTTGCCCACCCCATTAATTTGTTCAGATCTTTTTGCAAGGTTTCCACATCCTGTGGAGAAGTTATTGCCCTGCTTAGCTTAGTATCATCTGCAAATACAGAGATTGAACTATTTAACCCATCTTCCAGGTCATTTATGAACAAATTAAATAGGATTGGTCCCAGCACAGAACCCTGGGGACCCCACTACCCACCCCTGACCATTCTGAGTACTCCTCATTTATCACCACCCTCTGAACTTGCCCTTGTAGCCAGTTTTCAATCCATGTACTCACCCTATGGTCCATGCCAATGGACCATATTTTGTACAGTAAACGTTTATGGGGAACTGTGTCAAATGCTTTTGAAAAATCCAGATACACCACATCTACGGGCCTTCCTTTACTTGGATGGCAACTCACCTCCTCATAGAAGGTTAATAGATTGGTTTGGTTTTTTACCGTTCTCATTACTAAAATCTTGTATATAGTCCCTTATCATCCCCTCCAAGAGTTTACATACTATTGATGTTAGGCTAACTGGTCTGTAATTCACGGGGATTTATTTTGGGCCATTTTTAAATATTGGTGCTACACTGGCTTTGCTCTAATCAGCTGGTACCATTCCAGTCAGTAGACTGTCAGTAACAATTATGAACAATGGTCTGGCAATTACTTGACTGAGTTCCCTAAGTACCCTTGGGTGAAAGCCCTCTGGTCCCGGTGATTTATTGATGTTAAGTTTCCCAAGTCTAATTTTAATTCTGTCCTCTGTTAACCATGGAGGTTCTTCCTGTGATGTGTCATGAGGATAAACACTGCAGTTTTGGATACTGAAGCCCCCTGATTCCCTTGTGAAAACTGAGGAGAAGAATAAATTCAATACCTTCGCCATCTCCCCATCCTTTGTAACCAGATGTCCTTCCTCATTCTTTATGGGGCCAATATGGTCTGTCCTCCCTTTTTTACTGTTTACATACTTAAAGAATTTCTTGGGATTTTTTTTGCTCTCCTCCACTATGTGTCATTCATATTCTATCTTAGCCGCCCTTATTGCACCCTTACATTTCTTGCTGCATTCTTTATAAAGTCTGAATGCTGATGATGATCCCTCAACCTTGTATTTTTTGAAGGCCTTCTCCTGTCCTTTTATATGCATTTTTACATTGGAGTTAAGCCATCCAGGACTTTTGTTCGCTCTTTTAAATGTATTACCCAATGGGATACATTGGCTAATGCCCTTATTTAATATGCTCTTAAAGCAAACCCATCTCTCCTCCGTGTTCTTTGTTCCTAATATTTTAGCCCAATTTATGCCTTCTAGCAAGGCTCATAGTTTAGGGAAGTTGGCTCTTTTGAAATTCAGTGTCTTTGTATTCCCCTTATGTTTCCTATTTGTGTGATTTATACTGAAGCCAATTGACCTGTGATTGCTGTTACCTAAATTGCCCCGTATTTCCACATCCATGATCAGGTCTGTATTGTTGGTAATCAGTAGATCCAGTAACGCTTTATTTCTAGTTGGTGTGTCTACCATCTGACCCATAAAATTGTCCTGCAAGATGTTTAGGACCTGGCGAGCCTTAGATGAATGCGCGGTTCCCTCCGTCCAGTCTATGTCTGGATGGTTAAAATCCCACATTATTATAACACTTCCCATCCTTCCTGCTAATCCAAATTGTGATAGGAGATCTGTCTCCCCTTCCTCCCACAGGTTAGGGGGCCTATAGCATACTTCCAGTATTATTTTCCCCTTAGCTTCATTCCTTTGGAGCTCCACCCATTTGGATTCCACCTCCTCCCTAGCTCCCTTAGTGATGTCATCTCTCACATTCATTTGTACATTATTCCTGATATATAGGCATACCCCTCCTCCTTTTTTACCCTCTCTATCCTTGCGATAAAGGGTATACCCTTGAATGTTTGCCAGCCAATCATGAGAGCTGTTGAACCAGGTCTCTGAAATTCCCACAAAATCCAAATGCTCCTCGTACAACAGTATCTCTAGTTCACCCATCTTGTCCACCAGGCTCCTGGCATTGGTGAAGATGCCACGTAGTTTAGACCGGTCGCATATTATCCTTTTATTGGGTGTTCCAAGATTACAACTAGGACTAGGCTGCTATACTTACCTTGGGTTTATGTGCTTTTGTCAACCTACTACTAATGCCCAACAATACTACCCTCTGAAATATGTTCCGCACTGACTATCTCTACGTCTGGACCCTCCCCCCATCACCTAGTTTAAAAATCCCTCTAACTTTTTGGCCATCTTCATTCCCAGCTGATCTGCACCCTCCTCATTTAGGTGCAGTCCGTCCCTTCTATAGTACCTGTTATCGACTGAGAAGTCGGCCCAGTCCTCCAGGAACCCAAACCCCTCCTTACTACACCAGCTCTTCAGCCACTTGTTTACTTCCCTAATCTCCCTCTGCCTTTCTGGTGTGGCTCGATGTACCGGTAGTATCCCTGAGAATATTACCTTAGAGGTCCTTCACCTCAATTTAACTCCTAAGTCCCTAAAATCTTTCTATAGGACACTCCATCTGCCTCTGACTTTGTCATTGGTGCCAACATGCACCATGACAGCTGGGTCTTCCCCAGCCCCTCCCAGTAATCTGTCCACCAGATCGGTGATGTGCCAAACCCGAGCGCCCGGTAGACAACATATTGTTCGGCGCTTCAGGTCTTTGTTACAGATTAGCCTCTCTGTCCTTCTAAGAATTGAGACCCCTACCACCAGAATCTGTCTTTCCTTTCCCTTCACTTCCCCCCCACTTTTACTAGAGGAGTTCTTCCCCTGGCAGCTAGGAGAGTCCCTCAGCTCCAGCAGTGCTGGTCCCTGACTGGTTACACCAATGTCACTCAATGGAGCGTACTTATTGGGATGCACCAGCCCTGGATCGGCCTCCCTGGTACTTCCCTCTCTACCCTTCCTGACTGTCACCCATCTACTTTGTCTCCATCCGCCTCTGTGCTGGCCCCAGCCAACACCTGCCGTGTAGGATCCTGGCTCTCCTTTAGTATGGAGAGACTTCTCAGTGCTGACAGTTGCTTCCCCAGATTCAGAACCTGGGCTTCCAGGGAAACAATAATTTTTTACCATTTTTTACCATTTTGGCATCTTCCATTATTAGTACCTATAATACTTAAAATATTTTTGTTATAGTTCTATTTTTGGGGCCTCTCCAGGGGCAGGCACTTATCTATGACCATTATCATTATTTATAAACCTGATTCGCTTTTACATCCCTGCAGACAATACCCTGTGGAGGGGGTGTGGTCGGCGTCTGAGTGTTGCTGCCTGCCGGGGTTCGCAATCCCGGGAGCTGCGATGCTTGCTGGGAACCCTCCCCTTCCCCCCTTCGTCCTTGTGACGTGAGGGTTGGGGCGGTTATCCCACCACGCATCGACGCCACGCCCCCAGTGCCTTGCGTGTGACGTCGTTCTTGAACGGCATCACGCTGACACTGTTGCGATGTACATCCAAGCGTCTATAAGAAGCGCCAGCTGCGGGGCGGTTCTGTTTTCCGCTCTGACGGCTGGCTCCCTTCTCTGTTTAGTCGCCCACGTGGCGTTGGCAGGTACCTATTGGCGGCTCTCTGGGATACTCACTCCTCCTAGCTGGACACACATTCCCTGCAAACACTTTTTACCGGTGGCCATTCCAATGTCATTTGGTGTCTGGGGATTCACAGGTATTACTATGGTTACATTTTACCTTTATTATTGCGGCTACCAGAGCCCCTCCCCCCCCCCCTTACTTTGGTATAGGTTTACCTATTGAAACTTTACCTTTTTCAATACCTTTTCCTTGGATTGGTCATTACATATCTGTCTACCTGTATATATCCACTCTTTCTTCTCTCCCCCTACATTTCAAAACATTGTAATTTCTAGACTCTTCTTGGTTCACGTTGTTATCCACTTATATTCATTCAATGATAATTATTTTATCTCACCTTTGCCCTATTATACGATCACATTCAGCAATTTTATATCTATACTTTTTATAGGTTATGAACATGCGGTCACAATGTTATAAAGCTCTTCACAAACACCAGTTGCCCTCTAGGTGCCGCCTCAGCTCCCGGGATTGTATACATTTACATCCTCGACAGGTTTACACCCTCGATGCCCTCCACCCACCCACTTAGGTTCTTTGTAAGTAATTTACTATGGTCTAAAGTTACCACTGCTACTTTAAGATCTTACTGCCAAAAACATTCTCTTGCCTGTCCTGTGGTCAACCCCTGAACATCTCCCTATATATATCTTTTTATAGATAGCTACTTTGTATCTGCTCCTGAAGATTGGAAAGATCCATGAAACGCGTCGAGCTTTTAGATGCTATTCACATTAACAACCTCCCTATAGCTCCAACTCATTATGCCGTTTGGATTTCACCAATTATAATTATCATTATTTACTGTGAAGACACACAACTATTAGCTTGAATCCAATTTTTACCTCACCATTGCGATTCACATCATGCTGCTCTGTTGCTGGGTTATTTTGTTATTTTGGATCAGCTTTATGGAATGTGTACTTATATGTTTTACTATATGATTATGTGTATATGCAGGCTATTTTCTCACCAATATGGTCCACCCATCAGACATTACTGATATTATGATGCAGCTACATGCGAATAGTAGTCTGATGATTTTGTATTATGGTACCATTATGACTATAATAGACTGCCATACCATCATGCTGTTATATGACGTTTCTAAGACTATGTATTTGACTATTCAATAAAGCTTCCGTGTTTTATTTTATTTGACTGTTTACCAATTTGTTACTATGCAACATGATGCGGTCGCATATACGGTGCACTCATTGGATATCCTTTCTATTATTATGTTGTGTTCCCTTCCCAGCTGCATGTCTCATTCAAAGTCCCAAAACCCTCCTTTTTCCTTTTGTTGTATACATTTTGGGGATGGAGGTACATTTTTTCAAATGTCCTCATTTAAAGTCCCATTTAGCTAGTTTCCTCGTTTTCAAATTACTAGGGATGGATACATGCATGCTACCTTATATATAATATATACAACGGTGATATCCAGTGTAAGTGCTATTTAGGCTTGTCATTATATTTTTTTATTAAGGTTTTATTTATATTGTGGATAGGATCTTATGTTCTGTCATTATAATTTTTTACCATTTTGGCATCTTCCATTATTAGTACCTATAATACTTAAAATATTTTTGTTATAGTTCTATTTTTGGGGCCTCTCCAGGGGCAGGCACTTATCTATGACCATTATCATTATTTATAAACCTGATTCGCTTTTACATCCCTGCAGACAATACCCTGTGGAGGGGGTGTGGTCGGCGTCTGAGTGTTGCTGCCTGCCGGGGTTCGCAATCCCGGGAGCTGCGATGCTTGCTGGGAACCCTCCCCTTCCCCCCTTCGTCCTTGTGACGTGAGGGTTGGGGCGGTTATCCCACCACGCATCGACGCCACGCCCCCAGTGCCTTGCGTGTGACGTCGTTCTTGAACGGCATCACGCTGACACTGTTGCGATGTACATCCAAGCGTCTATAAGAAGCGCCAGCTGCGGGGCGGTTCTGTTTTCCGCTCTGACGGCTGGCTCCCTTCTCTGTTTAGTCGCCCACGTGGCGTTGGCAGGTACCTATTGGCGGCTCTCTGGGATACTCACTCCTCCTAGCTGGACACACATTCCCTGCAAACACTTTTTACCGGTGGCCATTCCAATGTCATTTGGTGTCTGGGGATTCACAGGTATTACTATGGTTACATTTTACCTTTATTATTGCGGCTACCAGAGCCCCTCCCCCCCCCCCTTACTTTGGTATAGGTTTACCTATTGAAACTTTACCTTTTTCAATACCTTTTCCTTGGATTGGTCATTACATATCTGTCTACCTGTATATATCCACTCTTTCTTCTCTCCCCCTACATTTCAAAACATTGTAATTTCTAGACTCTTCTTGGTTCACGTTGTTATCCACTTATATTCATTCAATGATAATTATTTTATCTCACCTTTGCCCTATTATACGATCACATTCAGCAATTTTATATCTATACTTTTTATAGGTTATGAACATGCGGTCACAATGTTATAAAGCTCTTCACAAACACCAGTTGCCCTCTAGGTGCCGCCTCAGCTCCCGGGATTGTATACATTTACATCCTCGACAGGTTTACACCCTCGATGCCCTCCACCCACCCACTTAGGTTCTTTGTAAGTAATTTACTATGGTCTAAAGTTACCACTGCTACTTTAAGATCTTACTGCCAAAAACATTCTCTTGCCTGTCCTGTGGTCAACCCCTGAACATCTCCCTATATATATCTTTTTATAGATAGCTACTTTGTATCTGCTCCTGAAGATTGGAAAGATCCATGAAACGCGTCGAGCTTTTAGATGCTATTCACATTAACAACCTCCCTATAGCTCCAACTCATTATGCCGTTTGGATTTCACCAATTATAATTATCATTATTTACTGTGAAGACACACAACTATTAGCTTGAATCCAATTTTTACCTCACCATTGCGATTCACATCATGCTGCTCTGTTGCTGGGTTATTTTGTTATTTTGGATCAGCTTTATGGAATGTGTACTTATATGTTTTACTATATGATTATGTGTATATGCAGGCTATTTTCTCACCAATATGGTCCACCCATCAGACATTACTGATATTATGATGCAGCTACATGCGAATAGTAGTCTGATGATTTTGTATTATGGTACCATTATGACTATAATAGACTGCCATACCATCATGCTGTTATATGACGTTTCTAAGACTATGTATTTGACTATTCAATAAAGCTTCCGTGTTTTATTTTATTTGACTGTTTACCAATTTGTTACTATGCAACATGATGCGGTCGCATATACGGTGCACTCATTGGATATCCTTTCTATTATTATGTTGTGTTCCCTTCCCAGCTGCATGTCTCATTCAAAGTCCCAAAACCCTCCTTTTTCCTTTTGTTGTTCCAGGGAAACAATGCGCTTACATTTTGCACAGCAGTATTCATCTTTGATCGGATGATCAAGGAACGCATACATGCCGCAAGATGTACAACGAGTCGCCTCTCCACACCCGCTGGGCATCGTACCTATTAAATGTAATTTAATAGGGGATTATACCCTGTCCAAATTACCTAACAACTAGCTTCCTGACACTAAAACTCAACAAGACAATACACAGATACTCAACAAGGCAATACACAGGTACTCAACAAGACAATACACAGGTATTCAACAAGACTAAACACAGGTACTCGCAGACCTATGTGCACTCATGGACCACTCACAGACCTACGTGCACTCGCAGACCACTCGTAGACCTACGTGCACTTGCAGACCACTCGCACACCTACGTGCACTTGCAAACCTACGAGCACCCGCAGACCACTCGTGGACCTACGTGCACTCGCAGACAACTTGCAGACTTATGTGCACTCTCAGACCACTCGTAGACCTACGTGCACTCTCAGACCACTCGTAGACCTACGTGCACTCGCAGACTACTCGCAGACCTACGTGCACTCGCAGACTACTCGCAGACCTACGTGCACTCGCAGACCACTTGCAGACCACTCATAGACCTACGTGCACTGGCAGACCTACGTGCACTCGTAGACCTACGTGCACTCGCAGACCTACGCACACCCGCAGATCACTCGTAGACCTACGTGCACTCGCAGACCACTCGTAGACCTACGTGCACTCGCAGACCACTCGTAGACCTACGTGCACTCATAGACCTACGTGCACTTGCAGACCACTTGCAGACCTACATGCAGACCTACGTGCACTCCCAATACACAGATCACAATACACAAGTACTAACAATCCACACACACTACTCAGACAACACTCAGGTACTCACACTACACAGGTACTATGACCCCTGATATAACCTCCTGTTTTCAACTCTGGTTTTTAACTTACCACTTAGACCAGTTCCACTTGGACAGAGTTCCAGCAGACTCAAAGATGAGCAGGCTCACAATGAGTTCTACACAAGGTTATATAGGCCTCAAGCACCTGTGACCAATTAACTACTCCCCTAAGTTAGTAGGCTGAAGGAAACAAAGAAAAAAAAAGAGCTGTTTAAAAAGTGTTATTAAAGCTGTTAAAAAGCTACAAGGAAAAGCCCCCAAAAGAACCTAAAAATGCAACCCAGCAATCACCAGCAGTCAAAAAGCAAGACTCTAATGCCGCGTACACACGGTCGGACTTTTCGTCTACAAAAGTCCAACGGACGCTGACGGACTAAAGCTGGCTGGTAATCCGATCGTGTGTGGGCTGCTTCGGACTTTCAACGTACTTTTTTAGCCTCAAATCCGACGTACTTTAGATTTGAAACATGCTTCAAATCTTTACGTCGTAACTACGACGGACCCCGAAGTCCGCTCGTCTGTATGCTAGTCCTACGGACAAAAAAACGACGCATGCTCATAAGCAAAAACTAAACGGAAGCACTCGGTCTAGTAAAACTAGTGTTCGTATTGTAGGTAGCACATTCATCACGCTGCAAAATCTGTGATCGTTGAATGCAGCGCATTTTATTTCTTCTTTACGAATGCTCTAAAGAACGAAGGTGTTTTGCTGTTCATAATCAGAGTTCTCCCAAACTGATTTCTGAATTCTTTTTCTCTTTGATCTCATGAATGATATAGTATGCTTTTTATAAACAATGTTTCCATACTAATAATACTTTTTCCCTTTTATTTTTTTTTTTTTTTAGGTTTGTAAAGTTACCACAAAGAACCCATAATTTTTTTTTTTTTTTTTCTAGTGATTATTTTTTAATTTTTAGATAAAGTTAACCCAAAGCACCGTTTTTGTTTATGTATATATTTTTTTTTCAAGACTTACCACTTGAACATTCTTAACATTAGTAATGTATTTTTGGTGTGTTTTTTTAAAACTCAATGAGATTGTTGTCCCTTGTTAATTTTTAACATTGTGTGTAAAATCAATGATTTAAAAGAAAACACATAAAAGTCTTTTGCTAAACTCAAAAAAGATCCATTTATTCATGGTCAAAATAAAATAAAGAGGAAGTCAACGCTGGAAAAAGTCGGTGTACAAGAAAATTGGGATCTTGAGGAGTCCATATAAGAGGGAGCACAATCTGGTCCAAGAATCCCAGAGATCAACAGCACCAGCAGATGATCTAGATGTCCCCAGACTGTGGTACTACAACAGCCTGCGTCTTCTGTCAGACCAGACTGAACCCAGGTCATCACTTTCTTCTCTTCCCTGCAGCCTTTCCTCCACGCTGCCCTGCAGCCTTCCCTGCAGCCTTCCCTGTAGCCTTCCCTGTAGCCTTCTTTTGAGGCTGTGGCTCTGGTGTTTCAGTTGTGGCAGGAGGAGGAGGAGGAGGAGGAGGAGGAGGAGGAGGAGGAGGGGGGGGGGCTGCCTCATGTAGTTGGGTGTTTTTGGTTAGCGTGCCCTGCAGCCCCTTATGGATTGTTTCCCCAAATAGGCGCTCACAAATGAGGCGCTGCTCCCAATCCATCTGAAGAAGCCTGCTGGCTAAGTAGCAGCCATAGGCTTCTTCCGCTTCGGGGGGGCTTGTTAAAAAACGGGTGGCCTGTTGCATGAGGCGCAGGGACGCGTCCTGTGTGACCATCCCCTTCCTGGCCCTTTTTTTGGGAAGGTGGAGGGGAGGCACTTGGGATTGGGTGAGGCTCCTACTGGGCCCAGCCACCTCACTTGGCCCAGCCACCTCACTTGGCCCAGCCACCTCACTTGGCCCAGCCACCTCACTGGGAGCAGCCACCTCCTGCCTGACACTGGGCCCAGCCTCCTCCAGGATGATGGTGAATCCGGCCTCCTCCAGGCTGTCCATGGGCCCGGTCTCCTCCTGCCTGCCACTTTCCCCACATTCCTCCTGGATGGACTCATCCTGTGTATAAAAAAAGGACAATAGTTTTAGTTTCTTTTTTTGGGTTCATCAATGACACACAGTTTGCTTCTCATGACTAGCAAATTCAATGTGAATACATCTCTTTAATAAAAGAGTCTAATCAGACACCCTAATTATTTCAAGCAGGTGCCAAACATATTTAGTCACTACTATCATTTGATATGTATACACAATTTGGAGTGCTAAATTATTTGAGACAATTATAACATCCAGTTAACATCATTAATATTAGTACAGTAAATCTTTGTTAAAATAATTTACCTGACTCCAGATGGTCATATCCGGTTCATCCAGGATGGAAGACCCAGCTTGCTCCTCATCAGCCTCTGCTGGGGTGGAGGGAAGGGTGGAGGGAAGGGTGGAGGGAAGGGTTGAAAGTGATGCCCTGGCTTCATTCTGGTCATCAAGAAAACGGAGTTGTTTGTAGTACCACAGCCTGGGTACATAAACATCATCTGCTGATGCTCCTGATCTCCTTGATTCCTGGATCTTCCTATGCTCCCTTTTATACATGTTCCTCAAGACCCCAATTTTCTTGTACACTGTCTCCATTGTTGCTCCAGGGATGGTCTCCTGGACAAAGGACAGAAGTCTCTCCAGCGTTGACTTCCTCACATGCTTGTTATAATACTGAGGGTGTTTCACCTCCCACAAATTCCTCATCTCTCGATACTTTGAAATAAAAGAAGTAAGGAACTCTGGATCCTTCAATAGGGGATTCATTATATCTGGAAAAGAGAAAGTCACAAGACCAAAAAAACTTATTATATGTTTCTGCTAACCCCTCATCATCTTCTCCCTATGTAGGCCTCATCAATCTATCAAGCCATATAGGCCGCTTGCTACAAAGTCATGACCATAAACCCCCCCCCCAAAAAATATATATCTCAAATTACCTTCGTTTTGGAACGTCCTGGTCCACTATCACCTACGCACAGAACGTACGTACGACACGCGCGAAAGGCCCTCCTTTATACACTACGCATGTGTGAAACTCCGCCTGCGTCGCCCGCCCCTGACGTTCGAAATGAACTCATGTTCTCCGCCCCCTAATTTGACGCACAGAACGTACGTACGACACGCGCGAAAGGCCCTCCTTTATACACTACGCATGTGTGAAACTCCGCCTGCGTCGCCCGCCCCTGACGTTCGAAATGAACTCATGTTCTCCGCCCCTTTTTTGTTACGGCGCGTAGTGGAGTTAAAGAATGGCGGAGACACCTGAAATGTTGACGACCTCAGGTAGTGGAGACAGCCCGCAGGCTGGAACGTCTGGAACGTCAACCAAATCTGTGAGGCCTAGATTTAAGGCCTCTAATATGAGTTTCAAAGAGATGGTGGAGATGGTGGCCATTCTTCGCAAAGACGACTATGATGGCAATTATGGGCCGTACGCACGGCCAAATTTGCGCAAGGCCAAAATCATGGCAAAGGTCGTGGACACTTTGCAGGCATCATTTGGGGTCCAGCGCTCCAAGGATCAATTGCGCAAAAGATGGTCTGACCTGAAAATCAGGGAGCCGGATCAATACCGACGTATCCGGAAAGTTCTTAAAAAAAGTAAGTACTTGTCGTGTTTTTCTCTTGTGTTTATTACCTTGTATACTGCTCCATGTGCTTTTCCTTTCTATACGATTTTTGTTCATCGTTCTAAACGATCTTTGAAGAAACCTCGTTACATATCTATATCTATATCTATATATCTATATCTATATATATATCTATATATATATCTATATATATATATCTATATATATATCTATATCTATATATCTATATCTATATATCTATATATATATATATATATATCTATATATATATATATATATCTATATATATATATATCTATATATATATATATCTATATATATATATATCTATATATATATATATCTATATATATATATATCTATATCTATATATATCTATATCTCTATATATATATATCTATCTATATCTATATCTATATCTATATCTATATCTATATCTATATCTATATCTATATATATATCTATATATATATCTATATATATATATCTATATATATATCTATATATATATCTATATATATATATCTATATATATATCTATATATATATCTATATATATATATCTATATCTATATCTATATATATCTATATCTAAATATATAAATATAAATATCTAAATATAAATATAAAAATATAAATATATAAAAATATAAATATAAATATATAAAAATATAAATATATAAAAATATAAATATAAAAAAATATAAATATATAAATATATAAATATATATATATATATATATATATATATATATATATATATATATATATATATATATATATATATATATTATATATCTATTTGAAATTCTCTTAATTTTTTGGATTTACATTTAGTTAGATATTTAGAGATTTTGTTACAGATATAGAGAGAGATCAAAAGATTATTAACTATATTTTGAGATATTGATATCTTATCTATCCGGTATGTCTTTATAATTTTAAATATTGAACTAAAATAGGAACTCTACACAAACCACTTCACTACAAATGTTGGAAAATTATTATGTCCTAAAATATCTGTGTGCTAATTAGATTACTCATTTTTTGTTTCACATAGGGGAAAAATCACTCAGCCAACCAAAAGAACACAGTCCACCACAAGCAAAACAGGATTGGGCAATCAGTCCAAGTCCCATTGACGATGTGGAGGAAGGAGAGGTGGGCGACATGGGCACCCCACCAGGTGAGTGTCTGACACACCAGCTTACGTTAATCTATGCATGGCTGCCTTTTGTTTAATTGAATTTGTCTACTCTATTTTAGGGGATCTGCTTCATTCAAGCAACAGTGACACCCCCGAGGATGTGGAGGAATTAGGCTACATGGCCACCCCACCAGGTCAGTGTCTGAGACAACAGCTTTATTTCTGGTAAGGTAAACTATGTATGTGTGCATATTTGTAAAGACATTTTTTGGTTTCATTCCACTTTAGGAACAACAAGAAGTGACCATTTCACCTCGGAAAGTGCCCAACGTCTAATTGGTCAAATAATGGGCTGGAATCAAGACATGGATCAAATGCGTAATAGGCTGGATCGTATGCAGCAGGAAATGAAGGACATGATTGATGTTTTGGGTCGAATCTAAATGCCCTTTTTTAAACCCCAAAACATCAATCATGTCCTTCATTTCCTGTTTTGCTGACCCCATTCTGGGCCTTCTCTTTGTTTTTTTGGCATAACATAAATGGCTGTTTAACCTAATGTCAAAAAGGAGGGCTGTCAAAAATCCACAAAAAAATAAAAATTGATTTTCTAAAAAACAACCAAAAAAAAAAAAAAAAGTGATTTTAAAAAACCCAAAAAAAAAAAAAAAGTGATTTTAAAAAACACAAAAAAAAAAAAAAAAAGTGATTTTAAAAAACCCAAAAAAAAAAAAAAAGTGATTTTAAAAAACCCAAAAAAAAAAAAAAAAGTGATTTTAAAAAACCCAAAAAAAATTCAAAAAATTAATGTTAAAAAACAAAAAAAAAATAAAAAATTGATTTTAAAACACCAAAAAATCGAATAAATAATTAATGTTAAAAAACCAAAAAAAGTAAAAAAAATTGATTTGAAAACACCAAAAAAATTAAGAAAATTAATGTTAAAAAACCAAAAAAAAAAAAAAAATTGATTTGAAAACACCAAAAAAATTAAGAAAATTAATGTTAAAAAACCAAAAAAAGTAAAAAAAATTGATTTGAAAACACCAAAAAAATTAAGAAAATTAATGTTAAAAAACCAAAAAAAGTAAAAAAAATTGATTTGAAAACACCAAAAAAATTAAGAAAATTAATGTTAAAAAACCAAAAAAAAAAAAAAAATTGATTTTAAAAAACCAAAAAAAAAAAATAAAAAACTTGCTTTTAAAAAAAAAAAAAACTTGATTTTCCAAAAACAAAGCCTGTTTTTGAAAATCCAAAAGCCCAAAATATTTTTTTGTGGATTAGGTAGAAATATTTCAATATAATTATATTTTGCTACATCATTAAGATACCATTATATTTTTGTCTCGGAACATTTTATACTAAATGCAGAACTGAATGCATACCAACCATTAATAAAAACATCTCCTTTTATAGGATTTTAACAAATGTGTGGTTTGTTATTTCAAGGCTCAGTATCAGTTTGGTTATAATTGTCAAAAAGTTGTTTACAGTGGCAATGGAGCTTATTTATACATTTTTAAAATTCAAATACAGTTGGCACTACAACTGCTCGACCATAACCTAGGAGACAGCCCAAAAGAAAGGCAAGCAATAAATATAATGCCAGATTTCAGCAATATTTTTTTTATTGTAAAAAAAATTATATATCCTGGCCCATTGCAATGGCCCCCCTACCCATAAAATAATCAACATATTGCTGTCTAACCTGACGGGAACTTTGGGGGGCCAAGCCAGTACGGACAGTATCCAGGCCTGTAAGGTTGGCTTCTATTTGTCCGGCCTCAGGCCCAACTGTGCCTATATAATTGGCTGAATGCTTATTTAAAAAGTTGTGCAGAATGCAGCATGATAAAATTATAAAATTAAGTTTGTATTCCGCCAAATTAATGGCTGTTTGAAACAGGCGGAACCGGCTGGCCAGAATTCCAAACGCATTCTCAACCACTCTTCTAGCTCTGGCCAGCCGGTAATTAAAAACCCTCCTCTCCGGGGTGAGGGTTCTTTGGGGGAATGGCCTCATGAGGTGCTTGCTCAGAGCGAAGGCTTCATCGGCAATGAAGACAAAGGGGAGTCCTTCCACGTTATCCTCATCAGGTGGCAATCCCAGGCCACCACTCTGGAGACGCTGGCAGAACTCCGTCTGGGCAAATACTCCTCCATCCGACATCCGGCCATTCTTCCCCACGTCCACATATAAAAAATCATAGTGTGCCGACACCACCGCCATTAAAACAATACTGTGGAACCCCTTATAATTAAAATAATATGACCCCGAATGGGGTGGTGGCACAATGTGGACATGTTTCCCATCTATAGCCCCTCCACAATTGGGAAAGTCCCAACGGCTTGCAAAATGGGATGCCACAGTCTGCCATTCCTGTGGCGTTGAAGGAAACTGGGGAATCAAACAAGAAAACAAAAATCAATTAATTTGGAAGCTAACATTGCAAGAAAATTAGACAATTAAAAACATTATTCCCCAGCATCAGTATAACATTCAATAATTTAATTCTTCTGGAATAACTAATATGGAAAAAGGCACACTTATCAGATTGCTCACCCCCTCTGATAGAACATTGATTACATTTTAGGGGGTTGTGAAATCCCCAAAAAAAATTACTTTAACAACACGCAGGAATTTAGGGATAACAAAGGCTACAAGACTGCAGTTGTCGCACTCTGCAGGTGCAGTTGCAAACCAGCTTACAGTAAATGAGGTAATGTCAAAAGGCATTCATGTTGCTAACAGTACACAATCACATGCAAGGGCAATTAATGAAAACACTTTGAGGCTTGCATATGATTTGATGATGGAAATCAGCAGAGCTTCTGCTCATTTACTAAAGCACTGGAACAAATGCACTTGTAGAGTGCACATGCATTTTGCAAAGTGCAACATAGATTTGCTTTAGACAAATCAACACCACAGAACATTCAAGCAAATTTTAACGAGGGTGGGGGTGGGGGGGTTGTGAAATCTAGCTAATTGCTAATTAGCAGCACACTATTTGGAGTGAGTTCAGGTGGGGGGGGGGGTTGTGAAATCTAGCTAATTGCTAATTAGCAGCACACTATTTGGAGTGAGTTCAGGTGGGGGGGGGGGTTGTGAAATCTAGCTAATTGCTAATTAGCAGCACACTATTTGGAGTGAGTTCAGGTGGGGGGGGGGGGGTTGTGAAATCTAGCTAATTGCTAATTCTAAGCACACTAAATACACTCCAACAAAATACATTCAAAATGAGTAGACTAGGTGGATATGTTCCCATCACTTCATGCTGGGAAGGTTATTGAAGGAAACTATACATGCATGACAAAAAATAACAGGAAAAAATCCCAGCATGTGTGAGGATAAAAAGGGGACATTCACACTATATTGCAATGATGGGAAGTAGTGTTTGAAGCAAGAAATACATTACTTTATCAAAGATTACATAAAAGAACATGTGATGCTAATAAAATAAAAATATCTTACCTTAATATAGTCCTTCTGCAGGACCTGTATGATGGCAGAACAGGTCTCTGGGATAATGATCCCCAGAGCCTGGGGGGAGATGCCTGTCGAGAACTTAAGGTCCTGCAGGCTTCTCCCTGTGGCCAAATACCGCAAGGTAGCGACCAGCCTCTGCTCCGGAGTGATGGCTTGCCTCATGCAGGTATCCTGCCTGCTGATATAGGGGGTCAGCAAAGCCACCAAACGATCAAAAACGGGGTCCGTCATCCGGAGAAAGTTCCTGAAATCCTCAGGATTATTCTCACGGATCTCACGGAGCAAAGGCATGTGACAGAACTGGTCACGCTGAAGCAACCAATTCTTGGTCCATGAACTCCTCCTCGCCCTGTTCATGGACTGGTCTTGGGCTGAAGAATAAACTACAGCACCAAGCACATACAATGCACGAGCTCTACGACGAGTACGTACAGGTAACATGGCTTCAAAACGGTCGGCTGGTCAGAACGCACTAAACAGAACGCACTGAAGAACAGCAAGGCCTGTGAAGAACGACCTGAAAATCAGGAACGAGCGGCCAATAAAACAAAGATTTCTCAATGCCAACTGACCAAACGCACTGAAAAGCAGATACAAACCTCACAAGCACAGACTGAACAACAGTTAAAACGAACTGAAAAATACGAGTCTCACAAGCGCGAATCGTCTCTCACCAAACTTCTACTAACACGAGATAAACACGAGATTAGCAGAAGGAGCCCAAAGGGTGTCGTACGGGCTATTGAACTTCCGTTTTATAGTCTCGTCGGACTTGGTGTACGTCACAGCGTACTAAACTGGCGTACTTTTGTGTGGTCGTGTGTGGGCAAGTCCGTTCGTAAGAAAGTCTGCCCCAAGTCCGCCGAAGGTACGCCGGAAGTATGTCGGACAGACTGTCCGACTTTTGTAGCTGCAAAGTCCGACCGTGTGTACGCGGCATTACTCTCCACTCAAGGTCCACACTGTTTAGCTTCCAACCAGCAGTCTGGCCAAAATAATAATAATTTATTATAATAATAATCATAAATGGCTTCAGACAAACACTAACCATGAGTCAAAGAAATGTTTTTGTGTTATCATTCATATTCTCTGAAAAATGGCCAAGAAATCATAAATTCTACCAGGGTATGTAAACTTATGAACACAACGGTATACACATAACTGTGTGCATTTGTGCCTCCCTGGAGCTCAGCTTTAATTCGTAAAAAAAAAATTGCAGTTTAAAGAATTTAGGTCTATTGAAGTGTACGTATTGCAATATCTGGGTAGAAACAGTGAAGAAGTGATTGTTTTTCTCTCCCTGAATAGGCTTTGAAGGGAAAACACCACTTCCATTAAAAAAGTGATATAACCCAAAAATTGCCATTCATGCCCATTTTTAAAATGGTAAAAAAGGTTAACAAAATCACTAGTCCATTTAAATGTGCAACCAGCTGTGATTTTCCAAAACTGACAAAAAAAATGTCTAGTTGTAGTTTTTACTTGTAACTATGGCAGTGCAAAACTATGGCCCTAATTTATCATAAGAGTGATTGAAAAAAAAAATCAGTGCTGCAAGAATATGCAGGTGCACACACCACACCACTAGTGGCAGGACACAAGTGAATCATAAATGTGGAAGTCTATGTATTTTTGACTGTGAGGCAACAATACCAAATGTTTGTAAATGTCTTACCAGTACAAAAGGTATGAGTGGAATATCTTTGGTTTCTCTGAAATGGTTTGTAAATGCTTTGCCTACGCCGTAAGTAGAGGTCTATCATATGCATATCTCATGCATGTCTTTTTTTAAAAAAAATCAGAGCAACTGGTTTTGATATACTGTATACATATTTCGTGATTTTCTTTCATTTCTAGAAAATGGAACACTCTATAGAGGACAGCTCATCAAATGACTTTACCAGGTCATGTGACTGTGCCTTCTAACTAGATCATGTGACTTCTAACTAGGAATAAGCAAATCTATGCCGCTTCAAGCCCTTTGAAGTCTATGCGAGGTGATTCACTTTTTTTTCTATGCCATGTAGCCTGGGAGGGTATTGAGTGTGTGTGTTCCCCCTTTCTGAAATAGACCAGGCCATATTCTTCTCTACAACTGTGCAAGGGGGAAGGGCAATCCCACAAGTTTAGACCAAACCTTGGCTGTTTAGGTGTTCAGAATTTCCAGCCAACCTAAGCAAGGGATAGGTAAAAAAAAAAAAAAACATGCCCCCCAATTCAAACCAAACCCTTCTGGTCTGCTATGAATTTTAAGGGGCTCTCCAAGCAAAAAAAACCCCCATAAAATCATGTCCTCTGGGCCAGCGCGGTGTTTGGATTTGGCATTCAAACTTTTTACATGTTTGGCCAAGCCCTTGTGAACTGAACTCAGGTGTGTTTGGTCCATCCCTAATATAGATATATAGAGTAACATTAGGGGGGCAAGCAAGGGTATATTAATTCCTTTTTTGATACAACCTAAACCGGTATTAAACCCAAAAACAAAGATGTAATAACTTCCAGTGTACAATCCTTAGATGTGGTGGTTGCATTAGTTTACTTTTTTGTCTTTTTTCCCTTAATTTCACCTAGCAGTCCAATCAACAACATATTTCTTGTCTTAGGGTGTCTGCATTCAGAATGAAGTAATAAAGCAGACACCATTGGATAGCAGCAATGGCAGTCTGGGGGGAAGGGAAACTTTGTTCGGACATTCCGACAACAAAATCCTAGGATTTTTCCGACGGATGTTGGCTCAAACTTGTTTTGCCTACACACGGTCGCACAAAGTTGTCGGAATTTCCGATCGACAACCACGCGGTCACGTACACCACGTACGACGAGACTAGAAAAGGCCGGTTCAGAACCAAGCGCGGCACCCTTTGGGCTCCTTTTGCTAATCTCGTGTTAGTAAAAGTTTGGTGAGAGACGATTCGCGCTTTTTCAGACTCGTGGCTTTCAGATCGTTTTCTGCTGTTCAGTTTGTGCTTGTGGGTTTGTATCTGCTCTTCAGTGCGTGCAAGCAAGTTCCGCGTGACTTAGTCATTGTATTCTTGTTCGTTCGTTACTGTTTTTCAGGTCGCTCTTCACAGGCCTTGCTGTTCTTCAGTGCGTTCTGTTACTTCGTTCTGAGCAGCCGACCATTTTCTAGCCATGTTTCGTATGCGTACTCCTCGTAGAGTTCGTGCTGTGCGGGGGCTTGGTGTTGGGGTCCTGACCTTGACACAAGTCCAGTCCATGAACAGGGTGGGGAGGAGTTCATGGACCAAGAATTGGTTGCTTCAGCGTGACCAGTTCTGTCATATGCCTTTGCTCCGTGAGATCCGTGAGAATAATCCTGATGATTTCAGGAACTTTCTCAGGATGACGGACCCCGTGTTTCACCGTTTGTTGGCTTCGCTGACCCCCTATATTAGCAGGCAGGATACCTGCATGAGGCAAGCCATCACTGCGGAGCAGAGGTTGGTCGCTACCTTGCGGTATTTGGCCACAGGGAGAAGTCTGCAGGACTTAAAGTTCTCGACAGGCATCTCCCCCCAGGCTCTGGGGATCATTATCCCAGAGACCTGTTCTGCCATCGTACAGGTCCTGCAGAAGGAGTATATGAAGGTAAGATTTTTATGCTTTAATATCACATTTTATTGTATTGAATGTTTGCTAATATATTGTATTTCTTCCCTCATTCCCTAATTACCATGATTGTATTATGCTGTGAATGTCCCCTTTCTCCTCATGCATGCTGGATTTTTATGTAATTATTATTTTAGGTCCTTCATACATATTTGCCCTTCAATAACCTCTCCAGCATGGTGTCTCCTGCCCTATATTCACCTCATGTAGTCACTTAACAATGTATTTTATCAGCTCAATAGTAGTGCTTTACCCCAAACACCCCCTAAAATGTTTGGAAATTTTATTTTAGCTTTAAATTCAGGCAGAGTGCCAGAGGCTTTTTTTGTGGTGTCCCCAAATTTTTTGTAACCCTCCCTCCCCCAACTGCTAAGTCAGCTGATCCCAATTCTCTATCCTCAATCATCTATCTGCTGACTTTGCCAAACCCATACACACTATACTCATCTCTTTACTGGTCAGATTTATGGATGAATTCCCCAAAGCATGTAGTGCAAGGGCCTGCCTGTATACTTTCCAATGGTACTGTTTAAAGTTTTTGTATCCTATTATTATCTTGATAGGTAATAGCAGAATGTTCAAATGTGCTCAAATGTGTACAGTGTGTATTTATATCTTTGTATTCTGACACTTCTTACCTGTCCAGTGGTCTGCCAATAGTGTAACTAAGGAGGGGCTGTTCCAAGTAATACCCTGTATTTAGGCATTCATCTCTCAATGAAGTGAAGAGGGTTACCTGTCCAAGAGCTCCCCCCTATAATGTTAGAAATAACCCATGAGAGGGGGGAGGGGGAATATGATAGGTGTACCTTATACTTTGTTGTTGTTAAATTCCCCTTAGTAAATGCTATCTGGAGGTTGCCCCATAATTTGTGTATAATCTGCTTGCCATGTATCTTTGAAAAAATAGTAATGTTTATTGTTTTTTCCTCAACAGTTTCCTTCAACGCCACAGGAATGGCAGACTGTGGCCTCCCACTTTGCCCAGCGGTGGGACTTTCCTAACTGCGGAGGGGCAATTGATGGGAAACACGTCCACATCGTCCCACCACCCAACTCGGGGTCGTACTATTATAATTACAAGGGGTTTAATAGTATAGTGATGTTGGCGGTGGTGTCGGCTAATTACGAGTTCTTGTATGTGGACGTGGGGAAGAATGGCCGGATGTCCGATGGTGGAGTGATCGCCCAGACGGAGTTCTACAGGCGTCTCCAGAATGGCAGCTTGGACTTGCCACCTCCAGAGGACAATGTTGAAGGTCTCCCATTTGTGTTCGTTGCTGATGAAGCATTTGCGCTGGGGGACCACCTGATGCGGCCATTCCCGATGAGGACCCTCACCCCTGAACAGAGGGTTTTTAATTACCGGCTGGCCAGAGCCCGAAGAGTGGTGGAGAACACATTTGGAATCCTGGCCAGCCGGTTCCGATTATTTCTGACACCCATCCATATGGCGGAGTATAAACTGAACCATATAATACTTGCCTGCTGTGTTCTCCATATTTTTTTAAGAAAACATTCAGCCAACTATGCTGGCTCAGTTGGGCCTGAGGCCGGAATCCCAAATCCATCAACACTGACGGCGCTTGAAAGTGGCCGTCCTGGCTTGCCCTTCCTGAATGCCCGTGATGTCCGGTTACGCTACCTGGAGTTCTTTGCGGGTAGGGGGGCTATCAATATGCCAGACAATCTGTGACACCTTTTTCAAATAAAAAACAACCAAAAGAAATTCTTGGTGGACATTTACTGCTTGTGTTTGTTTTAGCTGACCCTGACAGAAATGTGTTGAGTGCAGAAAATGTCGTGATTGGGTAACCTTATAAAAAACAGTGTTGGTTGGTACTTCCTAAATGCAAAAACACATTTCACTACAAGTGCACTTGCAACTGCACTGAACCTGCACTTGTAGTGCAAAGTGTATTTGCCCTTAGGAAATAACCCCCATTTTTCAATAAAACAGCAATTACATCACCCCAAAAGTGTTGTAGTGTTGAGACAATAATCCACACATTCTTGAGTAAGGCACTTTTTTATACCTGCACAATCACATGTGCATTTACGAAAGGTTTTTAAAACAAACCAACATGTTTGTTGTATAACAATGTTTGCAGTCGCATTATCAAAAATCGAAATATCCATTTCAGATAAAACAGGCCTGTGTAAAACCAACAAGAAAGCCAAAAAACTTGAACTTACAAAGTTCACATAAGGTAAAACCTGAAGGCTATATCAGACATCAGTATTTAGGAACTGGGTTTGATATAGCGTTCAGATGGGGGGAAATCACCCCTGGAAAAGCCAAATTTGGAAGATGCACACCAATTTACGAATGTCAACATGTGCTATCTGCCATCAGGGAGGATCAAGGGACGTGTTTTGGGGGAGCAAGCCCTTCCTCAATGCTACTTTATAATTGAGGAAGGGGTTGCACCCCCAAAACGCGTCCATTGATCTCCCGTGATGGCAGATAGCACATGTTGGCACACTGTGTGCATCCTCCAAATTTGGCTTTTCTAAACATAGAAAAAATTTTGGTAAGATTGGACCACGATAAAACAGGTGATTTTGTGGGGTTTAAATTCGCCCCAAAACATCAATAATGTTATTATTTTTTTTAATAACATCACATTTGTTGCTGGATGTTTTGCAATTGGAGATTACACCCCATGATCTCCCCGATCAGTATCTGGGCACTTTCAGATGTGAAACGTTTTGGATCCCTCACATCACGATCACCTAAAAAGAGATAAAGAACAAAAAAAAAGGTCTCAAAAATCTGCCACCATCCATCTCTTTTACCTGAGCCTGTGGTCTCAGACACTCACCTGTTGTGGTGCCAATCTCCACCACATCTTCTTCTTCCTCCTGCTCAGCTTCTTGGGTTGGTATTTCCCCTTCTTCCAGAGGTGGGGGGTCTCGGGTCTCCTGGGATGAGGGGTGTCGGAGTCTTTTCTCCCCTATGTAAAACAAAAATGGTATAATTAGCACACAGATATTTGATGGCAGAACTAGAAATAGGAAACATTGCTTGGAAGTGGGGTACAATTGTCTATTTTAGCCGAGTTCCAAGATGTATATTTTTTATTGCCCTTTGTCAAGCTGCAATACTTTACCTGTTTGGTACAAGCTTCACAGATGTAGCCCCCCTATAGTATACACTGGAGCACCTGTGTGGCCCCCTAATAAAAATGGTGTTCTTGTGTCCCACACTTGTGCCTATACTGCTTCTAGATTGAGGCCTATATTGTAAAAGATTAGGAGAGTTTTGTCTGACATTAGGCTTTGTCTTGTGTTGTGTCTTGCAGTGAACATGGATATCTTAATGAAAGAAAATGACTTCATGTCAGTATTCATAGATATGCTAAGTGAGCTGCCCTGTCTGTGGGAGATTACCCACCCCCATTTCAAGAACCAAGCAAAGAGGAAGGCAGCACTGGAGCAATTGTGTGAAATTGTGAAGCAGGTGATCCCCACGGCAGACATCACCTATTTAAAGAAATTCATTGGTGGCCTGAGGAGCACATATCTGAGGGAGCGCAAGAAAGTCCTGGATTCACAGAGATCCGGAGCAGCAGATGACATCTATGTCCCCAGGATGTTGTACTACGACAGGCTGCACTTTCTGGCAGGCCAGACTGAACCCAGGCCATCCCTCTCCAGTCTTCCTTCCACGCTTCCTTCCCCCCTGGCTGAGGCTTCTGACGCCCAACCTGGGCCTTCCAGGCCATATGTGGAGGAGCCCAGATTGAGCCAGGTATAGCATTCCTCTAAATATTTCTGCTTGTCCAATCAATGATGTTAACTAGATGTTAGTTGGGAGTATTAATTTAGGATTGTGATTGATGATGCAAAAACTAAAACCATGTCCCTTTTTCATACACAGGGAAGTCTCAGCCAGGAGGTGGCCGGGCCGAGCCGGCTGGCTGATATCAAGGTCCCTCCACCCCCCCTGAAAACAGAAAGTGGCAGTAGGACGAGTACCCTAGAGGAGGCGGCTATAGCATTCTTTTGGAGGGCTACAGAGGTCCTGAGAGCACCCCACACCATGCAGGAGAACATTGCTGCCTTCATAGCATATAAAATGCAGAGGATGGAGGAGGGCCAAAAAGCCATGTGTGAGGCCCTCATATCAGAGGCTCTGGAGAAAGGTATGAGGGGCCAAATTACACCTCACACACATCTTTGGGATGGTCCTCCTCCTCCTCCTGCAGGTCCTCCTCCTCCTCCTCCCTCTCCTCCAGGTCCCCCCAGTCCTCCTCCAGGTCCCCCCAGTCCTCCTCCTCCTCCAGGTCCTACTCCTCCTCCTGCCACATCTCCAACTGCACAGCCACAGCCCAGAAGGAAGCATGGAAGGAAGACCAGACAGTGATTGCCCTGGGTTCAGTCTGGTCGGCCAAAAGATGCAGGCTCTTGTGGTATCACAGCCTGGGGACACAGATGTTATCTGCTGCTATCCGAGTCTCTGTGAATCCCGGACCAGACTGCCCTCCCTTAGATATGGACTCCTCAGACCACCAATTTTGATCTTGAAGAATTGATGTCTGCCGTGGGGGTCCCAGGCTTCGCTAATTTCTCATGTTGATCCAGTGTTGCCTTCCTCTTTGTTTGGTTCTGATCCCTTAATAAAGGATTTTTGTTTTGAATTATACTCTCCTATGTGTTTTACTTCAAAAATGACAGTTGGTTTGTGAGGATTCAGGTACATTTCAAATATACAATGTGAAATGAACAAGGGACACCAACAACAAACAATCTCCTGGAGATTAAATAATAAAAGATATCAATGGTGTTGGGGTAACTTGACACACAAAACACACACAAAAATATTCTGCAGTAAAAATAAAAATAACATTGAACAAAGATCAGCCTTGGAAAAAATCCAAACATTAAAGAAAAAAAAGGCTTAAAATAAAAAAAAAAAAAAAATTAAAAAATATAAAACTGTCAGATGTGACAACTAATAACAATATATTGAGGGAATCCCACTAAAAAAACACAAATAAGGGGCGTGTCCAAGATGTCGGCTTGAGCAGACGTGCTTCCCGGAGCTCTGCTAGAGATTAATCCTGTGACCCTATCCTGCCTGGTTTGTCTGCCGCTGAACCGAGCACAGGTACCCCTCTATGCCGTCCCGATCATCCGCCCGACAGAAGAGCGGTAAGCAGCTCCGATTCCCCCCACATACAGCTGTGCTTGCTGAGGCCGCAGTGTCCGGAGTGAAAAGCCCGCGCAGCCATTCCAACATGGCCACTCAGACGGCGACTGATGAGACTCCCTCTCTGTCCCTCCCTGGTATACCAGAGGTTATGGCAGCTATATCGGCGTGTCAAGCCACCCTGTCAGGGAAAATGGAGGCAGTGCAGACTGATATCGGGCTGATTAGACAGGACTTGGAGAAGTTCCGTGGTCCGCTGGGGGTGGCTGAGCAGAGAGTGGGGCAGGTGGAGGATACTACAGAGGAGCACTCAGTGGCGATCCGGACCTTACAAAATAAAGTAAAGGTCCTTGAATATCGCGCTGAAGACGCCGAGAATAGAAGCAGACGCAACAATCTGAGGATAGTGGGACTTGCAGAAGGAACAGAGGGGCAGAATTCAACTGTGTTTGTGGAAGACCTCCTGAGATCCCTGTTTCCTGGTGCCCAGCTTTCCCCCTATTTCACTGTGGAGAGGGCGCACAGAGTCCCGCCGCAGCGAGGACCGGCTGGTTCCCCACCCCGCACACTGATTCTCCATCTATTAAATTTCAGAGATAGGGATGAACTGTTGAGAGCTGCAAGAGGCACAAAAGAAATCACATATCAAAATAATAAGTTGCTACTGTTCCCTGATTACACCATCGAAACCCAGAAGCAACGCAGATCTTTTGATGCGGTTAAAGCGGCCATGAGGGCGAAGGGGATTAAATACAGCATCCTTTTTCCAGCAAAGTTAAGAGTGGTAGATGGTGAGACAGTGCGTTTTTTCACCAATCCCAGGGAAGCTTCCTCGTGGTTGGAGACACTGCCTTCCCTGAAGTGAACGCTTCATTACATTCAAGTGCCTGAAACACCTTTACTCTCAGTTGTTTTGAGCTGGTGAGGGTCACACATACTTGTTTAGATCCTGAAGTTACCACGCTCCCAATGCCCTCCTAGTTCGAAGAGCGGCCTTTATCAGAAAAGCAGACACTTCAAGATGCCAACTTTTATAGATTAGACGGCTATGGAGTCCTGACGTTTGTTGCAGAGGGTGGTAACAGCCCTTATGTCGGTTCGAAGGCAAACCATCTTAGGTTTGACATCCTCAAGCATTCCAGGACGTAATTGATCTAAACAGTTTAAGTTTTGTGCCCCTGGCTATACCAGGAGAACTATGTATACCCTTTTCTAGGTTTGGACTAAGTTAGTTCTCTAGCATCTCCTATTGGGAGGTAGGGTGGCCCCCTGGCTGACTTAGATTGCAGTTTCCCCTCTGTGTAATCGAGGTGAGGGGCGGCTGACTTTCTGATAGCTGGACCGGGACACGCCTCCTTGAGTGAGATACTCTAGTGGATTTGGGAGTTTGGGGGAAATATGCATGATCCCAGTTCTGGGGGTCTGCGGGGTGGGGGGTGGGGCGGGCAGCAGTTGCTGACCCTTGTTGGTTTTGGTTTTGGTTTAGTTTTTTTGTTTTTCACGGTACATTTTTCACATACTACCTTTATGGAATTAATGCATATCTCTGGTTGTGGTACAGAGTTAATTGACAAGAGAGATATGCAGCTCATGTGGCTGTGGACGGGGGTATCATGTCTTCCACCTGGGTGGTTTACCCTCCCCCTGATTATGGAGCGGGAGGGTGGTCCATGCTCCTGCATTCCTCCTCTATACACACAATATGGCTAGTTTTTCAATCCTTTCCTGGAATGTCCGAGGCCTGAATTCGGCTGTTAAACGTTCTCTGGTTTTCAATTATCTTAAAAAATACACCCCACATATCTGTATATTTCAGGAAACCCACCTGGTGGGATCCCGAGTCCTCGGCCTCAAACGGGCCTGGGTGAGCTCACATTATCATGCCACATACTCAAACTACTCTCGGGGAGTAAGTATTTTAATACACCGGTCCCTTTCTTGTCAAATTCAGGACGTTAGGACTGACCCAGGCGGAAGATATGTCATTATGCATGTGGTAATTGATAATACATCATATGTGATTGTGGGACTTTATCTCCCGCCCCCTGCAGATATGTCCCTCTTATATGATATCATGCGTATTGTTATAAAATATGATACTCCATTTGTTATGTTACTGGGGGACTATAATTTGGTCCCGTCTCCGGATGCTGACAGACTCCACCAGTCAAACCGTAGAACTCCTGACCTTATGCAGTGGGCCGATACATTTGAACTTATTGACGCATGGAGGCACTATAACCCTTCTGCTAGAATGTTTACATGTCATTCGTCTACATTCCAGACCCTCTCCCGCATTGACCTGGGGTTTGTTACGCGGGCGGTGCTGCAGAGGGTCTCAGGGGTGCAAATTTTACCTAGAGGAATATCTGACCATGCCCCTATTCTGTTGACGGTGAGATCGGGCTCCACTGCTGGGAGGAGGCTGTGGAGACTGTCGGGACACTGGATTGCAGACCCTAAGGTGCAGGAGGACATATCAGAGGCATTGTGCCATTACTGGCTTGAAAATGGTGATTCAGTGGGGACCTTGATGAGCTGGGATGCTTTTAAGGGATGGCTGAGGGGTGAATATATTTCCCGCATTGCCAATAGTCAGAAGCAGGCTGTGCGGTCGCTGAAAGAATTGGAGGATGAGCTTCGAGAAAAAGAGGCCTGCTATGTGGCCACCCCTACCCCCCTTACTTATGGAAATTGGCAGTTTGCTCTACGGTCGGTTGAGCTCTTTAGAATAGACATGACAAAAAAATCTATGCTTAGCACTGCCCAGAGGATCTTCGAATACGGAGACAAAAATGGCAAGCTACTGTCATGGTTGTCCCGGGGCCAGAACCCTAGCACCCATATTGGATGTGTCAGAGATGAAGGAGGTGTTCCTCTCACGAACAGGGATGACATTCTTGCTAGGTTTGTGAGATATTATGGTTCCCTTTATTCTACTAGGGTGGATTATGACTCGGAGGAACTTGGGGCCTACTTGGATAGGGTTGAATTTCCGTCCCTGTCCCGGGAGGCCAGTGAGAACTTGGAAAAAAACATCACATTGGAAGAAGTCCAGATCGCTATGGCCCAGATGCAACCTGGGAAAACCCCTGGTGCAGATGGCATTCCGATCGAATTTTATACCACTTATCAAGAGTTTCTGGCTCCTAGGCTCACGGGGTTGTTTGCGCAATTTGCTGAACTCGGGTCATTACCAGAGTCTATGTCTGAAGCGGTAATTGTGCTGGTGCCCAAGCCGGGTAAGGATCCCGAGGACTGCGCGTCGTATCGACCGATTTCCTTAATCAACGTCGATGCTAAGCTATTGGCCAAAATACTGGCAAATCGCCTGGCGCAGGTCCTGGATGACCTGGTACATGTGGACCAGACGGGATTCATGCCCGGTAAGGGTACTGACATAAACTTAAGGAGACTACAGCTTAACCTGTCCATCCCTCATGAGAATGCTGGATCCAGGGTGATTGCCTCACTCGACGCCGAGAAGGCGTTCGACTCGGTCGAGTGGGGCTACCTCTGGGAGGTCCTGGGTAGATTCGGGTTCGGCCCCCATTTTTTGCACTGGCTACGGCTGCTTTATGATAGACCTTCTGCTTGTGTTAGGGCCAATGGGGGAGTTTCCGAGGGGTTTCGACTACAACGGGGTACGCGTCAGGGTTGCCCCCTCTCCCCGTCCCTGTTTGCCCTGGCGCTGGAACCCCTGGCCATCTTGCTCAGGGCGTCCCCGGGGGTGGAGGGGCTGCGTATAGGCTCCTTGGAGGAGAAGGTGTCTTTATACGCCGATGACGCCTTGCTATACCTGCACGACGCGGACTCCTCCTTGCGCGCTGCTCTGGAGCTCTTCGACGGGTTTGGTCGGTTTTCGGGAGTGAGAATAAATTGGACCAAGTCTGTGTTGTTTCCTCTCGACCCCCTGGCGCGGGCCACGGCGGCCCCCACTCAGTTGCAATGGGTTTCGAGTTTCAAATACTTGGGCATTCAAATAAGTCGGGACCCCTCGGAATTCTACGAACTAAATCTTCGCCCTGTTCTAACGCAATTTAGATCTAAGTGTGCCTCCTGGGGAAACCTTCCACTCAATTTGTTAGGACGCATAAACTTGATAAAGATGGTCTTCCTTCCCAAATTCAATTATTTATTTCGAAATTCTCCAGTGTTGATTCCTAACACATTCTTCAGAGAACTGGATAGTTGTATTGGGTCCTTTATTTGGGGAGGCTCCACCCCTAGACTAGCACGATTCACCCTATGTCTTCTGGTGCGGTGTGGGGGACTGGCGTTGCCCAATTTCCGGGTGTATTACTGGGCAGCCATTTTGGTATCGGTCAGATGGTGGTTTCTCCGTTCTAGAGCCAATGCGGCAGTCTGCCTTGAGGCGGCTTTTCTGGGCTCCCTGGGAGATCTTGGGAATCTAGTGTACAGAGGACCTGGGGCATATGTTAGTCTGCCACTTCCAACTAGGACGACACTTAGAGTGTGGGTGGTGGCTAGAAGGAGGTTTATCAAGTCAAACCGCTGGTCACCCTTTCAACCCTTGTGGGGTAATATTAGTTTGCCACATTTCCGTACAATTCCGGACCCACAACTCTGGGCAAAGTATGGGGTGAAGACTATTCGAGACATTATGCCTGCCGGGAAATTACTGTCGTTTAAAGACCTTTCAGACAAATTTAAGCTTCCCAAGTGGATGTACTTCCGATATCAGCAACTGCGCCATGCAGCGAGAGCACAGTTTCCGGGACCTGTTACCCTGGCCATGGACCCTATAGAGGAGCTCTTGGCCCAGGAATCACTTTCCAAGCCTCTCTCCTCCCTGTACCTGTCTCTGCTCAGCTTGGACTCTCCCAGACTGGAGAGGCTGTGGGAGACCTGGAAGGCGGACATTCCCACCTTGGAGAGAGAGGAATGGAACGAATGTTTTGAGGAGGGATTTGGGTTTGTAATCTCATCCCGAGATAAAGTAATACAGGCCAAGTTTCTTTATAGGGTGTATTACACCCCGCAGCGACTGCACAGACTGTACCCCTTGAGAGACCCCTTGTGTGGTAGATGTAGGGGGGATGAGGGAACATATTTCCATATGTTTTGGACGTGTCCTGAAGTGACCAAGTTTTGGGCTGCAGTATTTGAAGCCATTAATGAGCGTCTCGGGTTAACATTGAGGCCATCGCCAGAGCTGGCACTACTGGGGATACAGGAAGATGATCAAACACCAAGATATACTAAACTCCTAATTGCTTTTTTGCTTTATTATGCAAAGAAAACTATTCTGCTTAGGTGGACGTCTGCAGCCCCCCCCACCATGACGCTCTGGGAGGAGACCATCAATAAGGCTCTTCCACTGTACAAAATGACATATTTGAATAGAAAATGTCCCAAAAAATTCGAGGGTATTTGGTCACCCTGGACAGCTTAAGGGTTTAGCCTAAACTACATGATGGTTGGTGTACATGACTGCTGTCTGGGATGCTCTGGTCCCCCCCCCCCTCTCCCCCCTCCCTCCCCCCACCCCTCCCCCCTTCCTCTGCCCCGCCCTCTCCTTCCCCCTTCCCCCCCCCCCCCACCCAGTGGGACTCTATCCGGGTGTATGATGGTAAAAAATTGGGAAATTCTTCCCTTATATTTTTGTTTTCCAATTGACTAAAATAAATTACGCTTTATGAAAGTTAAAACTGCTAAATTACATGATAGGTGACTGGATGGATACCAATGCTTGTATTCTTCTGATTTTTCCAACCATATATGACATGTATGATATACCATTTATTTCTTTCTGTCTGTACCATGTTGATCTTTTTTATCAATAAAATGAGATCTTTTGACCGTGAAAAAAAAAAAAAAACACAAATAAAAGTTTGTGAGAAGTGTGTGTGAATATGAGCATCAAAACTACTTAATTCTTGTCACATTATAAAGAAGAAGAGAGTGCGCTGTATTAAACCATTTTTAACACTGCAGCGTGACGAAAGTGCTGTATCCATTGCGAACGCTAAGTTTACCAGAACGAGCTGTCCCGTGTCGGAATTTCTTCTGAGCATGCGTGGCACTTTGTGCGTCGGAACAGGCCACACACGGTCGGAATTGACGCGATTGGATTTTGTTGTCGGAAAATTTTATCTCCTGCTCTCCAACTTTGTGTGTCGGAAAATCCGATGGAAAATGTCCGATGGCGCCCACACACGGTCGGAATTTCCGACAACACGCTCTGATCGGACATTGTCCATCTGAAAATCCGAGCGTGTGTACAGGGCATAACAGATTTAGATGGACTTGACTAACAAACTGAAGCTGAACTCCAGATTACATTAATAAAAGCTGACTGTTGTAAGAACACCAGTCAATGTTAAATAGTTTGTCCCAAACCTCTAAGTCAGCGGTCCCCAACCTTTTTGGCACAGGGGACTGGCTGCGTGGAAGAAAATTGTGCGAATGCCTGGGGGGGTGCAATTTGTTGGGGCAATGGCTGGTGTTAGCGCTGCAATCATCCCGGCACCATGGTTGATATGGTGTCAGGGTGATTGAAGCACATTTTTTCTATTATTACATTGTAATATAAAATTAAATAGTTCAAATCACTATAACGCAGAATCAGTGGGAGCCCTGAGTGTGTCACGTGCCACTGTCGCCTGCCACCAGACGCAGCTTGTCACTTGCCACATCGCCTGCCTTCAGATGCAGCTTGTCACTTGCCACGTTGCCTGCCACCAGATGCAGCTTGTCACTTGCCATGTTACCTGCCACCAGATGCAGAATGTCACTTGCCATGCCGCCTGCCACCAGATGCAGATTGTCATTTGCCACGTCACCTGCCACCAGATGTGGATTGTCACTTGCCATGTCGCCTGCCACCAGATGCGGATTGTCACTTGCAACGTCGCCTGCCAGTGCCATGCATTGGTGGCAGCACTGGTCCATTTTGCACAGAGGCAGTGGTTGGTTGTGAGTGAAGGCTCCCTGCCACACCTCTGACATTGAAGAGGCCCGGTTATGAGGGTGGAAGAACGGCGATGCAGGGCAGGCAGAAAGAGATGATATCATCTCTGCTCGCCTGCCCTCCCACTTCTCTCATCCACCCAGAATGATATAAAACATGAACATTTGTTACCTGAGAGCATTATTTGACTAACAGTTACTGTGATAACTCAAAGAACAAGCTGCCATAGTTTGTCCAAACAACATAGACCATTGCATGAACCACAAGGAAAAGAAAGGAGGCTCACTTGAGACTAAAAGCCACTGTTGCAAGTTTGCTTATGCATGCATAGACAAACCATGTTTCTCAGGACATGGTGTCATGGCTAGCTGCAAGGTCTTTTGAACAATGTCAGAGTGAGTCTGTCCAAAGTCTGTCTTTATTAAAATACCATGCAAGAAGCCTAGCATCTAAACCTATAACCCTTTGTTAGGATAGACAGTGATCAGACCTAGTTACAATTAATCATGAAGATCTGCCTGCACAGTACAGACAGGGTTAATTATGGCAAAGACAGTTGTCCAGCCATTCTTAAAGTGTTTATAATGGATTTTTTTTTAAATAACAAACATGTCATACTTGTCAAAACCATTGCACAGAGCATCCCCGATCCTCCTCTTCTCAGGTCCCCCTCTTCTTGGGTCTCCTCCCCTTTGTCGAGGGTCCTCATAGCAAGCGGCTTGTGCATACTCGCTCCCGAGTGTCCATAAGACACAGAGAGCGTGACT
This sequence comes from Lithobates clamitans, assembly GCA_037952925.1. Taxonomy (NCBI): domain Eukaryota; kingdom Metazoa; phylum Chordata; class Amphibia; order Anura; family Ranidae; genus Lithobates; species Lithobates clamitans. The sequence continues at coordinate 2,229,602 of JBBGZY010000929.1, forward strand.
CAGCCCCGCTACCTCCTCACTGGCTGTGATTGGAAGCATGGGGAGCCAATGGCTCCTGCTGCTGCATCTCAGCCAATGAGTAGGGAGAGACACTGCTCTTGTGCACATTGCTGGATTGAGATTGGGCTTAGGTTAGTATTAGGGGGGCTGAGGGGGAAGCTGCACACTGGTTTTATACCTTCATGCATAGAATGCATGAAGGTAAAAAATGATTCAGGCTTTAGAACCACTTTAAGCAAAGAAAACTATGTAAGATTTTTCCTAGCTAGAGGGCCCAGGATGGAGCATCTTAAAAAGGTAAGCTACAATTTTTAAATAGTTTATACTATGTAAGTAAATACATGTAACAGATTAAAAGTAGGTGGTATTAAAATTTGGCTGCAAAAGTGGAAATGCACTTTAGGTTAGTTCTATTTTTTTTTCCTATGTTACTATACTGTACATCATTGCTGCTAAAGTATAGACGTAAGAACTAGGAATAACAACAAGAAATAAAGCTGTTACAATATGAATGCAATTCCTTAAATCAGTTCTGGGAAATGCATAGTTTGTGCACTGCATGTGCTTTACATGGTATCCCCAAGCAAATGTCCATGCACTAGAGCTTTTACAGTGGTATACAATTAACTAAAAAGTTATTGCCACATGGACGATCAGAAAGCCACCAAAAGAATGCTGATGCACTAACACACATGGGCATGGCCTCTATTCAATCAGTATTTTTGTTTCAGGTCTGTTGGTTATGTTTTCAGGCAGAAAAGTACTGTACTTGCAAATTGCATAGATGTCAATCTTCTGCATAAAAAACAACCAGTCTGCATACAAACTCATTTAAAAAAAAATGGACCACTGCTACCTAGCTAGCAGACTTTCCAAACTGTCATTATGAATCTGGAATTCCTATGGCATTTTAGGGACAGCTATATAGAGCTTAAATAATGCGGTGAAACATCCATTCAGACATCCGCAAGGTAGCGCAGCCTTGGCAAATTTGCAAAAGCAATAGTAAATCAAAACCTACCATTTGATTACATTAGGTAGACCCTGTCACTTAGTATACAAGATGGAAGTGATTGAAATACTGAATGTGCTAGGTGTGTAGCAACAGTACATTTTTCACTTGCCTCAAGCAAGTCTCATCCTAGGAAATGGTAATAAATTATGAGTAACCAATGTGGCAAACCCAAATAAAATGGTCTATTTGCGATAGATGTATATTTCTACCTATCTTGTACTAGTTAAAATGGACTATTATTAGTGAATATAATGTGATGGATATCTTTGGTAAATCATACATTGCCTTTCGCTTTCAAAAACATTATTATAACAGCCTACAACCTCTCATCATTACAGCTGTAAACATAAAGTGGGTGAAGTTACTTCATACAGCAAAGTAGATGAAAAAGGAGCTTCAGTCTCCCCCCAAAAAAATTTAAGTCAGCCACTGCAAATACTGTAGCTGCTAACTTTTAATGTAAGGACACTTACCTTTCCATGGATTCAGCACTGTCCTCACCTGAGCCGATTCTTCAATGTGTTTTGGGTCCAGGCAATGGCACCTTGAGGCTTCAAAGCCAACTACCCACTGTGCTTTGTGAATGGTTAGGCAGTCTTTTGGAACCTGTGATGTGTGACGTGTGACCTGTGCCCATAAGGCGAGGAGGGGACACAATGTGAGTAAGTTCCCATAAAGAGAGTATGATGGTCAAAGTAATCAAGGAACATTTATTCCAAAGAGGGGGCTCATGATAAGTATGTTAGAAACAAACTCAGTTCACATAAATCCAGTCTGTGGCTGAGTTTGTTTCTAAGATACTTATCAAGAGAGCCCCCTCTTTAGAATATACTGTATGTGCCTTGACTACTTTGACTAGCATGCTGTCTTTATGGTGACTTACTCACATTGGGTCTTGATGGTTCCCCATTGGGAAGCTGGTCCTTTTATTTTAAGATTATATGTACAAGACTATTGGCTGTTTACTGAATGTACCTGAATTTTCCATCCAAGAGGCAGTGGTTTCACCTTGGCTTACTCGTTTGCAGCTCTATGCGCAATACTGTATACACATGCTATTAATTCCAGTCTACCCTACTGGCTGATATTACTCTATTAGGCTGGGTTTATACTTATGCAAATTGGATTTGGGTTTTTCCGCATCCAATTCGCATAACAGGAGATTGTGACTATCTCTCAATGGTTCACACATGTCAAGGGCAGCCGTGGATCAGATTGCACAGGGGTCCTGTGCATCTTTGGCTCTGTTTCAGGTCCAAATTCAGGCAAAAATTTGGGCCTGATTCATCCCTGAAACGGAGAACAGGGACGCACCTTACCCCTGCTGTGAGCCGCATCCGTAATAGGTGTGAACCCAGCCTTAAAGATTAGGAGTGGGTTCCAATGTACTGATTCCATCACACGTGCTCCTAGAGAAGGATTCCCGAAACACAGTCCGCATATTAAATGTAATCAGAATCTTTATGTGTTGTAAACCCCTATGTGCAAAATAATTTTTAATGTTATGTAATAGACTTTTAATGGTACATGATAAAGTTGCTTTTATGGTACTCAATTTCTCTTCTATATGTCCACACAAAGTCTGTGACTATGTATCCTGTTCATAGTTATACATGATTTGCTAGGATGTGGACATATAGCACATACTGGCTGACAGCTGAATGTATTGGGTCGGCTGCTGGCTGCCTAAAAATCAGAAGGTAGCTGTCACTCTTAGCAGTGGTAAAAATGAGAATGTTTCTTTTCACGCTGCAGCTGGGGGTTCATTCGGCCGAACACCCATTTGTTCGAATGTTTGCAAAGGATTCTCCATAGTCTGTACATAGTATGTACACAGTGCTGAGTGCTTCCTCCCCTGCTGAATGTTCTTAGCCCATAGCGTTAGGCTATCCAATCTTAGGGAATGTTACATTTGCCAAGCAAAAGTCAACAAAAAAATTATTACAAACATAATACAAACATTATAAGTATTATTTGGTATGCTGCTCTGCTGCGGGACCTAGCCCCGGGACACCGGGATTTGCTTGAAATTCTGGGATGGTCCCGGCGAATCCGGGATGGTTGGGAGGTAGAGTATCTCACAAAAGTGAGTACACCCCTCACATTTTTGTAAATATTTTATTATATCTTTTCATGTGACAACACTGAAGAAATGCCACTTGGCTACAATGTAAAATAGTGAGTGTAAAGCTTGTATAACAGTGTAAATTTGCTGCCCCCTTCAAAAAACCTCAACACACAGCCATTAGTGTCTAAACTGCTGGCAACAAAAGTGAGTACACCCCTAAGTGAAAATGTCCAAATTGGGCCCAATTAGCCATTTTCCCTCCCGTGTGTCATGTGTGTCAAGGTCTCAGGTGTGAATGGGAAGCAGGTGTGTTAAATGTGGTGTTATTGCTCTCACTCTCTCATACTGGTCACTGGAAGTTCAACATGGCACCTCATGGCCAAGAACTCTCTGAGGATCTGAAAAAAAGAATTGTTGCTCTACACAAAGATGGCCTTGGCTATAAGAGGATTGCCAAGACACTGAAACTGAGCTGCAGTACGGTGCCCAAGACCATACAGCGGTTTAACAGGACAGGTTCCACTCAGAACAGGCCTCGCCATGGTCGACCAAAGAAGTTGAGTGCACATGCTCAGTGTCAAAACCAGAGGTATAGATGTATGAGTGCTGCCAGCATTGCTGTAGAGGTTGAAGGGGTCAGGGGTCAGCCTGTCAGTGCTTAGATCATGCGCCGCACACTGCATCAAATTGGTCTCCATGGCTGTGGTCCCAGAAGGAAGCCTCTTCTAAAGATAATGCACAAGAAAGCCCACAAACAGGTTGCTGAAGACAAGCAGACTAAGGACATGGATTACTGGAACCATGTCCTGTGGTCTGATGAGACCAAGAAAAAACTTATTTGGTTCAGATGGTGTCAATCATGTGTAGGCAGCAACCACTTGTACACACACTTGTACAAAGACAAGTGTGTCTTGCCTACAGTCAAGCATGGTGGTGGGAGTGTCATGGTCTGGCGCTGCATGAGTGCTGCCGACACTGGGGAGCTACAGTTCATTGAGGGAACCATGAAAGCCAACATGTACTGTGACATACTGAAGAGTGCATGATACCCTCCCTTCAGGCCGCAGGGCAGTATTCCAACATGATAATGACCTTAAACACACCTTAAACACACCTCCAAGGCGATCACTGCCTTGCTAAAAAAGCTGAAGGTAAAAGTGATAGACTGACCAAGCATGTCTCCAGACCTAAACCCTATTGAGCATCTGTGGAGCATCCTAAAACGAAAGGTGGAGGAGCACAAGGTCTCTAACATCCATCAGCTCCGTGATGTCATCATGGAGAGTGGAAGAGGACTCCAGTGGCGACCTGTGAAGCTCAGGTGAACTCCATGCCCAAGAGAGTTAAGGCAGTGCTGGAAAATAATGGTGGCCACACAAAATATTGACACTTTGGGCCCAATTTGTACATTTTCACTTAGGGGGTGTACTCACTTTTGTTGCCAGTGGTTTAGACATTAATGGCTTTGTGTTGAGTTATTTAGAAGGGACAGCAAATTTACACTGTTATGCAATCTGTACACTCACTACTTTACATTGTAGCAAAGTGTAATTTCTTCAGTGTTGTCACATGAAAAGATATAATAAAATATTTACAAAAATGTGAGGGGTGTACTCACTTTTGTGAGATACTGTATGTGCAGTGAATATGGTATGTGAGCACTATATTTATTATCACACAACAGTATCAGACATCAAAGCCAGACAAGGTAGACTGAGGTCAGGGAAAGACAGGCTGAAAGAGATAGTTTGCCCACATTCTGCCTACCTAAATAGTAGTTAGTTTGTAAATGTATGAACCAGCAGTAGAGGAGCTGTGAGTACATCGCACATATAGCAAAAAAAAAAGACCTAGGCAGCCTTGAGGGCCCCCTGTATACCTCGATAGGAGGAGCGGCAAGGGCGGCTGAGACCGAGCTCCCCGATCCTCAGCCGAACTGTAATCGGCACTGTGCAAGGAGCTGGTCCTATTGATTACATCTAAAGTGAAAGCACAGTGTGTGCTGTGCTCTTTGTCTCCCCCTACAGTGCAGTACCCGGCAGGAAGAGGTAAGGTAAACCACTGCCGATTTTTAAAAGGCTATCTGTATGTATGTATGTGTGTTTATGTGTATGCATGTATGTGTGTGTGCATGTGTTTATATTTGTGTGCATATGTGCATTCATATATATGTGTGCATTCATATATATGCATGTGTTTATATATGTATGTGTGTGTGTGTGTGTATATATGTGTATGTGTGTGTGTGTGTGCGAACATGTGTGTTTACATGTATGTATGCACATTTTATGCATGCGCATTTAATCCTGACCCCCTATATGTGTACAATCAGAACTGATTTTTTTTTCCTTGCTTGTTCATTGTATTAGCAAAAAAAGTTGTTCCTCTGTAAAGCGATCCATGCTCAGATTGCTTTTCAGAGGCATTTGACAGCCAGTAAAGAGACAATATGTTGCCTCCTGACCTCCTGTTTTAACCCCTTAAATGCATCTTTACTATGCTGCAACTGCGTGCAATGCACACAGTTGCGGAGTGGTTGCAGTGCAGGCCCATTCACCTAGGGGTATACATCAAGGGTGCCCTAACTGAAAAAAGATTGAGAAACACTGGCATAGAGGACCCGATCTTTCCATTTTCTTCCTGCAGCCACTGAATGCCTGCGGAAGAGAGAGGAGGAGAAGCAGAGGGAAATGGAGAAATCGGTTCCTTTATATGCAGCCACCCACTTGCGACCAGGCTCTGTTGTTCCGCCACAGGGCTCGGAGAAAAGGGCCCTGTCCAGGGGTCAGGGGGCCCTTCACAGTTTCTTGCATCAGGGCCCTGAAGGTTCTAGTTACGTCACTGGACAGGGGCCTTTATTATATGTTAGCAATGCAGAAATTCACCCCTGCTTAAAGCTAAAAATTAGTCAGCAAAATAACTTCTCCATACACGCCAGCCCACCTTTCCATAGTGTCACTGTGCCTCTCAACATAATTTTCCCAAATATCAACCTGAGACACTTTTTGCTATTTTGTAAGGCAGCAGTTTAAGCTACACATGTGTAAAATGGGACCTAGTATCAGCTGGGGATCTCTTTTCACACTAGTGATGAAGCGTCGCATTAGCAGGGCCATTCTTACAGTAAAGAATGATGTACACATATCTGAATTGTGCATGAGTAGAAGAGGAGTGAGAAAAGAGTTTAAAGGTGGTGCTGGGGTATGAAGAGAGCTTTAAAAGACCTGCCTTGCTTCAGCACTAATGAACAGGCAATGAGAGTCAGGAAACTAATGCCAAAGATGCTCCTACATTCCAAATTTTCTAGACGCTTATGGATCTTTGGCAACAGCTAAGGCACCCATGCTAATTCTAATGTTTTCACAAACATTACACTCTGAAGGTGACAATTCCTTTACTAAATATGTAGCATATGTTAATATATTGTAATGCTGGGTTTCTAAACCTTTTTACCTTGGAGGAACCCTGGTGTGATAAGCAATGTAGTGTACCATTCAGCGCATCACTCCCTTTTTTTTTGTTTTGTACCAGCTTTATTTGAAGTTCACAAAACGTACTCTTCATTCACTTGACCAGTGTAGTCCAGATGTACCCAACCTACCTTTTACTGCTATACCACTCCAACACCACTCCAATACTGCTTGTACTCTAATGCCGCGTACACTCGAGTGGACTTCTCGTCCGCCAGAACTCCGAAGGACTTTTCGAAGGAGTTCCGACGGAGTTCCGACAGAGTTCCAACGAAACCAACTTGCCTACACACGATCACACCAAAGTCCGATCGTTTCGAACGTGATGACGTACGACTGGACTAGAATAAGGAAGTTTGTAGCCAGTAGCCAATAGTTGCCCTTGTGTCCTTTTTTGTCCGTCGGACTAACATACAGACGAACAGATTTTTTGATCGGTCTCCAGTCAGTCGGAAAGATTTGAAACATGTTCTATTTCTAAAAAACCTGCGCTGGCAACTCACTATAAAAAGTAAATAAAAATAAATATTATATATAGATATATATAATTCATGAAATATACACGTGCATAAATGATATAAACTGTGTACGATTAGAAGAAAAGCCACTTAAGAGCCATGCGACTAGAAGAAAATTCAATGTCGCTACACTAGTGCAATTAAAATGTGACATATAAATCGTTAATTCTGACCACAATCACAGGTGTAAAAATAGTAATAAATCATGATGAAGATAAAATGTGCACAAAATAGTGTAGACTGTGTAGAATTGGCAGAAGAGCCACTAGGAACTATACGACTAGAGAACAATTGTATGTCGCTGCACTGGTGCAATTAAAAAAGGTGTGACATATAGATTGGTAAACGTAACCACAATTAATAAAAACTATGCGACTAGAAAACAATTGTCCTTTACATCAAGGGGTTTCTTCACAAAAACTTTCAACAGACTTCAGGCTTTCCAATCCACTCACTAGATCTGGGCATAAAGGTAGGCTAATGCTGATAGTGGTTATGAAGAGACTTTGGGAACCACAAATCTCACGTTCCACCAAAAAAAGAGAAGAAAACATATAGTGTAAAACCTATGACACCGTGAGATCACCTGCGCATATAAGCGCTACTCACGGAACCGATGTGCAGAGCAGGCATTCAGATATTCCGTCGGTGTTCGCTGCCGATCGGCGTGCGTTCCACCAACTCCAGGAAATGGCCGTTCGGCAGCGAACACCGACGGAATATCTGAATGCCTGCTCTGCACATCAGTTCCGTGAGTAGCGCTTATATGCGCAGGTGATCTCACGGTGTCATAGGTTTTTGCACTATATGTTTTCTTCTCTTTTTTTGGTGGAACGTGAGATTTGTGGTTCCCAAAGTCTCTTCATAACCACTATCAGCATTAGCCTACCTTTATGCCCAGATCTAGTGTGTGGATTGGAAAGCCTGAAGTCTGTTGAAAGTTTTTGTGAAGAAACCCCTTGATGTAAAGGACTCTCCGTCAATAGAACTTTATGTTTTCATCTATTCTCTTTACATATTATTTGGCATTTATCTCACAAGAGTCTTTTTGTGGTCACGAATGTCAATCCATATGTCACATTTTTTCAATTGCACTAGTGTAGCGACATACAATTGTTTTCTAGTCGCATAGTTTTTATTAATTGTGGTTACGTTTACCAATCTATATGTCACACCTTTTTTAATTGCACCAGTGCAGCGACATACAATTGTTCTCTAGTCGCATAGTTCCTAGTGGCTCTTCTGCCAATTCTACACAGTCTACACTATTTTGTTCACATTTTATCTTCATCATGATTTATTACTATTTTTACACCTGTGTGTATGGTTAGAATTAACGATTTATATGTCACATTTTAATTGCACTAGTGTAGCGACATTGAATTTTCTTCTAGTCGCATGGCTCTTAAGTGGCTTTTCTTCTAATCGTACACAGTTTATATCATTTATGCACGTGTATATTTCATGAATTATATATATCTATATATATTATTTATTTTTATTTACTTTTTATAGTGAGTTGCCAGCGCAGGTTTTTTGTTTTATACACCACTAAAGTCCTAGCACTTGTATCCAGCAGCTGCAACACGATAGTCAGAATATAATATTTTTTGCGAGCGCTGTTATTTTATATATTTTTTATGTTCTATTTCTAGGTCCGTCGGAATTTTAGACAGAAAAGGTCAGATGAAGGTCCGATGAAACCCACACATGATCGGAAGGGGGCCCTATGCAAAGAAAGTCATCCAAATAATGTATGACGGAATCAAGGCCCGACACCTCCCTAACCACCCACTCTAAAAAAGAACTGAACGCCTCAAACATGGTGCAGGAAATGGAGCAACCCATGGGCAAGCATCGGTCCACGTAAAACTGCTCCTGCCAGCAGCATCCCAGCAGCCGGAAGCTATCCTGGATGAACTGGAAGCAAGCGGAATACAGATTCTATGTCTGATTTCGCCATAACGCCCCTTTTCCATAGTGCCTAACCCACCTGACAGCAGCATCAAATGAAGTATATGACACAGTGCACGCGTCAGGGTCGATGAAATCATTGACAGTACCCCCTTTTGGAAAAGATAAGTGGTGAATGAGGCGGAACTTGTTCGGTTCCTTCTTGGGCACCACCCCCAATGGAGACACCACCAGGTCCGGCAAAGGTTTTACCAGTAATGCCCCCCCATGCAGCCTAGCGCCACCTCTTTTGCCAATTTTTCCCCAATGACCCCTGGATGCTACAATGCCGATTTCAAATTCCTTGCCATCGGTGGAACCACCGCCAATGAACACAGGATCTTAAAACCATCCTGAAAACCCGAGGCGAGCAGCATAGCTACTTCCCCAACCAGGTACCTACTTAGGAAAGGCAGCATCCTTTTCCCCCCCTCACTGGCGTCATCCCTTTTGTGAGCAGTCTTGCCGGTACGCTTCCCTCTCTTGAAGCACCAAGACAATGTATGGTCTCCCCCGCACCCTGAACACTCGTGCCTAAATCTGCAGGACCCCCCGAACATACAGGAGCTCTCGTTGTACTGCCAACACACCCCCCATTTTTTTCCGGCCGGCAGTCCTGAGGAAGGTGTACCCCCGGCCCCCCCCTGAAGAAACTGAGGCAGGGCCCTCGCTGACGACATAAGCCGCATTCACAGGCTAATGTCTTTATGATCCCAGCGAAGAGACAGACAAACCGCCCTGCACTGTCTAAACTGTTTATCATACCTTAGCCAAGCAGAACCCCGTACACCCTGTGCGCCTCCCCAATAGCATCAATATAACAGAACAATGCCGAACAATGTTCGGGGTTCTTCTCACCAATGACACTCGCCATAATGGCGAACGCCTGTAGCCAGTTAACAAACATACGTGGGATCAACCTGTACCTCCTCTTCTCCTCATCCTCTTTCTTGGAGTCGTCAGGTTTGACCCTATCCAAGTTAAATTTTCCCAAGGGCAATAACGAGAAGATCTCCACATACTCACCTTTGCAAATCTTATCCCGGACCTCCTGCTTCAAATGTGCTCCCAGCGGACCCGCAAAGCACACGTACACCTCACATTTTGCCGCGTTCGCAATCCTTACCACATCTGTTCTACCAGTAACCTTCGGAGCCCCCCCTTTTTCCCCTGCCTTCTCGGTGCCAGACCCTGCTCCCGTTAGCCCTGGAGGCATCACCGCAGGGGCTGCTGAGGCCCCTGACACCCCGGCCAGAGTCAGTCATCTGCCATCCCCCACGGTCACACTTTCTGTGTGTGCCCATGGGGCCACTTGGGGGAGCTACCCCTGCCCCCCTTCAAAACGGCCTACCAAGGCCCGCAGGCCCTCCAACAAATCCCGCAGCCCCTGACCCCGAACTGACGGGCCCACTGTCCGCCAGTTGCTGGACGGGATCCCCCCCGCTGTTCGCGGCAGAGGGACAGCTGCTCTTGATGCACCCCCTTTTCCTACCCCTAACAAATCACTCAAAGCATCTGACAGAGACACAGTATTAGCATTAGTGGACTTACTGGGCTGACCGGGAGCACTCCCAACAGCCGCCGCGCTGGCCTCCCTTGCCAGCTCTCGTTTATGTGGCTCCTCTTCTAACACCTCACCTTCCGACCTGTCATCTTGTACCAGGACCGGTGGCGTTGTTAGCCCCCCAAGTGAAGAGGTCCTGGAGGCTTTGGAATCCCTCTGCTGTGGGGCCCATCTCGCCCCCGAAGCTCTGCCCCCGGTTCCGCACCAGCCTTCGTATGCTGGGCCCTGTCCGGCCTATTTTTCCATCCTCCGCCATTTTGCCCCGATTCCTACCGCCCGGGTAGGCCACGCCCACCCACGATGCTGCCGGCCTTGTCTGTTACCAACCCGATGGCCATGCCTGTTACTCTCCTCCTCCGAGCCTCCCCCCTCGGAGCAGTCAGAGCAGCGGGGGGGGCGATAGTGTAATAGCCCCGCGACTCGTGGGTGGGGAAGCGGCACTATGATGGCCCATCGCTACTTGTAGTCTGGGGCCCCACTGCGGCAGTCTGTTGGCTCCATTTGCTGGTGGAGCAGATCGGTCCCCCAGTGGGCTCCTGGGATGGTGTACAGGCCTAGATGCAGGCCCTGGGGAAAAATGCACATGAGGCCGAGACCTCCGCGCACGTGGGGACACCTCACCTCCCTGTACCGACCCGCCCGCTTGATCTCCTATCAGAGCCGCGACCTGGCTGTTTAGCCATTCCGGTCCCCTGCTCGCCACTGTCTCCTGCAACCTCGCCAATATAAAGTCTATCTCGGCCATGTTGGAGGAGCAGTGAGAGAAAAACTGCCTCCTCCTTTCACTTCCTCAGCTCACTGTCCTCCAGACTGGCCCCGCCTCTCTCTTAAATATCACCACTCCCCCACATACTTTTCTCTCTATCCCCTCCCATCTCAGCACTCCCCCTTAGCATTTTATCTATTAACCCCATATTGTCTACCCTTGACACACTGTCATGCCTGGCCTTACACTACTTTTCTTTTCTCTTTTTCCATTCTGGGCCTCATTGTAATGTCAGGTGGCACGATGTACTACACTGCCTGACATTGCAGTGTGATTCAGAACGGTGCACTGCGATAAAATGCACAAAAACAGCAATTTAGAAATTGGATGAAAGGTTTAGCACTGGGAAACACTTTTTGAAAGATTGAAAATTCTTTTTTTAATACAACTATATAGATCAGACCAAAATGAGGGACAAATGAGGAGAAAAGAGGGACAGAGGGACATTGTTCCAAATCAGGGACAGTCCCTCGAAATCAGGGACAGTTGGGAGCTATGTATAATTATCTCATCAATGCACTTCTTACCTCATTGTCCATTCACTTGCCAGGAAAATAGCCTGGACTGCACAAATTCAAGCACTGTACTTTTCAGGGAGGTCTAAGAGAGGACAGGACCTGGCTGTACTATATGACAGAGTTCTCTGGATGATATGAATTGCTGAACAGAATTCAAAAACCCATTGGCAATATCAGAGTTCACATATATTTAAGCTGTGACATTAGCTGTATGTCAGGAGTTTGGCTTTAGAGCATTTTGCTTAAAAACTTTAAAAAAAAACATACAAAAGAATTATTTACAAAATTCTGCAAACAATATAAATGGGGATATTCGTATACAGTTATTGCAGAAGATATTTATATTACCATTGATTTTTCTGTGTTGTTAAAGTAGGAAACAAACCACCAGAGACTGACAATTTCAAATCCGTTTAACCTCTCAATCTCAGAAAGCAAGCTAAACTCTGCACCGTAATCATACATTACTGCACAGCATTTTACTCCAGATCCTATTACCATTCCAACAGTTCTCATATTAAAATGACTAAACACAAACAACCTACAAGATTGCCGTGTAATTTTGTCACAGGCTATTATGCATATTAAGTCACAGATTTTGTCATTTGCTCACCTAAATCGCTAATTAGAATGATATTGTTCAAGCTATTAATTTAACTTCTCTTGAATAGTTCTGTAATGTTCCAAGTAATGGGCGAAGTGTTAACAGGATACTTCATAAGTATGCTTTATGAAAATTTTAATCACAGACTGACAGTATTCTGAGACATTGAGTGCTACAGGACTGCAGGCTTTTATGGTGTAAGATTGGTTTGGCCTCAATCAGTAATTCAAGAGTAAAATATAAAATTACCTAATGTATTCTATGACTTGTTATGTATTAGAGTTATCAGTGCTCTGGTTTTCTTATAAAACTTTGCAAAAAGATAATCATTAAAGCCCAACTGAATCCTTAGTTTAAAGAAGGGGTACTCAACCTGTGGCCCTCAGAGCCCTTTATTGTGGCCCTCAACCTCAAACCAAGGAAAGCACTTCTATTTTATCCTGCCAGTTTGGTGCACTTTCTGAAAGCGCACCAAAACTTCTGAATACAGGAGTTTTGGTGCACTTTCAGAAAGTGGACCACACCCGCATGATGTAATAGAAGTGTCACTTCTAACTGTGGAGCCTGAGATGATGAGGATGGCCTCTTGCGGAATTCCCGTTCAAACACCCCTGGTAGTGAGGACAGGGACTGCTAGGGCAGTGGAAGGGCACAGGTGCCAGGAAGCTGTAGTAGTGAGCTGTAACTTGGAGACACAGAAGTCCTTCCAGTGGTGGTGTGGAGTCTGGTCACAAGCTTTGTTCAATGGCAGCCAGGCAGGAAAAGGCAGAAGTCGGTAACATGCTGGTAGTGGGCTACCAACGTAGTCATAAATACAAGCTGAGGTTGGTTACATAAGCGAGCATCTGATAAAACAGCCAGTGATCCAGGAGAGGTGTCAGATATAGCTGGGTCAGGAACAAGGTTAGCAGGCTTGGATTCAAATCAGGAACACAGGAACTAGAGCTGAAGACAGTCCAACACTGAAGCCAGGAATCTTAGTTTAATTTCAATGTTTCTTTATTGGTGTTTATCGTAAAGTTATTACAGAAAAAATAAGTAAAAGGACATTTGGGATATCGGTTTCATTATAAATCATATGTGATGTTACAAGGACATCATTAACCAATCTGTGTTCATACTGTATGTCAAGAATCTCAGTTTAAACAGGCTGCTAGGCACTGAAATCTGTGGATGCGCGCACACTCCTGCATTCTAGTCCTTCCTCGTCTTGGACTTCTATGCTTGTGACTCAGTGTGAAAGCAGTCTATAAGGGGATCAGGACAGTAAGGGCTTGTTTACATTTGCGGTTTGGGGGTTGGAAAAACCCCATAGTTCAGATGTGTTTTTACCACACCCCCAACCACTGGTGTCACAATGGGGATTCCACCCCATGCTCCAGGGGGTTCGTGTGGCCTCCTTGTCACATTCTGCTTTACACTTGGACAGGGGGGGCTGGGGGATGGCATATGCAGGAAATGATCCTCTCCATTTTCCACCTGCAAAAGCTGAAAGCTTTCTTCTTCCCCTTTCCCCCTAGCTGGCATTTAGCAGCTGCAGGAGGAAAATGTTCATTATGCTATTAAAAAAAAAATCAAGATTCTAAACCATTTAATTTCATTGTGGCCCGTGAACAGTTAACAAATTACTTAAATGGCGCTCACTTTAAAGCCTAACATTACCTACAAAAAAATACAAAATAAAAACAAGGGACATTACTTACATTCAGTTTAATGTGTTCCTTGTGCATCTCTTTTCTAGTTTAGTGGGCATCTGAAATCTCCAATATCCCCCCTCCCCCACCACTGTAATCTTCTGGTACGGCAGAGGTCATTAGAACTGAGGAGCTGTTGCAAGCTCTCATCAAGAGTGCCCGACTTTGCCCACCTGTTGCCCACCTTTTCTCCCCAGCTCCTTCTATAAATAAAACAGGATCTATGAATGGAAGATGATTGAAAGGTCCACCCACTTCATTCATAAATCATGTTTTATTCACAGAAGCTGTACTAATGGCCTCTATGAATGGAGGAGTATAGATCTGCTATACCTGACACTGGATTCCTCATTGCTGACTCCCTTTTTGGCATACTGACTACTCTTTAGGATTGCCACCTGCCTTGACATCAGATTGGTAGAAAGATTACCCTTTTCTGCTCTTACCTTGAACTGTCACACAAATGCTCTTCAGCAGTACCACAGGCCCTGGTCTACGTGCCTCAGCTACCCTTTCCAGTCCCAGTGTCTGTACACATTGTGTACTGTGTACATGGGGGCAATCAATACCGGTAGACCAGCTTGTCTCTAGGGAATGGGGGCTGCTAAATGCAGGATAAGCGCTCACTAGCTATGGTTCCTGACCTAAGCATCTAGCTGTACATCACATTATCACAATAATGAGTAATAAAGATAATTACTTGCTTTGCTGTGGATCTTGCGCAGGCCTGTTTGCTGATGATCTGTGCAAGCTGATACGCCAAGTTTTAAGAGTTATCTCTGCGTCTGCCTCAGCCAAGTCTCTCTACTTGTATATGCACACCCTGACCTCAAAGTCAAATAATTTTTTTGGGGACTGTCACCTGTTTTCCAGTTTTGTCCTTAGTTGTAAGCTGTACTCACCCTACAGGCCCTGAGGCCCAGGAGGTATGGATAAATATTTCCATGCTACAAGGTGACTTTCAGTTTATCTGTGGATGCTCCTATCCTAACTTCTGCAGATAAATTTTCTTTACTCTTTATTCTTTTTGAGGACCTTGAGCATGCTCACACAGCTGAATCTTTTATCAGATCCCTGCGGCAAGGGGTGTGCTTGGCTGGTCCGGTACTGCTTTGAGTTCCACTAGTGGGCACCTGACTGTAGACGGAACAACCCAGCCTTAAATAGATAATTTAGGTTGGGATTGGCTGATTCTGTTAAGGACACACTGGTACAATACCCCATGCCTAAGACCCTATATAATTAACCATCAGGGTACACTGATGCCTACAAGAGAGACATTCCGAGATACCGGCATCCCAATTTTCCACCAGAGGTTAAAGTTACATAATCTCCAGATCAATTGGTTCACTGACAAAACCACCTCCCAATCACACTCCTGCTTTCAGAATTGCCTGGGCCATACTAATCTCCTGGTCAATCTGCCTCACCTCCCCAGCCTTGTTATGCAGATTTCAGTGACATCCTTTCTGAAAAAGCTGCCTTAGAGCTTCCATATGACTGTCCAATTGACCTCCAGCAAGGTGCCATTCCTCCTAGGCTATGTGTTTTTCCTTTGTCTGAACCCCAGACCTCAATTATGAAATCTTACATCCAGGAAATTCTTAAGAATGGCCACATCCACCTGTCCATGTCCCCTGCAGGGGTGGGTTTCTTTTTTGTTGAAGAAAAAGAATGGACTTTGTGGCCTTGTATCCATTATAGTGGCCTAAATAAAATCACCATACCCAACAAATATCGATTGCCCTTTATTATAGAACTTTTCAGTCAGACATAGGAAGCAAAAATTTTAACTAAACTGGATTTCCTGGGGGCCCTATAATATGATATGTATTTGGGAAGGCGATGAGTGAAAGACGAGTTTTAACACAATGGGAAGGGCATAAGTACTTGGTCCTGCCATTTGACCTATTGTATTGCCCTAGCTGCCTTTCAGGAGTTCATCAATTATATTTTCCATGAGTTCCTTGTTGGTTTATCCTGGTTTATTTGGATGATATTTTGATTTATTCCTCTTTTTCTGATGAGCACCGCTGTCATGTCCGTGGTACTCCAACCAAACTGTGTGAGCATTCTTTTTATGCCAAACTTTCCAAGCATACTTTCCATGTTTCAAAAGTGCTCTTTCTAGGGTATATAATCTCTAATTCTGGTTTTGCTATGGATTTTACCAAGGTGCAGACCTAAATCACTAAATGAATCTAGCTCATTGGCCCCCAGAGGTCGTTCTATTTACAGTCAGTGCAAGGTGACTGACACAGGCAAAGAACACACAGCAGGGAGGTCCAACGACATCACTGTGCACTTCGGGGTACACATGAAACCTTTATGGTGGGCCTGGAGCTGTGCAGTGATATTGAGATAAGTGTGCTGGTAGCTGGGTGTGAGAACCCAGCTGCACAAGTCAATAAGGTGCGCATATCATGGGGGGGATGCCGTTTGGCATCTTTGCCCTGGGCGCTGAATGACAATGTCCCAGCACTGACTAAATGTATTAGTAGCTTTAGTGTTCCTAAACGAGACTTGTATTTTAGGTCTACTAGGATCTTGTTTCATTCTCTTCAAACTTAGTAGAAATGATGCCTGTGAATTTTTACATACAGCAGGGTATAATAACCATTAAAGGTTGCCTGCTGTTTTTAATAAAGTTATGCAATTGCAAAATGATTCGGTAAGGTGAACATTCACAATTTCTGTTACAAATGCTTGAACATAATTTGGATCCATTTTAATTAATAGCACCCTACAAAAGAATGACCACGCTAATGATTTTTGATAGGCTCTTAAAGTAATTTGTAATCAGCCATTTCTTTTGGATCTGAGGCATTAGCACTGCTTCAAGAATATGATCTTACAAATAGTTAAGTATTTCCTTGACAGATTATTGCAAATATTGAAAAATGTAAATCTGGTGGCTGTGATAAGTGAGTCATTAATTCTGATATACAGCAATAGTAATCATTTTCTGAGCACTAAACGTAGCACAAAAGTTTAATTATAATGAACAATTAGGTGTTTTAATTGCAACAAATATAAAACCACAGGAAATGTACCTTTACATAATTAGTAAATATTAAACTGGAGCCAAGGCCGGACACTTTCAGGCATGATTTCCTTTAATTTATTATGAATCGATTGCTGAGTATTTTGAGGTCTCTCTGAAAGCATTTTGTGAGGCTTGTAGGCAAACACAGGTATTTTATACATTCTGACATTCTTACATATTCATAAATCTGTACATATAAATGTATAGGCAATGTTGTATTACTTAAATTCTTTTTCATCTGTAGTGGTTGACAAACTTTTTCAATTTTTGCCTTAGATAATGTATGCATTTCAAACACATTGCGAATCAGAAAAAGGTGTTGACTTGCTCTTGAAGAAGACTCTTATGAGGGTGATGAATTAAAGGTTAAAAGTGAAGTCCGCCTTTTACAGAAAAATGTCCAAACAAACTATTTACTTTACTAAAAGTTGCAGTGGCTGGGAGCATTGTAAAAAATGTATGTAGCCTTAGCTACATACAGTTTACAGTGCTGTGTTCCAGCAGCAGAAGGAGACCTTGCCATCGGGTTGAGCACTACTTAGCCATTCAGAGGAAGCTTTGTATTCTATGAAAGAATGCAAAGATTCCTCTGATTTGCCAAGGTGGAGTTTTTGACTTCATCAGCCTGCCTCTCCACCTCAGCCAATCAGAGGAAGCTTGGTATTCCTTCACAGAATACAAAGCTTACTCTGAATGGCTGAGCACAACTTGATTTTGTTCCAGGAGTGGAAATGATGGTCTTACCTAGCTGCCAGAACTCAGTACTGTATACTGTATAAATAACAATAAGTAGTAGCGCTAAATAAGCAAAATGTACACCAGCAATAGCATACAAAGTGGCAATATTAATGACATATACAGGTACATATATGTGAAAACAGCCCATAAACTAAATTGAGTTTAATAAAAATTAAATAAAAAACAACTCTAAATGGGCATCAATCAAGTCCATCTAGAGCAGTGGTTCTCAACCTGGGGGTCAAATGATGATTTGCCAGGGGTCACCAAATCCTTGGCTGTTTCTGAAGCCCGCACCGCTCTCTCAGCCTTTTTGTGGCCGCCCAGCAGGGCTGTCCCTGGAGCCCGCAGCCACCCGCCATCTGGAGGAGACCCTATCTCCTGATTTCGCCATAGGTGTCACTGCTACGAGACACCACAATGTCGGAGACACAGTGAGTAACACTACCTGTGATTATAGTTGCCATTAAAAGTCCCCACTGCAGTTCTCAGATCAGCAGATGACCTTGATGAAGAGCACTTAAGTTGGCTGATCAGAACTCCCCACCAACATTGCCACTCATCCCATTCCCCCCACCCCCCACCCCCCCACCAAAGAGTAAGAGAAGGAATAAAACTATAGAAATACATGGAAGGGAGAGGAAAAGAGGGAGAGGAACAAAGAAGAAGGGAGAGAAAGAATAAGAGAAAAAACAAGAAAGATGGGTAGAAAGAGGGATGGGGGAAAAAAACAAGAAATTAGGATAGAGAGAGATAAAAGGGAAAGAAAAGAGAACAAAGAGAAAGAGTGGTACATCCTAAAATGTACCATAAGGGGTTTTAATACTGTGTGAGTGGAAGGGACTCAGGGAGCACTAAATGTCCATCGGTTAGGGGCGCAAATTACTTGTCTTGCCTTGGGTGCTGACAACCCATGCTATGAAAATAATTTTACGGTTGGGGGTCTCCACAACTTGGGAAATTTTATTAAGGGGTCACGGCACTAGAGGGGTTGAGAACCACTGATCTAGAGGCAGGTGAAAAAGTCTGAAGACCTATAATGATAACTCCAAAGTGATGTTGCTGGGTAGACAAATGATTCCTCCACTGCACCACTGTGATGACACCAGTAAAGTTATATGCTTACCACAAGGCAAGCTCAAATAAGCTTGTGACCTTGACCCGGTCGGGGCGTTTGAACAGAAGGAATGATTGGAAGGCGATGGTCCCCAGACGACGTCATTGTGTGACGAAACGCGCGTCGGGAGGAGCTGACGTGCTGTTGTCTCGCGTGTTCCGTCTGTTGGACGGGTGATCGCTGTAGCCGGCCGGCTCATGCTACTTTATGCTTGTATTCCCTTATACAATGTAAGTGTTTTTTTTACTATTTTAATGAATAAATTAGTTATCTGGATTACGCTATGTCGATTCCCTCTTTTCTCTTGGGGAACCCCTGAGTGACATTTGTTCCGGTACCTGGAGGTGTATGTGAAAGGTTTTTGCTGTGACCGATCCCTCTATGCGGTTTGGTGGACCATCGCCTTCCAATCATTCCTTCTGTTCAAAGGCCCCAACCGGGTCAAGGTCACAAGCTTATTTGAGCTTGCCTTGTGGTAAGAATATAACTTTACTGGTGTTATCACAGTGGTGCGGTGGAAGAATCATTTGTCTACCCAGCAACATTACTTTGGAGTTATCATTATAGGTCTTCAGACTTTTTCACCTGCATCTAGATGGACTTGATTGATGCCCATTTAGAGTTGTTTTTTATTTAATTTTTATTAAACTCAATTTAGTTTATAGGCTGTTTTCACATATATGTACCTGTATATGTCATTAATATTGCCACTTTGTATGCTATTGCTGCTGAACATTTTGTTTATTTAGCGCTGCTACTTATTGTTATTTGTCTTATTAGGTGTGTATCTCACTTATAGCAGCAGCTTCTTGGGTGTAGGTTTCTTTTTTTCTAAACAAACACTATTAACTGGTCATTTTTTCACAGCGCGGTATTTACTGTTTATTTTTATGTACTGTATACTGTATGTAGCTGAGGCTACAGTGGATATAAAAAGTCTACACACCCGGGTAAAATGTCAGGTTACTGTGATGTAAACAAAATGAGACAAAGATAAATAATTTCAGAACCTTTTCCACCTTTAATGTGACCTATAAACTGCACAACTCAATTGAACAACAAACTGAAATCTTTTAGTACATACAGGTTCTACAGCTTGGGTCAAATGAAGGATTTAAAGTTAGATTAAATCTGGAGATCAGCTTTAACATTTCATAATTCTGCAGCCTTGGTCCAGAGGTAGACAACATAACTGATCCAACCCACTTAAGCAACTTTTGCCAATTTCATCACATAGTTAAAAAAAACTTTCCTGATCCCCAAATTTATTTTCAAAGGTCATTGTTGCACTATTAGATATTGTTATAACTTTAGAACCTTGTAAATTATTAGCTGTAAAAATAAACTAATTACTTTTTTTAAATTCCACTGTTGTCTTTACCAGTATTGCCTTACGTGGTTGGACATCCCACAACCTAACTATTCCACAACCTAACATCCCACAACCTAACTAATGGTAAAGTACAGCTATTGAAGACTTCACAGTAAATAATTTGCATAATGTCATAGAATACAAAACTTTCTCTGAACGGCTAAGTAGTGCTCAACCCAATGGGAAGGTCTTGTTCTGCTGCTGGAACACGACACTGTATACCGTATGTATCTAGGGCTATGTACAGTTTATGTTACGCTCCCCTCCACTGCAACTGTTAGTAAAGTAAATACATTTTTCTGTAAAAGGTGGACTTTACCCTTCACCACTTTTTTTGTTTGCACACTAGTTCCCAATATTTACAGTGGGGACGGAAATTATTTAGACCCCCTTAAATTTTTCACTCTTTGTTATATTGCAGCCATTTGCTAAAATCATTTAAGTTTCTTTCTGTTTCCTCATTAATGTACACACAGCACCCCATATTGACATAAAAACACAGAATTGTTGACATTTTTGCAGATTTATTAAAAAAGAAAAACTGACATATCACATGGTCCTAAGTATTCAGACCCTTTGCCGTTACATTCATATATTTAACTCAGGTGCTGTCCATTTCTTCTGACCTTCTTTGAGATGGTTCTACACCTTCATTTGAGTCCATCTGTGTTTGATTATACTGATTGGACTTGATTAGGAAAGCCACACACGTGTCTATATAAGACCTTACAGCTCACAGTGCATGTCAGAGCAAATGAGAATTATGAGGTCAAAGGAACTGCCTGAAGAGCTCAGAGACAGAATTGTGGCAAGGCACAGATCTGGCCAAAATTCTGCTGCATTTAAGGTTCCTAAGAGCACAGTGGCCTCCATAATCCTTAAATGGAAGATGTTTGGGATGACCAGAACCCTTCCTAGATCTGGCCGTCCGGCCAAACTAAGCTATCAGGGGAGAAGAGCCTTGGTGAGAGAGGTAAAGAAGAACCCAAAGATCACTGTGGCTGAGCTCTAGAGATGCAGTCGGGAGATGGGAGAAGGTTGTAGAAAGTCAACCATCACTGCAGCCCTCCACCATTCAGGGCTTTATGGCAGAGTGGCCCGACAGAAGCCTCTTCTCAGTGCAAGACACATGAAAGCCCGCATGGAGTTTGCTAAAAAACACCTGAAGGACTCCAAGATGGTGAGAAATAAGATTCTCTGGTCTGATGAGACCAAGATAGAACTTTTTGGCCTCAATTCTATGTGGTATGTGTGGAGAAAACCAGGCACTGCTCATCACCTGTCCAATGCAGTCCCAACAGTGAAGCATGGTGGTGGCAGCATCATTCTGTGGGGGTGTTTTTCAGCTGCAGGGACAGGACGACTGGTTGCAATCGAGGGAAAGATGAATGCGGCCAAGTACAGGGATATCCTGGAGGAAAACCTTCTCCAGAGTGCTCAGGACCTCAGACTGGCCGAAGGTTTACCTTCCAACAAGACAATGACCCTAAGCACACAGCTAAAATAATGAAGGAGTGGCTTCACAACAACTCCGTGACTGTTCTTGAATGGCCCAGCCAGAGCCCTGACTTAAACCCAATTGAGCATCTCTGGAGAGACCTAAAAATGGCTGTCCACCAACGTTTACCATCCAACCTGACAGAACTGGAGAGGATCTGCAAGGAAGAATGGCAGAGGATCCCCAAATCCAGGTGTGAAAAAACTTGTTGCATCTTTCCCAAAAAGGCTCATGGCTGTATTAGATCAAAAGGGTGCTTCTACTAAATACTGAGCAAAGGGTCTGAATACTTAGGACCATGTGATATTTCAGTTTTTCTTTTTTAATAAATCTGCAAAAATGTCAACAGTTCTGTGTTTTTCTGTCAATATGGGGTGCTGTGTGTACATTAATGAGGAAAAAAATGAACATAAATGATTTTAGCATATGGCTGCAATATAACAAAGAGTGAAAAATATAAGGGGGTCTTAATACTTTCCGTCCCCACTGTAATTTCTCTTATTGGGTCCCCATTTACAATTTTTATATATATTGGGTTTTTCATACTGTTTCTAATATCGTTTTTGGCACCGTGTGACCATATTAACCACGGATATATACTTATTTGTTTAGGTTTATCACTTAATTCTGGGCTTACACAGCACTGTGTTTTAGTTCATATGGATGTGGTCAGATTTAGCGCGGTTCTATATTTTTTCCATACTTTTCACTGTTTGATGTTACACAGGATAATCGCTGCTTCCATTTTTTACAGTTAATTTTGTGGTTACACTTATCATAGTGCAGTTTCTTTTCTTTTTTTCTATATTTGGATTTCACCCTTAACCTTTAATCCATTTGCACCAAATTTGCATTTGGTGCAAAATAACATTTCCTATAAACCTGCAAAGTTGCAAAACATTAACATTTCCAAACGTGTCCACAATTTTTGCCACCACTGTATATGATAACACATCCTGACAGTAGATGTGCATTAAAGTAATAGCTTAAAGTGGATGTAAACCCTGAATACACCCAGTGAAGTGAACAGCCTCAGATGATACACAGAGATTAAACAAATCTTCCTACATAAGTTTTACATGTATATCTGCTGTCTTCACATTTATATACTGTTTAGAAAGTTCAGATCCTGTTAGGAAATTTCCTGTTTAACACGGAGTGTAATGTCAGGGCATACAGCCAAGATAGCTAAAACAGCTGATTGAAGGAAAGGCACACACCCCCTCTCCTCCACATAGGCAGAGACTCTCAGAGGTGTTTTGTAACAGTAAAGCAAGTTATTTGCACCTAGCTCCTCCCCCTCCCTCTCACACAATTAGAATTAAAACATTTTTTAAGTGCATCTTACTTTTTTGTGCTGCATTGCACCACTTCCTCCTTACTAGGGATGGGCCGAACGGACCCTTGTTCGGTTCGCACCAGAACTTTCGAACAACATGAAAGTTCGGACTTGAATAATGAACCCCATTAACCACTTCAGCCCCGGAAGGATTTACCCCCTTCCTGACCAGAGCATTTTTTGCGAAACGGCACTGCGTCACTTTAACTGACAATTGCACGGTCGTGCGATGTACGATGTTGCACCCAAACAAAATTGACGTCCTTTCTTTCCCACAAATAGAGCTTTCTTTTGGTGGTATTTGATTACCTCTGCGGTTTTTATTTTTTGTGCTATAAACAAAAAAAGAGTGACAATTTTGAAAAAAAGCAATTGCTATCAGAAATATCCCCAAAAATATATAAAAATAAAAAATGTATTGCTCAGTTTAGGCCGATATGTATTCTACATATTTTTATAATAATATAGGCATATATTGATTGCTTTGCGCAAAAGCTATATCGTCTACAAAATAGGGGATAGATTTATGGCATTTTTATTATTATTATTTTTTTATTATTTATGGCGGCAATCTGCAATTTATATCATGACTGCGATATTGCGGCGGACATATAACAAAAGTTTGTGAAAAACGTAATTTTTAATTGAGCAGTGATTTTTTTATTTTTAAAGTGAAAGCATAAAAATGAAAAATTCCTTCCAATATAGTGCCTAGGGGGTCCCCTTAGTCTACCTGTAAAGTGACAGATCTGTACCATGTCTAGAATCTGCTGCAGCAATAATTGCATTTATAAAGCCCAAAAAAATGACATTTTACCTGCAAGCTGTCTTTATTTTGCTCAGTAACAGCTGGGGAGCCAGTGTGTATGATGAGGCCACAATGTAGTGCACTGGGAACAATATTAGAGATTTTTTGGATACATTCCGGTGTCACTTTGACTTTGGATAGAAGTAACAGGTGCGTAAAAATTGGTCTTTGGGTGTCAGTGGCACCTTCCAACCATAACCCTATAGAGGTACTCTTGATGAAAGCGAGAATTGGCCTTCCTCTAAAAAATTGCAATAATATTCATCTGTCAAACAGGTCCAGAAAAATTACTCTTTGGGTGTCGGGGGCGCCTTCGCACCGTAACCCTATAGAGGTACTCTTGATGAAAGCGAGAATTGGCCTTTCTGTAAAAAATTGCAATGATATGCATCTGTCAAACAGGTCCAGAAAAATTACTCTTTGGGTATCAGGGGCGACTTCTCACCGTAACCCTATAGAGGTACTCTTGATGAAAGCAAGAATTGACCTTGCTGTAAAAAATTGCAATGATATGCACCTGTCAAAGAGGTGCAGAAATATTTGTCTTTGGGTGTCGGTGGCACCTTCCCACCATAACCCTATAGAGGTACTCTTGATGAAAGCAAGAATTGTCCTTGCTGTAAAAAATTGCAATGATATGCACCTGTCAAAGAGGTGCAGAAATATTGGTCTTTGGGTGTCGTGGCGCCTTCCCACCATAACCCTATAGAGGTACTCTTGATGAAAGCAAGAATTGGCCTTGCTGTAAAAAAATTGCAATGATATGCACCTATCAAACAGATGCAGAAATATTGGTCTTTGGATGTCGGTGGCGCCTTCCCACCATAACCCTATAGAGGTACTCTTGATGAAAGCAAGAATTGGCCTTGCTGTAAAAAATTGCAATGATATGCACCGGTCAAACAGGTGCAGAAAAATTACTCTTTGGGTGTCGGGGGCGCCTTCCCATGATCTATCCCGTTCTATGATCAGTAATGAAACCTCCTGCAGCACTGAATGGCCGTTCTGAAAGCACGCTGGATGCAGGGCAGCCCAATAACTTAATAGCATACTGGGCAAGTTCTGGCCAGTGGTCTATTCTCATGACCCAGTAAGTCAGTGGATCATCAGCTGGAAAGATCTCTATCTCTGTTTTGGCCCCAAGGTAATCGTCCACCATGTCATGCAGACACTGCAGATGGCATGTGGAGGCTGACTGCCCTGGGCGGCGAGGACTAAAAAAATTCCGAAATGCCTCACTTAAGCGGACGCCTTCTCCAACGCTCCTCTCTTGACCAACAGAAGACTCAAAACTACATTTTCCACGACACTGTAACCTACTGGAGTCAGGAAAAACATTGAATAAAATCCTCTTTAACTTGTCCTCAAGAGATTTTATCTTCTGCACTCTCTGTGGGGACGGGATGAGTTCTGAGACCTTCCCCCAATAACGGTGGTCAAGGAGGGTTGCCAACCAGTAATCATCCTCCTCCTTTATGACACGTAATCTTGGGTCCTTTCATAGGCTTTGAAGCATAAGGTTGCCCATGCGCCTCAAACTTGCCGAGGCTTGAGAAGCAGACTCCTTGGGGTCACTCAGGATAACAGCATCTGGAACTTCCTCCTCCCAGCCACGTACTACTGCCAAGGGTCCTGGGGTTGGAAAGCCACCTCTTACAGATTGACGCATGTCTTCCTCTTCTTTGAAGCCTATGAAAGTGCCAGAATCCTCCTCCTCATCCTCCTCCCCTCTCTCCTCCTGTGTGTTCTGTGACATAGGAATGATGGTGTCTGGATAAAGTGAGCCTTGAGTTGAAAAGAAGTCCTTCTCTTCCTCCTGCTGCTCTGCCTCCAGTGCCCTGTCCATAATGCCACACAGAGTCTGCTCCAGCAGGAACACAACAGGGATTGTGTCACTGCATGCACTGTCATGGCTCACCATCCTTGTGGCCTCTTCAAATTGTGACAGTACAGTGCATGCATCCTTAATAATCAGCCATTGGCGTGGGGAAAAAAAGCCAAGGCAACTTGAGCCTGTCATCGTGCCGTATTCACACAGGTACTCGTTGACAGCCCTCTGCTGCATGTATAGCTGCTGCAGCATTGGCAAAGTCGAGTTACACCGGGTGGGCATGTCCCAAATCAGCCGGTTTACAAGCAGGTGGGATTCCCGCTGAATTTCAGCCAATCGAGCACTGGCTGTGTATGACCGCCTGAAATGGCTACAGACTCTTCTGGCCCAACTTTAGCACATCTTGCAACCCTGGGTACGTATTTAGGAAACGCTGCACCACCAAATTGAGGGCATGTGCCAGGCATGGCACATGTGTCAACTTTCCCTGTCTAAGGGTGGACAGGAGGTTTGAGCCATTATCACACACCACCATTCCTGGATCTAGCTGGTGTGCTGTGAACCACCACTGGGCCTGATCCTGAAGAGCTGCAAGAATCTCTGCTCTGGTGTGGTTCCTGTCTCCTAAACACACCAGCTGAAGCACTGCATGGCACCTTTAGCCTGACTCATGAAATAGCACTTTGAACGCTCAGGGGGTACATGATATTCATAGGACAATTCTGCAGAGGAGGGTATGGAGGTGGCGGAGAAGGGGGTAGAGCTCACAAGTCTGGCATCATCACCACCAGCTGTATGGAGAGTGAACAAACTATATTTTCCCAACCCATGCATGCTGGACCACATGTCAGCAGAAAGGTGAATTTCACAGCTGACTGCCTTGCCCAATGATGGCACAACATTCCCTTCCATGTGATGGTAGAGAGGTGGAATGGCCTTACATGAAAAGTAGTAGCAACTGGGAACCTGCCATTGTGGTACAGCACATTGTGCGAATTCACGGAAGGGGGCAGAATCCACCAGGCTGAAAGGCAGAAGTTGGAGAGCCAACAGCTTTGACAAGCTTGCATTTAGATGCTGTGCATGTGGGTGGCAGTGACTGTATTTATTTTTCCTCTGCAGCAGATGGGGCAGAGAAATTTGCCAGCCTCAATCTACAGCTGGTGGTGTGTTGCTGGCAGATGTGCTGCTAGGACCTGGGACACCCTGTACAATACCGTCATCCCTGTCAGTGGAGGCTGCTGAGAGGTAATGATTCAGTATAGCAGGGGCAGACTGAAGTGGGTAAGGAGAAGAAGGAGGAGAAGGGACAGATTTGTGCCCCTTTTGTGTGGCTTTTAGGTGCTCTTGCCAACGGGCTGAGTGGTTGGACGTTAAATGCCTTGTTAAGCATGTGGTACCCAAATGGGGTACACGCTGGTGTTTTTGCTACATTTGATGTGCCTGAGACACAGTTTGCAGATAGCAACAGTGCGATTTGCTGCAGATGTGACTGAGCCCCAAACCCCGCTCCTTGGCATTCCCGAAAATTAGACTAAAATCATGACTCCGATAGTGCTCTGTGCCTTGATTGGCTGAAGTTTTCACTGTTTCAGCCAATCATGGCTTGTAATGCACTGTTCAGCGCCGCACATTTTTGGAGTTACTGGAGCACCAGGATTGTAGAAACACCCACAAAATACCCTATTTTGTAAAGTAAACACCCAAATGTATATTTTAAGAGGTGTGGTGAGGTTTTTGAAGACTTTTTTGGCACAAGTTTTTTGGAAAATTAAAGAAAATGAAAAGTTTTTTTGTTTCTTTTTTTGTTTTTGTTTTTTACACAAAGTTGTTTTATAATGCCGTGTACACACGGGCAGACTTTTTCGACCAGACTGGTCCGACGGGACGACTCCGTCGGACAATCCAACCGTGTGTGGGCTTCATCGGACCTGCAGCGGACTTTTTCAGGCGAAAATCAGACGGACTTTAGATTTGAAACATGTTTAAAATCTTTCTGACGAACTCGAGTCCAGTCAAAAAATCTGCTCATCTGTATGCTAATCCGACAGATGAAAACCGACGTTAGGGCAGCTATTGGCTACTGGCTATCAACTTCCTTATTTTAGTTCGGTCGTACGTCATCACGTACGAATCCGTTGGACTTTGGTGTGATCGTGTGTAGGCAAGTCCGTTCGTTCTAAAGTCCATCGGAAGTCCATCAAAAGTCCGTCGAAAGTCCGTCAGAAAGACAGTCGGACCTTAGATGCGGAAAAGTCCGCCCTTGTGTATGCGGCATAAGATATTTCTCTCACATAGGCTAGGCATATTTAGAATTTCACCAGAAAACACATTCTGCTACTCTTCCTAAATCCCGAGGATACCACATTTGTGATGCCGCGTACACACGGTCGGACTTTTCGTCTACAAAAGTCCAACGGACGCTGACGGACTAAAGCTGGCTGGTAATCCGATCGTGTGTGGGCTTCTCCGGACTTTCAACTGACTTTTTTAGCCTCAAATCCGACGTACTTTAGATTTGAAACATGCTTCAAATCTTTCCGATGGACTCGAGTCCGGTCGAAAAATCCGCTCGTCTGTATGCTAGTCCGACAGACAAAAACCCACGCTAGGGCAGCTATTGGCTACTGGCTATGAACTTCCTTATTTTAGTCCGGTGTACGTCATCACGTAAGAATTCGACGGACTTTTGTG
Source organism: Lithobates clamitans (assembly GCA_037952925.1). NCBI lineage: Eukaryota > Metazoa > Chordata > Amphibia > Anura > Ranidae > Lithobates > Lithobates clamitans. The sequence continues at coordinate 2,258,215 of JBBGZY010000929.1, forward strand.
TGATCGTGTGTAGGCAAGTCTGTTCGTTAGAAAGTCCGCCGCAAGTCCGTCGAAAGTCCGCCAAAAGTCCGTCGAAAGTCTGTCGGACAGGCTGTCGGACTTTTGTAGCTGAAAAGTCCGACCGTGTGTACGCGGCATCAGACTTTTTCATTGTTTGGACTGATACGTATTGCACATTGTATCTTGTGTATAACACAAATCTACCAACAATGCACTGTAATGGTCACCTCTGTGGTCAGGGAATATAGCTTAGTCTAGCATCACCCATTGCAGTCCCCATTCCTAGCCGGAAGTGTACACTTGCCAAGACAGGAATTATAACCCCTGTTGTGCTTGGCAGGCATTACCGCTCAGTGAGCAAGTGAATAGGGCACTGCTGTAACTGCATCACAACCACACACAATGCACATGGGTGCAGTGTGATAGTCCAGCATTTAGGGGGTTAAAACTGTTTAATGCTCTCTGAAGTGATCGCTCTTCAGATAGCACTACCAGTGTGAATGACCCCTTAACTGTTTTTTTTTTTATATTTTTTTATATTTTGTATTATTCTTCTACTTCTTTTTTTTTCTTTTATAAAAAAAAAACACTGTCACCAAAGTAGTGCAGTGCCACTTAGGTGACATTATACTGCTCTGACAGTGTCAGATCACTGTTATTTTTTTTTTTTACTTTTTTAGTGTGTAGTACAATGACCAGCACTGTACTACACACTCTTTCTTCTCTCACAGCAAATCACTGTGAGAGGAGAGACTTCACAGGCTGCAGCCTGTGTTTACAATTGCTGTGATTTGCCACAGTGACCACATGCTACAGGTGGCTACAACACTGTGATTGGCCCTGTGTCAGGAGTCAGCACAGGAGATTACCAGATATACAGTATCTCACAAAAGTGAGTATACCCCTCACATTTTTGTAAATATTTTATTATATCTTTTCATGTGACAACACAGAAGAAATTATATTTTGCTACAATGTAAATTAGTGAGTGTACAGCTTGTATAACAGTGTAAATTTGCTTTCCCCTCAAAATAACTCAACACACAGCCATTAATGTCTAAACTCCTCGCAACAAAAGTGAGTACACCCTAAGTAAAAAAGTTCAAATTGGGCCCAAAGTGTCAATATTTTGTGTTGACACCATTATTTTCCAGCATTGCCTTAACCCTCTTTGGCATGAAGTTCACCAGAGCTTCACAGGTTGCCGCTGGAGTCCGATTCCACTCCTCCATGATGACATCACGGAGCTGGTGGATGTTAGAGACCTTGCGTTCCTCCACCTTCTGTTTGAGGATGCCCCACAGATGCTCAATAGGGTTTAGGTCTGAAGACATGCTTGCCCAGTCCATCACCTTTACCCTCAGCTTCTTTAGCAAGGCAGTGGTCATCTTGGAGGTGTGTTTGGGGTCATTATCATGTTGGAATACTGCCCTGCGGCCCAGTCTCCGAAGGGAGGGGATCATGCTCTGCTTCAGTATGTAAAAGTACATGTTGCAATTCATGGTTCCCTCAATGAACTGTAGCTCCCCAGTGCTGGCAGCACTCATGCAGCCCCAGACCATGACACTCCCACCACCATGCTTGATTGTAAACAAAACACACTTGACTTTGTACTTCTCAGCTAGTTGCTGCCACACACGCTTGACAACATCTGAACCAAATACGTATTTTTTGGTCTTATCAGACCACAGGACATGGTTCCAGTAATCCATGTCCTTAGTCTGCTAGTCTTCAGCAAACTGTTTGCAGGCTTTTTTGTGCATCAACTTTAGAAGAGGCTTCCTACTGGGACAACAGCCATGCAGACCAATTAGATGCAGTATGTGGCGTATGGTCTGAGCACTGACAGGCTGCCCCCCCCCCCCCAGCCATTCAACCTCTGCAGCAATGATGGCAGCACTCATACATCTATTTCCCAAAGACAACCTTTGGATATGACGCGATATGACGCTGCAGTCAACTTCTTTGGTCGACCATGGCGAGGCCTGTTCTGAGTGGAACTTGTCCTGTTAAACTGCTGTATGTTCTTGGCCACCATGCTGCAGCTCAGTTTCCGGGTATTGGCAATCTTCTTAAAGCCTAGGCCATCTTTATGTAGAGCAACAATTCTTTTTTTCAGATCCCCAGAGATTTCTTTGCCATGAGGTGCCATGTTGAACTTCCAGTGACCAGTATGAGAGAGTGAGAGAGATAACACCAAATTTTACACACCTAAGACCTTGTAACACTAAAGAGTCACATGACACCGGGAGGGAAAATGGCTTATTGGGCCCAATTTGGACAATTTCACTTAGGGGTGGACTCACTTTTGACAAGCTGTACACTCACTACTTTACATTATAGCAAAGTGTAATTTCTTCAGTGTTGTCACATGAAAAGATATAATAAAATATTTACAAAAATGTGATGGGTGTATTCACTTTTGTGAGATAACAAGTAACTAAATATACACAAATGTGAAACATGCAGTGTAGGGGATAACTGAAGGAGAGGATGGGGAAGGGGAAACAAACTGGGAAGGGCAGAAAGACATGGAACAAGGCAGCAGGCTACTGGGTACAGGGCAGGAGCTTGATCAGGAGTAAATGGCAACAGAGTCAGGCAGCAGCACGACAAACAGAGTACAAGGCAGGAGCAGCCAAAACACTGAAGCAAGGTGTGTTAGTGGAGACAGGCTTGAGTATCCTCCCTGCAGCTGGGGCCAGGTGGGTCTGATTTCTGGAACCTGTTTGCTGCTGGGAGATATCTGCTGCTTGACACCAGAACTGCAGCTTTCCACCCAGGGAAGTACAATGCCACCAGCAGGTGAACCAGGTCATGACAGTTCCCCCATTCTTTAAAGTGGCCTCCAGATGCTATACAGGGCCCCGGAAGCTCTCTGAATACCCCGCTGCCAGGATCCAAAAACTGATTGGGTTCCTTGCTGGTCACATTCCTGAGGAGGCGTAAAACTGAAAGCTTACCACTCCTTAGTGCAGCATATATCCCAATGCTGGGATTCTGAAGGCAATCTAAAGGCATAATACCTGAGTCCTTGGTCCAAACAGGTACCCTGATGCCAGGGTGTCCTATCACTACTGGACCTTCCCCATTTAGGTAGCTAAAGACTGCCATGCATTTTAACATTCTCTCAGGTCTACCTAGGGCATAGGTTACCTCACTCGGGACCCTGAATACACCTGGTAACGCAGCGATATCACCTAGGTCAAAACAAGGTTCAATTGGAATTCTACCCTTTCTTAGAAGACCTCTACTACTGAGGCTATAATAGTGGGTGCAGCGCTCACATTCAAAGTGGATATCTGGACCTCCCGGCTTTGGAGCAACAGGAGCAAGCAGCTGCAAAAGAAACTCATGACAGGCAACAGTAGGGATCTTAGACCATATGACAAAAACCCAGAAGCTTCAACCCCTCAGCAGGCAGGAGCTTAACCCTGTTAATAGAATTTGGCTGGGAGGGAATTGGCATGGCAGAAGACAACAGTTTACCAGTGGCAAGCTTGGCAAAGGACAGCAGGCCACCAGTGGTAGGCTTGGCAGAGGACAGCAGGTCACCAGCGGCTGGCTTGGCAGAGGACAGCAGCTCACCAGCGGCAGGCTTGGCAGAGGACAGCAGCTCACCAGCGGCAGGCTTGGCAGAGGACAGCAGGTCACCAGTGGCAGGCTACACCCCATTGACAGGCAGCATGGAGGAAGACTGGACCCCATTGGCAGGCAGCATGGAGGAAGACTGGACCCTATTGGCAGGCAACATGGAGGAAGACTGGACCCTATTTGCAGGCAGCATAGAGGAGAACTGGACCCCATCGGCAGGCAGCATGGAATATGGAACTGTCTGAATAATGGTTGAAGCAGTAGTGGATTGTGGCAGGATTGAATGAGCAGGAGAAAACTTTGTTTTCTTTTTTGGCTTAGATACTGGAGTCCCGCAAGTAATTGCATAGTGCTGGCCAGAGTGTACTGCTGATGGAAAAGTAGTAACAGTATTGGGGAGTATAGAAGAAGGAATAACAGAAGTAGAAGAAGAGTTCTGAGAGATTGCTATGGGCAATGGTAGGGGGGCCTTTAATGGATTACATGCAGGAGAAGCGAGGTTGCTGATAGCAGGGTACTGATCTACAGGAGGCTGGGGACACTCAGTAGCAGCTGTGGTTACTAAAGGCAACAAAGGAAGAGATTCTTGATGTTTAGCGGCAGATATGACTTTGTGTGAATCATCTAACACTGGGGATAGGATCTCTGACCAGGCTTGGAGCAGAGGTTGAACTAAGGTCAATTTGAATATCTCTTGCTCAACCAAATAGTGCACAACAGCAACACAATCCAACAGCACCTGTTGTGCATAAACTGAATACTGCTGGAGAAAGGAACCTGTACAATGTTTCAGTAACCATCCCACAAATTTAACCTGGAGTATAGTAAAAGGAGGAATGAAAACATCACGGTCAAGAGATGTAGCTGGAAATAATAGTTCAGAACAGACCAGAACCAATGTATTTCACAAAGTGAAAACCTGCCCTTATCAACCAAAGCATGTGCTGTCAGAATGGTTCCCAACAGCTCCTCACCTGTAATGCAGCGTACACACAAGCGTACTTTTCAACCGGACTAGTCCAACGGACAATCCGATCGTGTATGTGCTTCATCAGGCCTTCAGCGGACTTTTCCAGTCGAAAATCTGACGGACTTTAGATTTGAAAGTGAAAATGCTTCAAATCTTTCTGACGGACTCAAGTCCGGTCTAAAAATCCGCTCGTCTGTATGCTAGTCCGACGGATGAAAACCCATGCTAGTGCAGCTAATAGCTACTGGCTATCAACTTCCTTATTTTAGTCCGGTCGTACGTCATCACGTATGAATCCGTCGGACTTTGGTGTGATTGTGTGTAGGCAAGTCCGTTCATTCAAAAGTCCGTCAGAAGTCCGTCAAAAGTCTGATGAAAGTCCGCCGGAATGGTCGTCCAATCTTAGGCCGCTCGTGTGAACGCGGCCTAAGATTCTACCAAAATGAGTGACAAAACTGTAATGTACCAATTGCATACAACAAGTAACCTGCACTCGAAGCATCTTGACAAAAGGAAAACATTCAAAATACTCAAAACAAATGGCTCCCAGTTACCAAGTGTAGCTGATCTGGCCATTAGTGGGCATCAGTGTTATTCCAGGAGTCAGTACAGGAGATGACCAGATATATGTAGCTACACAAAGAAACTGGGACCAGACCAAATGTCTAGGTCTTTAAAGTAAGGTTTATTTACAGTGAATGTAAGGCAACTACACATCAGCAATCAATAAATATGAAAATGCATAGAAATCAAAACCAAATGCCAAAATGCAGCAACAATTAACTAAATATACAAATATTTACAAATGTTAAACATACAAATTATCAGAAAACTGGAGGAGTGGATGGGAAAGGAGGAACAACAGGGAACAAGGCAGCAGGGTACTGGACACAGGGCAGGAGCTAGATCAAGAGTAAACGGCAATTGGGTTAGGCAGCAGCACAACCAGCAAGGTTTGTTAGTGGAGACAAGCTTAAGTACCCTCCGAGCAGCTGGGGCCAGGTGGGGCTGATTTCTGGAACCTGTTGGCTTATGGGAGACACCTGCTGCTGGACATTAGAACTGCAGCTTTCCGCCAAAGAAAACACAATGCAACCAGGAGGTGAACCAGGTCCTGACACACTGTACCGTGTGATCGCTGTGACCAACAGTGATCACACATGTAAACACAGATCACCCTGATAAGCTGCCTTGGTGCTGTGCATGATGCCCACAATGGAAGGACATTCACATATGTCCTCCAGAAACAAGTAGGCTCCCTCCAGCCCTACCATATATGTATAGTGGCCAGGCAAGAGGTAAAGTTACTACTGGTTTAAGAATTTAATAAAAACATACATGCATGTATAAGAAATAAGTAAATGCCCATAAATTGAGAGGATCCAAAGAAAAGCTCCAAGGATCAACACCCTGTGGCCTGTAGTAAAGCCCCCTGTTACGGAGCTGATCACCTGAGGTGAAAGAATGCTACACATGGTATGAAAGGAGGTATGTTATGCTATGAGCTTTTTAAAGCTTCCAGTTGCCTGCTGGAGACGCATTTTGAGGAGGCACTTTCCTTCATCTGACAGTCTATAGTAGCTTAGAAATCGATATGCCCAGTGCGCATGCGCGGGTCTCCCAACATGGCCGAGTAAGCCAGGAGCTCCGCTCTGCCCGAGCCAACGAGTCACACTAGCGCAGGAACCGGCCCCGAAGGAAGCCCGATCTGGACGGGGTTAGCACGGGGAACAGCTCTAGCACACCGGGATGTCCAGCAGCTCGGTCCGCCGAGACCTGGGGCCACAATTTACGGCCGAAGGAAAGCAGGCCGCTTCCAAGATGGCGGCCGCGTCTCAGCCACGAGACACACATGCAGGGGGACACGCGGAGCACAGGCAAGTGATTAACCCAGCCACTTTATCCTTCACCCCCCAAACGAATCTGGGTAGCCACAACATTGCAACCCCCTCGCCTGCCTCAACAGTTTCACTGCTTGAACGCACATTTGAAAACTATATGCTATCTCCCATGAACAACACTCCAGGCCCAGGTAACACTAACGCTCCATTATGTAACCAGGAGCAGGCCTCGGGACAGACACAGAACATTCCCTTAAACGTAGGGGATTTATTCATTATATTTTCTGAAATGCTTGATCGAGGGCTTGCCAATACAGCCAGCAAGATCACTGCTGATATAAGAGCAGACTTCCAGAACCTGGGTTCCAGAATGGAAGCCATAGAACATAAGCTAGACATAACGGTCTCCAGGGCTAATCAGAATACAGACCATATACAAGTAATACAGGACCAACTGGAAGTGGCGTTAAACCGTATTGACGACCTCTAAAATTGCTCCAGAAGAGATAATTTTAGGGTGAGAGGTATTCCGGAATCAGTTTCTGACGCACCTAAAGCCATACAGGACCTCATACAATTTCTAATCCCTGCAATACCACCACACAAGCTGGAACTGGACAGAGCATATAGGTCACTGGGTCCCCCTAGGAGAGACGGGAACCCCAGGGATATAGTAGTAAAACCACACCATTACAGTGTGAAGGAAGAGATCATGAGGATATCCAGGAAACAGTCAAGCATCTCATTCCAAGGTCAAGATATACAGATCTTTGCGGACATCTCCCCGATGACCATCCAAAGACACAGAGCATTAAAACCACTACTACTTGTTCTCTCCCAGAAAGAAATAAAATACTGGTGGGCCTTTCCTTTTGCCCTTAAGTTTATATGGCCCTACAGGTGGTCAGATTAACCTAGGGAAATTTTTCTTGCTACTACTAATAAAAATTTATTGAAAATGAAACACAACGATACATCCATTTTCACACCTATCAATGCCTTCTAACACCGTAACCTCGTCATCGCTTAAAATTGTTTCCCACAGGGGGCGGAGCTAGCCGGAGTCCAAGATGGACGTGTAAGAGCAGAGCTCCAACACCAGCGGGAACAACGCGGCTCACAGCACCTTGCCTGGGACCGATACTAAGCCCAAACCACGGCGTTCCGGTCCGCAAGATCCCGGGGAACGCACCGATACCATGACCAGGATGAAAAAGGAAGGGAATCGGCCGATGAGACTGACAGAGTTTTACTCCTATGAGGCCAGGCAAGATGGCGCCGGCCCAGCATCCACGCCGACATCCGCGGCTAATAACAACAGCAAGCAGATGAAAACCCAAAAAAGAAGCAGCCCTCCTAAAGACTCAAGGTCTCCCCCAGCTACCCCATCAACAGGGAGCCCAGAGAAGTCCAGATTCAAGGCGGATGCCATGGATGACAGCACTGAAGTGAGCTCTCCCCCTGACTCAGGTGATGATACCAGGGAACTACCTGAATCCATTGATTCATTCCCTACAAACGGCCAGCCTGTCATAGACACTATGTTAAAAGAAATGTTAGTATCACTGAGAGGATCACTACACTCAGACATGATCTCCTGTATGCACAAATTCAGCAATGAGATCAAATCAGTAACTAACAAAGTGACCCATATAGAACATAAAATGGGGGAATACGCCACAACAATAAATAACCTGGTAGATGCAAATGAAGCTAAAGATGAAGATTTAGAAGGGATCAAAGCCAAAATGGCGGACATTGAGGACAGATCCAGAAGAAATAATATGAAGATCAGAGGGGTCCCAGAAACAGATAAACAACAAGATTTGAGGGACTATGCCACCCAGCTATTCACAGCCATCTTACCAGATCTAACAACATTAGACCTCACAGTGGACAGGATTCACAGGTTACCTAAACCCGCCTACCTAGGAGATGATATACCGCGGGACGTGATCCTGCGCCTACACTTCTACCAAACTAAGGAAAGAATAATGGCGGCTGCAAGACAGAAGGAAGCGATTCCATCGCCATACTCAAACCTGCAATTCTACGCAGACTTATCACAATACACGCTACAAAAAAGGAGAAATATGACAACCCTAACTAAAGCACTCAGAAACCACAAGATTGGGTACAGATGGGGATTCCCAACCAAACTGATCGTAACAAAAGAAGGTAAGGAGTATGTGATGGACTCCCTAGCTAAAGGCATGGCACTACTCAGCACCTGGGGGATAATCTCAGACAAACAGTCACCCCCTAGGGCAAGAAGCCCCAACACAAGCCCTGGTCCAGAATGGCGCACGGTCGATCGCAGGAATGCCCGCACTCACCACTAATACCAGCATGGGCAAATCACATTACCAACGACCCGCGTTGGAGTACACATTTCCACTCCGTTAAGTTTGTTTAAACTTATTACCCACAAGTTAATACCTGAGTGACTGAGAGTCACACTTTAATGAACTTACTAGTAGCCACGAATGTTGAACCTCGGTTCCTACAAGTCTTTTTTTTGTTTTTCTCTTCTTTTTTCCTTTTTTTTCTCTTCTCACCCCGACAGTCAAGACCATTGCTTCACACCTGGGAGGATGTCGCATCAATCAAGAACAGACATCTATAGAAAATCTCCAAGCCCAGCAAAAAATCAACATCCAGGTCAGGCATCTAAGCGAAGTAAGTGCAACTTATATTATAAACCATTCACACCATCACATAAACCGAATACATGGCAGTGAATTTCCTGACCATTAATGCAAAGGGACTAAACCACCCGGCCAAGCGAAAGTCTTTATGGAAGGAAGCGATACAAAAAAACAGCGACATTCTATGCACACAAGAAACCCATTTTCACATTGACTCACCACCTAAATGCTCCCATCCGAGATTCCCCCATATTTTCTGCGCAAACGCAAAGAACAAAACGAAGGGGGTGATGATAGCAATTAAGGACACTATCACATTCATCCTGCATAAGATCTTACTGGATCCACATGGCCGCTACATAATTATGGTGTGTGACATTAACTCTGAAACTTTCACTTTGGCAAACATTTATGCCCCAAATGCAGGGCAATCCAAATTCCTGCACTCAGTCCTCAAGAAAATTGAACAGATACGCCAAGGAGCAACAGTGATATGCGGAGACTTCAACATGGTGCCTGACTCTGTTCTGGACTCAACATCCAATCCTAAAAGATCTCCACCAACCCTACAACCAATACTTCGCAAGTATTCATTGTATGATGCATGGCGATGCCTTAACGCTAATGAAAGAGACTACTCTTTTTTTTCCCACTGCCATAAATCTTACAGTAGAATAGACTTATTTCTGGTGGATAAACGATTGCTGTTTAAATGTAGAAATGCTAAAATACATAGTATGACTTGGTCGGATCATGCCCCAGTGGAGCTACAAGTGGGGAAACCTTCTACAATTAAAAGCACTTACATATGGAGAGCCAACCCCAGGCTGTTCCAGCATGGCCCGACCAAGCTGTACATAGAGCAGCAGATGAAGGAATTTTTTTCACTTAATAAGGGGTCGGTCTCAGATCCATGCACCCTGTGGAATACCCACAAGGCATTTGTAAGGGGGGTGTTGATGCAACAAGAGGCGAGATTTAGGAGGATGAGGCAACAGCGGACAACGAAAATCATAAACCAAATTGAAACTTTAGAGAAGCAAAATATGACACTTATCTCTCAAGAATTAATATACCAACTAAATACGCTTCGTACAGAGCTTAGGCTAACTCTATTGGAGGACTTCGAAAAGGCCACCAGGAAGCTAAAATTGACATACTACACTAGTGGTAATAGAGCAGGGAAACTACTTGCCAATCAATTAAAAGGTCACAGACATAAAACACACATACCATATATCACTCATCCAAAAACACAAATCAAACACCAACATCCACAAGAAATAGCCGATGCCTTTAGCCACTATTACGGCTCCTTATATAATCTTAAAAATGACTCCACAATACCGCAACCTAATATAGAAAATATAGAAACATTCCTACAAACTATACATTTACCTAAACTCACCGCAGAACACCTTCATACATTGAACTCCCCTATAACAGAATCGGAAGTCAGTCTTACCATTCAGTCACTACCTGTAAACAAGTCCCCCGGTCCAGATGGCTTCTCAGGGGAGTACTATAAGGCATTTTGTAGTATACTAACCCCACATATGACAGAGATGTTCGGTGCTGCTGTTGCCTCCTCGTCATTCCCTCCAGAGATGTTGAAAGCAACCATAATAGCATTACCTAAACCAGGGAAGGCTCCTGATTCCCCACAGAATTTCAGACCTATCTCCCTATTAAATATGGATATTAAGACTTATGCAAAACTACTAGCGAATAGGTTAATGCACATTCTTCCTGACATTATTCACATAGATCAATCAGGATTCACAAAGGGTAGGCAAACTTCAGATGCCACTAGAAGACTGATCAATGTAATCCATATTGCGGACAGATGTAGAACGCCTTCTCTGCTCCTCGCTTTGGACGCAGAGAAGGCGTTTGATAGAATCCATTGGCAGTTTCTCTCCCGGGTATTGGGAAAATTTGGGTTTGAGGGTACAGTATACTCTGCCATTATGGCCCTATACACACATTTATCAGCACAAGTACTCGTAGCAGGAGCGCTTTCTGCCCCGTTCCAGATTACTAATGGGACGAGACAGGGGTGCCTCCTTTCCCCCCTGATCTTTAACTTATTAATGGAACCATTGGCAACCCATCTACGAACACACCAAAGCATCTCCGGGGTACAGATAGGCCAAAGAAACCATATTATCAGCCTATTCGCAGATGACATCATACTGATGCTCACAAATGCAGAAAGCTCCCTACCATCAGTCCACAAAGCCCTACAAACATTCAATAGAGTATCGTACTATAAAGTAAACGAATCTAAGTCCTATATCTTAAACCTAGGAATAACACCACAGGTTAGTCACAAACTAGAACAAAATTTCCCATACATATGGAAAAAAGAGGGAATAAAATACTTGGGCATTATACTAACTCCTAAATCTGGAGATCTATTGTCAGCCAATTACACCCCCTTTCTGAAACAACTTCCCGACAAACTAAAAAAACTGGCTAAAACTGAACTCTCGTGGCTGGGCAGACTTGCAGCTTTCAAGATGCAAATTCTACCACAGATACTCTACCTATTTAGGACCCTCCCAATCCCATTACCAAACTCTTTCTTTAATTCCCTTCAACCTATAATAAACAGATACATATGGCAAGGGAAGAAAGCAAGATGTGCTTTCACCAAGCTAATAAAACATAGGACAGCAGGAGGAGTGGGACATGTACACATGCAGGACTATTACTTTGCAACCATATTAGCGCAAACAAGAAATTGGATGACATCGGAGACGGATCTGTCTACATTGTGGGCAGAGACAGAAAAAATCCAAATAAAAAATAAATCATTGAAAGACTTTCTCATGACAGCCCATATGAACTTCTCCCTAGATGCAAAGCTATCCCCAACCATACTAGCAACAATAAGAGCGTGGGGATACCTTAGAAATCATTCAGATTGGACGGGAACAGTGGCCCCACTCAAGCTCCAGATTTCCGCACTCAGCCATATCATTCCAGATATTAACTTAAAGATATGGAAGATGAAGGGTATACAACATATTGAAGATCTAGTAGAGGGCAATTCCATCAAAGCATTCAACACGTTACAGGAGGAATTTGGCATACCACACACAGAATATTACAAATACGCACAGATTACTCAACTCCTGAAAAAACACCCCAACATATTTACCAACTTGCCAACAAAGATACTCCAATTTCTATCACAAACCACAACAAAATTAAAAGGGATATCAACCCTTTATTTGGGTCTCCAAGAAAAAAAGGTTTGCACAAAATCCCCAAACATAATAGCTTGGGAAACAGAAATGGGACAATGTTACCCGGCAAAAAAATGGGAAATAACTTTTAACAATATATACAACTCCACTAAAAACACCAACCTAAGGGAAATGCAGCAAAAAATATTCCACAAGTGGTACCTCACACCCAGTCACATATCTAAAATCTATCACAACTCCTCTCCTGAATGTTGGAGACTATGTAGGGAGTGCGGTACGTTATCCCACATACTATGGAACTGCCCCAAAATAAAACCACTATGGAGGCAAATAGAAAGTTTAATAAGAAATTTTTTCGCAACAAACCCCGCCTTTAAGCTTATCAATGGCAATACTATCAATGAACCTAGATTCTATTCCAAACCAATTCAGAACAATAATCTCACACATATTGTTGGTAACCAGGCTTACAATTCTTAGACACTGGAAGGAAATAGAACCCCCATCCATATCAGAAGTAATAACCACAGTCCACAATTACGGTACATATGAAGTTTTACACGCATCAGCTATGGGGAATTATGAGAAGTTATCCAAACTATGGGATCCATGGAACTCATGGTACTCAAGGCGATTGATTTACTGAGAGTAAGAATAAGTTGAACTGAGCCATCTACCTAGGGGAAGCAATAAGTCTGTTGGGTCAAGTTTTATTTGCTTACTTGTTTTTTTTTGTTAATTTTATTTCTTTTCCTTATTTTTCTATAAGTTACCTTAAATAAATATTTAGTCCAGAGGTACTCTATCTATAAAGGTACAAGAAAATACTAACTTACCAATACAAACAGTCAGGTATTTGTAACCGCTAAAAGCACTAAGAGTAAGATGAAGCAAACGTGGCCTCATATCGGAGGATGCGACCATAATGAGAGATCGCTCAATCCAAAGATGGAGAGGCCATGAATATATACCACAACAGGAATATTACATATACTTAACATAACGTAAGATACAGTTATTGAAATGAGAAAAATGTGTAGAATGTTATAGTACTATGGAAAGAAAATCAACAATACACAATTGTATGTATCATATCTTGTACAATGTTCAATAAAAAATATTTAAAGGAAAATTGTTTCCCACAACGTGCAGGGACTAAACTCAGCGATTAAAAGAAGGAAGGTTCTGCAGGAATACCGATCCAAAAAAATGGATGTGGTGTTCCTGCAGGAAACACATTTCCCAGCACAGTATAATCCTTCCTTTCTGCATGCTCATTATCCCCTCTTCTATTTAGCAAACGCTCAGGACAAAACAAAGGGGGTAGCAATTCTGTTTGCTAAATCCTGCCAATTTAGGACAACTCAGGTTTATAAGGACACGAAGGGTAGATTTATCCTGGTGAAGGGAATGCTAAATAATCAAATATACTCCCTGGTCTCGTACTATTCCCCTAACAGAGGTCAAGCTCAATTCTTTCACCTTTTGTTTCAAACGCTAGAACCAATACTGGAGGGAATAATGATTTTGGGAGGGGACTCCAACATGGCATTTGACTTATCCCTGGATAAATCTAGACCTCTTTCAACCCAAATGACACGCCCTAAAAAGATTAGTACTAAAATTGCTAAAATGATCTTTACTCAAGGTCTTGCTGATATCTGGAGAGAAACCAACCCGACCTGTAGGGACTACACTCACTTTTCAAATCCCCACCAATCCTATTCTAGAATAGATCACATTTTCATTTTAACTCACCACATACCCCTAGTTAAGAAATCTTTCATCAAGGATTCCTGCCTTTCGGATCACTCGATGGTCATTCTAGTGATGCGAGAGCTGCAACATAAACCCCCCCCCCTCAATGGAGACTTAAGGAATCCATCCTTAAAGACCCGATCCAAGTTACTATTATTGAGAAGGCTCTGAAGGAGTTCTTTATACTAAATGATGTAGAAGGAACCTCGGCGGAAACAGTCTGGGCTGCCCACAAGGCAACGATCAGGGGTAAATTGATCCAAATGACATCACAACTCAAAAAAGAGAAAGCCTCTGATGTTATCAAACTGGAAAATAACTTTGAAGATTTATGTAAGCAACATAAATTAGACCCTTCTAAGGTCAATACAGCACAACTCGATGCCGAGAGGGTGGCATTAAACTTGGCCCTAACGGTTAAAGCCGAGGTTTCCCTGCATTGGACAGGCGCGAAATTTTACCAGCATAGAGATAAAATGCATACAATTTTGGCCTCTAAGCTCTCCCCCAAAACACGTACATTCTCCCTACCCAAGATCAGGCAGCAAGACGGTACATTCTCTTTAAATCCTCAACGCATTCTACAATCATTTCAGGATTTTTATACAAACTTGTACAAAAAGGGAAATCATATTGGGGAGTCCAGATTTGATGAATTTATGGCAGATTTAAAACTTCCTTGCCTTCAGAAAAGTCATGTAGATCTGATGGACGCTTCTTTCTCTACAGAGGAAACCCTAGAAGTGATTAAGAATTTAAAAGTTAACTCCGCCCCAGGCCCAGATGGCTTCTCAAACATTTATTACAAAACATTCGCGGTTACCCTAGCTCCTCATCTCACCAAATTTTTTAATTTCAAAAGAAGGGGTGAACCCATTGAAACCCATGCAAACTCACCCTTCATTTCAGTTATCCCTAAACCTGATAAGGACCCTTCCCTTGTAGAAAACTTTAGACCCATCTCCCTTATTAACAATGATTTAAAGATATTAACTAAAATATTAGCCAATAGACTAAGCTCGTTCATTGGACAATATATTCATTGGGATCAGGTGGGTTTCATCCCAGGCAGACAGGGCCCGGACCAAGTTAGGAGGGCGACGGATATTGTCTCTATCCTTCAATCCGCCTGGGATGGAACCCCCCAGCAGGAAGGCCTGCTGTTATCGCTAGATTTAAGAAAGGCTTTTGATTCGCTTTCGTGGTCTTACTTGTTCTCTACCCTTCGTAGATGGGGTTTTGGGGAACATATTATGGGGATACTACAATCTCTTTACTCGAGTCCGGTGGCCAGGGTCAAACTTCAGGGATAATCCCATTCCGATCTCCAGAGGGACCAGGCAGGGATGTCCTCTCTCTCCAATAATCTTTGCCATTGCGATAGAATCATTGGCCATTGCAATCAGAACAAATGTCAATATCCACGGGGTAAGGTGCGGACACTCAGTCCATAAATGTGCTCTTTTCGCAGACGATATTCTGCTCTTCGTCACCTCCCCAATCACATCTCTACCTAATATTAACAAGCTCCTGAATTTTTTCGGGGAATTATCGGGTTTACAAGTGAACATGGCTAAATCATAAGCACTGAATGTTTCTCTTCCCACAGCCCTAGTAGACCAACTGAAACAGTCCTTCAAACTTAAGTGGAGTGATAACTCAATTCGCTATTTAGGGATAAATCTCACCTCAAAATTTGAACTCTTATATCAAGCAAATTTTCCTCCCATGTACCGTAAACTAGAGAAGGATCTCCTTGCCTGGTCCCATCACAACATCTCATGGATAGGTAAAATGAATTCCATTAAAATGACCCTATTACCCAGATTACTATATCTCTTCCGTTCCCTCCCGATTCCTATCAGGAAAGATCACTTAAAATCACTTCAAGACAAAATAATCAAATACATTTGGGGTAAGAAAGGATATAGACTAGCGAGAAAAGTCCTATACAGCCAAAAAACAAAAGGAGAACTAGGTCTTCCAGACCTTTTCAAATATTACCAAGCTGCCAGATTAGCCCAACTATCAATGATCTACTTCAAACACGAAATCCCAGATTGGATTAATATAGAAAGACAGGCGGTCCCTACATAGACGTTAGACTTTCTTCTTTGGTCTCCTCGCAAAAATAGACCCCCTATCATGTCCCCCGCTCTTTCACATTCAATGAGATTATGGGATGTTATAAAACACTCGCCCTCCTTGACGTCCGCCATTCAACCGCTGGCCCACATCTTCCATAACCCCCTCTTCAGACCGGGTATGGATATTAAAACATTGCAATGGTGGTTAGATAAGGGGATGTACAGGATTGGGCACTACTTTACTCCTTCGGGCCCCATTTCCCTGAAATTCTGTATGGATAAGCTGGAGATCTCGGCATCAGAAAAATTTAGATTTTATCAAATTTCCCACTTTCTTCATACAATTTGGAAAAACAAACCCACCCCCCCCCCGACCTTTTCGGAGTATGAACGCTCTTATATGGAGGCCTTGGAGAAGGACTTACAAGAAACCTGGGACCTGGAGACATGGCACGGAAGAGGAATCAGAGCTCACAAAGGTATAATGAACATCTCTTTAATAGAAGCTAATTGGAAAGTGATGACCAGATGGTATTTGGTTCCGTTAAGATTGAACAAAATGATTCCTTCCTTATCTCCTCTGTGTTTTAGGGAATGCCAAGCCCAGGGTTCCACGCTTCATATTTAGTGGGAATGCCCAAGAAATAGAGGTTTTTGGAATAAGATTTTTAATCTTATCCGCAAAGTAACAAATCTACCAATCCCTAAGACTCCTCAAATTGCTCTATTGAATGAACAAATCTCCAAGATTCCTACGTTTTCCCACCGGCTTATTACTTTCATGCTATTAGGAGCGAAAGTTACCATCGCTAAAGCCTGAAAGACACCAAAAATTTCCCTTACAGCGGCTAAATGAAAAATCTCTTGGATCATGACCCAGGAGAGGGTAGTAAGCAAAATTCAGGACAATTTCAAAACTTTCGAAGCAATATGGGAGCCCTGGGCTGGGCATTTAGGTCTCTCCCTGATTCCTGGAATCTCCTCATCAGGATAGTTATACCTGAACTGAGTGCTGGTCGTCTCTCTCTCTATCCCTTTCCCCTTCTCTCTTCTCTTCTTTACCTTCTGTCTATTTCATCTATTTCCCAGATAATGCAAGGATAGATGACTACGTTTTTTTTTTTGACAAATCAAGTTTATGTTGGACATTCTTATAATTTTGTACAAGATATTATAATTTGCTAGGTTGTGAGGAGCAAAGGTTCACCCTTAGGGATCGGTGCAGTCTCTTCGTTGCGAATCAGTGGCTTCGGGGAGGCGGCTCATGTTCTCTTATGGGTAGGGCATTTTCTATATAAATATTAATCAGGTCTAGACCAGGACACAGTGTGATCCCATCAGGGGTGTTTGGTCAGTCCATAGTTTATTGCGCCCTATGAAGCATTAGATCCAATTTTGCTGATGATAACAGTATGTCTCATTTCTCGTTTTATGTTGAGTATCCTTAAAGTTTTGGATGTAAAGAGATAATAATGTAAACTGAACTCTGTCTTTTGATGGACACTTTCTGTACTGTGAGCTATCTCAATAAACATGTTAAACCGTAAAAAAAAAAAAAAAAGAAAAGAAATTGATATGCCCATTGGTGGGGCTAAATACTTTGAATGGCATTGCCAGCATGTACAGTGTAAATCAATTGCAGGGATAAATAGTAGCATATACTGTACATATATTCCTAAATGCACAAATATCACAATAACATTTATAGGTAATACCACCAGGAGTAGCTGATCCAGGGAATATCTGATTGCTTCCTGGGGGGGGGGTCAGGAAGTATTTTTTTCCCCCCTGGAGCAAATTGGATTGGATCATACTTTATTGGGGGGTTTTTTGTCTTCCTCTCGCTCAACTGTGGGTATAGGATTGTATATATGGAGGTATTGTTTTTTTTTCTGTTGGTTGAACTGGATGGATATGAGCCCTTTTTTTAACCTGACTAACGATGTAACTCCATATATATCTACAGTATATATATATATATTGTGTATATATAGTATATATACAGTACTGTGCAAATGTTTTAGGCAGGTAGTTTTATTTTTATCAAGTAACAAAATGGAGGACTTTTTGGCAGCTCTTCCTTGAAGACCACTTCTGGCAAGCCTTTCCTGGATAGTAGATGGGTGTAGCTGGGTCCTACTGGTTTCTGCTAGTTCTGTGCTGATGGCACCACTATCTTCCAATGTCAAAGGGAAGTAAGCATGATGTGTCATTTATCTGCTGCATTATGTTTCCTTGGCCGACCACTGCATCTATGGTCCTCAGCTTTGCCTGATCAATGGTAGCCTCAATGCTGACAAATACAGGCAGATACTTCTCCATCGTGCCATACCATCAGGAAGGCATGTGACTGGCCCCAAATGTATTCTGAAGTAGGAAAACGGCCAGCCAATGTCAATAAAAACTGTCTTCAGCATAAAGAAGAACCAGGAGTCCTGGAAGTGATAGTCCCCCTCCCCCCAAAAAAAACAGCCCTGACCTCAACATCATCAAGTCTGGAATTACATGAAGAGGCAGAAGGATTTGAGGCAGCCTACATCCACATAAGATCTGTGCTTACTTCTCCAAGATGTTTGAAACAACCTATTGTAGGCAACCTGTTTTGTAGGCAAAGGGTGGTCACACCAAATATTGATTTGATTTCGATTTTTCTTCTGTTCGCTCACTTTGCATTTTGCAAATTGCTAAAAATAAACTATAAAATGTGTATTTGAAAGCGTTCTTACTTTGCAGCATTTCTTTACACCTGTCTAAAACTGTGCATGGAGCCTAAGGCACCTTCATATTCTTTCAACACAGAGTGCAAGGTGAGGTTCCTTTAACATGTAAATGACTTTTGCGCAAAGGAGCATAAGCTTTGTCATCACTGTTTGCTATTTCTATTGCAAAAAACATACCTAGAGGTAGGTCAGAAAGATACAAATAAGCTGATGTGAATGACTCAACAACATTAACAGCAATACGTTAATAATATGGTGCTGACATTCAATGTTCTGTCTGTTCTGATTACAGCATTACATGAAATATGCTTGGTAAACTACACATAGTAACCCTTAAGGCAATAATCAGTTTCTTCATAACACTGTGCTATAGAAATATATAATATAGAAATATTTGTATGCAATGTTTTCTTCAATGGCAGACATAAGTGTCAGATGGCATAATTAGATGAAAGAAGTATCAACTATGCCTTTTACATTTCCATATCATTTGTTCAAAGTCAACATGCAAGAAATGTCATTGTTGTAGCAGAGATTAGAAAAGTGCCAAAGCACTGACAGCAAAAAATATTGGCTAGTTATAAGCAGAAGCACAGTCACGGACACATTCCATTCTGTGGTTACAATATACAGAAAAACTGCACTTTATAGTCACTAGGTCCTGCCACTGCCCACATTATTGTCTGCTCAGACTCAAACTTTGGAGATCACCAAATGTCACTTACTGCCCCATCTCTCACTGGATTTCTGACTGGTGTGATTTGTAGACATAATACCAAAGAAAGGATGGTTCATTTTCCCATGCAACCGAGACAAAGTGAATTTTGGCAGTAAATGATTTGCCAAAACACCATTATTTAGTTTTCATCATGCCCCTAAGATACGCTTAAATGGTAACTTCATTTTCACGGAAAAAAACCTATCAAAAATAAAATAATAAAGCATATACAATTTCAACGCAAGTCATACTGTCATTTATTGTTATTAAAATGTATATTTTCTGCAACACTGTATTTTCTGTAAAATTCAATGCAATATGGCAACCTGCAGGCATTCTGTACACAGTTGGTGCACAGAACGCCCCCATAGCATTTACTGCTTGTGTGATTGCCTCACTAAGATACAAGTCAGATTTTGGACACCCTCTGCAACTAAAATGTCAGTTTTTTTGTGAGATGTTCCTAAAGGGTTAATAACTTTAAGGGATGCAGGCCTTACCACTCCCCTAATTAAAGCCATGCAAGTGCATCAGCTGATGATAAATTAAATTATCCACCCTTTTCAAAATCAGTCCTGCACAAGACATTATCTAACAAGGAGCCATCCCTTCAAATCAAAAAAGGTAGGACTCTGAAACAAAGTTTGGTAAAATCCTTGCAATGTACATTGATCACCCAGCGGGGATTGTTTTTTCTAATATACAGTGGGTATGAAAAGGATATTACCACCTCCATGCTTTACTGTAGGAATGATGTTATTTGGATGGTGAGCTGTATTGAATTTCATATCATTTTGTGTTGAGGCCAAATAATTAAAATTTGGTCTCATCTGACCATAACACCTTTTTCCATGCATAAAAAACCACTAATCACCCGCGCTAATATGAAACCATAAATTCACACAAATATTTAAAGCACAGATGCTATCACAATTTGCCAGTAATGTAACATAAGTGCAGCGCTTATGCTTAATCAATAGTCCATATTTATATGCGTATGGTAAGTTAAAAAAGTCCAATATGTGCAATTCCACACAAGAAAGTGTTGAGAAGGATCCATCACCAGGTGAGAAAGTTCACACTGATCCTTACCCAAAACGGTGGACCACTTAATCAAAAGCAGTCAAAAGCGCTTGTATATATGCAATCTCAACTCTCCATGCGAGTAGGAAGATGAACTGCTCCAATCAGATCCACCTCGGACAGAATCATACAGCACAAATGTGTGGAAATAGGCAATTTATTATTATAAGTACTAACAAGGGCGATTTTTTTTTTATAAGAAGACAGCCAGAATACTCACAAATGTGATGTAAAAAATCTCATGTTAGTCCTTATGGACTGAGATCCTCTTTCCAACTAGTAAGATGGCGACTACCGAACGTGGCAACATCACGATATGGCCTACTGATTAAGCATAAGTGCTGCACTTATGTTACATTACCTTTTTCCATGTGGCCTTAGAATCTTCAAGGTGCGTTTAAGGTTGTCAGATGAGATTAAAATTTAATTATTTTGCCTCAACCCCAAACGATATATCTAGCAGAAATCCAATACAGCTCGCCATCCAAATAACACCATTCCTACAGTAAAGCAATAGATGGGGCAAAATGCCATCAAATTCTTGAGGAAAATCTGCTGCCCTCTGCCAGAAAGTTTTCAATGGGTAGAAGGTTAATCTTCCAACAAGATAATGACCCAAATAACATAGCAAAAATGACCACACAGTGGTTGAAGGAGAAAAAAGTTAATGTCCTTGCATGGCCTAGTCAGAGCCCACACTTAAACCCCACTGAAAATCTGTGGAATGACTTGAAGACTGCAGTCCACAAATGGTCATCATAAAATGTTACTGAACTTGAGCAGTTCTGCAAAGAAGAGTGGATAAATATTGCAAAGACTAGATGTGCAAAGTTAGTAGAGACTAGGGATGAGCTTCGAGTTCGAGTCAAACCCATGTTCGACTCGAACATCGCATGTTCGACCGTTCGTTGAATTACGAACGATATGGGCCGTTCGCACCAAATTCGAGTGGTGCGTCACGGCCCATAATTCACTGCAGCATCACAGTGCATTGCTGGCTGATGATTGGCCAAGCATGCACTGTGACTTGCATGCTTGGCCAATCACAGCGCCGTCTGTACAGAGAGCTGTAATTGGCCAAAGATAGGGTTTAGTAAACGCCCCGCACTATATAAGGCCTCCTGCACGTCGGCCCTGTGTAGTGTGTTCCGACATCGAGAGAGATAGAGAGAGAGAGAGAGACAGTGTCATTTGATTTAAGTTAGAGTAGGCAGGCGAGTCAGTTAGCTGCACTTACAGTGTATTGTATATATATATATGCATCCTAGGTGTTGTGTGTGTGTGTGTATATATATATATATATATACACACTATATTCAATTTAGCTAGATCCGTTCCTGTTATTCTCTTCCTACTGACAGGCAGGCAGGTGTTTTTACAGTATTTACAGCTACCTGAAGAAAATTGCTGGTGTTCTTCTGATCCTATTAGTACCGCAGGCAGCTGCAGTATTTACAAGTTAGTATAGTGCGTCCTCTGCACAGTGTGCACCTAAAGCTACCTGAAGAAAATTGGTGGTGTTCTTCTGATCCTATTAGTACCGCAGGCAGCTGCAGTTTTCACAAATTAGTGTAATGCGTCCACTGCACAGTGTGCACCTAAAGCTACCTGAAGAAAATTGGTGGTGTTCTTCTGATCCTTTTAGTACCGCAGGTACCTGCAGTATTTACAAATTAGTGTAGTGCGTCCTCTGCACAGTGTGCACCTAAAGCTACCTGAAGAAAATTGGTGGTGTTCTTCTGATCCTATTAGTACCGCAGGCAGCTGCAGTATTTACAAGTTAGTGTAGTGTGTCCTCTGCACAGTGTGCACCTAAAGCTACCTGAAGAAAATTGGTGGTGTTCTTCTGATCCTATTATTACCACAGGCAGGCAGCTACAGTATATACAGTTAGTGTACTGTGTCCTCTGAACAGTGTGCACCTAAAGCTACCTGAAAACAATTGCTGTTGTTCTGCTCCTATTAATAGCACAGGCAGGCAGCTACAGTAGTTACAGTTATGCCCCGTACACACGGTCGGATTTTCCGATGGAAAATGTCCGATCGGAGCGTGTTGTCGGAAATTCCGACCGTGTGTGGGCTCCATCGGACATTTTCCATCGGATTTTCCGACACACAAAGTTGGACAGCAGGAGATAAAATTTTCCAACAACAAAATCCGATCGCGTCAATTCCGACCGTGTGTGGCCTGTTCCGACGCACAAAGTGTCACGCATGCTCAGTAGAAATTCCGAGACGGGACAGCTCATTCTGGTAAACTTAGCGTTCGCAATGGATACAGCACTTTCGTCACTCTGCAATGTTAAAAATGGTTTAATACAGCGCACTCTCTTCTTCTTTATAATGTGACAAGAATTAAGTAGTTTTTCTGCTCATATTCACACACACTTCTCACAAAGTTTTATTTGTGTTTTTTTAGTGGGATTCCCTGAATATCTTGTTATTAGTTGTCACATCTGACAGTTTTATATATTTTTTTTTTTTTTTTGGATTTTCAGCCTTTTTTTTTTCTTTAATGTTTGGATTTTTTCCAAGGCTGATCTTTGTTCAATGTTATTTTTATTTTTACTCCAGAATATTTTTGTGTGTGTTTTGTGTGTCAAGTTACCCCAACAAAATTGATATCTTGTATTATTTAATCTCCAGGAGATTGTTTGGTGTTGGTGTCCCTTGTTCATTTCACATTGTATATTTGAAATGTACCTGAACCCTCACAAACAAACTGTCCTTTTTGAAGTAAAACACATAGGAGAGTATAATTCAAAACAAAAATCCTTTATTAAGGGATCAGAACCAAACAAAGAGGAAGGCAACACTGGATCAACAGGAGAAATTAGCAAAGCCTGGGACCCCCACGGCAGACATCAATTCTTGAACATCAAAATTGGTGGCCTGAGGAGTCCATATGTAAGGGAGGGCAGTCTGGTCCAGAATTCGCAGAGATCCGGATAGCAGCAGATGACATCTGTGTCCCCAGGCTGTGGTACCACAAGAGGCTGCATCTTTTGGCCGACCAGACTGAACCCAGGGCAATCACTGTCTGGTCTTCCTTCCACTCTTCCTTCCGGGCTGTGGCTGTGCAGTTGGAGATGTGGCAGGAGGAGGAGTAGGACCTGGAGGAGGAGGACTGGGAGGACCTGGAGGAGGACTGGGAGGACCTGGAAGAGGACTGGGAGGACCTGGAGGAGAGGGAGGAGGAGGAGGAGGACCTGCAGGAGGAGGAGGAGGACCATCCCAAAGGTGTGTCTGAGGTGTCATTTGGCCCCTCATACCTTTCTCAAGAGCCTCCAATATGAGGGCCTCACACATGACTTGTTGGCCCTCCTCCATCCTCTGCATTTTATATGCAATGAAGGCAGCAATGTTCTCCTCCATGGTGTGGGGTGCTCCCAGGACCTCTGTAGCCCTCCAAAAGAATCCTATAGCAGCCTCCTCTAGGGCACTCCTTCTACTGCCACTTTCTCTTTTCAGGGGGGGTGGAGGGACCTGCAGATCAGCCAGCCGGCTCAGCCCAGCCACCTCCTGCCTGAGACTTCCCTGTGTATGAAAAAGGGACATGGTTTTAGTTTTTGCTTCATCAATCACAATCCTAAATTAGTACTCCCAACTAACATCTAGTTAACATCATTGATTGGACAAGCAGAAATATTTAGAGGAATGCTATGCCTGGCTCAATCTGGGCTCCTCCACATGTGGCCTGGAAGGCCCAGATTGGGCGTCAGAAGCCTCAGCCGGGGGGGAAGGAAGCGTGGAAGGAAGACTGGAGAGGGATGGCCTGGGTTCAGTCTGGTCTGCCAGAAAGTGCAGCCTGTCGTAGTACAACATCCTGGGGACATAGATGTCATCTGCTGCTCCGGATCTCTGTGAATCCAGGACTTTCTTGCGCTCCCTTAGATATGTGCTCCTCAGGCAACCAATTAATATCTTTAAATAGGTGATGTCTGCCCTGGGGATCACCTGCTTCACAATTTCACACAATAGCACCAGTGCTGCCTTCCTCTTTGCTTGGTTCTTGAAATGGGGGTGGTTAATCTCCCACAGACAGGGCAGCTCCCTTAGCATCTCTAGGAATACTGACATGAAGTCATTATCTTTGAGTAGCATATCCATGTTCACTGCAAGACACAACACAAGACAAAGCCTAATGTCAGACAAAACTCTCCTAATCTTGTTACAATATAGGCCTCAATCTAGAAGCAGTATAGGCACAAGTTTGTCTCTTACCTTCGTTCTTACGATCGGCGCGTCCAATGCTCCTTCCTCCGCTCACAGATCGTACGTAATACGCACGCGTGTTACGCATTATACACACTGCCCCTGACGTTCTTTCTAGTCTATTCCCCGTCCCTTTTCGTTTGGCGCAGTGGGTGAAGAGCATGATGGCGGAGTTAGAGCAGGTGTGTGGTAATTATAGCAACGAGGAGGAGGAGGAGGAAAGCCAGGATCCAGACACGTCCCGATCCAGAAGGAGACGTTTTAAGGCCGCAAATATGTCCTTTAAGGAGATGTTGGAGATGGTCGACATCATGAGGAAGTCCGACTATGACGGGAAGTATGGGCCTTACCCCAACCCCAACATCAGAAAGGCCAAGATCATGGCGAAAGTGATCAAAAGCCTTCACAGGAATTTCAGGGTACGAAGATCAAAAGATCAGCTCAGGAAGCGGAGGTCGGACCTGAAGTTAAGAGAGCCAGAGCAGTACCGAAAGATCCGGAGAGTGCTGCAAAAAAGTAAGTAGTTGTGCTGTGCTCCTATTCTTTCTGTCTTTATTACGTTCGTGCTGCTCCATGTGCTTTTATTAATTGTAACGTTTAAAAGGGCAACTTTAATGTTCATGGGCCCATTATTCGTTCGTATCAAACATTTTTCTTTCGGCCTCTAGAACACCATTGTTTAGGCCATATGCATTTTCCAACATTTTTTTGGGGCCTACTTGGATGCCAAATATTTGTTTGTGTAGCTGGGTTTGTTACTAGAATGAAATGCCAACTAGATTGTGTGTAAGTAGAGGACACTGAGCAGCTGTTTTCACATCTGGACACTGGAGCACTAGTGTGGGACCCCAGAACACCATTTTTATTAGGGGGGCCACACAGGTGCTCCAGTGTATACTATAGGGGGGGCTACATCTGTGAAGCTTGTACTAAACAGGTAAAGTATTGCAGCTTGACAAAGGGCAATAAAAAAAAGACATCTTTGAACTCGGCTAAAATAGACAATTGTACCCCACTTCCAAGCAATGTTTCCTATTTCTAGTTCGGCCATCAAATATGTGTGTGCTAATTATACCATTTTTGTTTTACATAGGGGAGAAAAGACTCGGAGGACAGCCCTCATCCGAGGAAACCAGAGACCCCCCACCTCTGGAAGAAGGTAAAATACCCCAAACCCAAGCTGAGCAGGAGGAAGAAGAAGATGTGGTGGAGATTGGCACCACAACAAGTGAGTGTCTGCGACCACAGGCTCAGGTAAAAGAGATGGATGGTGGCAGATTTTTGAGACCTGTTTTTTTTTCTTTCTCTCTTTTTAGGTGATCGTGATGTGAGGGATAGAGAACGCTTTACTTCTGAAAGTGCCCAGATCCTGATCGGGGAGATCATGGGGTGTAATGCCGAACTGCAAAACATCCAGCAAAAAATCAATGATGTTATTAAAAAAAATAATAACATCATTGATGTTTCGGGGCGAATTTAAAACCCCACAAAATCACTTTTTGGATTGTGGTCCAATCTTTTAAATTTTTTTGCAATGTTTTGAAAAGCCAAATTTGGAGGGTGCACACAGTGTGCCAACATGTGCTATCTGCCATCACGGGAGATCAATGGACGCGTTTTGGAGGTGCAACCCCTTCCTCAATTATAAAGTCGCGTTGAGGAAGGGCTTGCTCCCCCAAAACACGTCCCTTGATCCCCCCTGATGGCAGATAGCACATGTTGACATTCGTAAATTGGTGTGCATCTTCCAAATTTGGCTTTTCCAGGGGTGATTTCCCCCCATCTGAACGCTATATCAAACCCAGTTCCTAAATACTGATGTCTGATATAGCCTTCAGGTTTTACCTAATGTGAACTTTGTAAATTCAAGTTTTTTGGCTTTCTTGTTGGTTTTACACAGGCCTGTTTTATCTGAAATGGACATTTCGAATTTTGCTAATGCTACTGCAAAAATTGTTATACAACAAACATGTTGGTTTGTTTTAAAAACCTTTGGTAAATGCACATGTGATTGTGCAGGTATAAAAAAGTGGCTTACTCAAGAATGTGTGGATTATTGTCTCAACACTACAACACTTTTGGGGTGATGTAATAGCTGTTTTATGCAAACATGGAGGTTATTTCCTAAGGGCAAATCCTCTTTACACTACAAGTGCAGTTTCAGTGCAGTTGCAAGTGCACTTGTAGTGAAATGTGTTTTTGCATTTAGGAAATACCAGCCAACAGTGCTTTGTATAAGGTTATTTTCTGCACTAAAAACATTTATGTCAGAGTCAGCTAAAACAAACACAAGCAGTAAATGTCCACAAAGAATTTCTTTTTTTTTTTATTATAAAAAGGCTTCACATATTGTCTGGCATATTGATAGCCCCCCTCCCCGCAAAGAACTCCAGGTAGCGTAACCGGACATCACGGGCACTCAGGGAGGGCAAGCCAGGACGGCCACTTTCAAGCGCCGTCAGTGTGGTTTGATGTAGGATTCCGGCCTCAGGCCCAACTGAGCCAGCATAGTTGACCGAATGTTTCCGTAAAAAGTTATGGAGAACACAGCACGCAAGTATTATATGGTTCAGTTTATACTCCGCCATATGGATAGGTGTCAGAAATAGGCGGAACCGGCTGGCCAGGAATCCAAATGTGTTCTCCACCACTCTTCGGGCTCTGGCCAGCCGGTAATTAAAAATCCTCTGTTCCGGGGTGAGGGTCCTCATTGGGAATGGCCGCATCAGGTGGTCCCCCAGCGCAAATGCTTCATCAGCAACGAACACAAATGGGAGTCCTTCCACATTGTCCTCTGGAGCTGGCAAGTCCAAGCTGCCATTCTGGAGATGCCTGTAGAACTCCGTCTGGGCGATGACTCCACCATTGGACATCCGGCCATTCTTCCCCACGTCCACATACAAGAAGTCGTAATTAGCCAACACCACCGCCAACATCACTATACTATTAAACCCCTTGTAATTATAACAGTATGACCCCGAGTTGGGTGGTGGGATGATGTGGACTTGTTTCCCATCAATTGCCCCTCCGCAGTTAGGAAAGTCCCACCGCTCGGCAAAGTGGGAGGCCACAGTAGTCTGCCATTCCTGTGGCGTGGAAGGAAACTGTTGAGGAAAAAACAATAAACATTACTATTTTTACTCTGAAACATGGCAAGCAGATTAGACACAAACATTATGGGGCAACCTCCAGATAGCATTTATTAAGGGGAATTTAACAACACCAAAGTATAAGGTACACCTATCGTATTCCCCCTCCCCCCCTCTCATGGGCCATTTCTAACATTATGGGGTGTGTGGAAATCTTGGACAGGTAACCCTCTTCACTTCATTGAGAGATGAATGCCTAAATAATGGGTATTACTTGGAACAGCCCCTCCTTAGTTACACTATTGGCAGACCACTGGACAGGTAAGAAGTGTCTGAATACAAAGATATAAATACACACTGTACACATTTGAGGACATTTGGACATTCTGCTATTACCTATCAAGATAATAATAGGATACAAAAACTTTAAACAGTACCATTGGAAAGTATACAGGCAGGCCCTTGCACTACATGCTTTGGGGAATTCATCCATAAATCTGACCAGTAAAGAGGTGGGTATAGTGTGTATGGGTTTGGCAAAGTCAGCAGATAGATGATTGAGGATAGAGAATTGGGATCAGCTGACTTAGCAGTCGGGGGAGGGAGGGTTACTAAAAATTATTTGGGGACACCACAAAAAAAAGCCTCTGGCACTCTGCCTGAATTTAAAGCTAAAATAACATTTCCAAACATTTTAGGGGGTGTTTGGGGTAAAGCACTACTATGGAGCTGATAAAATACATTGTTAACTGACTACATGAGGTGAATATAGGGCAAGGAGACACCATGCTGGGGAGGTTATTGAAGGGCAAATATGTATGAAGGACCTAAAATAATAATTACATAAAAATCCAGCATGCATGAGAACAAAGGGGACATTCACAGCATATTACAATCATGGTAATTAGGGAATAAGGAAAGAAATACAATATATTAGCAAACATTCAATACAATAAAATGTGATATTAAAGGATAAATCTTACCTTCATATACTCCTTCTGCAGGACCTGGATGATGGCAGAACAGGTCTCTGGGATAATGATACCCAAAGCCTGGGGAGAGATGCCTGTCGAGAACTTCAAGTCCTGCAGGCTTCTCCCTGTGGCCAAATACCGCAAGGTAGCGACCAACCTCTGCTCCGGAGTGATGGCTTGCCTCATGCAGGTATCCTGCCTGCTGATATAGGGGGTCAGCGAAGCCAACAAACGGTGAAACACGGGGTCCGTCATCCTGAGAAAGTTCCTGAAATCATCAGGATTATTCTCACGGATGTCACAGAGCAAAGGCATATGAGAGAACTGGTCACGCTGAAGCAACCAATTCTTGGTCCATGAACTCCTCCCCACCCTGTTCATGGACTGGACTTGTGTCAAGGTCAGGACTCCAACACCAAGCCCCCGAACAGCATGAACTCTACAAGGAGTACGCATAAGAAACATGGCTAGAAAACGGTCGGCTGCTCAGAACGAAGTAACAGAACGCACTGAAGAACAGCAAGGCCTGTGAAGAGCGACCTGAAAAACAGTAACGAATGAACACGAATACAATGACTACCTAAAGTCACGTGGAACTTGCTGCACGCACTGAAGAGCAGATACAAACCCACAAGCACAAACTGAACGGCAGAAAACTATCTGAAAGCCACGAGTCTGAAAAAGCGCGAATCGTCTCTCACCAAACTTTTACTAACACGAGATTAGCAAAAGGAGCCCAAAGGGTGCCGCGCTTGGTTCTAAACCGGCCTTTTCTAGTCTCGTCGTACGTGGTGTATGTGACCGCGTGGTTGGCGATCGGAAATTCCGACAACTTTGTGCGACCGTGTGTAGGCAAAACAAGTTTGAGCCAACATCCGTCGGAAAAAATCCTAGGATTTTGTTGTCGGAATGTCCGAACAAAGTCCGACCGTGTGTACGCCCTATTAGTGTATTGTGTCCTCTGCACAGTGTGCACCTAAAGCTACCTGAAGAAAATTGGTGGTGTTCTTCTGATCCTATTAATACCACAGGCAGGCAGCTCCACTAGATCTGTGAGGGGTTGCAGTGTTGTGGCACCAGCACCAGTGCCTAAGGCCCAATTTTTCAGCCCCTGTTTAACAGAGGTGTGTAATTACAATTTTTGATGCAATACTTTGCAGCAGGGCTTGTTCCTGTACTCAACAAGAGAATCTGTGAGGGGTTGCAGTGTTGTGGCACCAGCACTAGTGCCTAAGGCCCCTATTTTTCAGCCCCTGTTTAACAGGGGCGTGTAATTACAAATGACTCCTACTTGCAAATGGAAGGAGACAACAGGAAGTGAGATGAAATCTACCCCTAGGAAGGGAGATTCTCTCCTGTAAGAGTTAATATGGGAAAAACGTGTCTCCTCTCCACTGATGCTTTATCACCAATCCTTGTTTCACTAAAAACCCCAAATTTTCAAAAAACATTTGTCATTGGGACAGAAAGTGAGGTGAAATCTTCTGAAGAGGTGCACAGACAGCAAAACCAATGTTACAGGGGTGATAACCCTTTCCTATGTTTTCCAAAAAGCTTAAAAATAGATTTTTTTGACTGAAGCTACACTTTAAAAATGTACCAGTTTAAAATTACAAACACAAACATTTAACAACAAACCTACAGTCCCTGTCTTGTTTGCACCATACTGCTGTTCAGAGTATAAAGGGCCTGGGGGGCCCCACGCCTTTCCTTTTTTTAATTTGGGTGCGGGGTTCCCCTTAATATCCATACAAGACCCAAAGGGCCTGATAATGGACTGGGGGGGGGTACCCATGCCGTTTGTCTCACTGATTTTCATTCATATTGCCAGGACCCGTCATTACATTAAAGCCGCAAGCAGTTTTAAATGACTTTAATTCCTTTAAAAATGTCATTTTGTGCAGGGACTGTTCTAAGCACGGGAGACACGCGCCACTTTACAGGCATACTATAGGTACAACATTTAAAGGAATATTTCACTTTTTTTTCACTTTAAGCATCATAAAAATCACTGCTCCCAAAAAAATGGCCGTTTTTAAAAAAAATTTTGCATTGATACATGTCCCCTGGGGCAGGACCCAGGTCCCCAAACCCTTTTAAGGACAATACCATGCATATTAGCCTTTAAAATTAGCATTTTTGATTTCGAACGTTTGAGTCCCATAGACTTTAATGGGGTTCTAAAGTTCGCGCAAACTTTCGGTCCGTTCGCAGGTTCTGGTGCGAACCGGGGGTGTTCGGGTCATCCCTAGTAGAGACATATCCCAACAGACTAAAGGCTTTAATTAAAGCAAAATGTGGTCCAACAAAATACTGACATAAGGGAAGTGATCCTTTTTCCAACTCAGTGATTCTGTTTTTGATTTTTCTTTTTTCTGACATGTTGGTTTTATAACTTTCACTTGGATGTTATAAGTTGCACTAATAAATACAGCTGGATAAAACAAAAAAGTGATTATTTTAAAGGGGGTGATTCTTTTCTGTTGACACAACAGAAAGTAAGGGAAAACTTCTCCAAATATAGGGGGATGTCCTCTTAGACAGTTGTAACTAAAACAAGTGTCCTTATTAAAAGATTTCCCCTGCCATAGGCAACCTAAACTTTCAGTTTCTCCCTCACTCCTTCCTTTTTTTCATAGTGACAATGTTCACCAGGACAAATTGAGAGAATAAATATCCCTAATGAGGACACTGAAATGACCAATCACCACTCTATCCAAAACTAAAATAAACATTTTGGTTTTAGTTACACTGAAAGGATCAGATTCTGCTGGACACTGCTAGCTTGATAAATAGCATGGTGGTGCCCAGCAATGTTTTTACAGTGTGTTGCTCAAAAAGTATGAAGGCAGTTGAATACAAAACCAGTAAGTTAAAACATTGTTATAGTTTAAAGAGGAAAAAATTATGAGGTGGGGTCTCCTAAACCAGGCATACCTTAAGATGAGAGAATGACATCTCTGCTGCTGCATCTTTAACAGACCCTCAAGGCAGCACCTCTTTGTACACACTGCACACTACATGGCACTTACGTTTTGATATCCTAAACAGACATGAAGCCCACTTATACCACTACCTGGATTTCTGCCTTTCGTTTTTCCTGGGGATGATGTTTTGTGCACCCGGTCCCTCTCCTCCGGGCTCCTTCCACAGCTCCCAGTACAGGCAATTTGGACAGCCTCTGATTCCTCGCCCCAAATATTCCAGACTTAACATGATTTTGTTTATAGAGTTGCATGCATCTGCCCCTGAAGAGTGGTATTATCCATGAAACGTGCCGGGATTTTAGGATGCATTTTCATGTCTACTGATAGGAACCTACTTAGACTCATTATTTACAACCAAATGATCATACACTGATTACACTGCGTAGTGCCATCTAGATGGCGTGTACATATATGAATCTGCAATAATTCATTTTATCCATAATAAATATCTTGTCAATTTTATATGCCGTCCCTTTGATATGTATTCATGAGGTCAATACCATGTATGTGTGTGTATACATATTAAACATTTTTTACTATGTGGATCATTGTTATGTATTGTCAGACTCAATATAGCAATTAAATAAACTTTTTAATTACCTCACCTCCACAAATCAACAGTCTCATTTAAAGCCCCACCTTTCTTTTTCCCCGACCATCTTATTTCAGACCTGCACCTGAAAAATAATAGCATAAAAAAATGAATCTCCTACAAGGATTTTACAGAGTTCTGCTTAACACTTTAATAAATACTTGATAATAAATCTAAGGCTGCCTATCGATATTAACTGGGAATATGCTATTTATAGATTTTATCCTTTTATGAGATAAGCTACCAGATGTTCAAATTTCCCAAAACTGCTTATTGGGGTATTTATTCATCTATGTTATAAACATTAATGTACAGTACAGCACAGCAGGAAACACTTCAGTTCCCTTAGGCAAGGACGTAAAGAAGCATGCTATGTGGATGAGCAAAAAGCTGATATCTATTCAGAAAGCCTATTAATGCTTACTAGGTCTCCAGCATCTATAATGCCAATCCACATATTGAAAGTGTCCCTATATAGAACATACATGTCAATAACAAAAATGTATTTTATTTATCTGAGATATGTTAATATATTTAATGCTTATGAACTATCAGTATTTATTCAGCACCAAGATATTTTGCCATGCCTTACAGTCAGGTGCTAGAAGAATGTAAATTACAATTTTACCACGAACAAAGATTGTATTTATAGAGCAGTTATAGTACTAATGATTTAAAAGTGTAACCTGTTGTATAGGATGTAAGCTGTCAGCAGACAGCTCACATCATTTTCACTTCCTGTGCAGTGATTACATTAGTAATAGTGGGGAGGAGAGGATGGCAGAGAGATCACAGCATCCAGCTCTAGCTGTCCTATTCTATGTGCTATGGGTTGTATCTGTCATGCAGCAGATTGTGCCTAATTAACAAAGAGGCTTGCACCTCTAATGTTAATTAGGAGCAGCATCTGCTCCATTTTTTAAGTTTAGAAGAGTGGTGCAAGCACAGTGCTTGCATCACTCTTTGTTAATTTCCCCATATATCTTTATTGAAGGCTGGGGATGGGTATTGGGTGTATAAAGCTGGAAGTTGCAATCCGGCTGCTGAAGCTGTGGTGTCCTCCCATCCACCAAAAGACATTATAGTCAACAGAAAAAGACTGTTGGCAACTCCATAAACCTCAGATATTTTTATTTTGCCATACCAGTGAGTACAAAGACAGTAGCAGACGCGTTTCAGCAATAAGCCCTGTTCACAGGACACGTGAATTAAAAAATGAACATACAATATCTCACAAAAGTGAGTACACTCTTCACATTTTTGTAAATATTTTATTATACCTTTTCACGTGACAGCACTGAACAAATGACACTTTGCTATAATGTAAAGTAGTGAGTGTGCAACTTGTATAACAGTGTACATTTGCTGTC
The DNA here is from genome assembly GCA_037952925.1 of Lithobates clamitans. NCBI lineage: Eukaryota > Metazoa > Chordata > Amphibia > Anura > Ranidae > Lithobates > Lithobates clamitans. Next base: position 2,292,076 of record JBBGZY010000929.1, read on the forward strand.
CCCTCAAAATAACTCAACACACAGCCATTAATGTCTAAATCGCTGGCAACAAAAATGAGTACAACCCTAAGTAAAAATGTCTAAATTAGGCCCAAAGTGTCAATATTTTGTGTGGTCACTATTATTTTCCAGCACTGCCTTAACCCTCTTGGGCATGGTGTTCACCAGAGCTTCACAGGTTGCCACTGGAGTCCTCTTCCACGCCTCCATGATGACATCATGGAGCTGGTGGATGTTAGAGACCTTGCACATAAACACACATACATACATACAAAGATAGCCTTTTAAAAATCGGCAGTGGTTTACCTTACCTCTTCCTGCCCGGTACTGCACTGTAGGGGGAGACAAAGAGCACAGCACACACTGTGCTTTCACTTTAGATGTAATCAATGTGACCAGCTCCTTGCACAGTGCCGATTACAGTTCGGCTGAGGATCGGGAAACTCAGTCTTAGCCGCCCTTGCCGCTCCTCCTATCGAGGTACACAGGGGGCCCTCAAGGCTGCCTAGGTCTTTTTTTTTTTTGCTATATGTTCGATGTACTCACAGCTCCTCTACTGCTGGTTCATACATTTACAAACTAACTACTATTTAGGAAGGCAGAATGTGGGCAAACTATCTCTTTCAGCCTGTCTTCCCCTGGCCTCAGTCTACCTTGTCTGGCTTTGATGTCTGATACTCTTTGTGTGATAATAAACATAGTGCTCACATACCATATTCACTGCACATACAGTATCTCACAAAAGTGAGTACACCCCTCACATTTTTGTAAATATTTTATTATATCTTTTCATGTGACAACACTGAAGAAATTACACTTTGCTACAATGTAAAGTAGTGAGTGTACAGATTGCATAACAGTGTAAATTTGCTGTCCCTTCAAAATAACTCAACACAAAGCCATTAATGTCTAAACCGCTGGCAACAAAAGTGAGTACACCCCCTAAGTGAAAATGTACAAATTGGGCCCAAAGTGTCAATATTTTGTGTGGCCACCATTATTTTCCAGCACTGCCTTAACTCTCTTGGGCATGGAGTTCACCAGAGCTTCACAGGTCACCACTGGAGTCCTCTACCACTCTCCATGATGACATCACAGAGCTGATGGATGTTAGAGACCTTGCGCTGCTCCACCTTCCATTTGAGGATGCTCCACAGATTCTCAATAGGGTTTAGGTCTGGAGACATGTTTGGTCAGTCCATCACCTTTACCCTCAGCTTCTTTAGCAAGGCAGTGGTCATCTTGGAGGTGTATTTGGGCTCTCTATCATGTTGGAATACTGCCCTGTGGCCCAGTCTCCGAAGGGAGGGGATCATGCTCTGCTTCAGTATATCACAGTACATGTTGGCATTCATGGTTCCCTCAATGAACTGTAGCTCCCCAGTGCCGGCAGCACTCATGCAGCCCTAGATCATGACACTCCCACTACCATGCTTGACTGTAGGCAAGATACACTTGTCTTTGTACTCCTCACCTGGTTACCGCCACACACGCTTGACACCATCTGAACCAAATAAGTTTATCTTGGTCTCATCAGACCACAGGACATGGTTCCAATAATCCATGTCCTTAGTCTGCTTGTCTTCAGCAAACTGTTTGCGGACTTTCTTGTGCATCATCTTTAGAAGAGGCTTCTTTCTGGGACTACAGCCATGCAGACCAATTTGATGCAGTGTGCGGCATATGGTCTGAGCACTGACAGGCTGACCCCCCATTCCTTCAACCTCTGCAGCAATGCTGGCAGCACTCATACGTCTATTTCCCAAAGCAACCTCTGGATATGGCGCTGAGCATGTGCACTCAACTTCTTTGATCGACCATGGCAAGGCCTGTTCTGAGTGGAACCTGTCCTGCTAAACTGCTGTAGGTCTTTGCCACCGTGCTGCAGCTCAGCTTCAGGGTCTTGGCAATCTTCTTATAGCCTAGGCCATCTTTATGTAGAGTGACATTTCTTTTTTTCAGATCCTCAGAGAGTTCTTTGCCATGAGGTGCCATGTTGAATTGCCAGTGATTAGTATGAGAGAGTGAGAGCAATAACACCAAATGTAACACACCTGCTCCCCATTCACACCTGAGACCTTGTATCACTAACAAGTCACACGACATCGGGGAGGGAAAATGGCTAATTGGGCCCAATTAGACATTTTCACTTGTACTCACTTTTGTTGCCAGCAGTGTAGACATTAATGGCAGTGTGTTGAGTTATTTTGAGGGGACAGTAAATTTACACTGTTATACAAGCTGTACACTCACTACTTTTCATTGTAGCAAAGTGTCATTTCTTCAGTGTTGTCACATGAAAGGATATAATAAAATATTTACAAAAATGTGAGGGGTGTACTCACTTTTGTGATATACTGTATATGTATGTGTGTATATATATATATATATATATATATATATATATATATATATATATATACAAAAATCTCAAATAGTTACCACCCCTCCTTCAATAAATAACACATTCAAATGAACACGTAGATAATTGATCACAAAGTGTCAGCAGGTGTAAAGATGACAGGAGGATGGGAAATAGTACCTTTTCACAGCACCTATTAGAAAAACAATAATCCTGATTCTAATAATACAGACCGGGAGCTGAAGTGGGGCCAGTGGAAAACAACAACCATGTACATAATTCCAGGTGGGTGGATGTCCACCAGATAGGTGGAAACTGCAGGGGCTCCAATCTAAATAAATAATAGAAGTCATAAGTAACTAAATGGATAGATTGGAACACCCCCAATCCCAGTAGGAACATGAACAAACAATGTATATGTACCTGGATTGCCCCAAGGAGACACACAACCCAGCACTGGGGATGTGTCAAAAAGCGTGGGAGTGGACTGCAAGGGATGGCCGAGGTGAGTATGCCCAGTGTTTATCCAACAAACGCAACTAGCGTCACGCTGACATATCATGAGGGAGGCACGTCCGGACAAAAAGGCGGCCAGAGCCGCTCCTTTGAAGCCAGGCAAGGCCCCCGATTGGATAGCCAGGATCACATGACTCGTCCCGACATTCCGACGCCGAAAGCGTCTGGTGTGTCGGGTGGATGTGTGACGCCGATGCGCTGAGGAGAGACCCGCCCATCTCCTTGCACCTAAAACTGAGTGACCAAAGGAGGAGATGGGATGGCACCTGAGAGCATCGCAGCTCCCGGAAGTGCAGATGAGAGCAGCCCCGTGGTCACTCAACACACACCACAGCACTTGCCGCACTAAATAAAATAAAATAAAGGGTGGCATGAAACATAAATAATAAAGAAGGAAGGATTGCCCTAATGCGTAGGAACACAGTACCATGGGGTATGAGTCACAGCTGATTGGGTTGCAGCAATCTGAAAAAGAGTCACAACATAACCCTGGGGCCATCGTGCATCCTCCATCCCTAAAGGTGAGACATTGAAGGGGGTGCGGGACTTTAAATGAGATTTATGAGAACATAATCTCCATCCCTATTACTTGAATTGAAGGACGGGGTTTGGGACTTTAAATGAGGAATGCATGAAAGGACCCAGGGATAAGACAATGTAGTACGGATGTGTTTATTAGTATAAAACACCCAGCAGAGCGTGCATTTGAAAATACATACATAGTAGTAGGCATACATAATAGTAGACATGTATAACAAAGCATGATGCAGAAAACCATAAAACACAGGAAAGCGACTACTGAACCGCATTGCTATACAATCCTTTCACGAGTGAAAATATTAAAACCAGGGTGGGTCCTAGAGTAAAATCATGTTGCATCTGTATGCGGCCGACGCGTTTCATGGCGTACCAGCCAATCTTCAGGGGCGGATGCATAATTGAGTAAAATCTGCTAAAGGACATAAATACAGTGTGTAATTATGATCATGTCACCCAATAGCTAAGAGAAACTACAAATAGAGATGAAAATTAATCCAGCTCCAACCAACGTACTAAGTTGCAGAGTGCAACAATGTGCGTGCGAGTCGGAGCATGTGGGCCACCGAATGGTCTGCAGACCGGGAGCTGAAGTGGGGCCAGTGGAAAACAACAACCATGTACATAATTCCAGGTGGGTGGATGTCCACCTGATAGGTGGAAACTGCAGGGGCTCCAATCTAAATAAATAATAGAAGTCATAAGTAACCAAATGTATAGATTGGAAGTGGACCAAAACACCCCCAATCCCAGTAGGAACATGAACAAACAATGTATATGTACCTGGATTGCCCCAAGGAGACACACAACCCAGCAGTGGGGATGTGTCAAAAAGTGTGGGAGTGGACTGCAAGGAATGGCCGAGGTGAGTATGCCCAGTGTTTATCCAACAAGCCCAACTAGCGTCACGCTGACATATCATGAGGGAGGCACGTCCGGACAAAAAGGCAGCCAGAGCCGCTCCTTTGAAGCCAGGCGAGTCCCCTATTGGATAGCCAGGATCACATGACTCGTCCCGACATTCCGACGCCGAAAGTGGCTGGTGTGTCGGGCGGATGCGTAGCCGCCGATGCGCTGAGGAGAGACACGCCCATCTCCTCGCATCCAAAACTGAGTGCCCAAAGGAGGAGATGGGATGGCACCTGAGAGCATCGCAGCTCCCGGAAGTGCAGATAAGAGCAGCCCCGTGGTCACTCAGCACACACCACAGCACTTGCGGCACTAAATCAAATAAAATAAAATAAAGGGTGGCATGAAACATAAATAATAAAGAAGGAAGGATTGCCCTAATGCATAGGAACACAATACCATGGGGTATGAGTCACAGCTGATTGGATTGCAGCAATCTGAAAAAGAATCACAACATAACCCTGGGGCCATCGTGCATCCTCCATCCCTAAAGGTGAGACATTGAAGGGGGTGCGGGACTTTAAATGAGATTTATGAGAACATAATCTCCATCCCTATTACCATCAAACACAGCCACTGTGCCAAACAGTATGTAACGTCGCTTCGCCCGGAGGCCACTAGGGGCGCGCGCCCGCTGCTCGTCCCCAGAGCCGATGCGAGTGCCCAGTGGTCAAGATCACCGCCGGGCTCCCCTAATTGCTGCTGACACACGGAGAACCAGGATCTGTGTGTGTAAACACACAGTTTCCGGTTCTCTGAGGGGAGAAGAGACAGATCGACTGTTCATACAGAGTATGAACAGCGATCTGTCATCTCTTCTACACAGTCTCCTCCCCCCTTCAGTTAGAACACAAAATATGGAACACAATTAACCCCTTGATCGCCCCCTAGTGTTAACCCCTTCCCTGCCAGTGACATTTTTACAGTATAAATGCCAGTGGTCCCAAAATTGTGTCAAAATTGTCTGGAATAATGTTGCAGTCCTAATAAAAATCGCAGATCGCTGCCATTACTAGTAAAAAAATAAAAAATAAAAATGCCATAAAACTTTCCCTTATTTTGTAGACGCTATAAATTTTGCGCAAACCAATCAATATACTCTTATTGCGATTTATTTATTTTTTTTACCAAAAATATGTAGAAGAATACATATTGGCCTAAACTGAGGAAAAACATTTTTTTACATATATTTTTGGGGGATATTTATTATAGCAAAAAGTAAAAAATATTGCGTTTTTTTTTTTTTTTTATTGTCACTTTTTTTTTGTTTATAGCGCAAAAAATAAAAATCGCAGAGGTGATCAAATACTACCAAAAGAAAGCTCTATTTGTGGGAAAAAGGACGTCAATTTTGTTTGAGTGCAACGTCGCTCTGGTCAGAAAGGGGGTAAAATCTTCCAGGGCTGAAGCAGTTAAAGAACATTTTTTTCAATTTTTTTTTTTTTTTAAAGGGACCTTTTAAAAAAAAATATATATTTTTTATTTTGTGACTGATGGGTGGGGGGTGGGGGGGGGGCAGCGCCCATGCGCCCCCTATGGGCAGGCCACCAATGCTGTTGTGACTCAAGCCTTGAAGCAATAATATTGCATTTGTATGAAAGTGTACAGTGCTTCAGATGCAAATAAATGAAACCCTCAACAAAACAAAACTTAGTCATGTCTTGGCTCTTACTACACTCCTAACCTACAGTAAGCTAGCAAGCCTAACTTACAGTCTGCCCAAGCCTACTGCTTGTCAGTTTCCATATACATAGTATTTTAATATTCATTACCTTTAGCACCAACCGACATGGCCTGTATGCTTTCCAGGTTGTAGAGCATTGACTGTGCGCCTCAGGTGAACCTAACAGGGTGAAGTGCAAGACTCAGAGTGGGTCACAGGTCTCACAAGGTGTAAGAAAGGAGCCTGGGAGATGTGTAAATCGCAAACAGGACTTTTCTAGGCTCTCTGCAAGACACTCTGCTCCTATATACATATACAGTTGCACCCATTGGGGGTGCAGGGGTACTGCCCTCCTTATCCATGCACCTGGCCCCTAATTTACATGCAGGGCGCCGGACGCATGGATTTCAGTGTGGGTTTTTTTTTTTAAGCACATGATTAGAGCCTGAGGCTCTAATTGGCTTCAAAAAGAATGGGCTCGGGGTGCAGAACACATTAATATTTGCTAATTTCTTTCTGCTCCTCCTGGCTAATGCGGAAGCGGGTCCTGAGAACCGATTGGCCAGGGAGTCTTAGGACCTGGAGGGGTAATGCAGGGGGGCAGTGCGGGGGCAGTCTTGGGGGGTAGTGCGTGCGAGCACTGAGGGGGTGTGGGGGATAGTGTGTGCGAGAGCCGGGGGGTCAGCAGGTAGTGTTTGCCACCCTCCCAAAATATTGAGCACCAGCCGCCACTGTACGTATATATATTTATTGCAAAAAGGGTGTGACTGCATGTTAACATCTATCATTCTTATTTGAATGTTCTGCATACTGGTGTATACTCTTAAATACTCATTGAAAACTAATTTGCAGCGGGTAAAATAAGTATTGAACACTTCACCATTTTTCTAGGTAAATATATTTCTAAAGGTGCCATCAACATGAAATTTTCACCACATGTCATTTTACAATCCATGCAATCCATACAGACAAAGAAACCAAAACAAATACTTTCGGAAATTAAGTTATGTGTAATAAAATTGAATGACACAAGGAAAAAGTATTGAACACAAAAAGAAAGGGAGGTACAAAAAGACATGGAAAGCCAAGACACCAGCTGAAATCTATCAGTAATTAGAAAGCAATCCTGCCCCTTATCAGTACAAATTAATATCAGCTGGTTCATTTTCAACTAATGGCCTATAAAAAGGTGTCATTACCAAGGTGTCACAAAAGCAACATTTCATGATGGGTAAGAGCTCTCTCAAGATTTTCACAACCTTATTGTTGCAAAACATACTGATGGCATTGGTTACAGAAGGATTTCTTAACTTCTGAATGTTCCAGTGAGCACTGTTGGGGCCAAAATCCAGGAGTGGAAAGAACATCATTTCACCATAAACCGGCCACAACCAGGTGCTCCTCGCAAGATTTCTGACAGAGAAGTAAAAATAATTATCAGAAAGGTTTCCAAGAGTCAAGGACCACTTTTGGAGAGCTTCAGAAAGACCTGGAATTAGCATGTACAATTAATATATAAAACAGTGTAGCGCTGGACTGATAAGAATACGCATATATTAGTGTATGCGAGTGAACCAGGACCTATAAATGTGTAAGTAAATGCGAAAGAAACCATATACCACTTAATCTAGAACAATCCAGTGTCTATGTGCGTGTATTGTGACACTAAAAATTAATCAAGTGCGTCTACGTATATCAAAAAACGAAAATTGATATAAAAGTATACAAAAATGGTGAACTTAAAATAAGTTATGTGGACCAATGTGGCAGCAAAAATTTAAATTACATCAACATGTGATAAGGAACTCTGTTCACTTATGTATTGTTAGTTGATCCTTATGCTTAATGATCACAATGAGAGTGAAAAATTGGAATAAATAAATTAAGACAGTCCCAATAAGTTATGAACAAAAGTCCCAAAACGTGGTGACACTCCAACACAAATTCTGGTTCAATATTCCACCGCAGCTGTTGCCCACCACCAAGGGATTAAAGTTGGAGGCTTACCGGACAGCCTGCGACCACCCTTATTCAGGGGGTCAAAACAGGCTCAGTAGGGATGTGTGAATCCAGATGGTGTCCTAGCCAATGATTTTCAGGTGTTCTCCAAGTATTCCTATGGCAAGCCAAGAGGGGCTTCCAAACAGGGTGCAGCAAGGATTTATCCACCGGATGCAATAAAGATTGGGCCACAAATACCCCAAAAAGGAAAAGAGAGAACTCCGATAGTGTAGAACAATCTGGCCAATTTATTAAAAAATCGTAGAAACAAATATATCTCTAAAAACAAAACTTCTGACAGGGAGAAATGAAACAAACTCCGCCGCCGTTTAAAATCCAATCGCGCATGCGCGATACGTGCTCACGTTGTGACCCTACGGCCGTCTCATCGCAACTGACAACTTTCCCCTTCCTTTTCCTTCTAGCATGTACAATTGTTTCAAAGAAAACAATAAGTAATGCACTCAACCGCCATGGCCTGTAAGCACGCAAATCTCCATTGCTGAAGAAAAACCATGTTGAAGCTCATTTAAAGTTTGCTGCACAACATTTAGACAAGCCTTTGAAATACTGGGAGAATATAGTCTGGTCAGATGAGACCAAAATTTAACTCTTTGGATGCTATAATACACACCATGTTTGGAGGTCAAATGGCACTGCACATCACACCAAAAACACCATGACAACAGTGAAGTTTGGAGGTGAGAACATCATGGTGTGGGGCTGTTGTTCAGCATATGGTACTGGCAAACTTCATATCATTGAAGGAAGGATGAATGGAAAAATATACCAAGACATTCTTGATAAAAATCTGCTGCCATCTACCAGGATGATGAAGATGAAACAAGGGTGGACATTTCAGCAAGACAATGATCCCAAACACAAAGCCAATGAAACTCTCAATTGGTTTCAAAGAAAGAAAATATTGCTGCTAGAATGGCCCAGCCAATCACTGGACTTGAATGCAAAAGAAAATCTATGGAAAGAATTAAAGATCAGAGTTCATAGAAGAGACCCACGAAACCTTCAAGATTTGAAGACTGTTTGTGTGAAAGAATGGGCAAAAATCACACCTGAGAAATGCATGCGACTAGTTTCTCCATACAGGAGCCTGCGTCTTAAAGCTGTCATTACCAAAGGATTTTGTATGAAGTATTAAATAAATTTCAGTTAGTGTGTGCAATACTTTTTTCAGTGTCATTCCATTTTATTACACATAACTTAATCTATGAACTTATTTGTTTTGGTCTCTTTGTATGTATGGATTACATGGGTTGTTACTGACATGAGGTGAAAATGTCATGTCAGTAGCAAATTTAGAAGTATATTTACCTAGAAAAATGGTGACGTGTTCAATACTTATTTTAACTGCTGTAAATTCAGGGATTCTTGGTTTGAATACAGTATATTGCAGTAGATATGTAAGCTGGCCCACTGCATTAATGTGATCCCTTTCCAAGCACACAATTTTCTAAAAACCAAATGCCAGAAACACATTTGGTAACTTTCCTCAGACTATGTGAAGCAACCCCCATATTGGCACTTTAGGTCTATATAAATGTGCTAGGTACATGTAAGAATTTGGCTTACATTTGTAAAATTGCTTGGTATCCCTAAATACATTAGAAGAGATAATTTGTTATTTTTAAGGTAACCAGCAGCATCTGACAGGCACAATCTCCCTATTAAACTGTTATGCCCCGTACACATGGTCGGATTTTCCAACGGAAAATGTGTGATAGGACCTTGTTGTCGGAAATTCCAACCGTGTGTGGGCTTCATTACACATTTTCCATTGGAATTTCCGACACACAAAGTTTGAAAGCTTGCTATAAAATTTTCCTACAACAAAATCCGTTGTCGGAAATTCCGATCGTGTGTACACAAATCCGACGCACAAAGTGCCACGCATGCTCAGAATAAATTAAGAGACGAAAGCTATTGGCTACTGCCCCGTTTTTAGTCCCGACGTACGTGTTTTACGTCACCGCGTTCAGAACGATCTAATTTTCCGACAACTTTGTGTGACCGTGTGTATGCAAGACAAGTTTAAGCCAACATCCATCGGAAAAAATCCTAGGATTTTGTTGTCGGAATGTCCGATCAATGTCCGACCGTGTGTACGGGGCATTACAGTGGCCTGACTGTTGAAAAGCTAAAAAAGCAGGGTAGCAGTTACTTCAGATTAGGAAAGATAACAACTGGTTAATTTTTGTTCATTTTTCAAAACAGAATTTGCCAAGTTACCTTGAAAAGTTATTTGTTTCAGAGATAAATGTATCAAGGATTTAAATACATCAGTGCAGAAGAATATACATGTATAATTAATATAGCAAATGCTGTTCACAAATTAAATGCCTTATCAGTTTATTATCAACAATAATCTATTTTCTGCTTCTCTCAGGATAACATATTGGTGGTTCCTTATGTTACACTGCTTGTGAAATAAAGTTCTACTCAAAGAGAAAACTGCCAAACCACTAAAAGGGTCTTTTCTAGAAATCAGTCTCCTCCGGATGAATTAAAATCCCTTAAAGTGATTGTAAAGGCAGAAGGTTTTGTGTGCAGCAGGCCCCCTCAGCCCCCCTACTACTTACCTGAGGTCCCTCTAAATCCAGCAATGTTGCAGCAGTGTCTCGGCTGCTGGGAACTCCCTTCCTCATTGGCTGAGGCAGCAACGCGGCGCCATTGGCCCCCTCTGCTGTCAATCAAAGTCAGCCAATGAGGAGCGAAAGAGGGCAGGGCCGAGCCACGGCTTCATGTCTGAATGGACACAGGGAGCTGCGGCTTGGCTCGGGTGCCCCTGTAGCAAGCTGCTTGCTGTGGGGGCACTCAACAGGAGAGAGGGGCCAGGAGCACAGAAGAGGGACCCGAGAAGAGGATCTGGACTTCTCTGTGCAAAACCATTTCACAGAGTATGTAAGTATAACATGTTTGTTATTTTTAATTAACAAAAAATGAGACTTTACACTCGCTTTAGGTCTTGCAAAAAAATATGTATCAAATATGTGTATCAAAAAAAAGGAAGCCTATTCAAGTAAAGGGAGAACAAACAAACACCAAGTTAAATCCAAGATCTCAGATTCTGATAGGAATAAATACACACACATACGGATAGTATATACTGTACATACAGTATATTGTTAGAAAATGACATGTTATGAGCAAGAAATACTGGTTCTGGAGTTGTAAGACATCTTTTATGAAGGCCAAGACTCGAGGGGTCATATCTTATGCCTTTTTCATTACCTTATAAATGTATGTGCATATCATTTGTTAGGTTATGTAAATGCTGGTTAAGTCAGCAATGACAGCCCCTATATTTCTATCCTAAAGGATTCACTTTACACCAATAAAAGTATATGTCTGGGCAAAAATTATTTTATTTTGCATGAAATATCCTCTGCTCTATCATAGCAGTTATATCAATGGTAAATTAGACTTCAGTTGGCGTTGTCAGCCTATATAGGATGCACTACGCTTTTTGAAGCATAGCACAGGACTGGAGGCAAAGGTGATGTGAAGCCACCCTACACTACATACCCTCAGCTACTGCTGCACTACAGCAGAACACAGCCAGAGTGTTCACATGACTGGTGAACAAAGGCACAAAAAAGTTTTTTTTTAACTTTTTTGCAGTGTCAAAGGTTTGCATATGAGCCCTTTCACACTGAGTCGGTTTTCAGGTGTTTTAGCGCTAGAAATATCCTCTAAATGCCTGAAAACCACCTCCCATTTATTTCAGTGTGTCTTTTGACACTGAGGCGGTGCGCTTATGGGAAGTTAGGAAAAGTCCTGCAAGCAGCATCTTTGGAGCGGTTTGGGAGCGCTGGATACTTCCAAAGCACCTGAAAAGCGATTCGGGAAGCACCGAAAAACGGGCGGTTTTAACACCTTCTTTGGGGCTGAAAGCACCCCGCTATCGGCCGGAAAGTGCCGCTAAAACAATCAGCGCTTTAGCGCTAACGCACGGCATGGCCCCAGTGTGAAAGGGGTCTAAATGCAACTCATCTGTTGCACCTAGCAGCCCACTAAATCATTTTTTTGCTCATGTACTAGATGAGCATGAATCTTTGTTAAGAATGGAAACCACATTACAATGTTTCCAACTTGGTTCCCTCGTGTACCTTAAAGCCTTGCCCAGGCACATTAGGGTATAAGAAGTTGGTTGAATTGTAAAGGAGTTTAGGATCAATTGACAAAGGGCTGCAATCCCACCTAGGCACAATATAAACATGTGGGGATAGCCGTCTGCAAAGAAATATGTAGCACTTCAGTTCATTTTATTTAGCAAAGTGGAAATATTTCCTGTGCAAGGAGCCCATTCAGAAAGGGGCTGTTGGGCTGCTGGACTGCAATGATCAGCACAATACAATAACATGCTGAAATCCATAGTTGCATTTAAGACCATTCGCACAGCACTGCAGCGTGCATTAAAGTGATACTAAAGTCTCTGTTTTTTTCTGGTAAAAAATAACAAACATTTGATACTTACCTGCTCTGTGCAGTGGTCTTGCACAGTGCAGCCCAGATCCACCTCTCTTCGGGTGCCTCTTCGGTGCTCCTGGCCACTTCCTCCTGCCTAGTGCCCTCACAGCAAGCAGCTTGCTATGGTGGCACCTGAGCCAAGCCGCAGCTCCCTGGGTCCATTCAGACCAGGAGCCCGGCCCCCGCCCCCTTTCTCTCCTCACTGGCTGACTTTGATTGACAGCAGCGGGAGCCAATGGCGCCACTTTGATGTCTCAGCCAATGAGGAGGGGAGTCCCGGACAGCCGAGTTCCTCGTGCAACATCGCAGGATCTAGATGGACCTCAGGTAAATATTAGGGGGGGCTGAGGTGGGCTGCTGCACAAAGAAGGCTTTTTATCTTAATACATAGAATGCATTAAGATAAAAAAACCTTCTGCCTTTACAACCACTTTAAGGGAAACAAAATAGTAAAGTATTTTGACCTCCGATGTGGAAGAAAATGTATGTCAATGCACTGCATTTTATTTAAAAAAAAAGTCAACTTAGGTCAGTTCAAGTTTGTATATGTATGTCAATGCACACTAAATACTATGCAATTAGCTTTGGGACCCTGTAAGCAGAATAACCCCCCACCATCACTACCACACCATCAAAAAAAAAAAAAAAAAAGGATGCAAGGCTGCCATGAATTGATAAAAGATATTATTGTCCCTGGACCTGTTTATCCATGATGCATTGATCATCAGCCCTAGCAGAAAATGGAGAGACCTTGTAGACTAGAACTCATAGGCATGATATATATTAAATTCCCCCCATCTTGGAAACACTTTCATTTTTCTCTGGCTCTTTTATTAACTGATGCAATGCATTTGAAAGCTGACATTGCGTTTGAAAGATTTTCATATATAGATCTACAGAAAAATTGCAGCATAAAAGACAATTTATTACAAAAAAGAAATATGAAGTGACTTGGGTGTTTATAATAGGAATACATCACCAACAAGTTTCAGAAAGATAATTTCATACTAGCAATGGAAAAATGAAAATGATTAAACTGTGACAAAATCTAGACTTGCTTAAAGCTCAGAGATGTGTATCTCTCTATCCATGCAGTTTTAGGCGATTAACTTTGAACAAGTCATCACTTCCCAACAGTAATGTTGCTGCATAATCAACAACAGCAGCTACCAGCTGTTAGATCTATATGTTAGCCAGATACTGTATTAATCTACAGACACTGCAGACAAAGTTGTATTAATGAAAAAGCGCAGACCACATGTGCCAAGTAAACGTAGGCCCACTAATGTATCAGACAGGAAGTACGGCATATCAAACATGTGCAACTTTTATTTTACAGATACAGACCTGGAGTGCTAGATGTGCAAAGCTGGTAGAGACATACCCCAAAAGACTTGCAGCTGTAATTGCAGTGAAAGGTGGTTCTACAAAGTACTGACTCGGGGGGGGGGGGGCTGAATACAAATGCACTCCAAACTTTTCAGATATTTATTTGCAAACATTTGGAAAACTATTTATCATTTTCCCTCCACTTCACAATTATGTTCCACTTTGTGTTGGTCTATCACATCAAATATATTTACGTTTTTGGTTGTAACATGACAAAATGTGGAAAATGTCAAGGGGTATGAATACTTTTTCAAGGCACTGTAAATGCCAGGTGCATGGCTGTCACCATTAAGAAACCTGCCATGCAGTCTTCACTGAATTGCACACATGTAGCTGAGAATTAGCTGCAAAGAGGCAGTAGGTGATCAACAGCACTAAGATGAAGCAACGAATGAACAAAAGTTACAGTTATGCCCCATACACACGGTCGGACTTTCCAACAACAAGCTCACATCGAACATTTCCCTTTGGAAATTCCGATCATGCGTACGCGGCATTAGGGTTTATGTCTACTTTCAATAAAGGGTTCCCAAAAGAACAAGAGGGACGGCGAACCAAAAGAGGGTCCAGAGGGGGGAGGAGGCACAGAACGAAAAAGAAGGAGACTGTAAACGATATCGGGATTTTTAATCTCAGTAAGGCCACTTTAAGTGAAAATGAAAAATTTGTACTAAATCATGGGCTTAAATATGCACCTGATAAACCATTGAGTAAATTCAATGCTTTTATTGATGTACAGAAATATATCAGGAAGATGAACATAAAAAGACACTTCCTGTCTCAACCCATTGCTAGATCCGAACATACTACTAATGGAATTAAATATTCTGCCCTTGCGAATGCCTCGTTATTCAACCCGCCGGGTTTTGTGCCACCATCTATTTCAGTTTTTAAAGATCTAGTCTTGAATGATCTGGAAAAATTGAAAATTCGGAGGGATCCAAACAATCAGAAATTTCAGGACGGGTTGAAAACCCTTAAAGATAGGGACGACATAATCGTTCCCCTGCTGATAAGGGGGGAGGGATTGTTGTCTTGGACAAGGTTGCCTACATCTCAGAGATGAGGAGAATTCTATTGGATACTGACACATACCTTCCCCTTCCTCATGATCCTAATGTCAGATATAAAAGGGAATTGCAGAAACTTATTGAAAAGGGGTTTAACGAACAACTGATCAATAAAAATGAAAAAGCCTTTTTGGTCCCTATGGCTCCCAGGATTCCGGTAATTTACTTTTTACCAAAAATTCACAAAAGTTTAGTTAACCCACCTGGGAGGCCCATTATCAGCGGGCTAGATTCTGTCACTTCCCGTATTGGGAAATATATAGATGGATTTTTACAACCCCTGGTATCCCAGACCCCTTCTTTTTTGAGGGACTCTTCCCAGGTCTTACAGATACTGGATACCTTGGTGTGGAAGGAAGGTTACATCATGGCTACCGCCGATGTGTCCTCTTTGTATACCATCATATCCCACTCAGATGGTATGCACGCAGTTGAGACATTCCTTGGTAGAGATGACCAACTGGCCCCCCCACAGAGGGAGTTCATCTTACTCCTGCTAAGGTTTGCCATGATGCATAACTACTTCTGGTTTGGGGGTTCCTGCTACCACCAAACCAGAGGTGTAGCCATGGGTGCAAAATTCGCACCCAGTATGGCTAATCTGTTCATGGCCAAGTGGGAGGAGGATGTTGTCTATGCTGACAGATGGCCAGAATTGGTGTACTGGGGCAGGTATATAGAAGACATCCTCCTCCTATGGGATGGAGATGAAACATCATTGACCAATTACATGCAGGAGCTGAATCAGAACACCCTTGGTATCTCTCTGCAATTCGAAATGAGCAAGGTTGCTATCCATTTTTTGGATTTAAATATACGGATCTGTGACAATAAATTTACAACCACCACTTTTTTCAAGGAGACTGATCGTAATGGCTATATTAGTCAGGGGAGTTGTCATCATCCCTCCTGGTTAAAAGCGGTTCCTAAAAGCCAGTTTATTCGCCTAAGGCGTAATTGTACCTTTAAACACGACTTTTTGATGCAGGCCTCTGACTTAAAAACCAAATTTGTGGAGAAGGGGTACTCTGGTGCAGACTTGGACAAAACCATAAATGAGGTTGCCGGCTTGGATAGGGCCAATATGATAAAGGGCACAGATAGAATCACTAAGAATAATAATATTCATGAGTTTTCTTTAGTGACCACCTACTCTCGACAACATTACGATATAAAGAAAATTCTTAGAAAACATTGGGCCGTGTTAAAAAACGATAAAGTGTTGGGCTCATCCTTACCTGAACGCCCACAAGTTATCTATAGGGGAGTACCCTCCTAAGGCTGCAGGTTGCCCCTAATGTTCTTGATGCCCCCAATAGGGTCCCCTTTTTTCAGAACTCAAAAGGTTTTTTTCCATGTCGCAAATGTAAAGTGTGTCGCATAAATGGCGATAAAAATAGGAAAATTTTGGCAATTTAAATCTAACTCCACCACAAAGGTCTATGATATAGATACTTTCATCACCTGCACCTCAAAAAATGTTGTGTACTTATTGACTTGTCCATGCGGTCTACAGTATGTAGGCCGCACTATGAGAGCCATGAATGTGCAAATAAAGGAACATATAAAAAACATAAAGAAAGGTTTTCCTAAGCACACGGTCTCACGTCACTATTTAGAATGTTATAACAGAAATCCAGTAGGGACTCTGATTACCGCCATCGATCGTTTCACACCCCATTGGACAGGTAGTTACACCAAGAGAGAAATCTCGAGGTTGGAAACGCGATGGATACACACCCTCAAATGCTATACGCCATATGGGTTAAATGTAGAGTGGGATGTTAACAGCTTCATTAATAACAGTTAGCATCAATACACTCCTTTATTCGTTTTATTTATTTATTTATTTTCTGTTTTTTCTCCTTTATTTATTTGCAAATCTTGGGTCTAGGTCAGTTTTTTAAAACAATATTTTTTAATGATGTTTACAATCATCTGTATTGATTTTAACACATGTAATGATGTATATTGCATGCATGTATTTTTATTGAATTGTGTGCGATTAATCGTATTCACAATGTCTATTGCTTAGTTGCATGTGAGGCGCTGGTTTGTTATACATAGTTTAGTGTTTTTTTCCCATGCAGGCACTGATTTGTTATACAAAGTCTAGCGTTTTTTTCTATGCCTTTGATCTATACTGCATGACAGGCGTTAATTTCATAGCTTATCTGTGCGGGTGTTAATTCTTTTCCATTTTTTTTATTTTGTATATTGAGTTATATGACATCAGGTTTTTGTCTGATCAATCAAAAATACATTATTTAGCCTTTTTCATGTCCCTGAGCCGGACCGCACAGCCGGCGTCCTTCCTCGTCGCCTGTTCATGCTTATCTGGCATTTTTTAATTTTTCTGTTCACTGAGAGATAGGTTAACCAATGAGGTAGCACTGAGTCATCTGTTGCCATCCTCTTTTTGTTCCTATCCTCTCTTTTTTTTGATTGGCCGTGCGCTATCGCGTCATCAGTTGCTAACCAGGTTTATCCTGTTAGCACCAGGGCGTGCTGCACAAGACACAAATCCTACCCAGCTGTTAGTGATGAGTTTGATTATATCCCCTCTGATCCACCCACTAACCATACCCTATATATAGCGTGCGGTTGTAGCTGTAGCCATGCCTCTGAAGACATCTGTTATGATGAAACATGTCAAAAAAATAGGCAGGCTGACATCCGTACCCTGATTGCTGCAGCCGTTTGTTCCTATCATTGATGCATGCTGTTTTAAGCTTCAACTGTAAGTTACTACAATAAAAGTTTTTTTTTATCTATCATTACGGGCTTCACTATGGGTCCTTCATTTTCTTTTATTGGATATATGATGACTAAATGCCTGAATGCCTAATTCTGAAGTGACCATTGGGAGACGTTTATATGTGAAGGAAATCCCACAGATGTTGTGGTCTGATGAGGGGTTCCAGTGGGCTGGATTTACTGGATGCTATTGAGAATTTATCATCTATGCCTAATCCTTAACACCTTCTGGTAAGCAGACTACATTACCACGTGGTGACGAGTGACTCTTTCTACATCTGCACAATATATTTGGTGATTGGATTCCTCGCACTCTTCAATTTCATTTTGAACTTTTCAGCGCCGCAATAATTTTTATGCATGGTACTTTCAATGAAGGTTTTAAATGGTGTTGGATAAAAAAAAAAATGCGATGTAAAAAACCATACAAAGCTGTTTTTTATGCACTATTTTTTTTTATTCGTTTTATTCAAAGTTTTTAACATAAAAGTTACAAACATTAAAAACGTATTAAACATTCAGCACTACCATTCAACAGCACCAGTGTACAATGTAGCTCCCAGAGAAATGAAAGCAGCAATCCTCCCAGAGCAAATAATGAAGAATAATATATATATATATATATATATATATATATATATATATATATATATATATATATATATATATATATATATATATATATATATATATATATATATATATATATATATATATATATATGGTACATACAGCATAAGTACAGTAACCAACACTATATCCCCCTTGCAATAACATATATCAAAGCGCCCATCAAGATCCACATTGACCCAGCATCTCGTCACAAACAAAGGACCCCTAACCAGGGGAGCTATTTTCTATCCAACCACCCCTCATACAATGGCAAAGCCTTATTTATCAATGCCTTCCAAGCCATTATGGTGGGGGCCGTCGGCTTTTTCCAGGACAAAATAATCATTTTGCAGGCATAATATAGAAGCAGGAAGAGCAAAGTGCGAATTACCTGCTTGGGTACCAACGTATCTACCAGGCCCAACAGACAGACCTCTATAGACGGTCTTATAGCGATCATCGTGACCGACCCAATACAGTCCACCACCTCCACCCAGAACTGCCGTATGTGCGGGGAATGCCAAAAAATGTGCAGAAAATCTGCACCAGGGGCATCACACCTACAACAGTTCAAAGAATGAGCAGGGAAAATCCTTGCTAGTTTAGCATAAGTGTAGTATATCCTATGAAGGAACTGTATCAAGTGATCATGTGCCGACACCAATCTGGCAAACAAGGCACTCCATACATCGTCCCAATCATCATTGTCCAGCTGCGGGAAATCCGACAACCATGCAGCATGACAGGGTCAAAACCATGGTAGTATCTGTAAATAATTCCTTATAAATAACAGACAGGGCTTTGGGTAGATCTTTAGCTCTGAGCTCTAGCTCTGAGCAGTGACTCCAGGTCCCCAACCCGCACCTCCAGATTGGAAGACCCAAATTGGGCATAAAAAGTATGATTAAACTGGAGAAAACAGAAAAAGGTGTGTTGAGGAGCCCGTATCTACTTTTATGCCGCATACACACGGTCGGACTTTTCGGCTACAAAAGTCCGACAGCCCATCCGACAGACTTTTGACATACTTTTGGCGGACTCGCGGCGGACTTTCTAATGAACGGACTTAACTACATACGATCACACAAAAGTCCAACGGATTCGTACGTGATGACGTACGACCGGACTAAAGTGAGGAAGTTGATAGCCAGTAGCCAATAGCTGCCCTAGCGTGGGTTTTTGTCCGTCGGACTAGCATACAGAAGAGCGGATTTCTGGGTGCGGCGGAGTTACGACTTAAGATTTGAAGCATGTTCCAAATCTAAAGTTCGTCAGATTTGCGACTGGAAAAGTCCGCTGAAGGTCCGGTGAAGCCCACACACGATCGGATTGTCCGTCGGATTTGGTCTGTCGGCGTCCGTCGGACCAGTCTGGTCGAAAAGTCCGACCGTGTGTACGCGGCATTAGGCTCATCGAATGTCAACAACATCCCATTTCCGACCACTGTGCCTACTGTTTTTATCCCATATCTGGTCCAAGTGACTGGATACGAATATGAGAAAAAATGAGACAGCCAAGGATTATGCCAGAGGGAAGTATGTGGAGACACCACACCGCTCTGAAGTGCAGCCCCTCCAGCCAAATCCCATCCTCGGATGACTGACCACATGGACCCCGAAAGGGGATAGGGAGCCCCCCTCCCCCAGTATAACAAAGAAGATAATGCCTCATAAGATCCTACCACTGCAGCTGATTGAGACAACGACCTATGTGCAAATACCAACTGCCCTGCTAAGAAATACCTGTCAAAGTTGGGTACCGCCAACCCCCCTTCCTTCCAGGGCTGTTGCAACACTTGCAATCTAACATGCAGTGTCCCCCCACACCAGAGGAAATCCAAAATTATTCTATCAATGGTCTGGAAAATATGCTTGGGTATTCAAACTGGAGGATTCCTAAAAAATATACTGAAATAAGGGGAGAAATTTCAATTTCAGCAGATTAATTCTATTGATCAGGAATAAGGGTAGGTTACACCAGACTTGCGTGTGATGCTTAAGAGTTTGTATAATTGGAGTAACATTAAGAGGGATAAAATCCGAAACTGACTGTGAGATAATTAAGCCCAAATATTTTACCTTATCAACCCACTGCAGATGGCAGCCTATTGGGGCCCTTAGGTTTGGAGATGGAACCTGCAATGGTAAAATTTGTGACTTACCCCAGATTCCCTTAAGACCAGAAAACTGAGAGAATGTATCTAAGATGGATAAAGCTGAGGCTAACGAGTGGTCCTGATCTCCCAGGAATAGTACCATATCATCGGCATATAGCGCCATTTTTTCCTCCAACACTCCCAATCCCTGCAAGGAGCCTACAGAAAACCACACCCTGGCCCTGTCGCCTTCCCAGCAGCACAGCTTGTTTTGTTTTGTTTTGTTTTTTTTAATGTATTACATGCTGCTGCACGGTCTGACTGTGGAAAGAAGATCTCTGCACCGTGAGACAAAAAGTAATTCCAGGCAGTATAAGTGGCGACGCCCCACTGATATGACCAGGTTGGTGGAAAAATCGTGCTGGGGGTACAGTGGTGACAAAGATTATGGTTGAGATAGATATGTTAGTGATACAGAGGTATGCAAGAGGAGTAGTGATGACAGTGATAAAGAGGTGAAGTGCAGTGGTGGCAGGGGGCACATGGGTGGCATAGAAGTGCAGGGGACTGCAGGTATGGTGAGAGGGTACAGTTTGCAGAGGTGTGTGTGGGGAGGAACAGTGCTGGCAGTGATGTGTTATTGGGTATAGAGGGGGGACAGGGGTAAGGGGCATTAGTGATTGGTGTGTATGGTGGGAGTGCAGTTCTGGAATGGGTATGTTGGAGGTGGGGTTTGGGGTTGTTGCACAGGTGTGCAGGGAGGTACAGTGGTGACAGAATTGGTCAAAGGGGCACGATGATGTCAGAGATATGCAGTGGGAGTGCAGTTTTTAGCAGAGATGTGCTCAAGGAGTGCAAAGTTGTGTGTGCGGGTTTATTTTACATTTAAGGATTTTTTTTGTATTATTATTTATTTATTTTCTGTTGCTTTTCATTTTATTTATTTTTTTTTTCATTTTGTTAGTGTTTCTTTATTTATGTATTTATTTCTTTTTTAGGAGTCAGTGGTAGCCTGAAGTTATTGGTGATACTGCCAAAGCTGCCTTTTGTTTGTAGCAGAGCACCACATACTATTGTGGTGCAGTTTAGTCCTCTAAAGCTCCACAGATTTTTTTTTTTTTGCGCTGATATGACTGATTTATGATTGGGACCCTAAAGCCCCATACACACGATAGGACTTTGTACAAAATTTCCCTTTGATTTTTGTACAAAGGGCGTTGGCCAGAAGTTTGTCTTGCATACAGACGATAGGACTTTTCCAGCCAACTTTCACCAAATCACGTGGTTTTTCAGCTTTTTACCACCACCCTTTGGTCAACTTCTGTATTGTTGTCTGATATTGTGTCAATCTCGCCACTTTTATTGTCGAGATTGACACATTACGAGCCGGGTTCACACTGGTACGGGGATCCGACTTGGATCCCCGCCAATGCCAGGCACTGTGTTTGGTATGAATCTTGAGGGGGAACTCCACGCCAAATTTTAAATAAAAAACCGGCATGGGTTCCCCTCCAGGGGCTTTCCAGGCCCCTTAGATCTGGTATGGATTTTAAGGGGAACCCCCCTACGCCGAAAAAACAGCGTGTGGGTCCCCCCAAAATCCATACCAGACCCTTACCTGAGCACGCAGCCCGGCCGGTCAGGAAAGGGGGTGGGGACAAGCGAGCGCCCCCCTCCTGAGCTGTACCAGGCCACATGCCCTCAACATGGGGGGTGGGTGCTTTGGGGGAGGGAGCACCCTGCGGCCCCCCAACCCCAAAGCACCTTGTCCCCATGTTGATGAGGACAAGAGCCTCGTCCCGACAACCCCGGCAGTTGGTTGTCGGGGTCTGCGGGCGAGGGGCTTATCGGAATCCGGGAGCCCCCTTTAATAAGGTGGCCCCCAGATCCCGGCCCCCCCACCTATGTGAATGAGTATAGGGTACATCGTACCCCTACCCATTTGAAAAAAGTGTCAAGAAAAAAATACAGTACACAGGTTTTTAAAGTAATTTATTAGGCAGCTCTTGGGGTCTTCTTCCGACTCCGGGGGTCTCTCCGGCCTCTTCTCCCTCTCTCGAGTGTCGTCTCCGCGCTCTCTGGTTCTTCTCCGATGCCTTCTTCCTTCTGCCGGGCTCCTCCGCTATCTTCTGCTCTTTTGCCGCTCTTTTGCTAGCGGAGGAGCCTGGACATCTGGATCGTCTTCTTCCCTCTTCTCTTCCAGAGATGTTGACACAATGCTCTCTCCGGCTGTAATGCTGTCTGTGCGCTCTGCTATGACTTATATAGGCGGTGACCCCGCCCCCCTATGACATCACAGTCCCGGGGCATGCTGGGACTGTGAGGTCATAAGGGAGCGTGGTCATAGAATGAGACCCCCGAGACCCCCAGAGTCGGAAGAAGACCCCCGAAGTTGGAAGAAGACCCCTGGAGTCGGAAGGAGACCCCCGGAGCTACCTAATAAATTACTTTAAAAACCTGTGTACTGTGTTTTTTTCTTGACACTTTTTTCCCTAGGTGAATGGGTAGGGGTATGATGTACCCTATACTCATTCACATAGGGCAGGGGGGCCGGGATCTGGGGGCCACCTTATTAAAGGGGGCTCCCGGATTCCGATAAGCCCCTTGCCCGCAGACCCCGACAACCAACCAGGGTTGTCGGGAAGAGGCCCTTGTCCTCATCAACATGGGAATAAGGTGCTTTGAGGTGGGGGGGCCGCAGGGCGCCCCCTCCCCCAAAGCACCCACCCCCCATTTTGAGGGCATGCGGCCTGGTACGGTTCAGGAGGGGGGTGCTCGTTCGTCCCCACCCCCTTTCCTGACCGGCCGGGCTGCATGCTCAGATAAGGGTCTGGTATGGATTTTGGGGGGACCCCCACGCTGTTTTTTCAGCGTAGGGGGGTTCCCCTTAAAATCCATACCAGACCTAAGGGCCTGGTATGCCCCCAGAGGGGAATTCCCCCTCGCGCTCGCCGCAATAGGAAAATGTGTTTTTCCTATTGCAGCCAACGCGAGATGTACAGTACCCTGTCGCCGAGAACCAGCGCGATGGGTTCGCGCTGGAAACCTTCTTGTGGCAGCGTACTGTAGTTTGTACAAAAGTCTGATGCTTTTGTGTACACATGATTGGACTTTGCTCCATCGGACTTTTGTTGCCGGAAAGTTTGTCCGTTTGCGAAGCCAACAAAAGTCCGATGGAAACAGAAAAAGTTTGTCCGATGGTGCGTACACACGGTCGGATGTTGCTCCAAAACAGCTAATTTGCATGTTTGTTGTCAAAAAATCTGATCGTGTTTACGGGCCTTAAAACAAAGTTAATAATGCAGCTGCAGGAACAGATTCACAGGACTCAATCACTGTGTTTAAAATGTCTGTTCAGTGAAAATGTATTATTACATGTTATTTTATACATAGATAAGAAAGGGGTGGTGTGAGATGTTATTAAAAACTAACAAATAGAAATATGTTATTAAATGCTAACAAATAGAAATATATTATTAAAAACTAGCGAATAGAACAATTGCAAAAGTAAAACCTTGAGAAGGGAGGGGGGAGTAGAGAGCGTTTAGTAGGAGAAGTGTCTGTGTGTTAGGTGAAGGTTACAGAACACATTTCAACAGTGAGAACAAAATGAAGTCTCTTGTGCCTAAATGAACAGTACAGTGAATGTCCATGTCATTTTCCCCCTTTTGTTTATTTGACACCATTCTTCTCCGTGTTACATTCAGCCGATTGCTGGTAACTCCTGTTACATTGGCGCAGAGAGACAGCGTCCTGTTCAGCTCTCTCCTAGCTTTCTCACAATAATGGGTTTATCAGGGCTGATGGTAAATTTGTTGGTACAGCGGGTAGTCACACAGAGGCATAGCCTGATGAGGAAGTAAATAACAAATATGAGAAATAGGAACATCACAATGTAAGCGCCTAGTTTCTGTAACCATGTTGCTATGCCATATAAAAAATCACCAAAACCTCCTAAACCCTGAAAGGTCTTCCATCCATCTTTAGCAATATCCCTGGCCTTATTCTGTAGTTCTCTTATCTTAGCAAGAAGCCCTTTAATAATTGTCCTCATTATCAGAAATGCATATACAACAGTCAGTGTGAAATACCTTACACATCCCACCTTGAGCTGCAGTGAGATAATTTAGTGTTAATCTGTGCTCTAATACTACTTTTTTAAGCTGAGCCATTTCTTCATTTAATAAACCTATATCAATGGTAGTAAGGTTAATAATCTCATCTACAATTCTAGTGTAATTATTTATTCTTTTCATTGCTTCAATTCCCCATCCTGTCCAGGAAGGGAACCATGGCCATGCCATGTCACCTTCAGTGAACACCTTTCTACTATATTGCATAGCTCATCTTTTGTGTGTTCCATGTAATCTAATTCTTTTGCTTTTGTGCGTGGACCCCTTAAAGCCAAACTGGCAGCCACATAAGGTGGGGGGTCCTCCTCTATAGAGTCTTCTGGCCAAACGTAGTAAATTTGGGAAGTATTTTTATTAAACATCTCCGTCAAGCCAGTTTGATTTGCTACTTTAGCTTCTGTCTCCCATGTGCAAGCTATTCTCCACGTTCCTTCACTGCACAGTAGTGGGCCATAATCATGCAAAAAAGTTTGCCTTATTTGTAAATAAAAAGTCCCTTTGGATTTTAAAAGTTTAGCTGTTCCCTTTGTCCATTCTACCCATTTATCTAGGGGCTCAGTATAGGTGGAACTGTACCTTCCGTTCTTATATTCTCTAGCGCTCATCTTGCGCTGGGCATTTTCTGAAGGCCTCTCTCCCTTCATTCCCTTAGTTAATTTAATGTCCATAATGACTGGCCAGTCTTCTCTACTTGTGCCTATACCCTCTTGCCTCTAAAACAAATAGTACAGCAAATCTGCAGATTTACAAGAAAAGTCTCCACTTATCTACGTGGATATAAGGGGTTTATGACAAAAGACAAAACACTCATTAAGAGACCCTCCTTACTTCTTCTCTTCTCTGTGAGTTTTAGCTGACCCTACCATGCGCCTCTGACCCAGGTCGCCCACAAGGAGTCAACGCAGGGAACTGCAGAGGATTTTTCCTATCCACACACAGTCCAACCCGTGAAGGGGGACACATACACATTCACACACACACGTTACCCAACCAGAAAGGTCTGAGAGTGGTCTGGTTTCCTTGAGAACCGACAGATAGGATACATAGGAAAAGGCAGAAATATAGCAAGCTTAAGTGCAGCTTACCTAGCCGGCATTTGAGGTCTGCATTTCCCAATGATCCCGATCGAAGCGCGGTTCCTTCTGGAGACTCTACCAAACTCCTGGCTGGTTCGCCAAGCTGATATGCCTGATTTCTGATTGGGACTCTAAAACAAAGTTAATACTGCAGCTGCAGAAACAGATTCACAGGACTCACTCACTGTGTTTAAAATGTCCGTTCAGTGAAAATTTTTTATTACATGTTATTTTATACATAGATAAGAAAGGGGTGGTGTGAGATGTTATTAAAAACTAACAAATAGAAATATGTTATTAAAAGCTAACAAATAGAAATATATTATTAAGAAATAGTGAAAAGAACAATTGCAAAAGTAAAACCTTGAGAAGGGAGGGGGGAGTAGAGAGCGTTTAGTAGGAATAGTGTCTGTGTGTTAGGTGAAGGTTACAGAATACATTTCAACAGTGAGAACAAAATGGAGTCTCTTGTGCTTAAATGATCAGTACAGTGAATGTCCATGTCACCACATGTCCAATGCATCTCTTCTCATAGCTGTTAAAGAGGAGCTCCAGTCTCCCCCCAAAAAATTAAAAGTCAACAGCTACAAATACTGTAGCTGCTGATTTTTTTATTTAAGGACACTTACCTGTTGTGGTAGTGTGGTACCCCACCAGCGGAAGGACGCAGGGTTCTCAACCAGGCTGGGTGAGGGGCTCCAGGGGATTTGCTTATTTGGGAGTGTAACAGACCTAGCCGTGACAGAGGCTTTTGGAGGGGACTGAATGCCAGCCTCTTGCTGACTGATTATGGGCCCTGGCATTTGGGGGAACGGTGCTCGTTGTGAGCTGTATGCCTGGGGACCCTGGAAGTAATGTTACTTTGGATTCAAGTCCATGTCCCCCAAAAAACACAAAACTCTGGGAACCCTGTATGTGCCATATTACAGATAGTGACTGCTTCACAATGTTGTGTGTATATTTTGTGTGTTGTCTCATGCTCTTGTGTACTATTTGCTGTGCTAGCTTGGGGTGGGGCTGTATTCCAATGTTCTATTGTGCCTGGCTGCCTTGGATCACAGGATGTGTATCTCTATGGAGGGAGGGGGGATTCCTCCAGCAGCCCCCTGCTGATAAGACTGTTTACCGATGAGAAGTTATACACACCTGACCTGTGTGTCCATTGTCATTGGACGGTTTAACCCGCCCTCTTTTCCAAGGGTGGGGGGAAAGAGTCTCTGAGTTATTTTATCTGTGGTATCCATGTGTGAAAATAAAAGAGGTTCCTGGTTGAACCTCAAGAACCTCAAGAGCATCTTGTCTCGTATTTGGAGGAGAATTATTTGTATGGGTTCCTGGTTCGGCTGATGGATGTGTTCGGTAGCTGCCTTTGTGTTTGAGTATGGAATGTCCTCAACGACTTTAACCCCTTTCATACTCGGGGTGTCGTTACAGGGAGGAAACTGGCTTTTCAGTTTCCTCATTGTTTAGGAAAATCAGTTTTGGCATCTTGAGCCCAGGGATTTTATAGCGATCTGGGTTGGATGAAATCCTGGGTCCTGATTTTGAGACTCACCAGCACACTGACTGATCAGGTGTGTGCTAGACTATTTGTAGACACCTGACCATGGTTCTGGGCTCCACCCTCCCAAGGAGTCCGGGCATTCAAGGGAGAGGCATGCACATCTGCATGGTATAGTTAGACAGAGGGCCTGGAAAGCTGAAACCCCTTGTGTGGGCAACTCTTCTGTTATTAGACTTGTTTTATTTTTCCTTTAATAAATGTAAGCCAACAAGCCCTTACATGGCACAAATGGCGTGGACTAAGCTCACTGGTAGGCTCTACACTAAGCTAAAGAACCCCCAATATTACACTGCCCAGGGGTCCAGCGACATCCTCACCCAAGCCGATTCTTCAATTTGCTTAGGTGCAGGGGTCGGCATCTTAGGTAATGGAAACTGTGAGCGAAGCCTTGCGGATTCACAGCCGGTTTCCCACTGTGCATGTGTGAGCCATGCTGCACTTTGCAAATGTTCCTGCAGCCTTCTAGGATCTGTGATGTGTCCCAGAAAGCTGGGGGGAAGGGGGGCATCAAACTTCTGCACAGATCGCCTCAGCAATCTGCCAGGAAATTGGAACAGGTACCTGTCAAAACCTGGTACCCGCTGCCCCCTCCCCCCACAAAAGTGCCAAATATGACAGGGGGTGTGCAAACAAGCAGAACTTCTCCTTTTGGGTGAATTTCAGCTTTAGTAAAAGTAGGGAATAACCCCACAAATTAATATCATGCAGCTTTCAGGGGGTAAGAAGAATATGTAGCCATAGGGCCAAATCGCTGATCAGGGTGCAGAATCAAAAGGCAAGACATGTGTGGGCTTTTTAGGCAGTATGCAGAACACATGAAGGAGGTGGTGAAGTATCTAACCAAGCCTTCATTATCCTCCCCTGTCTCACAGGCCCAGAGTAGTGTAAAGTTATCTTCAGCTGCAAAAGGCTGTGGTTTTTTTCTCCTCAGCCACAACTACTACTGCTAATGCCCCACAGACTTACACAGAGAAATTGGCTAAATTATTTAAGCATAGCATCAGCCAGTTGCTGCAGGGATGCTTAGAAAATATTTACATCTGAGGTTGAAGAAGTTGAAGAAGAGAGCAATGGGAGCCCAGAGGGAGGGGATAACTGGGCAGAGAGTAGCCCACTAGAGATTGGTAGCTGCAACTTATTGCCAAGTTGGCTAAGGCAATGTAAGATGATGATGATGATAATGAGGTCTCCAACATACCATGGTACAAGATAGTGAGAAGAAAAGTGAGGGATAGGCACACCAACAGCGAGGCTGGATGCCATTCAGGAGCAGTGCACTATATTGTATCAGATGGCAGAGTTCCTCTGGTGCAGGCCAATGTTATTGCCCAATCTTACTCAGCTGTGTGGGCCTATTTCAACATGCGTTACAGTCATTATCGGTATTTTGGTACTATATGTATAAGACATACAATATGAGTATTCACAATGCAGTTCAGTGGGAGCAGCACCTGCATGCTATGGGTTGACAGCAAAAGGGATGCACTACCATATCAGCAACCTCACGTGATAGAAAAAAAAAGAATTTTAGGGAATGTCAGAGGTTTTCCTTATGGCACTTCCAGTGGGGCCAGGGTCAGCTTGGGGCCATGCAGAGTAGGGGGAAGCATAGGCTGCAACCAGGCTTAGATTCTGCCAACCCTACCCTGTCATCTGAAGCTTTTACCAATGAGCAGGCAGCTTTCTGTGCCACAGTTTCTGGAAAGTAGGAAAATGTTCAGCCACCCTAGTGCCTTTGTCTCAATGCCAGCTTTGCAAAATTTCTGGTTTCCCAGCTGTTGTCATTCCAGCTGATGGAGTCTATCCCCTTACTGGAGTTTGTGGCCTGTGCTGTACCACAGTGACAGGTTCCCAGCTGACATTTTTTCTCCCATAAGACCATCCCTGCACTCCACAATTATGTGGAAGGTAATCTTTTCCATGCTGCTGGACCAACAGGTCAGCTGCAGGAACCACCTCACCATAGACACATGGTCCTGTAAGTGTGGTCTGCAGGGACATTCCCAGAGGTGATTGACTCCATGCCATCTTGTGCCAAAAATATCATGTATGATAATGGCACCTACCTGCTGTCTGTCCTTTGGCAGGAAAAGTTCACACATGCGGCCTGCCTGGCACATATCGTCAGCCTGGTGATCCAGTACTTTCTGGTTAGGTACCCTGGCTTACTGGTTCTTCTGAGGCAGGCCAGAGGAGTTTGTGATGTTTCTCTTACTTTGCTGGGCTCCAATCAAAAATAAATAAAGCCTAATAAAGCCTTTTTTGAGTGGAAATCAATCATATTAAGTTGCTGCTGCTGTATATAAGCTAATGAATGGTGTAAAAGTAAGGTAAACTATTACACAAGAAATATATGCAATGCCACAATATGGTGTTGCTGATGCTGTCCCTAAGAATCATAATGTTCTAAAAAAAACACACGTACAGCTTTGGGGCATTCCCCCTACAATATAATTTAAAGGAAATGCATTCTTTTTTATGTTGACCTTTAACCTGTCTGATGCCTTTTTGCATTGATATTTTTCTTCAGGGCACTGCCTAGCTCCCCATGCATTTTGTATGATAACATCATGCCTCTTAGCTGAGAATATGGTCATTACTGTACAAACTTCAGCTCCTATTGACTCCAGTGGTGTTCAGATTAGGCATTCAAACTTTTGTACAGTTTGCAAACTTACCCAAAATATGAACCTCAGACTGTCACTTCATCACTACTCTCAGCCTCTTACCGTCTTCAAAAGAAGACAATGTGCTTTCCCATGCTTAAGCAAGAGTCACAAGAATAAGAGCATAATATTAAAATGTGTGTATACTTTTTGACTCGTAAATGCCTTTGTCCTTTTAGTTCTTTATAAATATTAGTATCAATTCCACCAATCTACCAATCCATAGGAAGAGAAATGCAGGCACTGCCTTTTCCAACTTTCTTTTGAAAGTGCATGCTCTAGGACTGGTAATCTTATCTTTGCTTCACTAATTAGCAAGTCACCGACATTAAAGCAGTATTAAACCCAAAAGCACACATTTACTACATTGCAGCCTACCGATTCTTATATGTGATGGCTGCATTTCATTTCTTTTTTAGGCTTTCTTTCTTCTATATTCACCTGCTTATCCAGCCAGTAAGTCTGTTGTTTTTCAAAATAACAAGCTCTCCTGCAGATGTATCAGTTACAGGGATTAGACAAATCATTTACCATCATTCACCATTTTCGGTCAGCAATTAGTGAGGGAAGGATGGGAATGTCAGAACTTTCATCTGTACAAACCAGTCAGCAATGACAGCTCCCGTAGTTCAAAACTGACAGGTTCCTATTATGTCTAGCTACATAGGCATCAGGTTATTATTTTACACATACATTGTCCCCTTTTTTATTTTTACATATTTTGTACTTCCCTCACTCCATACCTAGAGGGATCACTGTATAGTTAGTTCCACCCACCTTCAGAACCTTCACAATGCTTTAGTCTCCACTGTGATCACTTGTATACTACTGGAGTTGGTCATATTATGATCTTCTGACATATCTGGATGTTCATTTCATCAAGATCTGCACAAGTTTTGGATTAAAGCTTCTCTAATCTTCAAGGTGTCATTTGAATCGAGCCACTGAAGGCAGAACAGTGTGTTGTTCTCTTGCTCCCTCCCCTCTACCTTTACAAAATACAGACATCTAAAAAAAAGAAAAAAAAATCAGAATACCGAAGCAGGAGAGGTATGGCATTTGGACCTTACAGCTAAAAACCAGAAGAGAGGAAGTGAGGTATACTATTTACACACCACTTTACCACTTCCATATGAGAAAAATGGAGACAGTGGGGGCATACAATTTAAACACCACTCTACTGTCTCATTGCCATGACTCTGACTCCTGTAAATGATTACACATAAAAGTATCTTCTGTGACTTGGTGTGCCACGTACACTAGTAATACATACATTTAAAATTAAAGGCGTTAAATATTACACTGTTTATGCAGTGAAAATTTTGGATCTCTACTTAGGATGCCTATCACTGCTAAATATGAAAATGTTGTATAACCGGTCACATGGGTATAGGACAATGTAAATGTGCCAAGCATAGACAGAATATTAAAGATATTCAAGATAGTTATGCCATTAGAGAATTTCATCTTGCATAATGCCTAAAAATGAGGTCAAACAAAACTTTCATTGAATTACTGTCTAGTGTTTTATGAGTTCATAAATCTCAAAAGTGCAAATGTGTTTTTAGTTATTGGAAATCTGAGCTGCACATTCTGTTGGAATTTATTTTAAAGAAACAATACCGATGAGGTTAGAGAAAATCTGTGGGATCTGGAATGCAAATTACGAAGTAACAGGGTTTTTAAAGGTAATGGAAGAAAGGAACGTTAATGAACTTTTATCATAGCTATAGACTACTTCAAAGTTTATTTAGACAGAGGTGTCATTTTCCCTTTATTCCATAATCAAATCTAAAAGCTGAAATGCGTATTTAAATAGTTTATCTAATCAATTCCAGTTCTACCCATTTACTTCCCAGTAGCATTAAAGAGGTAAACAGCAGCGACTGGTGTTTACCTTCCCATCTACAATCTTAACAACTGTGCAAAATATTAGCCTCAAAAGTAATTGCAATTGAATGCATGTTCTGCCTATACACAGGGATGTAAGTGGATTCTCTATCTAGGTTATTTAAATTAGACAGTTAGATAGGAAATTGGAGGGCAGGGATTACCATCAATTGAAACCTCATGGCAACGCTATCAGGATCAAGAGATTTAGTCAGGTGAACTTAAACAGAAATGTTGAAGCTTGAAGCCCTAAAAAGCAGTGCCAAAAGATTAGTGTTGTGAATGGTATATGGGATGAATACAATTAAATTTGTAAACAGCAGCCACCCAGGTGTAGGATAGTCATCATTAGAGGTCACTTATTTGACTTGTGGCTATACTGAAAAAAATGTTTCTTAAGTTCTGCAGGAAGTTTGCAGGTATTGTACCACTAAATAGCACCATGCTGGGCATGGACTAAATTTATATTATAAATGTAATTTTTTAAAAATTGCAAAGCTATTCATCCTGTGAAACTGCATGTACATTTTGTACGAAAAGGGCAAAATCACATTTCTAGGCTACTTTCTCTACATGTCAAATGTTATTTTTTCTTCATATACAGAGTAAATAAGAAAAATACAGCAATATGGCCGCTAGATGGAGTTGATGATCATAGGAAATAAATACTTAGTTAATGTGATTGTCAGCTCCATAATACAGTATTTTCCAGAACCACTACTTTTCATATAATAACATTCGACCCGGAGAAAAAAAATGGTCTAATAACATTTGACTGTGCCCCCATTCACACAGAACAAATGTACATTTGCAGCTTTTCATTTTTTTTTTATAAATACACCCTGATGTGTGTATATACTTTGTAGGTAAAACAATGCATGGATGTGACAGTAAATGATAAAGTAGAAAACTTAAAATAATTATTAACTTATTATGTATTTGTCTTGTTGGGATTTCAGCATTCAAGCAGAAGGTAAAGCACTGGGTTTAAAAAATGGGAGTATTTTTAAGAAGGAAAGTGATACATTAATATGTGTCCCTCTAAAATGAACAGTGCTCTACTATTAAAGTAACCTTCAATCCAGCTTGCAAAGGAAGTCCATTTAGAGTAACTTTCTGTTACTTATTTGGCCGTGAGTCAAGAACAGTTACATTAATTTGCATGTGCCTTGCATACTGACAAGCATCTTTTCTTTATCAAGGTCACTCAATATCAAGGCCATTAAATTAAGTTTTCTCTTAAAATAAGGCCTCATTATCAAGACTAATTAAAGGATGAGAAAACAGTCTCAGCAATTCTTTTTATCTGTAAAGGCTGATTCATGACTAGGCAATTCTGAGTTTAGCAGTGCTGAATTTAAATGAGTTGAAGATATTTTACTCATCATTTGTGAAAGCTTGGCCATCTGTGACTCACTACTATTCCCAGAATGCTTTGCGAGATTTAGCCAGTTCCATTCTTGTAAAATGCTGAGGTCCCAAGTTCTTCAAGCACTATTTTACTTAGGTCACAAAGACACTTTCATATGCATTCAAGATATTTTCTGAAAATTTAACAGCTGGGTTGGTTTGCTTTGACATTCAAGCTGTACTTCTCATGTTCACCCTAAAAAAATTCTATGCAAATGTACTAGCAATAAGTCATGTCATCAAAAATGGCAATTTAAAAAATCTGTCAAAATTGTTCTTGTATACAAGTATAATTGGCTTGTGTGCCTCAATTGGCTACTTTAATTAATTCAGCAACTTAATAAAAAGACCTACTTTATTCAAAAATGTATAAAACCTTTGTATTTGTTATACAGGCTATTTGGTAAATTATTTCTATTAAAATTACCTTATCATTTCAATCTAAAGCCATATATTTTCTAAAGCTGCCAAAAATGTCAACTGTCTTTTCTTTGCAATACATGAAAATATTCTGTATTCCATTTCTGTACAGAACACCCACTGAAATGCCATTTGCTGCTCGTGGCCCATTGGCATGCTGCTTTTCCTAGAAGATTTTCTATGACCACACTGGAAATGATATTGTGAAAGTCCAAAATGAGAGCATGTACACATTTTCCTTCATTGCCCTAAACAAAAGCTCATTCTGCAAGTTGCCAAGCTAACTTGCTTCCAGCTTGCAACTAGTAATTGTCAGAGAAATCGCAGTAGACTTCTATTGAGCTGAACAGTGTGTCTGGCTAACTGCAGAGCACAGCCCAGGGAGCAGAAGGACATATTAGAATGCAATTGTACTTCTTTGGCAAACAGTACATGAAAAATGGAGTGCAGACACAGATTAATGGCTATTCGTGAAAAACGTTTGTTATAAAAATTTCAAATGAAAGTTTATGGGAATAGTGTCAGGACTTTGGTAAAATAGACTTAAAGTATAACTCAAGGTAAAACTTTTTATTTTGTTTTTTTTAGAGTGGGGAGGGATTAGAACACCTGCCAGTTTTTATTGCTGTCTGTGCCCCTGTTGGTGAGATTCATCCTCTATTTGTCCTGTTTACTATTATCATTAAAGTGAAAATAAAAGAAGATCCCAAATTTTGGTTTGTCCTCAGAACAGTAATAGAGGGCAAATGTGTTCTGGTGGCCCGCCGATGACAACCTGGGGTTCATTCACTTTGGTGCGATTTCTTCTCACTTCTTGTTCTGGCTATGGGACAGGAAGTAAAGGGAAATCTGCCCAATGAGACACAGATGGCAAAAAAAATGACATGGAGTTATAACCCTGCTTCTTAAAATGAAAAAAAAAAGTTTTGCCTTTAGTTACACTTTAACCACTAGCCGACCAAATAAATACAGTGGCAAGATGGCTCTCCTGTGCCAGATCATGTACTAGGTTCTTTATCCAGCACCTCCAGGTAGGGGGCACATGCGCATCACCGGCGACCCAGTTATGCTGTGACTGTACACAGCAGATATTGATCAGCGAGTGCCGGCCAATGGATGTCTGCCGGCACTGGCCGATCATCGAGAAGCCAGACAGGACAGAGCCTTGCCTATGTAAACAAGTCATAGCTCTGTCCTGTCAATGGGAAAGTAATGGATTTTCTTTCCTTGCAAAGCAGGGAATAAAATCCATTACTTCCATTACTTTCCTTAGTAAAAGCACCACATGCAGTACACCAAAGCACTGCTTAGGCACACATTTAATCCTGTGATCTCCCCAAATGTTTAACCCCTTCCCAGCCAGTGTCATTAGTACAGTGACAGTGTATATTTTTAGCACTGATCTCTGTATTAGTGTCACTGGTTCCCAAAAAGTGTCAGTTTGTGACTAATTGTCTGATGCAATATCGCAGTCCCGCTATAAGTCGCTGATCGCTGCCATTATTAGTGAAAAATAAATTAATTAATAAAAATTCTGCATTTATCCCATAGTTTGTAGACGGTATAATTTTTGCAAAACCAATCAATATACGCTTATTGGGATTTCGTTTACCAAAAACATGTAGCAGAATATATTGACTGCACAATTGTCAGTTAAAGTAACACAGTGCCATATCACAAAAAATGGCCAGGTCGTGAGGCCAGAGGCCAAGCGGTTAACCATCACAGCAGCCGAAGTTCACAAAGGATAGAAAATGTTAATGAACTTATCAGCCACCAACAAAATAAAATTTTTTCATTCATTGTAAGTATCCTGGTGCTGATTTTAAAATAAATCGCTGAACTTAATCTGTAATGGATAATTGTACTTTCATACAATTATCCTTCAACTTACCCCCCCTCCCCCCATACTTACC
The DNA here is from genome assembly GCA_037952925.1 of Lithobates clamitans. Taxonomy (NCBI): domain Eukaryota; kingdom Metazoa; phylum Chordata; class Amphibia; order Anura; family Ranidae; genus Lithobates; species Lithobates clamitans. The sequence continues at coordinate 2,327,550 of JBBGZY010000929.1, forward strand.
ACCCTCACTAGCCCACTAAGAGCCTCAAAACTTCCACTGCAAACTCTCTAGACTGGCCCCTTTCTTCTTTTGAACATATCCAGAAAAATCCCATTGATTCCAACAGAGAGGCAATCCACCACAGGGACACATAATATCTGACCTCTCTTTCACAGTGGGAAGGTCAGGAGTGAGGGCAGGTAAGTATAACTTTGTGGGTGGGGGGGGGGGTAATTGAATTGTAGCAATAGAAAAGTAGATGCCCTTAAAATACAGAGGTGCAAACTTATCTTTGCTGTTTCTGTGCAGTTTGGTTTCTTTTTAAAATAAATGCAAGCAGAAGAGTGGGTGTGGGGCCTTATTGTACTAGTAAAAGCAATTTTACTTATGTTTGTATTCCTTCCATTGCGTCATTTTATGTGCTGTAAAATTAATAGAAAATATCTTAGGTGCCCTTCTCGTGCTGTTAGCCATATGTCCCCCTGTAAATACTTCATGACTTACTATACTATATCCGTATGCATTTCTGCATTTCATTGCTTCTCACATATAAAGGTTCAGTGAGTACCCAGTCACCCTTTCCTGCATAAAACTTTCTCTATAAATGACTTGCTGTAATATATAATGGAATTGTGAAAAAAGTCTTTTTGAATTTCAAAAGCTGTTTCTCTTCTCTCCTGACTGCATCCCTTGGGAGTATAAAATGAGATCCACCACGCTATCATCTGAGACTCATTTAATAATCACTGTAAGACTGTAGAAAAAAAGGAACAAGGATATACAACAAAGTCAGAACGCATCCAGGAGTAATGTGACTTTATTTCCTTTCTAATCACAACCCTTGTTTTGGTATGTAATTTAATATACTACTTATTAGACAGTTAATGGATAATAATATTATTTCTTGCATGATAATATGCCTTTATTAGGTATAATGGCTGAAAACACTTTTAATGGATATAACATTATTTAATTTGCTAAAAATATAAAAAAACAAATAAAATGCTGCGCTACATCAAGATTACCAATGTGATATATAAAACGCACATAAATGACACATAAAATGCATGAATATCTTAGTGCAAACCGTGCATGATATTAAACATAATAACATATAATATATAAAATGTCCATTATGCTGGCAAATTTAAACAATAACAGATGAAAAGTGCAGCACTATATTGAAGTAACCAATGTGATGTGACACATATAAATAAAGTGCATGAACGACTAAATGACATGAATGGCAAAATGTGCATAATATCAAACATATTAAATAATAAAAAATAAAAAATGTCCATCGTGCTGGTAAAGCCAAATCCTGTGATGGTGCTCCAAAGTTGACAACGCAAACTTGTGCTCCCCCCCCCCCCCCCGTGTGAATCTACTCACCTCAGGGAGTTTGACCGCACACCTAAGTTTCATCAAAAAATGCCTGAGAACCACCCCTGGGTTCTATGTGAATGAAGCTCTTTGGGATCCTGAGATGTCCAGCAGTACATTCCTCCATCCATATATAAAAATAAAGTCTAAATGGTGTTTTATCATTTAAAAACGTATTTTATTTATAAAACATCAATCTGGGTACTCACATCTTCCAGATGCTGAAGCGCAGCACTCTATAGCAGATAAAAGAAAAAAAAACGATGGGATAGCTTGTCCGTTCGCAGTGTTCAAACCTGCTGTCTACTGCACCGTCCTGTCCCCGTTATGTCCCTGTCCTGTCCCCTCCCCTACACGTGTTCAACACAGGGATCAATCACGTGTCTTCCTCAGGGGGATTGTAATTGGACGGTGCTTTTTGCTGGTTTAAATAGTGTATCGACGGCCATGATTTTGTAGTCTGAAGGCACGCCATCTTTTTGGTGATCATAGACCCATTATCATGCAATGAATCCCCACTGAACTAAATCCTATGTTAAATAAATGAACAGCCGGACGGTGCAGTAGACTGAACAAACTGCCTCTAACAAGCAAAACATCTGAACATATATTTATACACCCTGCAGTTTTGGAATCTTAAAAGGAGACATCCAATATTACATCCAATGTAATAACGTCCCTATATAACCCAATATTTAATTTTAACAAAAAAGAGAAAAAAGAACAAAACTAAAAATAAATATTAAATTTAAATAAAAAAAATAAAATGAAAATGAAAAAAAAATGAAAATAATAAAAATAATGAAATAAAAATAATAAACATAAAATCAAAAATAATATTAAAATAGTATTAAAAAGAAAACTTTTATTAAATTTGCTATTTTAGAAAACTGAAACTTTAGTGTTTGTCATTGCTTATTACCAGCAGAAATTAAGCCTGTAGTAATATTAATGCTAGCTGTCCTATAAGGATGTCAAAGATTAGCCTGTTGTTGCTCCCATTAACACACATATGCAGTGACAAAAGGGTGGGCTTTAATGCATTGTACTTACTGCGCATTGTTTCTACAGGGGGAAAACAAGATGACATGCCTCCCAACCATACTGGATTCACCAGGACCATCCCAAGATTTGATTTAAATCCCAGTGTCACAGAAAATCAAGGCAGAATCCTGCAACAGAGCTACAGTGACTTGCCCAGCAGGGGTGTGCTAGCACAGCACCAGTGACCTCTGCCCTGCAGCTTGTGCAGGGTGTCTGGGGTCCCACACGCCATGATCACATCTCTGTATTACAGCCGGTATTTCTCTCAGAGCAGACTGAAGCTGCCTCCTCCTCCTCAGCTCTGATGTTTTCATGTACACAGACAGGAGGAGCCGGGGCGAAGGGACACCACACTGCATATGCCATGCTGATCTAAAGTCTGTAATAAGTACAAAATAAATAGAGACTTGCAGGAGAGGGGGGCACAGGGACCGGGAAGGGGGGTACAATTAACAATGTTGTATACTTGAAGGAGTGATTTGGGGGAGAGTTGGTAAGAGGATATGTGCTAGGGGGCACTTTGGGAGGGGGAGGACTTGAGTCAGAAGAGGGGATTGGATTTGAAATCTGACCCCCCTACCCCCTTCTTGCACAATTTCTTTCCCGAAGCGCCCACCAGCTCATATCCTCTTACACCCCTCCCCCCACCCAATTCAAAAAGATGCCAGCTGTCACAGAAGGAATGATCGTGGCATCTGAGACCCCTGGCACCCCGTAAGACATGTGGGGCATTTGCCCCAGGTACTCATACTAGCACCCCCTGCCAGGCAAGTTAGTGGATTCAAGTGCCAGAACCTGGGCTACAGGAATCCAAATTCACAGGACACCAGGATTTTGTTCAAACCTCAGGAAGGTCACACCAAAACCAGTTAGGAAGTACCGATTTGTATTAAAAGAGAAGAGGATTTGTGTTGGGGGGTTGTACTGGGAGGAAGAATTTGAGTAGGAAGATTTTTTAATAGAACTAGGGAGAGGACTTGCTGGTGTGGGGAATTCAGGGAAGGTAAAGTATTTGTGCTGGGGAGGATGTGAGGAAGAGGATTTGTTTCAAGATGGGGGGAGGTTGTGCTGGAAAGGGGCATTTGGGGGGGGGAGTTTGTCCTGAGGGGTTTTAAAGAGGGGGTGAAGGATTTATGCTGGGATGGGAGGAGAGGATTTGTTTCAAGATGGGGAAGGTTGTGCTGGAAGGGGGGATTTTGGAGGGGGAGAATTTAGCCTGAGGGGTTTGAAGAGAGGGATGAAGAGTTTTTGCTGGCTTGTTAGGTGGGGGTTGATTTGTCCTAGAAGTTGTTAGAGGATTTGTGCTGGGAGGTGATTTGGGGATGGGGGAGTTGTGCTGGGAGTGGGAATTTGGGGGTGAAAAAAGATTTGAGATGACGATTTGTGCTAGAGGTGGGGAAAACATTTATGCAGGGAGGAGGAGGATCTGTGTTAAAAGAAGGTTTGGGTGGTATCTGTGCTTGATGGGGGGAGAAAAATTTTTGCTGAGAAAAAATTAGGGCAGATTTGTTGTGCTGAGAAGGGGGATTGAGGGGAAAGAGGATTTGGGTGGGAGAGTATTTGTACTGGAATGGTGGGTTGTGCTAGGAGGAAAGATTTGGGGGGGTGGAAGAGGATTTATTCTGAAAGGGGTATTGGGGGAAGGACAATTTGTCCTAGGAGGAGAAGAGGTTTTGTGTTGGGTTGGGGAATTGAGGGGATGGGGATAAGTGTTGGGATGGGGAAGAAGGGGAGATTATGCTGGCACTGGGTATTTGGGGAGGGTGAAGTTAGACTTTCTGTTCTGGGAGAGGAAAAGAGAATTTGTGATGGGGGTGAATGTGCAGATTAGTGCTAGACTTTTTTTCGGAGGGGAAGGAGTGGGGATTTTTGGTTAAAGGGTAAAGTGGGGGAGAGTATTGCTTGTGGGGGGAATTTTGCACTTTCCTTACCCCTGCACTGTGCGTTACACACACCTGGCTCCTGTACTCTTTTTGTTTTGTACTCCTCTCCTGCATTCTTTGGATTGTACACTCCTGTCCCCTGCATTCTGTGTGTTACACACTCCTGTGCCCTGCATTTTGTGCATTACACACCCCTGTTCCCTGCTTTCTTTACATTACATATAGCAAAGGTATTGAATTTATTCTTCTCCTCAGTCTTCACGAGTGAATCGGGGGGCTTCAGTAACCAAAACTGCAGTGTTTATCCTCATGACACAACACAGGAAGCACCTCCATGGTTAACAGAGGACGGAATTAAAATTAGACTTGAGAAACTTAACATTAAAAAACCAGAGTTTAAAACAGGAGGTTATAACAGGGGTCATAGTACCTGTGTAGTGTGAGTATCTGAGTGTTGTCTAAGTAGTTTATGTGGATCGTTAGTACTTGTGTATTGTGTACTGTATACTTGAGTATTGCGAGTGCACGAAGGTCTGCGACTGTTCTGCGATTGCACGTAGGTCTGTGAGTACCTGTGTATTGTCTTGTTGTGTACCTGTGTATTGTCTTGAGTATTAGTGCCAGGAAGCTAGCTGTTAGGTAATTTGGACAGGGTAAAATCCCCAAATCCTCACTAAATTTAATAGGTACGATGCCCGGTGGGTGTGGAGAGGCGACTCTTTGTACATCTTGCCGCATGTATGCGTTCTTGATCATCCGATCGAGGGCGAATACTGCTGTGCAAAATGTAAGCACATTGTTTCCCTGGAAGCCCAGGTTCTGAATCTAGGGAAGCAACTGTCAGCACTGAGAAGTCCCTCCATACTAAAGGTGAGCCAGGAATGTACTTGGCAGGTGCCGGCAGGGGCCAGCACAGAGGCGGGTGGAGACAAAGAGGTGCAGGCACTAGCAAAGAGTAGATGGGTGACAGTCAGGAGGGGTAGAGGGGGAAGTGCCAGAGAGGCCGATCCAGGACTGGAGCATCCCAATAAGTATGCTCCATTGAGTGACTGGGTGAAACCAGTCAGGGACCAGCACTGCTGGAGATGAGGGACTCTCCTAGCTGCCAGGGGAAGAACTCCTCCAGTGAGAGTGGGGGGGCAGCAAAGGGAAAGGAAAGACAGATTCTGGTGGTAGGGGACTCAATTCTTAGAAGGACAGAGAGGGCAATCTGTAACCAAGACCTGAAGCGCCGAACAGTATGTTGTCTACCGGGCGCTGGGGTTCGGCACATCACGGATCTTGTGGACAGATTACTGGGAGGGGCTGGGGAAGACCCGGCTGTCATGGTGCACGTTGGCACCAATGACAAAGTCAGAGGCAGATGGAGTGTCCTAAGGAACGATTTTAGGGACTTAGGTGCAAAATTGAGGAAAAGGACCTCCAAGGTAGTTCTCAGGAATACTACCGGTACATCGAGCCACACCAGAAAGGCAGAGGGAGATTAGGGAAGTAAACAAGTGGCTGAAGAGCTGGTGTAGTAAGGAGGGGTTTGGGTACCTGGAGGACTGGGCCGACTTCTCAGTCGGTAACTGGTACTATAGAAGGGATGGACTGCACCTAAATGAGGAGGGTGCAGATCTGCTGGGAATGAAGATGGCCAAAAAGTTAGAGGGGTTTTTAAACTAGGCGATGGGGGGGAGGGTCCAGAGACAGTGATAGCCAGTGCGGAAGATATTCCAGAGGATAGTATTGGGGGCATTAGTGGTAGGTTAACCAAAGCACAAAAACACAAGGTGAGTATAGTAGCAAGTCCTAGTTGCAATTTTGAAACACCCAATACGAGGACAATATGCGACCGGTCTAAACTATGTGGCATGTTCACCAATGCCAGGAGCATGGCAGACAAGATGGGTGAACTAGAGATACTGTTGTACAAGGAGGATTTGGATTTTGTGGGAATTTCAGAGACCTGGTTCAACAGCTCTCATGATTGGCTGGCAAACATTCAAGGGTATACCCTATACTGCAAGGAAAAAGAGGGGGAGGGGTATGCCTATATATCAAGAATAATGTACAAGCGAATGTGAGAGATTACATCACTGAGGGAGCTAGAGAGGAGGTGGAATCCTTATGGGTAGAGCTCCAAAGGGATGAAGCTAAGGGGAAAATAATACTGGGAGTATGCTATAGGCCCCCTAACTTGAGGGAGGAAGTGGAGACGGATCTCCTATCACAAATTGGATTAGCAGCAAGGATGGGAAGTGTTATCATAATGGGGGATTTTAATTATCCAGACATAGACTGGGCGGAGGGAACCGCGCATTCATTTAAGGCTCGCCAGTTCCTTAATGTCTTCAGGACAATTTTATGGGTCAGATGGTAGACGCACCAACTAGAAATAAAACATTACTGGATCTACTGATTACCAACAATACAGACCTGATCACAGATGTGGAAATACGGGGCAATTGAGGTAACAGCTATCACAGGTCAATTAGTTTCAGTATAAATCACACAAATAAGAAAATAAAATATTAGGAACAAAGAATACGGAGGAGAGATGGGTTCGCTTTAAGAGCATATTAAATAAGGGCATTAGCCAATGTAAGGTAATAAATTTAAAAGAGCGAACAAAAATCCTGGATGGCTTAACTGCAATGTAAAAATGCATATAAAAGCAAAGGAGAGGGCCTTCAAAAAATACAAGGTTGAGGGATCATCCTCAGCATTCAGACTTTATAAAGAATGCAATAAGAAATGTAAGGGTGCAATTAGGATGGCTAAGATAGAACATGAAAGACACATAGCGGAGGAGAGCAAAAAAAATCCCAAGAAATTCTTTAAGTATGTAAACAGTAAAAAAGGGAGGACAGACCATATTGGCCCCATAAAGAATGAGGAAGGACATCTGGTTACAAAGGATGGGGAGATAGCAAAGGTATTGAATGTATTCTTCTCCTCAGTCTTCACAAGTGAATCGGGGGGCTTCAGTAACCAAAACTGCAGTGTTTATCCTCATGACACAACACAGGAAGCACCTCCATGGTTAACAGAGGACGGAATTAAAATTAGACTTGAGAAACTTAACATTAATAAATCACCGCAACCAGATGGCTTGCATCCGTGGGTACTTAGGGAACTCAGTCAGGTGATTGCCAGACCGTTGTTCCTAATTTTTACAGACAGTCTATTGACTGGAATGGTATCAGCTGATTGGAGAAAAGCCAATGTAGCATCAATATTTAAAAAGGGCCCAAAAAACATCCCTGGGAATTACAGACCAGTTAGCCTAACATCAATAGTATGTAAACTCTTGGAGGGGATGATAAGGGACTATATACAAGATTTTAGTAATAAGAACGATATCATTAGCAGTATTCAGCATGGATTCATGAAGAATCGTTCTTGCCAAACCAATCTATTAACCTTCTATGAGGAGGTGAGTTGCCATCTAGATAAAGGAAGGCCCGTAGACGTGGTGTATCTGGATTTTGCAAAAGCATTTGACACAGTTCCCCATAAATGTTTACTGTACAAAATAAGGTCCGTTGGCATGGACCATAGGGTGAGTACATGGATTGAAAACTGGCTACAAGGGCGTGTTCAGAGGGTGGTGATAAATGGGGAATACTCAGAATGGTCAGGGGTGGGTAGTGGGGTTCCCCGGGGTTCTGTGCTGGGACCAATCCTATTTAATTTGTTTATAAATGATCTAGAGGATGGGATAAACAGTTCAATCTCTGTATTTGCAGATGATACTAAGCTAAGCAGGGCAATAACTTCTCCGCAGGATGTGGAAACCTTGCAAAAAGACCTGAACAAATTAATGGGGTGGGCGACTACATGGCAAATGAGGTTCAATGTAGAAAAATGTAAAATAACGCATTTGGGTGGCAAAAATATGAATGCAATCTATACACTGGGGGGAGAACCTCTGGGGAATCTAGGATGGAAAAGGACCTGGGGGTCCTAGTAGATGATAGGCTCAGCAATGGCATGCAATGCCAAGCTGCTGCTAATAAAGCAAACAGAATATTGGCATGCATTAAAAGGGGGATCAACTCCAGAGATAAAACGATAATTCTCACGCTCTACAAGACTCTGGTCCGGCCGCACCTGGAGTATGCTGTCCAGTTCTGGGCACCAGTCCTCAGGAAGGATGTACTGGAAATCGAGCAAGTACAAAGAAGGGCAACAAAGCTAATAAAGGGTCTGGAGGATCTTAGTTATGAGGAAAGGTTGCAAGCGCTGAACTTATTCTCTCTGGAGAAGAGACGCTTGAGAGGGGATATGATTTCAATTTACAAATACTTTACTGGTGACCCCACAATAGGGATAAAACTTTTTCGCAGAAGAGAGTTTAATAAGACTCGGGGCCACTCATTACAATTAGAAGAAAAGAGGTTTAACCTTAAACTACGTAGAGGGTTCTTTACTGTAAGAGTGGCAAGGATGTGGAATTCCCTTCCACAGGCGGTGGTCTCAGTGGGGAGCATTGATAGCTTCAAGAAACTATTAGATAATCACCTGAATGACCGCAACATACAGGGATATGTAATGTAATACTGACACATAATCACACACATAGGTTGGACTTGATGGACGTGTGTCTTTTTTCAACCTCACCTACTATGTAACTATGTAACTATGTAACATACTCCTGTCCCCTGCATTCTGTGCATTACACACTCCTGTCCCCTGCATTCTGTGCATTACATACCCCTGACTCCTGCATTCTGTGCATAACACTCCTGTTCCCTGCATTCTGTGCTTTACGTACTCCTGGACCCTGCATTTTGTGCATTACACACTCCTGTTCCCTGCATTCTTTGCATTACACATTCCGGTCCTCTGCATTCTGCGCATTACACACCCATATTCCCTGCATTCTGTGCATTACACATTCCTGTCCTCTCCATTCTGTGCATTACACACTCCTGTCCCCTGCATTCTGTGCATTACATACTCCTGACCCCTGCATTATGTGCATAACACTCCTGTTCCCTGCATTCTGTGCTGTACCTACTCCTGGACCCTGAATTCTATGTGTCATGTACACCTAAACCCGGCAATGACTACAGCGCTCTGTGTGTTACATACTCCTGATTCTTGAACACATTGCATTACACACCTTGGACTCCTGCATAGTGTGTTAAGTATCCTAAACTTAACACTGACAGCAGCACTTTTCACCCCTGTGCCTTACAGAACCCTGCACTATATATACTTAATACTGTACATTATATACTGCTCGCCAAAGTGTTAATTGTATCAACAGTTGCTGATTGCTAAGCAGTCCCAGACTATTTTTATGAGATTCTTCTTTAGGGTAGGTTCAGACAAAGTTTTAGCTCTCTGTATATTTTATTTATTTATTTTATTTTATGTGTGCAAAACCATATGCAATGGAAGCTTTTTTTTAATGATTATGCTGGGGTTTATATGTGACCATGAGACTTTTGCTTGTGGCAAAGCAATAAAAGTATATATGAACAAGGAAGTCTGGGTTTTAACCATGCACCTTAAGCCCCTCCCACTGCTAACAGTTTGGTAACACTTTTATTTTATTAAATATCAATATAAAGTGCTGCGCTGCTATCCAGTGTTAGTTATAAACAAAAATGATTGTGCTTTTACATTTCATTAGTATCATAATATTTAATATAATGAAATAAAGTTAGGTGCTCCAGATAAAATGTGACTTGTAAACTGTGACTCAGTTACAGTGTCTCTTTTAGTAACTACAGTTTATAGAATAATTATCAGTCCATTTCACTTCCAAAGTTTTTCCACGTGCTTTCAACTTCTGTGATATACCCTTCACCATTAACCAATGAATTTGAATATCAAAGTAAACACCACGTGCTTCTTATAGGCTCTCAGAACGTCACCTCCAATCTATATCAATGGGACATCTAACACTGGATTTACTTTGTATTCCCCTTCATTAGATTAGGGAAATTTTCTCCTCCTGCCCACAGCAGTCCCTCTCAGGGTCACTTGTATTACAGGATAAGTGTGTGGTTCGTTTGAATTCCCTTATAGATTCAGCCAGCCATTCTGCATAGCTTTCAACAGGGGAAGCAAAGATACAAGGCTCCCATAGTGTAGTAAATAAAACCAGCATTCATTTTTTTTATTTTATAAACACTAACATTAAAAACATCGAAACCACACTTTGAACAAGTAAAACCAGATACCTAACCATCCTATTGCATCACTTCCTCCCTACGCGTTACATCTTGCTCACATGATTTCATGATTTCATCAGGAGGGAAAGTGATTCCATTTTAATACACATAACTTAATTTCTGAGCATATAAATTTGTTTTTTTTTGTATGTGTTGATTGCATGGGTTGTTAGAAATATGTGGTGAACATTTTATGTCAATAGCACCTTTAAAAATATATTTACCTAGAAAAATGGTGACGTGTTCAATATTTATTTTACCCGCTGTGTGTGTGTGTGTATCTGTGTGTGTGTGTGTGTGTATATAAAATATATATATATATATATATATATATATATATATATATATATATATATATATATATATCTCACAAAAGTGAGTACACCCCTCACATTTTTGTAAATATTTTATTATATCTTTTCATGTGACAACACTGAGGAAATGACACTTTGCTACAATGTAATGTAGCATAAAAATTTAAAAATGGCCTTAAATACATCCCTGCGAATTACAGACCAATTAGCCTAACATCAATAGTATGCAAGCTCTGGAGGGGATGATAAGGGACTATATACAAGATTTTAGTAACGAGAATGGTATCATTAGCAGTAATCAGCATGGATTCACGAAGAATCGTTCTTGCCAAACCAATCTATTAACCTTCTATGAGGAGGTGAGTTGCCATCTAGATAAAGAAAGGCCCGTAGAAGTGGTGTATCTGGATTTTGCAAAAGCATTTGACACAGTTCCCCATAAATGTTTACTGTACAAAATAAGGTCCGTTGGCATGGACTATAGGGTGAGTACATGAATTGAAAACTGGCTACAAGGGCGAGTTCAGAGGGTGGTGATAAATGGGGAGTACTCGGAATGGTCAGAAGTGGGTAGTAGGGTCCCCCAGGGTTCTGTGCTTGGACAAATCATTTTGTTTATAAACAACCTGGAGGATGGGGTAAATAGTTCAATCCCTGTATTTGTGGACGATACTAAGCTAAGCAGGGCAATAACTTCTCTGCAGGATGTGGAAACCTTGCAAATAGATCTGAACAAATTAATGGGGTGGGCAACTACATGGTAAATGAGGTTTAATGTAAAAAAAAATTAAAATAATGCATTTGGGTGGCAAAAATATGAATGCAATCTATACACTGGGGGAGAACCTCTGGGGGAATCTAGGATGGAAAAGGACCTGGGGGTCCTAGCAGATGATAGGCTCATAAATGGCATGCAATGACAAGCTGCTGTTAACAAAGCAAACAGAATATTGGCATGCACCTGGAGTATGCTGTCCAGTTCTGGGCACCAGTCCTTAGGAAGGATGTACTGGAAATGGAGCGAGCACAAAGAAGGGCAACTAAACTAATAAAGGGTCTGGAGGATATTAGGTATGAGGAAAGGTTGCGAGCACTGAACTTATTCTCTCTGGAGAAGTGACGATGAGAGGGGGTATGATTTCAATATATAAATACCGTACTGGTGACCCCATAATAGAAATAAAACTTTTTCGTGGAAGGGAGTTTAACAAGACATGTGGCCACTCATTAAAATTAGAAGAAAAGAGGTTTAACCTTAAACCACGTAGAGGGTTCTTTACTGTAAGAGCGGCAAGGATGTGGAATTCCCATCCACAGGTGGTGTTCTCAGCGGGGAGCATCGATAGTTCGAAAAACTATTAGATAAGCACCTGAACGACCACAGCATACAGGGATATACAATGTAATACTGACATATTATCACACACATAGGTTGGACTTGATGGACTTGTGTCTTTTTTCAACCTCACCTACTATATAACTATGTAAAGTAGTGAGTGTACAGCTTGTATAACAGTGTCAATTTGCTGTCCCCTCAAAATAACACAACACACAGCCATTAATGTCTAAACCTCTGGCAACAAAAGTGAGTACACCCCTAAGGGAAAATTTCCAAATTGGGACCCTAGTGTCAATATTTTGTGTGGCCACCATTATTTCCCAGCACTGCCTTAACCCTCTTGGGCATGGAGTTCACCATAGCTTCACAGGTTTCCACTGGAGTCCTCTTGCACTCCTCCATGATGACATCATGGAGCTAGTGGATGTTAGAGACCTTGAGGTCCTCCACCTTCCATTTGAGGATGCCCCACAGATGCTCAATAGGGTTTAGGTCCGGAGACATGCTTGGCCAATCCATCACCTTTACCCTCAGCTTCTTTAGCAAGGCAGTGGTCATCTTGGAGGTGCATTTGGGGTTGTTATCATGTTGCAATACTGCCCTGCAGCCTAGTCTCTGAAGGGAGGGGATCATGCTCTGCTTCAGAATGTCACAGTACATGTTGGCATTCATTGTTCCCTCCATGAACTGTAGCTCTTCAGTGCCGGCAGCACTCATGCAGCCCCAGACCATGACACTCCCACCACCATGCTTGACTGTAGGCAAGACAGACTTGTCTTTGTACCCCTCAGCTGGTTGCCGCCACACACGCTTGACATCATCTGAACCAAATAGGTTTATCTTGGTCTCATCAGACCACAGGACATGGTTCCAGTAATCCACGTCCTTAGTCTGCTTGTCTTCAGCAAACTGTTTGTGGGCTCTCTTGTGCATATTCTTTAGAAGAGGTTTCCTTCTGGGATGACAGCCATGCTGACCAAATTGATACAGAGTGTGGAGTATGGTCTGAGCACTGACAGACTGACCCCCCACCCCTTCGACCTCTGCAGCAATGCTGGCAGAACCCATATGTCTATTTCCCAAAGACAACCTCTGGATATAACGCTGAGCATGTGCACTCAACTTCTTTGGTCTACCATGGTGAGGCCTGTCCTGTTAAACCGCTGTATGGTCTTGACCACCGTGCTGCAGCTCAGTTCCAGAGTCTTGCCAATCTTTTTATAGCCTAGGCTATTTTTATGTAGAGCAACAATTCTTTTTTTTCAGATCCTCAGAGAGTTCTTTTCCATGAGGTGCCATGTTGAACTTCCAGTGACCCGTATGAGAGAGTGAGAGCGATAACACCAAATTTAACACACCTGCTCCCCATTCACACCTGAGACCTTGTAACACTAATGAGTCACATGACACTGGGGAGGGTAAATGGCTAATTGGGCCAAATTTTGACATTTTTACTTAGGGGTGTACTCACTTTTGTTGCCAGTGGTTAAGACATTAATGGCTGTGTGTTGAGTTATTTTGAGGGGACAGCTAATTTACACTGTTATGCAAGCTGTACACTCACTACTTTACATCGTAGCAAAGTGTATTTTCTTCAGTGTTGTCAAATAAAAAGACATAATAAAATATTCTTTACACTTTTGTGAGATACTGTATATGCCTGTATGTATTAAAATGTTAAACTCATCTGCATCTCATCTAAGTATAATTTATAAAGTCTAATGCAAAGACAATGGATTTGAAAGTGGACAGTACCCAAAAGAAACTGATGTTTTAACTTGTATTGCTTTATGTAATTTTTTGGAAAGTTTTTCAATTCTTGTTCTAAATCACCCCAAATAGGTTTATTGCAGTAGACATTATATTAGGTACAGTACTTGTTTGTGCAATATGCTAAATATCACTAAAAGGCATATTCAACAATGCTAAAATAAGTGGTAATTCATTAAAATGTTTTTCTGCACTTGATACTCATTCTTAAAATGCATTTCCAATTTTGCAACCAACATGGGATACACAGACAAGCCAAGGATTTCTAATGTACAGCTGGGTTCCCCAGAAACATTGAGTGTGACCGCCAATATCCTGCATGGAAGGTTGCATTTACCATAACTTTTGGTTACTCACAACCTTACCAAATGTAGGTGCTTTTCATCTTTATCAAATTATCACACTTCCAAAAATACTGTATATTTACTGCATTATAATGCCGGCCATACACGTTCGAATTTCGTAAGATTTCGAAAATCATATGAAAGAATCTTCATATGAATTTCGCACCATTAGTGGGCTGCAACAACGGCCGATTTTCGTGCAACAATCAAATTTTAGGAATCGGACATGTTGGAAATTTTTAGAAAAACGAATGATTTTCGAATTTATGGAGAGAAAAGAAGATTCCCGGCCACAAAAATTATTTTCTGTAGCAACATGCGGTGAAATTGAAGGCTTGGTCGGCCGAATTTCGAAAATCAATGATGGCATCATCGGATCACAAAAAAACGAACATTCTGATTTTGAAAAGAAAATTCGTTCGAAATTCGACCGTGTATGGCCTGCATAAGGGTCCTCCTACCTCGCCTCTTGTATTCTTTTTTCTGGTGAATATTGCAGAGTTTTTTCCCTGCCACTGCTCCTATGTAGGATTACCACCCTACCAATATCAAATTGGGATAACATCTACTTTACATTTTTTAAAGGTCCCCATTCACATAGCATAACTTAAAAAAAAAGTTGGAGCTTACCTTTTTGTAGATGTTCTCCAGCACTGTAAGATCCTACTTAGTTCTGCTTTTTTTATGAAGTTGCTGGGGAGCTGTGCTTTCCATAATCAGCTCTGTCTGTTTTGTGCTGGTAGATATCATCTTATCAGTTGTAAAATAGATTTGAAAACTTTCCGTCCTGACAAAGGGTTAAACATTTTGAAACTGCTTTTCTGTTATGTATGTTAATGAGAACTGAATTCAGCAAGTCCCCAGCATCTACACTGGGATAGATCATACTGAGATTCTTGCAGTTAGCCATGACACCTTCTCCTAAAAGACACCTAAAAGGTAAGAAATGTTTCTTTTTGGCATTTTTTTTTTTAGGTATGCTGTGGTATTGGAAACACATAACAAACATATATTGGGGGGGGTCTCAATTTTTACTTTAAAAGAAGTATAACGCTTTAACCAAAACAGCAAAGAGTTTTCACTTAAAACGTTGATACAATTTTGTCCTATTTCAAGGTCCAGATCATGATCCTTTGGTCTAAAACCTAATGTGGCGAATAGTAACAGAAGAATGTGGGTGATCAAATTCATGTCATCTTGTGAAATGCAGGACCAGCGGTAACTAGGGGTGCTGATAAAATTGTTATCACAACCAGAACTTGTGGAGAGGCAGGGACACTTGCCTGTTTGCAGATATATGCACATGTAGTGCAAACAGTAAATAATAACCATTAGATATTTTCTGTTGTCACTCTTTAATGTTTCTATTCACTAAGGACTCATAGGGCCAAAAAGTCAAGGTGACTTCTGGAGAACCCAAAAAGTGCAAGTTTTGTCCATGTGCTTTTTTAGTTCTTCTAAAACTGATATTGTGTCATTTTGTTAATTTTAGATACAATTATTATTTATGGTTCCTCTTATTGCTTTTCTATAGTGTAAATGTCAACGTGGCACCCACAAAGCTTTTATTAGAGGGGAGTTAATCAGACTCGCTTCCCAGCTTAAGAGGGAAAGAGAGGCTGACATAAAAATCCTAGAGAATTAATTTTCCAAACTCCAGGCTCTTCACAAATCCAACCCCTCCCCCTCCTCTATAACTCAGCTAGAAAAAGCCAGGTTGGAGCTCAGCCTAGCCCTGATAGCTAAGGCAGAAAAACAAATTCGCTGGAACAAACACAATTTCTATACCCAAGGGGACAGGGTGGGCTCCATGCTAGCCGCCAAATTAACGCCCCGAATTAAGTCACATACTATGCCAAAAATAAGGATCCCAGGTCAGGGCACCACGACTGACCCCTCCAAAATCCTAGAGGCTTTTCATGTTTTTTCCAACACCCTTTACTCTCCAAGCACTCCTCATACTGATTTCACACTAGATACGTTCCTGGGGGGTCTCTCACTTTCATCGCTTTCAGCGGAACACAGAGATAGCCTTGAAGCCCCATTCACAGAGGGGGAGGTACTTGGAGTAATAAAATCCCTAAAAAATGGCTCGGCACCTGGCCCGGATGGACTATCAAACCCCTATTACAAAGCCTTCTCCAACACCTTAGCCACACACCTAACAAACTTTTTCAACTCTAAAACAAAGGGGGACCCACTTGATCCACAACTTAACACTGCATACATTGCAGTGATCGCTAAACCGGATAAGAATTTGGAAGATGTAGGAAACCATCGCCCCATATCACTTATTAACTGTGAAATCAAGATTCTGACTAAGATTCTTGCTAACCGCATTGCTTCCTTCATCAATATATATATTGACAAGGATCAAGTGGGTTTCATGCCAGGCAGACAGGGCCCAGATCAAATAAGGCGGGCCATAGATCTGGTTTCCATTCTACAAACTAACTGGGAGGGAGGTCCTAAACAATCTGGTATGCTCCTGTTGTTGGACCTACAAAAGGCCTTCGACTCTGTCTCATGGCCATACATTTTTGCCATGTTGGAGCGCTGGGGATTTGGCCAACGATTTCTAGGTCTAATACAGGCGCTTTATTCCAATCCCAGTGCCTGTATACGCCTACAAGGTTATTATTCCAATCCCATCACAATCAAAAAAGGGACTAGACAAGGATGCCCACTCTCGCCGCTCATATTTGCTATGGCCATTGAAACCCTAGCCATTGCAATTCGCCATAACATCAAAGGAGTGTCTTGCAGGCTCCCAAATACAAAAATGTGGACTATATGCGGACGACGTCCTGCTCTTTATTACCTCCCCCCTAACCTCCCTTCCCAACTTATGCCAAACCTTAGATGCCTTCGCTAAATTGTCCGGTTTAAGTTAATTATTCAAAGTCACAAGCACTCAAAATCTCTCTACAAGCGAGACTGTTGAACTCTTACGACAGAACTTTCAATGCAAATGGAGCAATTCCTCCATCAGATACTTAGGAATTAACTTAACAGCTAAAACTGAAACCCTATATGGCCATAACTACCCCCCCATATACCGTAAGCTAGAAGCAGACCTAAACTCCTGGTCCCAAATAATATTTCTTGGCTGGGGAGGGTAAATTCAATGAAAATGACATTACTTCCCAGATTGTTATATCTGTTTTGCGCCTTACCCATCCCTATCCGGAGGGACCATATTAGATCTTTTCAAAGCAAACTTCTAAAGTTCATCTGGGGTAAGACGGGATACAGAATTCCCCAAAGAACCCTTTACCTACATAGGAAAAAAGGAGGATTAGGGCTACCCCACCTCTACAAATACTATCAAGCTGCCAGATTAGCCCAACTGTCAACAGTCTATTTTAATTTCGAGAAACCTGATTGGGTTGCAATAGAAAAACAGGCAGTTCCTAACTTCATGCTAGACTCCCTCCTCTGGATACCCCCAAGAAACAGACCCTCTATACTTGCACCAACCCTTTCCCACTCTTTTGCTCTATGGGACTCCCTCCGCTCCTCAGAAGCTTTAGTTTTAGCTTATAAACCCCTCACTCATATTTATAATAACCCAGACTTCCGCCCGGGGAAAAATGTTATGGCCTTCAAGTGGTGGGTGGATAAATGCCTATACAGGATCGGACATTTTTTCACGGCCACAGGACCCTTCACCCTAAAACATTGCACCAAAACGCTAGATCTGCCCTTATCTGAAACCTTTAGGTTCAGCCAAATTTTTCATTTCTTGCAATCGCTATGTAAAAACAAAAACCTACCCCCAAAATTTACTGACTATGAAATGTGGTGCAGTCAAGCCAGAGACCAGAAGGGTGGGATCTCAGTGATCTATTCATCACTTACCTCGCCATGCTCAAAAAGGACTTTTATCGAAGCCTGGGAGTCCAAGCTCCAATTTAAATGGAACCTGGAGAACTGGCAGAGGGCCTGTTTCAAGTCCTTCCAGGGTGTCCTGAATACCACTTTGGTGGAGGCCAGTCTGAAAGTGATTTCCAGATGGTACTACACTCCTTCCAGACTGGCCTCCATCTTTCCAATGGCGGAACTTCTGTGTTTCAGAGGATGTCAACTCATGGGCACAATGTCTCACATTTGATGGGAATGCCCCAGAATTCGAATTCGTTCCTTCTGGGAAAGAATATTCAATATATTGGATGAGCTGATGGAGACTCGGATTCCCAGAACTCCTTTGGTGGCCCTTCTTAACACCCCGATCCCAGAGATCTCTAGATCCTCACGCAAACTGGTACAATTTGTGCTGCTGGGGGCTAAGCTCACGATCGCCAGAGCCTGGAAACAGCCGGGAGTTTCTTTCCCAGCAGTCAAAATGAAAATATCCTGGATAATGTCCCAAGAAAAGCTCTCCAGTATTGTCCAGGATACTGCGAAGAAATTTGAGAATATCTGGGAACCATGGGCCTGCTTGGTAGGTGTATCTTTTGATCCTTCTAATAGATCCACACAAAACACATCCTGAACGCATAAGTGATGTTCTTTCCTTCCCCTTTCCCCTTTTTCTTCGATTTATCTTTTCTTCTATTCTCTCCTCTTTAGGTCAACTCTAGACCTTGGTTTTATTTAAACTTACATGGGTACTTTGTTTGCTTAGATTTGTATATGTTCAGTGTCAAAATTTAAGGCGGGGCAAGGAAATGTTCAATTTCTACTCCCCCTGTATCTATACATTTTCTCTCAGCTCTCAGAGATGTAGTCTTTAATGTGTCATGCGCCTTCATTGGGTGAGCTCAGACCATTGAGACCACTATGGGGTTCTTCGCCCCGGCACAGTATGCTCCCATTCGGGGTGTCGGCTGGTGGGAAAACCCATGATTTTCAGGCTACAGCTCTCTCTGACACATCCTTTGGATGGACTTCTTATAGAGCCCAGGAGTCCTCAACAACATGAACTCCCCGCCTATGGCAACTGATGTAGAATTTACTTTTTAGACACTGCTCTGTTTCTCATTGCTTATACCTGACAAAGTATATTTCTGTTTGGTTCACTTGCTTTTTCTCAAAGTAAAAATCTTTTGAAATAGTCGGGTATTTGTGACTTGTAAGCTGACCACAAATGAGACTTTTCTTCCAAACCAATAAAAAGAATGTATCACAAATAAATTCATTAAAAAATGTCATATCTATGAACTCGCGGTGTCCACAAATGACTCAGTTTGAATTTATTTTGCAGGAACTATGCCTCACTGCTGTATGCCAGGCATTTGTTTCTTGGTTTCAGTTCTTTGGCATGATTTATTTATTCACATTGTCTGACTTACCAATATTAGATTTGTTGTCTACTCACCTTAAGTAGCCATATGCACCCTAATCAGTTTTCACAAAGCATATTTTTGACAGGTCATATGTACAGTACTATAGCCATTTACTAGGGCCATAATAGAGTACATATAAGTAGATTGAATTACTCCAAAATATGTTATACCTACATTTCCCTTTTAATGAAGATATAATTCCCCTAGTTAAAGTTTTTAGTTACCTGTTTAACGTATTACAGTTGGAAGCTGGGACCTGATATTAAACAATTGAGAACACTGTCTTTCCAGCACTGTAGTTTTGGTTAGATAAGCAGGTGACTGAAAACAAAAAATGTCCAGCGCTCTGAATGTCACAAAGACAATAGCAGCAGTCCAAGGTGAAAAATAGAGAGTTTTAATAGATCCAGATTATAAAAGCAAATAGTAACTAGTAAAACGATTGATAAAAATAGTCCTATAATGACAAAACACTATATTGCACTTGGATTAGAAATATAAAACAGACAAAAAAGTCCAATCAGCAACAAACAGCCTGAACGGGAGATCCATCCAACTAACCTAGCCCCAAGCTGTGATCAGATTGAAAGGGGATGAAGGGGAGGTAAAAGCCCAAACAGTCAGTCTTTGGAGACTCACACTATCCCCACTGGCTGTGGGATACAGAGGGGATGGCTCACCAGTTCCAGGAGACGGCTTCGTGGATGTAACGTGAGGACAAGCAATGGTTCACCGTAGGAGGGAAAGTCTTGCTGGAGCTCCGTGCCTAGGGGTAATGACATCAGCCCAGCTGGAGGGAGAGGGCGCGGCTTCACAGAGGGGAGCCGCCGGAGAGTGAGCTGATGGCACTGAGCTGCTGACTCACCGGTCTGTGTCCCCTCTGGGTAAAAAAACCTCAGTAGGAGACAGTGTCATTCAGGGAAGCCAGTGATGATATAAATAAAACCAACAAAGAGTGGAATGATGTATAGGGAAACCGCCGGAGAGTAGGGATGAGCCGAACACCCCCCTGTTCGGTTCGCACCAGAACATGCGAACAGGAAAAAAGTTTGTTCGAACACGCGAACACCGTTAAAGTCTATGGGACACGAACATGAATAATCAAAAGTGCTAATTTTAAAGGCTAATATGCAAGTTATTGTCATAAAAAGTGTTTGGGGACCTGGGTCCTGCCCCAGGGGACATGGATCAATGCAAAAAAATTTTTTAAAAACGGCCGTTTTTTCAGGAGCAGTGATTTTAATAATGCTTAAAGTCAAACAATAAAAGTGTAATATCCCTTTAAATTTCGTACCTGGGGGGTGTCTATAGTATGCCTGTAAAGGGGCGCATGTTTCCTGTGTTTAGAACAGTCTGACAGCAAAATGACATTTTGAAGGAAAAAACTCATTTAAAACTACCGCGGCTATTGCATTGCCGACAATACACATAGAAGTTCATTGATAAAAACGGCATGGGAATTCCCCAAAGGGGAACCCCGAACCAAAATTAAAATTAAAAAAAAGACGTAGGAGTCCCCCTAAATTCCATACCAGGCCCTTCAGGTCTGATATGGATATTAAGGGGAACCCCGGCCAAAATTTTTAAAAAAATGACGTGGGGTTCCCCCTAAATTCCATACCAGACCCTTCAGGTCTGGTATGGATTTTAAGGGGAACCCCGCGCCAAGAAAAAAAAAAAACGGCATGGGGTCCCCCCAAACATCCATACCAGACCCTTATCCGAGCACGCAACCTGGCAGGCCGCAGGAAAAGAGGGGGGGACGAGAGTGCGGCCCCCCCCTCCTGAACCGTACCAGGCCACATGCCCTTAACATTGGGAGGGTGCTTTGGGGTAGCCCCCCAAAACACCTTGTCCCCATGTTGATGAGGACAAGGGCCTCATCCCCACAACCCTGGCCGGTGGTTGTGGGGGTCTGTGGGCGGGGGGCTTATCGGAATCTGGAAGCCCCCTTTAACAAGGGGACCCCCAGATCCCGCCCCCCCTGTGTAAAATGGTAAGGGGGTACAAAAGTACCCCTACCATTTCACTAAAAAACTGTCAAAAATGTTAAAAATGACAAGAGACAGTTTTTGACAATTCCTTTATTTAAATACTTCTTCTTTCTTCTATCTTCCTTCATCTTCTGGTTCTTCTGGTTCTTCTGGTTCTTCCTCCGGCGTTCTCGTCCAGCATCTCCTCCGCGGCGTCTTCTATCTTCTTCTCCTCGGGCCGCTCTGCACCCATGGCATGGGGGGAGGCTCCCGCTCTTTTCTTCATCTTCTTCATCTTCTTCTCTTCTTCTTTTCTTCTCTTCTTCTCTTCTTCTCTTCTTCATTTTCTTCTCCGGGCCGCTCCGCACCCATGCTGGCATGAAGGGAGGCTCCCGCTGTGTGTAGGCGCTCCTCGTCTGACAGTTCTTAAATAACGGGGGCGGGGCCACCCGGTGACCCCGCCCCCCTCTGACGCACGAGACATGACGGGACTTCCCTGTGGCATTCCCCGTGACGTCACAGGGAAGTCCCGTCAATTCACCGTGCGTCAGAGGGGGGCGGGGTCACCGGGTGGCCCCGCCCCCCGTTATTTAAGAACTGTCAGACGAGGAGCGCCGTCACACAGCGGGAGCCTCCCTCCATGCCAGCATGGGTGCGGAGCGGCCCGGAGAAGAAAATGAAGAAGAGAAGAGAAGAAAAGAAGAAGAGAAGAAGATGAAGAAGATGAAGAGAAGAGCGGGAGCCTCCCCCCATGCCATGGGTGCGGAGCGGCCCGAGGAGAAGAAGATAGAAGACGCCGCAGAGGAGATGCTGGACGAGAACGCCGGAGAAAGAACCAGAAGAACCAGAAGATGAAGGAAGATAGAAGAAAGAAGAAGTATTTAAATAAAGGAATTGTCATTTTTAACATTTTTGACAGTTTTTTAGTGAAATGGTAGGGGTAAGTACCCCCTTACCATTTCACACAGGGGGGGGCCGGGATCTGGGGGTCCCCTTGTTAAAGGGGGCTTCCAGATTCCGATAAGCCCCCCGCCTGCAGACCCCCACAACCACCGGCCAGGGTTGTGGGGATGAGGCCCTTGTCCTCATCAACATGGGGACAAGGTGTTTTGGGGGGCTACCCCAAAGCACCCTCCCAATGTTGAGGGCATGTGGCCTGGTACGGTTCAGGAGGGGGGGGGCGCACTCTCGTCCCCCCCTCTTTTCCTGCGGCCTGCCAGGTTGCGTGCTCGGATAAGGGTCTGGTATGGATTTTTGGGGGGACCCCACGCAGTTTTTTTTTTTTTTGGCGCGGGGTTCCCCTTAAAATCCATACCAGACCTGAAGGGTCTGGTATGGAATTTAGGGGGAACCCCACATCATTTTTTTTTTTAATTTTGGCCGGGGTTCCCCTTAATATCCATATCAGACCTGAAGGGCCTGGTATGAAATTTAGGGGGACTCCTACGTCTTTTTTTTTTTTTTAATTTTGGTTCGGGGTTCCCATGCCGTTTTTATCAATGAACTTCTATGTGTATTGTCGGCAATGCAATAGCCGCGGTAGTTTTAAATGAGTTTTTTCCTTCAAAATGTCATTTTGCTGTCAGACTGTTCTAAACACAGGAAACATGCGCCCCTTTACAGGCATACTATAGACACCCCCCAGGTACGAAATTTAAAGGGATATTACACTTTTATTGTTTGACTTTAAGCATTATTAAAATCACTGCTCCTGAAAAAACGGCCGTTTTTAAAAAATTTTTTTGCATTGATCCATGTCCCCTGGGGCAGGACCCAGGTCCCCAAACACTTTTTATGACAATAACTTGCATATTAGCCTTTAAAATTAGCACTTTTGATTTCTCTCATAGACTTTTAAAGGGTGTTCCGCGGCATTCGAATTTGCCGCGAACACCCCAAAATTGTTCGCTGTTCGGAGAACTTGCGAACAGCCAATGTTCGAGTCGAACATGAGTTCGACTCGAACTCGAAGCTCATCCCTACCGGAGAGTCAGTTGGGGACGTTGAGCTGAAGTCTCACCGGTCTGTGTCCCCTCTGGAAAAAGCCACAATGAAGGGCGGTGTCACTCAGGGAATCCAATGGTAAAGACAAAAATCACCAGCCAGGAGGGGAATGATAGAGCCTGCAATGTAAATGGAAAGTATTGCTGTGAAACTCCCAAAAGTGGATGGGTGGATGGATGTTCACCGTGGTATGATTCAGAATAGGACCTCTGTCATAAGGTTGCCTTGACGACACATTTCGCGCATTAGCGCTTTTTCATAGTCCTTTACATTGCCGGCTCTATTTCCCTTCTGGCTGGTGTTTTTTGTCTTTACCATTGGATTCCCTGAGTGACACCGCCCTTAGTTGGTTAGTTGGATGGATCTCCCGTTCAGGCTGTCTGTTGCTGATTGGACTTTTTTGTCTGTTTTATATTTCTAATCCAAGTGCAATATAGTGTTTTGGCATTATGGGACTATTTTTATCAATTGTTTTACTATTTACTATTTGCTTTTATAATCTGGATCTATTAAAACTCTCTATTTTTCACCTTGGACTGCTGCTATTGTCCTCGTGACATTCAAAGTCCTGGACATTTTTTGTTTTTTGCTATAAATCTGTATCTACCAGTTACGGTTGGTCTAGCTGCACTGGTTTCCTTCTCCCCCCCCTTAATTCTCCTGAGTTCAAGTTATGTGATTTTACATAGTACATGTTATGTACCACATGGTATGTTGATTACAATTACATGTCATTCATCACATGCCCTGAGAGAGCTCCCCGGGTGCACACTCATTTGCGCTGGGATA
This sequence comes from Lithobates clamitans, assembly GCA_037952925.1. Taxonomy (NCBI): domain Eukaryota; kingdom Metazoa; phylum Chordata; class Amphibia; order Anura; family Ranidae; genus Lithobates; species Lithobates clamitans. Next base: position 2,351,833 of record JBBGZY010000929.1, read on the forward strand.
TATTGTTGTTGTTTAAGCAGGTGACGAAACACTAATGCCCCATACACACGGTCGGATTTTCCGATGGACAATGTCCGATCGGAGCGTGTTGTCGGAAATTCCGACCGTGTGTGGGCGCCATCGGACATTTTCCATTGGATTTTCCGACACACAAAGTTGGAGAGAAGGAGATAAAATTTTCCGACAACAAAATCCGATCGCGTCAATTCCGACCGTGTGTGGCCTGTTCCGACGCACAAAGTGCCACGCATGCTCAGAAGAAATTCCGAGACGGGACAGCTCGTTCTGGTAAACTTAGCGTTCGCAATGGATACAGCACTTTCGTCACGCTGCAATATTAAAAATGGTTTAATACAGCGCACTCTCTTCTTTATAATGTGACAAGAATTAAGTAGTTTTGCTGCTCATATTCACACACACTTCTCACAAACTTTTATTTGTGTTTTTTTAGTGGGATTCCCTGAATATATTGTTATTAGTTGTCACATCTGACAGTTTTATATTTTTTATTTTTTATTTTTTTGGGGATTTTAAGCCTTTTTTTTTCTTTAATGTTTGAATTTTTTCCAAGGCTGATCTTTGTTCAATGTTATTTTTATTTTTACTCCAGAATATTTTTGGGTGTGTTTTGTGTGCCAAGTTACCCCAACACCATTGATATCTTTTATTATTTAATCTCAAGGAGATTGTTTGGTGTTGATGTCCCTTGTTCATTTCACATTGTATATTTGAAATGTACCTGAATCCTCACAAACCAACTGTCCTTTTTGAAGTAAAACACATAGGAGAGTATAATTCAAAACAAAAATCCTTTATTAAGGGATCAGAACCAAACAAAGAGGAAGGCAACACTGGATCAACAGAAAAAATTAGCGAAGCCTGGGACCCCCATGGCAGACAACAATTCTTCAACATCAAAATTGGTGGTCTGAGGAGTCCATATCTAAGGGAGGGTAGTCTGGTCCAGAATTCGCAGAGATCCGGATAGCAGTAGATGACATCTGTGTCCCCAGGCCGTGGTACCACAAGAGGCTGCATCTTTTGGCTGACCAGACTGAACCCAGGGCAATCACTGTCTGGTCTTCCTTCCACGCTTCCTTCCGGGCTGTGGCTGTGCAGTTGGAGATGTGGCAGGAGGAGGAGTAGGACCTGGAGGAGGAGGAGGACTGGGGGGACCTGGAGGAGGACTGGGGGGACCTGGAGGAGGACTGGGAGGACCTGGAGGAGAGGGAGGAGGAGGACCTGCAGGAGGAGGACCAACGCGAAGGTGTGTCTGAGGTGTAATTTGGCCCCTCATACCTTTCTCCAGAGCCTCTGATATGAGGGCCTCACACAAGACTTTTTGGCCCTCCTCCATCCTCTGCATTTTATATGCAATGAAGGCAGCAATGTTCTCCTCCATGGTGTGGGGTGCTCCCAGGACCTCTGTAGCCCTCCAAAAGAATGCTATAGCAGCCTCCTCTAGGGTACTCCTCCTACTGCCACTTTCTCTTTTCAGGGGGGGTGGAGGGACCTGCAGATCAGCCAGCCGGCTCGGCCCGGCCACCTCCTGGCTGAGACTTCCCTGTGTATGATAAAGGGACATGGTTGTAATGTTTTGCATCATCAATCACAATCCTAAATTAGTACTCTCAACTAACAACTAGTTAACATCATTGATTGGACAAGAAGAAATATTTAGAGTACTGCTATACCTGGCTCAAGCTGGGCTCCTTCACATATCGCCTGGAAGGCCCAGGTTGGGCGTCAGAAGCCTCAGTCGGGGGGGAAGGAAGCGTGGAAGGAAGACTGGAGAGGGATGGCCTGGGTTCAGTCTGGCCTGCCAGAAAGTGCAGCCTGTCGTAGTACAACATCCTGGGGACATAGATGTCATCTGCTGCTCCGGATCTCTGTGAATCCAGGACTTTCTTGCGCTCCCTCAGATATGTGCTCCTCAGGCCACCAATGAAGATCTTTAAATAGGTGATGTCTGCCGTGGGGATCACCTGCTTCACAATTTCACACAATTGCTCCAGTGCTGCCTTCCTCTTTGCTTGGTTCTTGAAATGGGGGTGGGTAATCTCCCACAGACAGGGCAGCTCACTTAGCATCTCTACGAATACTGACATGAAGTCATTGTCTTTCATTAAGATATCCATGTTCACTCCAAGACACAACACAAGACAAAGCCTAATGTCAGACAAAACTCTCCTAATCTTGTTACAATATAGGCCTCAATCTAGAAGCAGTATAGGCACAAGTTTGTCTCTTACCTTCGTTCTTACGATCGGCGCGTCCAATGCTCCTTCCTCCACTCACAGATCGTACGTAATACGCACGCGTGTTACGCTTTATACACACTGCGCATGCGTGTAACTCCGCCCGCCCCTGACGTTCTTTCTAGTCTATTCCCCGCCCCTTTTCGTTCGGCGCAGTGGGTGAAGGGCACATGGCGGAGTTACAGCAGGTGCATGCTAATTCTAGCAACGAGGAGGAGGAGGAGGAAAGCCCGGATCCAGGCACGTCCCAATCTAGAAGGAGACGTTTTAAGGCCACAAATATGTCCTTTGGGGAGATGTTGGAGATGGTCGACATCATGAGGAAGTTCGACTATGACGGAAAATATGGGCCTTACCCACACCCCAACATCCGAAAGGCAAAAATCATTGCTAAAGTGATCAAAAGCCTTCACAGGAATTTCGAGGTATGAAGATCTAAAGATCAGCTCAGGAAGCGGTGGTCGGACCTGAAGTTGAGAGAGCCAGAGCAGTACCGAAAGATCTGGAGAGTGCTGCAAAAAAGTAAGTAGTTGTGCTGTGTTCCTATTCTTTCTGTCTTTATTCCGTTCGTTCTGCTCCATATGCTTTTATTAATTGTAACGTACTATAGGGGGGGCTACATCTGTGAAGCTTGTACCAAACAGGTAAAGTATTGCAGCTTGACAAAGGCCACTAAAAAATATACATCTTGGAACTCTGCTAAAATAGACAATTGTACCCCACTTCCAAGCAATGTTTCCTATTTCTAGTTCTGCCATCAAATATCTGTGTGCTAAGTATACCATTTTTGTTTTACATAGGGGAGAAAAGACTCGGAGGACACCCCTCATCCCAGGAGAACACAGACCCCCCACCTATGGAAGAAGCTGAAATACCACCAACACAAGAAGAAGAGCAGGAGGAAGAAGAAGATGTGGTGGAGATTGGCACCACAACAGGTGAGTGTCTGCGACCACAGGCTCAGGTAAAAGAGATGGATGGTGGCAGATTTTTGAGACCTTTTTTTTGTTCTTTATCTCTTTTTAGGTGATCGTGATGTGAGGGATAAAGAACGTTTCACATCTGAAAGTGCCCAGATACTGATCGGGGAGATCATGGGGTGTAATCTCGAATTGCACAACATACAGCAACAAATCAGTGATGTTATTAAAAAAAATAATAACATCATTGATGTTTTGGGGTGAATTTAAACCCCACAAAATCACCTGTTTTATTGTGGTCCAATCTTCTAAAATTTTTTTCAATGTTTAGAAAAGCCACATTTGGAGGATGCACACAGTGTGCCAACATGTGCTATCTGCCATCACGGGAGATCAATGGACGCGTTTTGGGGGTGCAACCCCTTCCTCAATTATAAAGTCGCGTTGAGGAAGGGCTTGCTCCCCCAAAACATGTCCCTTGATCCCCCCTGATGGCAGATAGCACATGTTGACATTTGTAAATTGGTGTGCATCTTCCAAATTTGGCTTTTCCAGGGGTGATTTCCACCCATCTGAACGCTATATCAAACCCAGTTCCTAAATACTGATGTCTGATATAGCCTTCAGGTTTTCCCATATGTGAACTTTGTAAGTTCAAGTTTTTTGGCTTTCTTGTTGGTTTTACACAGGCCTGTTTTATCTGAAATGGATATTTCGATTTTTGATAATGCTACTGCAAAAATTGTTATACAACAAACATGTTGGTTTGTTTTAAAAACCTTTCGTAAATGCACATGTGATTGTGCAGGTATAAAAAAGTGCCTTACTCAAGAATGTGTGGATTATTGTCTCAACACTACAACACTTTTGGGGTGATGTAATTGCTGTTTTATGTAAAAATGGGGGTTATTTCCTAAGGGCAAATACACTTTGCACTACAAGTGCAGGTTCAGTGCAGTTGCAAGTGCACTTGTAGTGAAATGTGTTTTTGCATTTAGGAAGTACCAGCCAACACTGTTTTTTATAAGGTTACCCAATCACGACATTTTCTGCACTCAACACATTTCTGTCAGGGTCAGCTAAAACAAACACAAGCAGTAAATGTCCACAAAGAATTTCTTTTGGTTGTTTTTTATTTGAAAAAGGTTTCACAGATTGTCTGGCATATTGATAGCCCCCCTACCCACAAAGAACTCCAGGTATCGTAACCGGACATCACGGGCACTCAGGGAGGGCAAGCCAGGACGGCCACTTTCAAGCGCCGTCAGTGTTGATGGATTTGGGATTCTGGCCTCAGGCCCAACTGAGCCAGCATAGTTGGCTGAATGTTTTCTTAAAAAATTATGGAGAACACAGCAGGCAAGTATTAAATGTGTTCTCCACCACTCTTCAGGCTCTGGCCAGCCAGTAATTAAAAACCCTCTGTTCCGGGGTGAGGGTCTTCGTCGGGAATGGCCGCATCAGGTGGTCCCCCAGCGCAAGTGCTTCATCAGCAACGAACACAAATGGGAGACCTTCAACATTGTCCTCTGGAGATGGCAAGTCCAAGCTGCCATTCTGGAGACGCCTGTAGAACTCCGTCTGGGTGATGACTCCACCATCGGACATCCGGCCATTCTTCCCCACGTCCACATACAGGAACTCGTAATTAGCTGACACCACCGCCAACATCACTATACTATTAAACCCCTTGTAATTATAATAGTACGACCCAGAGTTGGGTGGTGGGACGATGTGGACGTGTTTCCCATCAATTGCCCCTCAGCAGTTAGGAAAGTCCCACCGCTGGGCAAAGTGGGAGGCCACAGTCTGCCATTCCTGTGGCGTTGAAGGAAACTGTTGAGGAAAAAACAATAAACATTACTATTTTTTCACAGAAACATGGCAAGCAGATTATACACAAACATTATGGGGCAACCTCCAGATAGCATTTATTAAGGGGACTTTAACAACAACAAAGTATAAGGTACACCTATCATATTCCCCCTTCCCCCCTCATGGGCCATTTCTAACATTATAGGGGGGGGGGGACTCTTGGACAGGTAACCCTCTTCACTGCATTGAGAGATGAATGCCTAAATACAGGGTATTACTTGGAACAGACCCTCCTTAGTTACACTATTGGCAGACCACTGGACAGGTAAGAAGTGTCTGAATACAAAGATATAAATACACACTGTACACATTTGAGGACATTTGGACATTCTGCTATTACCTATCAAGATAATAATAGGATACAAAAACTTTAAACAGTACCATTGGAAAGTATACAAGCAGGCCCTTGCACTACATGCTTTGGGGAATTTATCCATAAATCTGAGCACTAAAGAGATGGGTATAGTGTGTATGGTTTTGGCAAAGTCAGCAGATAGATGATTGAGGATAGAGAATTGGGATCAGCTGACTCAGCAGTTGGGGGGAGGGAGGGTTACAAAAAATTTGGGGACACCACAAAAAAAAGCCTCTGGCACTCTGCCTGAATTTAAATAAAAAATAACATTTCCAAACATTTTAGGAGGTGTTTGGGGTAAAGCACTACTATAGAGCTGATAAAATACATTGTTAAGTGACTACATGAGGTGAATATAGGGGCAGGAGACACCATGCTGGAGAGGTTATTGAAGGGCAAATATGTATGAAGGACATAAAATAATAATTACATAAAAATCCAGCATGCATGAGGACAAAGGGGACATTCACAGCATATTACAATCATGGTAATTAGGGAATGGGGAAAGAAATCCAATATATTAGCAAACATTCAATACAATAAAATGTGATATAAAAGGAAAAAAATCTTACCTTCATATACTCCTTCTGCAGGACCTGGTTGATGGCAGAACAGGTCTCTGGGATAATGATACCCAGAGCCTGGGGGGAGATGCCTGTCGAGAACTTGAGGTACTGCAGGCTTCTCCCTGTGGCCAAATACCGCAAGGTAGCGACCAACCTCTGCTCCGGAGTGATGGCTTGCCTCATGCAGGTATCCTGCCTGCTGATATAGGGGGTCAGAGAAGCCAACAAATGGTGAAACACGGGGTCCGTCATCCTGAGAAAGTTCCTGAAATCATCAGGATTATTCTCACGGATGTCACGGAGCAAAGGAATATGAGAGAACTGGTCACGCAGAAGCAACCAATTCTTGGTCCATGAACTCCTCCCCACCCTGTTCATGGACTGGACTTGTGTCAAGGTCAGGACCCCAACACCAAGCCCCCGCACAGCAAGAACTCTACGAGGAGTACGCATACGAAACATGGCTAGAAAACGGTCGGCTGCTCAGAATGAAGTAACAGAACGCACTGAAGAACAGCAAGGCCTGTGAAGAGCGACCTGAAAACCAGTAACGAATGAACAAGAATACAATGACTACCTAAAGTCACGCGGAACTTGCTTGCATGCACTGAAGACCAGATACAAACCCACAAGCACAAGCTGAATGGCAGAAAACGATCTGAAAGCCACGAGTCTGAAAAAGCGTGAATCGTCTCTCACCATACTTTTACTAACACGATATTAGCAAAAGGAGCCCAAAGGGTGCGGCGCTTGGTTCTGAACCGGCCTTTTCTAGTCTCGTCGTACGTGGTGTACGTGACCGCGTGGTTGTCGATTGGAAATTCCGACAACTTTGTGCGACCGTGTGTAGGCAAAACAAGTTTGAGCCAACATCCGTTGGAAAAAATCCTAGGATTTTGTTGTCGGAATGTCCGAACAAAATCCGACCGTGTGTACGCCCTATAAGACATTCTTTTGTTGAAAATGCATTTCTTTAATAGACTGCCAGTGTGCTGCTACATTAAAATAATTTTCAATATGTTTTCTCTTTTCTAACCACATTACATACTGGATTTTGATCCAATAATTCTAATGGGATAGCCAGTGTTTAGTTATAAAGTGTTTTTTCTTCCTTGTTCCTATTCCATGTTCTTTGAATACAAAACAGTGTAATGTATTGAACTGTAAAACTGAAAATGTTTTCCACGATGTTAGCAGTAATAAAAGCCAACAATGGGTCTTTTAAGGACATGTGTACGCTTGCTTTCCTTAGCCTCAGAGGTGTTTTTCGCATAGGAGTGCAAAAGCAACTGAAATCCTCTTTCAAGGTCTTTGACGGAGGTCAGAAACGGGTCAAAAGAAGGGCAGACAAATTGCAAACTCTTCCTAAATTCAAGCTAAATGCACCTGAAAGCATGTGGCATTTGCCCATTTACAGAAGCTCTAAAGGTTGATTAATGTGCAATATATAACATTATTAGAGACACTGTTTTCTAAATGTGCTATTTTACAGAAAAAATATGTAAAAACTCATTGGAGATGATTATGAACAGACTATCTATCTATCTATCTATCTATCTATCTATCTATCTATCTATCTATCTATCTATCTATCTATCTATCTATCTATCTATCTATCTATCTATCTATCTATCTATCTATCTATCTATCTATCTATCTATCTATCTATCTATCTATCTATCTATCTATCTATCTATCTAATTCTACCCACACATGAACTATAACATCATACATCCAATAGGGTGTTGTCTATTGCTGTTTTTTTACTTGTCATACATTTATGAGCATCAAAGTTATTGCAATTTGCATAATCACTGTCATATGTCATGTCAAAGGTTCCAACAGAGAAGGTAACAGATGCCACTGGGCCTGGGATGGATGATCATGTAAAGGATCAGTGAACAGCAGATGTTTTTTACAGACAAGAAGGGACACTGGCTACAAACGTGCAGCTTGTATGTATTTCATTTAACCAATTCAGCTCCCACACCTGTATGCCCCTTGTGGACAGCAGTAAAATTGAAATTTCTGCTATGGGGCTATTGATTTAGCAATAGTTGTATCATTATCCAAGATAACAAAGAAGTACATTTATTTTTTTAGGACAAACAATGCTTCTTTCTGTAATATAGTCTTGTAACAATTTTATTTTTATTGCAATACATAGACAAATAATTAGTGCTAGCTTTGAAAAAATAGTGTTACTGTAGATAAAAAGTATATTTTTATCAATCAAAGTATCATTTGTCCTAATTAAAATGACACCAAAATTATGATTCTGGTACAAAGCAAAGTTATTTACGAATGGAATAAAGGCTTTTTTATTATTTTGCTTTTTTTTCTCAATAGCAAAAACAAGATGAACAAAATCCGTAGAAACTAAAAAGAATTCACAATTAATGGTTAGAAAAAAAAAATCAATAGCAAAATAATAGTCAAAGGCATTATAAACCTACCTACCTAAACCTTGTATTTTTCACCTTCATAAGATGTGCATTGATCATGTAGCTTCATGGTGTCATTTGTGGCCCTGTATGCACAGCAATTTTTCACATTCTTTTGTTAACAGTCTCTGTTTGTGTAGAGACATCTGGCATGTTGCATGCCATTGCACTGGCAAATCCATGAACTCTGTAGTCGGAGAACTGACACTTCCTGTGAAGTCACTCAATCTGGTGCTGGTGCAGTAATTCAATCTGACTGTGATTAACATTTACAGACAAACAGAGAGTATACCATGCAACAGGAAATTTTTTTCTTTTTATAACATCAGCGCTCCCACATTTTTGATGCAGCACAGAGTGGATAGCAACGCATGTACTGGATGTTGTGACCCAGAACAGAAAACTGCCTTGTCACTTAGGCAATTAGGAATAGACTAGATGTAGGAAAACATGGACATAGGGGAATCGATGAGCCACAACACTACAAACTGAGCCCATTGTTACAAAGTGAGGCAAACAAACAACAAAGATGATAAAACTATACTAATAAGTAGTAAAAACAACAAAAACATTTAAAAATCTACAATGCCTTTCACAGAGAAGAAGGGGTTAATTGGGGATGACTAGGGTAAACTAAGGGTTCATATAGGGTTAAATAGGAACAAATTATATTAATTTGTCAATATTTGTCAATTTGCTTTAATTAACAATATATCCATATTAAAGCTCATCTATTTGACGTGCCGATGAATGAAATAGAGCAATGTTACTTGTGTAATTCTGAATCTCATGTCTGAACAGTGTTTATAAACTGCGTTAGATGGCTATATTTGACAGAAATAGCTTCTAGAGCTGCTATAATTACACAGCAATTCCTGGTTATTGTTTTACCACTTCAGCCCCGGACCATTTGGCAGCTCAATGATCGGAGGACTTTTTACAATTTGCGCTGTTTTAACTGGTAATTGCGCGGTCATGCAATATTGTACCCAAACTAAATTTGTGCCTTTTTGTTCACACAAATAGAGTTTTCTTTTGATGGTATTTGATTGCCTCTGCGATTTTTATTTTTTGCGATATAAATGGAAAAAGACCAAAAAATTTTTTTTAAAATGATATTTTCTAATTTTTGTTATAAGAAAAATCCAATAAACTTAATTTTAATCATACATTTAGGCCAAAATGTATTTAGCCACATGTCTTTGGTAAAAAAAATGTCAATAAGCGTATATTTATTGGTTTGCGCAAAAGTTATAGCATCTACAAACTAGGATATATTTTCTGGAATTTGCGCAGCTTTTAGTTTATGACTGCCTATCTCATTTCTTGAGGTGCTAACCCCCCCCCCCAAATGACCCCATTTTGGAAAGTAGACATCCCAAGGAAATTGCTAAGAGGCATGTTGAGCCCATTGAATATTTGATTTTTTTGTCCCAAGTGATTGAGGAATGACAAAAATTTTTTTTTTACAAAAAGTTGTCACTAAATGATATATTGCTCACACATGCCATGGTTATATGTGGAATTGCACCCCAAAACACATTTTGCTGCTTCTCCTGAGTACAGGGATACCACATGTTTGGGACTTTTTGGGAGCCTAGCCACGTATGGGGCCCTGAAAACCAAGCACCGCCTTCAGGATTTCTAAGGGCGTAAATTTTTGATTTCACTCCTCACTACCTATCACAGTTTTGAAGGCCATAAAATGCTAAGATGGTGCAACCCCCCCAAATGACCCCATTTTGGAAAGTAGATACCCCAAGCTATTTGATGAAAGGCATGTTGAGTCCATGGAATATTTTATATTTTGCCACAAGTTGTCACAAGTTTTTTTTTTTGCACAAAGTTGTCACTAAATGATATATTGCTCACACATGCCATAGGCATATGTGGAATTACACCCCAAAATAAATCCTGCTGCTTCTCCTGAGTACGGGTAAACCACATGTGTGGGACTTTTTGGGAGCCTAACCGCGTACGGGGCCCCCGAAAACCAAGCACTGCCTTCAGGATTTCTAAGGGCGTAAAATTTGATTTCACTCCTCACTACCTATCAGTTTTGAAGGCCATAAAATGCCAAGATGGCACAAACCCCCTCCAAAATGACCCCATTTTGGAAAGTAGACACCCCAAGCTATTTGCTGAGAGGCATGTTGAGTCCATGGAAAATTTTACATTTTGCCACAAGTTGTGGGAAAATGACAAACTTTTTTTTTTTTTTTTTTTTGCACAAAGTTGTCACTAAATGATATATTGCTCACACATGCCATGGGCCTATGTGGAATTACACCCCAAAATACATTCTGCTGCTTTTCCTGAGTATGGGGATACCACATGTGGGGGACTTTTTGGGAGCCTGGCCGCGTACGGGGCCCCGAAAACCAAGCACCGCCTTAAAGATTTCTAAGGGCGTACATTTTTGATTTCACTCCTCACTACCTATCACAGTTTCAAAGGCCATAAAATGCCAAGATAGAACAAAACCCCCCGCAAATGACCCCATTTTGAAAAGTAGACACCCCAAGCTATTTGCTGAGAGGCATGGTGGTGAGTATTTTGCAGCTCTCATTAGTTTTTGAAAATGAAGAATGAAAAGAAAAATGTATTTTTTTTTCTATTTTCAATTTTCAAAACTTTGTGGCAAAAAGCAAGATCTGCAAAATACTCACCATACCTCTCAGCAAATAACTTGGGGTGTCTACGTTCCAAAATGGGGTAATTTGGGGGGGGGGGGGTTGTGCCATCTGAGCATTCCATGGCCTCCGAAATTGTGATAGGCAGTGAGGAGCGAAATCAAAAATTTACACCCTTATGCCGCATACACACAAGCAGAATTTCCTTCAGAAAAAGTCCAATGGGAGCTTTTCATTGTATATTCCGACCGTGTGTGGATAGCCATCAAAAATTCAGACGGACTTAGATAGAGAACATATTCTATATTTTTCCGATGGAACAAATTTCTAACAGAAAAACCGCTCTTCTGTATGCTGTTCTGATGAGATTAGCAGAAGGAGCCCAAAGGGTGGCACACTGGCTATTGCGATTCCTTTTTCTAGTCCCATCGTACGTGTTGCAAGTCACCGCGTTCTTGACGGTCGGACTTTGGTGTGACCGTGTGTATTCAAGACAGCTTGAGCGGAATTCCATCCGAATTCCGTCGGAGAAACCTTCAGAGTTTATTCCGACGGCAAAACCGCTCGTGTGTATGCGGTATTAAAGAGCCTAAAGGCGGTGCTTGGTTTTCGGGGTCCCGTACGCGGCTAGGCTCCCAAAAAGTCTTACACATGTGGTATCCCCGTACTCAGGAGAAGCAAGGGAATGCATTTTGGGGTGTAATTTCACATTCGCCCATGGCATATTTGAGCAATATATCATTTAGTGACAACTTTGTGCAAAAAAAAAATTGTCTTTTTCCCACAACTTGTGTCAAAATATAAAATATCCCATGGACTCGACATGTCTCTCAGCGAATAGCTTGGGGTGTCTACTTTCCAAGATGGGGTCATTTGGGGGGGTTTTGAACTGTCCTGGCATTTTATGCACAACATTTAGAAGCTTATGTCACACATCACCCACTTCTAACCACTTGAAAACAAAGCCCTTTCTGACACTTTTGGTTATAAGCAATAGGTAGTGACAGGTACTCTTTTTTGAAAAAATTGGGGTCTATTAGACCCTAGATCTCTCCTCTGCCCTCAAAGCATCTGACCACACCAAGATCGGTGTGATAAAATGCTTTCCCAATTTCCCAATGGCGCTGTTTATATCCGGCGAAATCTAAGTCATGAAATGCTCGTAGCTTCCAGTTTCTTAGGCCATGAAGATGATTGAAGTCATTCTGGTCTCTGATCAGCTCTATGGTCAGATGGCGGAACCACCGGCTGCATTCTCAGGTTCCCTGTTGGGACAGGAGAGCCAAAACCATGGAAGACGGTGGGAGGGGGGGACATTCTCTCCCACTCCTTGTAAAAGCAGCCTAGAGGCTAATTAGCCACTAGGATTGCTTTTACATGAAAGCCAACCATTGTCTGAAAATAATGATACCAAGATGATACCTAAACCCGCAGGCATCATTCTGGTATAACCATTCAAAGTCCAGCAACATACCATATGTGATCCTTATTGGGCATATATTGTTATCTTTTTTTTTCAAGCAGCCTGTGAGCTTAAGGAAAAATAGAGATTGATCGGTGGGTATGCCCACCATTGGAATACCTCCCTTCATCCACCCACTTCTAATTATGGACATACATACACCATTTTGTTTTTACCTGTGGTGGTGAAATCACCTCCTACAGCATTGGAATCACGGCTTTATGTATTGTGGGAGCAAACGCTGTTGCTGTCAAGATAAATAAATCTGCCCTGCAGCTGAATGGCGTACCTGCTAAGCACATGATGGTTAACAATAAAACAAAGTAACATTACAGTATAACAGTAAGACTTATCATACCTGCAAAGCAAATACAAAAAAAATAGTAAAAATTAAAACATTTTTTTAACGCAACCTGTGCCTGGAATATATATATGCCAAAGCATGGGAGCATCCGCCCCAAAAGTTAGGAGCAAATCGCTCCTCCACCCCTGCTGCCCCCATGCCTCTGCATATATGCTTTTTTTTTTAAAACTGTGGTGGTAAAATCACCCCCGACAGCACTGGAGTCACGGCTTTATGTATCGTGAGAGCAAACGCTGTTGCTGTCAAGATAGATAAATCTGCGCTACAGCTGAATGGCGTACCTGCTAAGAAAATGATGGTTAACAATAAAACAAAGTAACATTACAGTATAACTGTAATGCCCCGTACACACGATTGGACATTGATCAGACATTCCGACAACAAAATCCTGGATCCAAGAGGGACAACAATTTCTACTCCCTAACGGCAAAATGTTTTTTCCAAAACACTCAGCCCATTGTGGTACACGAGGTGTAATTTATCTCATGACCTGCGCTTGCAGCGCTTTTTATGTGGGAAAGACGATCAGAGAGCTGTGGCAGAGACTGGGTGACCATTTATATGCCTCTACTAATGGCAAGCTCACTACTGTGGGCCACCACTTAGGCATTCACCATCGCTTTAATCTTGATTATATCAGATTTACCATTTTAGAAGTCGTCCCTGAGGACCCCAGAGGGGGCAACTGGGATCGCCAAATTTTGAAGCGTGAATCGCTCTGGATGGAGCGACTCAACGCTTTTATTCCACCCGGTATTAATGAGGCACACTCCTACAAGTACTTCCTTGAATGATTCATTAATAGGTCTACCAGTCTCCGCTTCAGCTCTCCATTTGAAACTTGTCTGTCACGCTGTTGTAATAAAATCTTTTGTACCTATCATACAACATGCCTGTTCCACATTATATGTACCCTGTATATGTATATATGTTATCCATGTCCCAGTCTTATTTGCATAACCAGACTCCTCTTATAACTGTCTGTAAGTAGACTTTTCATACATAGTCTTTTGTACAGTGTATTTACAAGTATTAAACTGTTGATTTGGCTCACTGTAAGTATTCTGTAAACCACATGATGTGTAACCATTATCATGTCTATTGATTCCTTTTATCTCTTTTGCACAGGGCAGAGTGGTGCACATCCCTGGCCACAGGTGAAGTCGGTTCCCGGCGCTGGTGATTGTGCATCCCTGTCTTTGATTTACCTATTGTAAATATTGTTAACCAATCCGAGCACTCAGTTCTGCACTTGCTTTTCCCCTTCTGAGTGACATGAGGAGTTCATTCTCCCCTGCACGGTGGGCTTGCGATCCTCCGGCAGTGGGCGGGGCTCCACGGAGCCCAGCTGCTGCTTCTCTAGATTGACGCTGTTGCGTCAACCCTTGTGGAGCTGCGCGCGTGCGCTGGATGGTTCCCTGCGCATGCGCAGTAGTGGAGGATCGGACCCGGAAGAGGCGGCGACTGATGTCTTCAGCGCTGCTTAAATTCCGGGTTGGGGGCACTTAAGGTTGTAGCTTTGCTTGACCACTACGAGAGGCACACACCCAGCACATTACTACCTTTGCTTGAAGGCCCGTAAGTAACTGCCACACGTTTCTTTCTGGGGGGGGTACCATGATACCATTATGTACCATCTCCCTTCCTTTTCCTCTTCCCTTCCCCGCTCTTTGCCTTCCTTCTCTCCCCCCTCCCTGTTTATCTCTTTCCTCTTTCATTTGGAAGCATTTCTCCCCCTGGAAAAAGTATGTTTAGTAAACTGACACAACTCCATGCTATTTATCTTTAGAGGCTCCCTGTGGCATAATTGCTCGGTCCCTACGGCTACTGTTTACCATTCACCCTGGGTGTGGATAGCCAGCAAGTCTGCTTTAAGCATTTAACATTACAGCAACGGTGGGTATACATTTTCAATTAAAAAAATTCCCGTCTTTTCAAGCTCTCTCATTTACACTATTCTGGTCAGGTGGTGGCCTCCCTCTCCATCCCCCTCTTTTTTCCCCTTCCTTTTTCCACTCTTCCTTTTCCCTCCTTCTCCCCCCTTCTTTTTTCCCCGCCACTTCCTCTTTTCCCCCTCCCCCTTTCCTCCCCCCTCCCCCCCTTTCCTCCCCCCTCCCCCTCCTTACCCCCCTCCCCCCCTTCCCCCTTTTCCACGTCCCTTGTCCCCCTCCCCCTTCCCTCTCCTTCCTCTCCCCTTTTTTCCCCCCTCTTTTTCACTCCCCCTCCCCCTTTTTCCTTCCCTTCCCCCCTCCCCCCCCTTTCCCCCCTGTCTCTTTCCCCCCCCCTCTCTTTCCCCCCCTCTCCCTTTCCTCTCCTTCCCTTCTCCTCCCTTTCCCCCTTCTCTTCCCTTTTCCTCCACCACTTCTTACCCTGACCTTTCGCACATGGGTGGTTGCCTTATTCTAAGAACCCAGAGTTTACAATTATTTATATCTTATTTTCAATTTTCTTACAATAGTATCACCTTAAGTGCCCCCCTGGCCCGCCCCCGGGGGAACGCCTGTTGTGGGCGTCTCACAGTGTCGCTCTAGCCCTTTGTGGGCATAGGTTGGTGAGTGCAATATTAACCAAAGATTATCTTCTCCAATATTAATATTGTATTTATAAACATATATGTTTTTCTTCACTGTAGGTATGCTTTGTAATGTTGATATTGTACTTTTCTCATTTTGTAGAATATGTACTAAGATGCCTCCTGAAGAAGCGGCTTGACCGCGAAACTGTAGAGGTCACGTCTGCAAGTACCATACAATCTGCCTTCATTTTTCTGTGTGGGCATTATCAATACAATTTGTTTGTCAACATTGCTGTAAACAATTATTTTGTGATTGTGTTATTATGTCACGGTTTATATTGTGTCCGTTGTTGGACTTTTTAATATCCTATCTTTGAATAAATCTAATAATTTTTATCATACCCTTGTCTATGTCCCCTTGGTACCGCAATAGTCCTAAATATTTCTGAAAGAGGCAGGACCTAATTGGAGAGGTCCTTGTTGTTCTCTCTTTCAACCCAACATTGCAATATACATTTAAAGGATGATGGTACCTACCAATGATACAGTACCCCTTCTTGTTTAACTTTGTGGCATACTTTTGAACATGGATTTTTTCCGATGGATGTTGGCTCAAACTTGTCTTGCATACACATGGTCACACAAAGTTGTCGGAAAATCTGATCATTCTAAACGCGGTGACGTAAAACACGTACGTCGGGACTATAAATGGGGCAGTAGCCAATAGCTTTCGTCTCTTAATTTATTCTGAGCATGCGTGGCAATTTTATAGCAAGCAGCTTTGTGTGTTGGAAATTCCAATGGAAAATGTGTGATGGAGCCCACACACGGTCGGAATTTCCGACAACAAGGTCCTATCACACATTTTCCGTTGGAAAATCTGAGCGTGTGTACAGGGCATAAGACTTAACATACCTGCAAAGCAAATACAAAAAAAACATAGTAAAAAATAAAACATTTTTTAACGCAACCTGTGCCTAAAATATATATATGCCGAAGCATGGGGGCATCCGACCCAAAAGTTAGAAGCAAATCGCTCCTCCACCCCTGCTGCCCCCATGCTTCGGCATAAATGCTCTTTTTTTTAACTGGTGAAATCACCTCCGACAGCGCTGGGGTCACAGCTTTATGTATCGTGGGAGCAAACACTGTTGCTGTCAAGATAAATAAATCTGCGCTGCAGCTGAATGGCGTACCTGAAAACAAAAAAATGGTTAACAATAAAACACAATAAAACATTGCAGAATAGAATACAGTAAAAAAGAGCAGAACAATAGAGAGAGAATAGAGAGAGAGAGAACAATAAAACAACAACAATTTTTGGTTTGTTTATTTTATATTTTTTTGTGTTTTTTTTTATTTTTTTTACTTTTTTTTTTTACAATTTTATTTGTAACTGTAATGCCGCGTACACACACGAGCGGACTTTACGGCAGACTTTGCCCGGTGGACTTTGACGGACTTTACGACGGACTTTCTGAATGAACGGACTTGCCTACACACAATCCACCAAAGTCCGTCGAATTCGTACGTGATGATGTACGGCCGGACTAAAACAAGGAAGTTCATAGCCAGTAGCCAAAAGGCTGCTCTAACGTGGCTTTTTGTCCGTCGAACTAGCATACAGACGAGCAGACTTTTCGACCAGACTCGATTTCGACGGATTGATTTAAAACATGTTTCAAATCTAAGTCCGTCCAACTTTTGAGAAAACAAAGTCCGCTGGAGCCCACACACGATCGAGTTGTCTGACGAAATCCAGTCCGCCGGGCATAGTCTGCCATAAAGTCCGCTCGTATGTACGCGGCATAACGGTTCGGTTCCAGGTTCATGTCTCTCAAAATGCGATGGCATCTTGGGATACCCTGTGAAAGTGTGTCCTAGTCTGTGCAGTGCTGTACCCTACGCTAAAACTCCACTTGTGTATGGTAGCGTTCAAAACATTCACCAATGCAAAGACCAGGATTGTCAGGACAGGAGGGACAAAAATAGCGGGTGTCACGCCTATATCCGTGCTTTCTACAGACACAACATTTTTTTTGTGGGGCTCGTTGGATAGGGGTACTCGGAAGGACATATGGAAAATGCCTCTCATGCAGCTGGCTTACTGCATTTGGATTGGGAAGGTTAGGTGAAGCACTGTCTGGAAACAAAAGGGCTCTGACAATCTCTTCCTGGAATTTAAGGAAGGATCCAGTTCGTCCTGAAGCTCTGTATAGCACAAGAGCATTCAGCAAAGCCAATTGAAATAAGTATACAGACACTTTCTTGTTCCAGTGTCTGGCCTTACGGGCAATTAGGTATGGCGCCAACAACTGGTCGTTGAGGTCCACCCCTCCCATGTTAAGGTTGTATTCGTGGAAACAGAGGGGTTTCTCCACAACACCAATCGCCATAGGAATTTGGACCGTCATGTCTGCATGAAGGGAGGAAGAACAAAACATTCTTATTATCCCTCCACTTCACAGCGAGCAAATTATTACACTTGAAACAGGCTCTCTCCCCCAGTCTAAGACTGGAATCCACAAGCCTCTGGGGTAAGCCCTGGCGATTAGGTCGCACAGTGCCACATGCGCCAATCTGATGATCAAACAAGTGACTAAAAAGTGGCATGCTCATGTAATAATTGTCCACATACAAATGGTACCCCTTTCCGAATAAGAGTGACACCAAGTCCCACACAATCTTGCCAGCGCTCCCTATGTAGTCTGGGCAGTTCTCCCGCTCTCCGTGACTATCTCTTCCCTCGTAAACCATAAAGCTACAAGTATAGCCTGTGGCCCTGTCACAGAGCTTATACATCTAGACCCCGTATCTGGCACGCTTGCTGGGAAGATACTGTTTGAAAGACAAGCGGCCAGAAAACGTAATTAGGGACTCATCAACGCAGACAACTTGATGGGGAGTAAACAAGTCTGCAAAACGTTGGTTGAAGTGGTTTACGAGGAGCCGAATTTTGTTTATTGTTCATTGTTGTTGAAGTGCATGAACCGCAAGACGTGCTCATATTATGGAGGAGGAGGCCCCATCAGAAAGTCTGGAACACAGACATCCCACCAGATTACGCTATGTTGCTCTTCCTTTTCTTTTGGGGCACTTCCTGTGAGAATAACTCCTAGCTAGGAGTATAGTATCCCCATATTCCAGGGATTGTCTGTGCGTGGTGGATAGCGGGCCTACCGTACGGTTTAAGGAGTGGTATATTGGTGTCTCCATCTCAAGAAAGGCCCCGACCGGGTTAAGGTCGCAAGCTTTCCTATGCTTGCCGGTTGGTAAGCACGCATTTTTTTCATATCACAGTGGTGCGGTGAAGGATTTACCCATTCTTACCTACATTCCTGCCTCAGACGGGGACCTCTGCCTTTGGTTCTTCACCTTACCTCACCTTTTGGATTTTTTATCACGGAATAGGACTGTTATCAAAATTTATATGATTTGACTATGAACTTTATTATTTATTACTTATCTTAAATATTTACTCAATGTATCACATTTGTTCACTTATACTTATATTGGCCTAATTTAAGCCTCTAACATTCACAGCACTGCTCCCTTTATTGATTGCTCATATTATGCCCTGGCCATGGAAGCAGAGAACACGGGCATATGGTGAATTGGGTCAGTGGACCAATATGACCGCAACTCACTCTTTTTAGTTATGCCCATGTCGAGGGATAGGCCCAGAAAGGTCTTATATTTGGAAACCGTAATTAGTTTCCAATCTCTGGCAAGGGAGGACTGGGGATTAGCGGTGATGTATTGACAAGCATACAAATTGCTTTGGTACACAATAGATAATAATATAATAAGTGACGTAAAATCAATTTTTTCCACCTGAATGCCGGGTTGGCCAGTGAATGGGGGAAGTATGGGTGCTGCAGAAGTGGTGGGCTCCCAATTTGGATTGGCGAATTCTGCAGGAAGGGCACTATGGGCACGACGGGCCTATCTTTGTCTTCTTGGTGGCAGCGGGACACTACTTCGCCCACCTGAACTGCACTTATAGGACTCGCCACGTCACCACGTGTTACTGCAGTGCTTGCCAGTGCACCAGAAGGAATAGCAGCACTAGTACTTCTCTGCTCCATACAAGAGCCCTGCGGTTCTTTCACCTCAAAAGCAGAAGAAGATTGGGGTCTGGTATGTATGACCTTCGCAGGGACCACAACTCCTTCGTCAGAGCTATCTGTCATGGAGCCCCTGTCATCTACAGAATCGTATTCTGAGCCTGAATCTGACAGATGAGTGACTTTCTCTTCACTATCTGTCATGCTCAGAAACGTGTAGGCCTCTTCACTAGTGTACCTTCGATTTGCCATTTTGGGCTCTAAATTTACTGGTACACTAGTGAGACTCACAGGTAAAAAAGCTCCTAGGCTGTCAGCAACTGTATCAAAATGCTACCAAAAAAACTGTTAGCGATCGCAGGGATCAGGCCTGACTCTGCGAAAGCTGCAGTTATGTGTGTTGTGTTTTGTAAGTGACAGTGATCGATCGATACTGCACTTGGGTGGGCTGGGCTGAGCGGAGGGGCAAAACGCAGGTGCTAGCAGGTATCTGGGCTGATCCCGCTAACACTGTGTTTTTGGGAACCCTAAACTGCTGGGGACTCTAGTATAGATCTGATCAGATCAGATATTGATCCGTTCAGATACTATACCACTAAGTGAGGTGTATGCTGCCTGCGTGGGTGTTAGCGGTACTGGCACTAATCTGATGCTGCCTGGGGCGACGCAGACCCTAACTGACCCTAAAACCTAACTGATATCACCCGCCGGGCGATCAGGGGATTAAACTTTGGGTAATAAACGACGGGTATAAAAAACAAACGAACTAACCAGCGTCACCCGTAACACTTATACGGTGATCACTGGTGAAAGGGTTACCTAGGGGGCAATTAGGGGGGTTAAAACCTTTATTAGGTAGTATATGGGGGTACCTGATGCTATAAAAAGCTGACTGTGAACCTAAATACCTACCCGGCTAACTAACGTCACCTGTGACACTAATATGGCGATCAGAAAAAAGATCAATTAGTGACACTGGCGACAGGGGATGAAAGTGTTAACTGGGGGGTAATCAAGGGGTTAAACCTTTATTAGGGGGGTTTAGGGGGGTACCCTAGACCTAAAGGGGCCTACCACTAACTGCCCCAACACTTATTACAGTCACAAATGACACCAAATGCAGTGATCAGTAAAAAAATAAACACTGCAATCGCTGACACTGTGACTGGGGGTGCAGGGGGTGATTGGGGGTGGGGTTTATGTGCCTATGTGTACTAGTGTTAGTGTAGTGTTGTTGCAGACTCACATTGATGTCTTCTCTCCTCGGGCGCCGGAACGAAAAGGTTGCATGAGGAGAGATGACATCACTTCCTCTGCTTCTGTTTACATTACAGAAGCATTCGTCAGGAGCGATCGGTGAATCGGTGGCCTCCCCCTCAGCACAGATTGCTCCTGGAAAGAAACCGACCGCCGCAGGCACTGGGAGGGGGGGCTCGTTCGGGCCCCCCACCCGCTGGGAGGCAGGGACTTATAGGAACTCCCATATGCCTGCCCGTGCCAGCCTCAGTAGTTTGCTGAGGCTTCAGAACATAAAATAAGTGCAGCGCAATTATCTAATAATGGTCGTGCTGATGACTGATCATTGAGTAGAGAGGGGCAAAAAGTACACTTCAAGCTGGGAGGAGAAGGAGTGTTGCTGAATCTCTCACAGGAGAAATCGGCCAGAGGCGAATGAGACTCTGTAGCGAGGTCGGATTGTGAAGGTGAGCAGGCATTTCACCTAGAGTTGGTGGTTCACACACAGGACACATTGGGCCTAATTCACTAAGAATAAGGAGAAAAAGTAGTCACTCTACATCAAGTTACTCCCAATTAAAACCTCAACTAGGTGAACATGCGAACAGAAAAGTGAGTAAGCGAGCATTAGTAAATTCCAATTTGGCATAGTTGCGGTTTTATAACTGGCAATTGCGAACGAGTTTCCTATATGGAGCTGCACTGCAGTATTTACCGTATTTATCGGCGTATAACACGCGCCGGCGTATAACACGCACCCCAAGTTTAGGAGAGAATTTTAAGGAAAAAAAATTTTTAGGAGGGAAGTTTAAGGAAAAAAAAACTTACATTAAAATGCCCATCAATGCAGCCTTATCTGTCCATCTGCAGCCTTTTCAGTGTCAGTGCAGCCTTGCCCCAGTGCAGTCTTGTCAGTGCAGCTTTGCCCCAGTGCAGCTTTGCCCCAGTGCAGCCTTGCCTCAGTGCAGCTTTGCCCCAGTGCAGCTTCGTTAGTGCAGGTCTGCCCCAGTCCAGCCATGTCAGTGCAGCTTTGTGCACTCGGTGTAGATTCAAAAAATGGCGCCGAGACTGCAGGGAGCCGAGATACACATACCCGAGTGTTCTCGGCTTTTTCCGGCGCCGCCGTCACGCCCAGTCCCGCCCCTGGACCTGTGTTATGTCCATCATAGGGCGGGACTGGGCGTGACTGTGAGCGGCGCCGAAAAAAGCCGAGAACACTCGGGTATGTGTATCTCGGCTCTTGTCGGATCCGAGATACACATACCCGAGTGTTCTCGGCTTTTTTCGGCGCCGCTCACAGTCACGCCCAGTCCCGCCCTATGATGGACATAACACAGGTCCAGGGGCGGGACTGGGCGTGACGGCGGCGCCGGAAAAAGCCGAGAACACTCGGGTATGTGTATCTCGGCTCCCTGCAGTCTCGGCGCCATTTTTGAATCTACCCACGGCTGTGTATGTCGGCGGCGACCGCGGCAATTGCCGCGATCGCTCCGATGACACAGAAATCGGCGGGGATCGGCCTATAACACGCACCCACGATTTTCCCCTGATTTTCAGGGGAAAAAAGTGCGTGTTATATGCCGATAAATACGGTAGCTATGATCATGTGTATACATATATGCCAATAAACCATTCTTATATGGTATGTGCTCTACCTTGTGTGTGGCTATTTATTTATATTACAATTATTGTTTGTTTTCTTCTTTTGAACTAATGCTGTTCTGAATGATTATTACAGAGTAATGTCTGCTATTCTGTAAGGTTACATATATTTATCATTTACAGTTACATATCTATTATATGTTTGTTTGTTTTTTCATGTTTCAATATTTTTTTAGGAGACTATAGTTCTGATTATCTATGTTCATTCTTTACTCATACTAAACTATTATGCAAGTCTAATTGTTCTCAGCACATTGGCCTAGTGGTGTGCACTGTTGAACAAACAGCACTTAGGTCATAACTTCAAACCCCAACCATGCTAACACCCTGTGTGTTCACTAGTCTTTGATTATTTTATTGCCACACAATAATTTTTTGGCTAAATAGCATACCATTGCATGCAAACAACCATGCTGATGTGGCAGTGGCAATTAGGCAGTCGCCTATTTTCATCATACTCTGCTGTTTAAAATTTAATTTGATACCATGCTTGGGATTTGAACCCATGGTTTGAGTCTTTCTAGAAAGGAGTGCTACCCACTAAGCCATTGAGATGAGCACCAGTAAACTTAGAATATGCAGTAGTACAATGATTAATGAATGAACATAGATCAAAAGAATCCTTTGTTCATCTAAAATACAAATGCAAGATCATTGCTAATTCATCAAAAAATAGTAGATGTGACTTGTTTTGCTTCTTTTGCTGAGATTTATATTATTATCATTGATGTAAGAGTTATATCTCTATTCTATGTTATGAAAATGTTGATTTCTATTTATATATGTTCATTCTGTAATCACAGTGCATCTTTATATTCTAGGTATAATTGTACTCAGCACTCTTAGTTAGCAGCACTTAGGTCAGGAGTTCAAATGCCACCCGCCTAGATCTGCATTGGCAAATGCATATGTGCTTTGGCAAGCGCATAAGTGCCATCAGCAAAAGATAAATTGTATCACACCGATGACAAATATGCTTTCGCCTACACACATATCCATTCACCATTGAAACTTTAGGGAGGTGGTAATTGAACCCACGACCTGACTGTTGCTAAGTCAGACATCTACCTAGAATATATATTAGTACCATGATGAAAGCATAAACATATATATCTAGAAGTCAACATTCTAATAAAATTATATTTAGACATTAACAATTGTTTATCATATAATAGAGACCTAATGGCCTGGTTTGGATTGCGGGGACCCCCACTCTGATTTTTTTTCCGATCAAATTAGTGTTGTTACACCCACTTAAGACACACCAGCTATCCGATCACTCTGTATCCAATCAGGCAGGCCCTTGCACTTCATAATTGATGGAAGATCTAAAGGAGATTGTACAGTCAGATTGTATAGTGTATGCTGAGCTTTACAAAACCCAGGACACGCTTCTCCTGTTTTACTACAGCTCTATCCATATAGACTGTTATCTGATCTCTCATTCCCTGCACTTTCCAAATGAACAGATCTATGCAAGATGAATTTAACAAAAAAAATTGTCTGTATTTAGTTAGACCAGTGATCACTGATTAATTGTATTAGAAAGCCGTGCACCTAGCTGGGGGTTGTTGGGATCTGCTGGAAGGAGGGAACGCAGCCACACGTGTGTGCTAATGAGGTCAGCTGATGAACGCCTTCCTGTGTCTTACTGGTTTCTGTCTAATATCTACATACCAGCAAGAGATGAAGCGTTCTAAGGAAATATAGCAAAAGTCAGCATTGCAAGGAATGGGGAGGAAAATCAGCAATGGGGCTGTTAAAAGCTTGCTCTTTTAGTTTTGGATTTACACTTTTTTCATTATTTAATGACTTGCATGTGTGCAGAATAAAATTTTGTAGCGAAGTAGATTTACTAGAGATTGGAAGGTTTGTTAACAATACATTACACTTATAAAATATTTTATTAAGCCTCAAAAAAAAAATCTACATTTTATTTGGACAATAGGAACACTATTTTGTACATTCCGTTACTTTGCCCAAAAAATTGACTGGCATTTAAAGCAGAGTTCCACCCAAAATGGAACTTACGCTTTAGGCACTCCCTTACATGCCACATTTGGCATGTCATTTTTTGGGGGGAGCGGGTATCTAGTTTTAACAGGTACCCGGCTCCCACTTCCGCTCGGCCGCCTAGGTGATTCCACCTCTCTCCCTCCCTCCTTGCAATCTCCTGGGACACATCACAGGTCCCAGAAGATTGCCTGGCCACTGAGAAGGCGCAGCACGACTCTCGCATGCGCAGTGCACACCCGGCTGTGAAACCGCAAGCTGTCACAGCTGGGTGCCCATACTTGCAATGATGGAGCCGCGGAGAGGGGAAGGAGCGAGGCTTTGGGCAGCCACATGGTTGGACCTTGGGACAAGTGAGTGTCTGTTTATTAAAAGTCAGCAGCTACACTTTAAAATAAGGTAAGCACTAACCATGTCAAACATTTTAGGGTATAACGACTCTCACCATCCCACCCCCATCAAAAGTTTAAGTGCAGGATTAAACAAACAGATCACAGACAAGATATCAAATTTGACAAAATAAAATTCACACACAGATACATTTCTGGTTAGAGTTAGCAGGAAGCTTCATTTAAAAAAAAACAATTTAGGAAACTAGATCAACATTAGGAGTTGTCTAACACGTGAGATTTGTAAGTAACAGTCAAAAGAGAAGGGTTAGCTGGACAACGACACACAAAAATCCACTTTTGAGGGCAAAAATGCAAAACAATTACAGCAAACAGATAAAACATTCATCAAACCACAGCTGGTGTGGGTCATTACGCACACTATAGCACCCTGCCCGCAAATACTCTGGTCTTTTTTCAGGCAAAGCAAACCAGACAGGTTCAGGCCTTTATATAACATAGGTTGGATTGATAGCACACCTACACCCACCCAGTAAAGGACACGCCCACCAGTGTAATTAATTCTGTCTCTTCATGTATCCCTCAAGTACTCACACCTGTTGATCAAGAACACACACTCTTGGCAAATGAAAGAATGCTTCAGCTATATAAGCATTTGTATCTGTGCAGTGTATAATGGAAAAACCTCCGTCACACTTTTCAGTAATGGTATTTCCATGCATCTTCCAGGACAGCTTACTAATGCCCCGTACACACAATCGGCAATTCGGCCAGCAAAAGACCGATGAGAGCTTTTGGTTGGAAAATGCACCAATGTGTATGCACCATCTGACTTTTGCTGGCGGAATTCCAGCCAGCAAAAGATTGAGAGCATGTTCTCAATTTTTCAGTCAGAAAAAGTTCAGATTGGAAATTCCAATCGTCTGTAGCAATTCCGACGCGCAAAATTCCTACGCATGCTTGGAAACAATTCGACGCATGCTCAGGAGCATTGAACTTCATTTTCTCGGCTCGTCATAGTGTTGTATGTCACCGCGTTCTTGACGGTCGAAAGTTCAGCGAACTTTCGTGTGACTGTGTGTATGCAACCCAAGCTTAAGCGGAATTCCGTTGGAAAAACCATCCAAGATTTTTCCGACAGAAATTCCGCTTGTGTGTACACGGCATTAGAGAGATGATTGGCTCCACCCCAGTGCTGTGTCTTGGCCTAGGCCGACAAGGCCTAGGGCGGCCATTTGCGGGGAGGCAGCAGCTTTTTTGCCGCCCCCCGCACGGAAAAACCCCCAGCCTGTCCTCTCAGATACAGCCTCCCGCTGAACTTACACTCAGCACTGGCAGTATGGGCGGGTACTTGGCCGGGGGAACGACTGCCGCCCCCATAAGATGCACCATGGCTGACTGTCAGTGTCACTGCACTGCACACAGCTTAACTGGTGGAGGTGGAGCCTAATGCTACCTATCTCCGCACGGCATCATTTCACGCTCTCCAGCTCGGGGCGGGGAGTCGGGAAGGGTCTTCCTGTAACCAGAGGAGGAGCGAGAGAGAGGAGGATGACGGCGGCGGTGGTGGGAACCCTCGGGTACAAATTTAAGAGAGCGAGTGAATGGATATATACTAAAGCTGCCTGGGTATACAAGTTTTTTAATTAGTCCTGGCTCACTGTTTCAATCCATCTATATAGATGGATTAAAACAGCAAGCCAGGAGTCAGGACCAATTTAAAAACTTGTATACCCAGGCAGCTTTAATAACGCAGCCACTGTGCCATCAAACGCAGCCACTGTGCTATCAAATGCAGCCACTGTGCCCATCAATTGCCGCCACTGTGCCCATCAATTGCCGCCACTGTGCCATCAAATGCAGCCACTGTGCCATCAAATGCAGCCACTGTGCCCATCAAACGCAGCCACTGTGCCCATCAAACGCAGCCACTGTCCCATCAAACGCAGCCACTGTTCCCATCAAACGCAGCCACTGTGCCAACAAACGCAGCCACTGTGCCCATCAATTGCCACTACTGTGCCATAAAACGCAGCCACTGTTCCCATCAAACGCAGCCACTGTGCCCAGCAATTGCCGCCACTGTGCCCATCAATTGCCGCCACTGTGCCCATCAATTGCCACCACTGTTCCATCAAACGCAGCCACTGTGCCCATCAAATGCAGCCACTGTGCCCATCAAATGCAGCCACTGTGCCCATCAATTGCCACCACTGTGCCATCAAATGCAGCCACTGTGCCCATCAATTGCCGCCACTGTGCCCATCAATTGAAAGAGGAAGGGGTGTGGTTTACAGATGACAGGGCATGTCTTAAATAGGAAGGGGTTTGACCTTGACAGGAAGGGTGGGCCATATTTAAATTAGGGGGTGCATGAGTTTAGTCAGGCCTAGGGCAGCACAAAACCTAAATACACCACTGCTCCGCCCTCTACAGAAAAACAAATTAGAAATAGTTTAAAAGGCCCTCCCTTCCCTCAGTTTGTATTGAAGATAGAGAGAACCTCCACCATGTGCATAAGGAAGAAAAAACACTCCCAACTTAAAGCGGAGGTACGCCCCAAAATAAAAAAAATTAAAGCCAGCAGCTACATCTACTACAACTGCTGGCTTTTAATAATAGGACACTTACCTGTCCGGGAGTCCAGCGATGTTGGCACCGCAGCTGATGTTTCCATCAGCTGTCGAGTGCTGCCGCCGCTATTGCAGGTAAGGTAACTTGGCAGTGTAGCCTTACAGCTTTAGGCCAGGTACCCTACTGTGAATGCGCAAGGCCCCGTCCTCTCTCCTACTGGCCCGGCAACAGGGGGGAGGAGGAGGGAGCCTCGCAGTGACATCAAAGGCCATGGCGTGGACTCCTGGAAGTGGGAACAGGATACCTGTCTAAGACAGGTATCCTGTCCCTCCTCCCCCCTGAAATGTGCCAATTGTGGCACCGGAGGGGGAGAGGAGACTAATGAGCTCATTTACGACGGCAGGTTGACCGCTATGTCCACTGCCCACCCGCAATTGCAGGCACGAGAGCCAGAACGGGGATCTGTGTATGTAAACTGTTGTGAATTCATGAAGAAATATATTTTATATTTCCTGGCAGAAACATGAGAGATGCTTAGGCCTCAAAAAAACAGATGAACTGTGATGTTAAAGAATTGAACTGTTGCCCTTTTTGAGACCTTTAGGACAAAATGGACGTTCTCATGTTTGACCAAGTCTTTCTCTACTTCTTTAAATATTGAAGACTTTTACAAGCATGTATTGTAAAGGAAACTGTTGGAACAAAGACTGCTCTTGTCACAAAACAAGGAGATATTTACATGGTCTTAGTGAATAAACAAAAGAAAATAGGAGTCAAGATTATACGGACAATTCTCACATTAAAAATAGCCTCACCTAGCCTAAACTTATTGTGTTCAAGTGATGGACTGTTTAACTAGCTAACACCTTGGCTAACAAAACTCATTGTATGAACTTTTAGGATGGTATAGACAAACAAGCCATTTCTAAACACCCAGTGAGAATGTTCAAGGTCCATCTCAACACGTTTGAGAGAGTTGAATATTGTGTCAGTCAAAAATATTTTAAAGTATCGATAAGGTTATTATAAGTCATTTTAAACTATTATAATGTTGGCATCTGCGGACCCAACAACTTTGCCATGAAGAAAATGTATATGAAAGTGTGATTTTATAAGTAGAAGTGTTTTAAGTAACAAATTAGTATTAGGAAAAACAAATAATCATGATTATAATTATATAAGATTGTAGCCTATGCTTAGATAAACAAATGTTCAGTGGAGATACCAGAAGTTATACAGGTATCCATATAGATAATCATTTTTATGTGGTATTGATGAAATATATAACAACGGGTGTATTCCCTAGATAGACCAGTCTTTATAGACATACGTTTATAGAGACACATATATATGTAACCAGTTTATGTAATAGTGATTAATCAAGATTATACTGAGTGTATTTTACATTAGACCGATTACCAGAATATTTAAAAGTATATACTATCCTTACCATTATACACATTATGAAAATAGAACGTATTAACTTAAAAGGATAAACTCAAAACACATGTGAGACACCTGGTGGTTGAAGACAGTATTATGCAAACTCCTTAAAATTTCCAGAGAAAGTTAATCATTAGGTATCCTAAACCAATAGAAAGTGAGCCAGCCCTTCTGGGCTGAACCGGTGATAATTTTATGAGCTTATTATCCCAATTGGGGATAAAAGGCGGGAAGGGCAAAAAGGATAAAAAAGACACAGATCCCACACTGGATATACTCCTGACATCAAGAATTCTATCGATATTTAACCTTTCCTGATCCCATTGGACTTTATGACGAAAGCCATTTGACGTGTCTAAAACTTTATCGGAATTTGATTTTTAGCTGATTGGTAAAATCCAGACACCAAATTTATTTAACTTCTGTCCTTGAAATGCCGGTTTATATGGTTGAGGTTATGTATTGATGTTTATGGACTTTCTGATATTGCTCATATCTTAGAGGTTAATTATTGATGTTTATTGTTTGTTTAGGGGTGTAGTACTACCACTGTGTTTTAGGTAATTTAAACCAATATTTACATCGATTTAAATGTCTGTAGCCCCAGGGAAGCTTTATGACTCCATTTAAAATTTTTGCTCTGTTGGTTTAATAAGCAATTCAAATGGGCAGTATGGTTCCGTTGACTCGGTGAGATAAAACTTTGAATTTCTTCCGGCCAGAGAGATTTGAAGAGGCTCTCCTCTAAGCAACGAGGGATACTGCGTTCTCGAAGACAAAGGGTAAAATTATACCCATATTTTTCCAACAGACCATTGTGACTCCTCTGGGTAATTATAATAATTTTCCCCACTACCCATACTGATGTTTGATAATGTATGTGTGAAGTCTTAATCACCAGAAAATTATGTTCTGTATAAAATTGTATGAATATATCCGCTAATGAATAAAAGGGAGAGTTAGTTACCTCTCAAGTTTGTTGGGACATATTTGATACTTTGGTATGAAAACCCCATAAATCAATTAACTCAGGAAAGAATTGTGGTGTGCACCTAAAGTAAGAACTAAATTTAAAGAAATTACCGTAAGGTTGGAGGCACTGAAATAAATACTGAATCTTCATTAAGATTCCATATCACACTCACAACAAAACACACAAATCCCGTTCTGACTGGGGAGGAGAGACAGATCTGCTGTTCTTAGTAATTAGGAACAGTGATATGTCTCCTCCTTCAGTCAGTCCCATCCCCCCACAGTTAGAAGCACTCATGAGGAAACATATTACCCCTTGATCACCCCCTAGTGTTAACCCCTTCCCTGCCAGT
The DNA here is from genome assembly GCA_037952925.1 of Lithobates clamitans. Taxonomy (NCBI): domain Eukaryota; kingdom Metazoa; phylum Chordata; class Amphibia; order Anura; family Ranidae; genus Lithobates; species Lithobates clamitans. The sequence continues at coordinate 2,381,895 of JBBGZY010000929.1, forward strand.
GACATGTATACAGTAATCAGTGGCTATTTCTTTATCGTACATCATAGGACACAGAGCCTCAAGTAATTACTTGGTGGGTTATGGGCCAACCTTCGGGTGTTGACACTGGTATAACCAATACAGGAAGTTGACCCTATATAACCCCTCCTCCTTCCAGGAGTCTTCAGTTTTTCGCCAGTGTCTAAGGTGTTGATCACGAGTGAAGATGTGCTCTGAGGAGCTCCAGGGAGGGATCCATGCTGGATTTAATAAACCTCCACAACCGGATTCATCCTCGTCACTGAGGCCATAGGATGGTACCTGGGCCTCGCATTGAAGAACGAGGATTTGCCTGTAAGCTTCTCTTTGAGAGCTGGACCCTAGGAACCAGGACTCTTTTTGGTTTTTCATATTACCTAAAGTTGTTCCTGAGGGGTGCTATACAGGTCCAAAGGAGCGGAACCCCTATTAAAAAGGGCCCCAGTCTTTGAAGGTTTATCTACGCTGCCTGCTGTGATGGGTGAAAGTTGGATCTGTCTGTTAAATCAGCAGTATCCTGCAGCGAGGATAAGGTAAGGGGAGAAGCCTAGGAACTGTAAAAAGTCCACCTATGATTTTTTCTCCAAAAAATACATATATAAAATGTATAACTGTATGCCTTAAAATGTCTCCTCTAGAGGGAGTATATTACACTTACCTAGTACAATGCCTTTTTCAGCAGCCCTGTGTCCGGCTATAGCAGCGGGTGTGGTCCCTGCAGCCAGAGGGGAGTTCTTAATTGAACAGATGGTGTTCCTCTTCTGAGGGATGAACATGCAAAACCAGCCATTTGCGTTTTTTTGTATAAAGTGAAGTCTTCCTTTAAAACTAGTAACGAGAAAATATGGACCCCAAAAGAGGGGTGGTGACCCCAGGGATTTTATGGGTGGGAGGGAGCCAAACAGTAAAGAAAAGTATAAAGGTGAAGGATGACAGAGTATATATAAAAATTGTAAACTGTATTCAAAATATCACATAATGTAGAAAATTAAAAACAATCCAATGTACAGAAACTGCAAAAGATCCTTTACATACTGGGAGGACATCTTAAAAGCTTATTCTAACCAGATGATGAGCTTATTAACCGAAGAATATAAAAAACGACTACTAGATATAGATATAAATATCGAGGATCTTTATTCTAAGCTCAATACATTCAATACCCACCCCTCTTTCTCTGAACTTAATGAAAAACTAAAGATACATATTGAAGGTTACAATAAAAACATTCTTGCCAAAAAAGAAAGCAAATTCTTACATGACAAACAAGCCTCCCATGAAGGCCGGGCCTATAAATGGCATCAACAGACAAAAAATAGGACATACCAACACCAACAGATACACTATGACTACCAATCAGAATTTTCTGATACTTCTTCTATGGCTTCTAATTCATCACAACCCCCTTTCAAGGGGTCTATGTGCACAAGAAAAGCCAAAAGACATAGAGAAGGAGGGAGTTTTGAAGGCAAACCCAAATGGAGCCAGACTAATCGCACACGTATAACACCAACAAAAACATCGAGCTCTGCTCCTTTTTCATCCACGAATCAACCTACCCCCATACCCACAAGCACTACCAGCAAGGATACCACAATTCCACCAAATGTAAGGATCCCTAGCCTTTTTTCAGTCAAAAAACTTAGGTACTCCTCTAGCCCCCCAAACATAGGAACCATCCCAAGACCATCCCCTCCCCTCCAGCTACAAAGTATGTTTGACAAAACCGATGTGGATTCAAGTACCTTCCGATCCCTTAAGGAGCGACAGGCATTGAAGGACCTAAATCCCCTGTTTGAGGAAAGTGACACTCGAGATCTCATAGACAGAATAGATTTGGAATCTCTTGAATCCATCTATTAGTTCCAATACAAAAGATCAGACATCTTTTAAATTGAAGAAAAAATCTGACCTATATCCCTCTCCAGGTACCAATCAGGGCATATCTACATTCCTAAAATTATCAACTCAGGAAATCATAGAGTTGAATGCAAATAGAAGTCTCCCTGATAACCTAACAAACAAAGAGAAACAGGCCTTGAATACACTAGCTAATAACCCTAACCTAGTTATTAAACCTTCAGATAAGGGTGGAAATATTGTACTAATGAATAACGATAAGTACATATCGATGTGCATGCAGATACTTAACAACACCGCAATTGCAGGCACGAGAGCCAGAACGGGGATCTGTGTATGTAAACTGTTGTGAATTCATGAAGAAATATATTTTATATTTCCTGGCAGAAACATGAGAGATGCTTAGGCCTCAAAAAAACAGATGAACTGTGATGTTAAAGAATTGAACTGTTGCCCTTTTTGAGACCTTTAGGACAAAATGGACGTTCTCATGTTTGACCAAGTCTTTCTCTACTTCTTTAAATATTGAAGACTTTTACAAGCATGTATTGTAAAGGAAACTGTTGGAACAAAGACTGCTCTTGTCACAAAACAAGGAGATATTTACATGGTCTTAGTGAATAAACAAAAGAAAATAGGAGTCAAGATTATACGGACAATTCTCACATTAAAAATAGCCTCACCTAGCCTAAACTTATTGTGTTCAAGTGATGGACTGTTTAACTAGCTAACACCTTGGCTAACAAAACTCATTGTATGAACTTTTAGGATGGTATAGACAAACAAGCCATTTCTAAACACCCAGTGAGAATGTTCAAGGTCCATCTCAACACGTTTGAGAGAGTTGAATATTGTGTCAGTCAAAAATATTTTAAAGTATCGATAAGGTTATTATAAGTCATTTTAAACTATTATAATGTTGGCATCTGCGGACCCAACAACTTTGCCATGAAGAAAATGTATATGAAAGTGTGATTTTATAAGTAGAAGTGTTTTAAGTAACAAATTAGTATTAGGAAAAACAAATAATCATGATTATAATTATATAAGATTGTAGCCTATGCTTAGATAAACAAATGTTCAGTGGAGATACCAGAAGTTATACAGGTATCCATATAGATAATCATTTTTATGTGGTATTGATGAAATATATAACAACGGGTGTATTCCCTAGATAGACCAGTCTTTATAGACATACGTTTATAGAGACACATATATATGTAACCAGTTTATGTAATAGTGATTAATCAAGATTATACTGAGTGTATTTTACATTAGACCGATTACCAGAATATTTAAAAGTATATACTATCCTTACCATTATACACATTATGAAAATAGAACGTATTAACTTAAAAGGATAAACTCAAAACACATGTGAGACACCTGGTGGTTGAAGACAGTATTATGCAAACTCCTTAAAATTTCCAGAGAAAGTTAATCATTAGGTATCCTAAACCAATAGAAAGTGAGCCAGCCCTTCTGGGCTGAACCGGTGATAATTTTATGAGCTTATTATCCCAATTGGGGATAAAAGGCGGGAAGGGCAAAAAGGATAAAAAAGACACAGATCCCACACTGGATATACTCCTGACATCAAGAATTCTATCGATATTTAACCTTTCCTGATCCCATTGGACTTTATGACGAAAGCCATTTGACGTGTCTAAAACTTTATCGGAATTTGATTTTTAGCTGATTGGTAAAATCCAGACACCAAATTTATTTAACTTCTGTCCTTGAAATGCCGGTTTATATGGTTGAGGTTATGTATTGATGTTTATGGACTTTCTGATATTGCTCATATCTTAGAGGTTAATTATTGATGTTTATTGTTTGTTTAGGGGTGTAGTACTACCACTGTGTTTTAGGTAATTTAAACCAATATTTACATCGATTTAAATGTCTGTAGCCCCAGGGAAGCTTTATGACTCCATTTAAAATTTTTGCTCTGTTGGTTTAATAAGCAATTCAAATGGGCAGTATGGTTCCGTTGACTCGGTGAGATAAAACTTTGAATTTCTTCCGGCCAGAGAGATTTGAAGAGGCTCTCCTCTAAGCAACGAGGGATACTGCGTTCTCGAAGACAAAGGGTAAAATTATACCCATATTTTTCCAACAGACCATTGTGACTCCTCTGGGTAATTATAATAATTTTCCCCACTACCCATACTGATGTTTGATAATGTATGTGTGAAGTCTTAATCACCAGAAAATTATGTTCTGTATAAAATTGTATGAATATATCCGCTAATGAATAAAAGGGAGAGTTAGTTACCTCTCAAGTTTGTTGGGACATATTTGATACTTTGGTATGAAAACCCCATAAATCAATTAACTCAGGAAAGAATTGTGGTGTGCACCTAAAGTAAGAACTAAATTTAAAGAAATTACCGTAAGGTTGGAGGCACTGAAATAAATACTGAATCTTCATTAAGATTCCATATCACACTCACAACAAAACACACAAATCCCGTTCTGACTGGGGAGGAGAGACAGATCTGCTGTTCTTAGTAATTAGGAACAGTGATATGTCTCCTCCTTCAGTCAGTCCCATCCCCCCACAGTTAGAAGCACTCATGAGGAAACATATTACCCCTTGATCACCCCCTAGTGTTAACCCCTTCCCTGCCAGTGACATGTATACAGTAATCAGTGGCTATTTCTTTATCGTACATCATAGGACACAGAGCCTCAAGTAATTACTTGGTGGGTTATGGGCCAACCTTCGGGTGTTGACACTGGTATAACCAATACAGGAAGTTGACCCTATATAACCCCTCCTCCTTCCAGGAGTCTTCAGTTTTTCGCCAGTGTCTAAGGTGTTGATCACGAGTGAAGATGTGCTCTGAGGAGCTCCAGGGAGGGATCCATGCTGGATTTAATAAACCTCCACAACCGGATTCATCCTCGTCACTGAGGCCATAGGATGGTACCTGGGCCTCGCATTGAAGAACGAGGATTTGCCTGTAAGCTTCTCTTTGAGAGCTGGACCCTAGGAACCAGGACTCTTTTTGGTTTTTCATATTACCTAAAGTTGTTCCTGAGGGGTGCTATACAGGTCCAAAGGAGCGGAACCCCTATTAAAAAGGGCCCCAGTCTTTGAAGGTTTATCTACGCTGCCTGCTGTGATGGGTGAAAGTTGGATCTGTCTGTTAAATCAGCAGTATCCTGCAGCGAGGATAAGGTAAGGGGAGAAGCCTAGGAACTGTAAAAAGTCCACCTATGATTTTTTCTCCAAAAAATACATATATAAAATGTATAACTGTATGCCTTAAAATGTCTCCTCTAGAGGGAGTATATTACACTTACCTAGTACAATGCCTTTTTCAGCAGCCCTGTGTCCGGCTATAGCAGCGGGTGTGGTCCCTGCAGCCAGAGGGGAGTTCTTAATTGAACAGATGGTGTTCCTCTTCTGAGGGATGAACATGCAAAAATAGCCATTTGCGTTTTTTTGTATAAAGTGAAGTCTTCCTTTAAAACTAGTAACGAGAAAATATGGACCCCAAAAGAGGGGTGGTGACCCCAGGGATTTTATGGGTGGGAGGGAGCCAAACAGTAAAGAAAAGTATAAAGGTGAAGGATGACAGAGTATATATAAAAATTGTAAACTGTATTCAAAATATCACATAATGTAGAAAATTAAAAACAATCCAATGTACAGAAACTGCAAAAGATCCTTTACATACTGGGAGGACATCTTAAAAGCTTATTCTAACCAGATGATGAGCTTATTAACCGAAGAATATAAAAAACGACTACTAGATATAGATATAAATATCGAGGATCTTTATTCTAAGCTCAATACATTCAATACCCACCCCTCTTTCTCTGAACTTAATGAAAAACTAAAGATACATATTGAAGGTTACAATAAAAACATTCTTGCCAAAAAAGAAAGCAAATTCTTACATGACAAACAAGCCTCCCATGAAGGCCGGGCCTATAAATGGCATCAACAGACAAAAAATAGGACATACCAACACCAACAGATACACTATGACTACCAATCAGAATTTTCTGATACTTCTTCTATGGCTTCTAATTCATCACAACCCCCTTTCAAGGGGTCTATGTGCACAAGAAAAGCCAAAAGACATAGAGAAGGAGGGAGTTTTGAAGGCAAACCCAAATGGAGCCAGACTAATCGCACACGTATAACACCAACAAAAACATCGAGCTCTGCTCCTTTTTCATCCACGAATCAACCTACCCCCATACCCACAAGCACTACCAGCAAGGATACCACAATTCCACCAAATGTAAGGATCCCTAGCCTTTTTTCAGTCAAAAAACTTAGGTACTCCTCTAGCCCCCCAAACATAGGAACCATCCCAAGACCATCCCCTCCCCTCCAGCTACAAAGTATGTTTGACAAAACCGATGTGGATTCAAGTACCTTCCGATCCCTTAAGGAGCGACAGGCATTGAAGGACCTAAATCCCCTGTTTGAGGAAAGTGACACTCGAGATCTCATAGACAGAATAGATTTGGAATCTCTTGAATCCATCTATTAGTTCCAATACAAAAGATCAGACATCTTTTAAATTGAAGAAAAAATCTGACCTATATCCCTCTCCAGGTACCAATCAGGGCATATCTACATTCCTAAAATTATCAACTCAGGAAATCATAGAGTTGAATGCAAATAGAAGTCTCCCTGATAACCTAACAAACAAAGAGAAACAGGCCTTGAATACACTAGCTAATAACCCTAACCTAGTTATTAAACCTTCAGATAAGGGTGGAAATATTGTACTAATGAATAACGATAAGTACATATCGATGTGCATGCAGATACTTAACAACACCGCAATTGCAGGCACGAGAGCCAGAACGGGGATCTGTGTATGTAAACTGTTGTGAATTCATGAAGAAATATATTTTATATTTCCTGGCAGAAACATGAGAGATGCTTAGGCCTCAAAAAAACAGATGAACTGTGATGTTAAAGAATTGAACTGTTGCCCTTTTTGAGACCTTTAGGACAAAATGGACGTTCTCATGTTTGACCAAGTCTTTCTCTACTTCTTTAAATATTGAAGACTTTTACAAGCATGTATTGTAAAGGAAACTGTTGGAACAAAGACTGCTCTTGTCACAAAACAAGGAGATATTTACATGGTCTTAGTGAATAAACAAAAGAAAATAGGAGTCAAGATTATACGGACAATTCTCACATTAAAAATAGCCTCACCTAGCCTAAACTTATTGTGTTCAAGTGATGGACTGTTTAACTAGCTAACACCTTGGCTAACAAAACTCATTGTATGAACTTTTAGGATGGTATAGACAAACAAGCCATTTCTAAACACCCAGTGAGAATGTTCAAGGTCCATCTCAACACGTTTGAGAGAGTTGAATATTGTGTCAGTCAAAAATATTTTAAAGTATCGATAAGGTTATTATAAGTCATTTTAAACTATTATAATGTTGGCATCTGCGGACCCAACAACTTTGCCATGAAGAAAATGTATATGAAAGTGTGATTTTATAAGTAGAAGTGTTTTAAGTAACAAATTAGTATTAGGAAAAACAAATAATCATGATTATAATTATATAAGATTGTAGCCTATGCTTAGATAAACAAATGTTCAGTGGAGATACCAGAAGTTATACAGGTATCCATATAGATAATCATTTTTATGTGGTATTGATGAAATATATAACAACGGGTGTATTCCCTAGATAGACCAGTCTTTATAGACATACGTTTATAGAGACACATATATATGTAACCAGTTTATGTAATAGTGATTAATCAAGATTATACTGAGTGTATTTTACATTAGACCGATTACCAGAATATTTAAAAGTATATACTATCCTTACCATTATACACATTATGAAAATAGAACGTATTAACTTAAAAGGATAAACTCAAAACACATGTGAGACACCTGGTGGTTGAAGACAGTATTATGCAAACTCCTTAAAATTTCCAGAGAAAGTTAATCATTAGGTATCCTAAACCAATAGAAAGTGAGCCAGCCCTTCTGGGCTGAACCGGTGATAATTTTATGAGCTTATTATCCCAATTGGGGATAAAAGGCGGGAAGGGCAAAAAGGATAAAAAAGACACAGATCCCACACTGGATATACTCCTGACATCAAGAATTCTATCGATATTTAACCTTTCCTGATCCCATTGGACTTTATGACGAAAGCCATTTGACGTGTCTAAAACTTTATCGGAATTTGATTTTTAGCTGATTGGTAAAATCCAGACACCAAATTTATTTAACTTCTGTCCTTGAAATGCCGGTTTATATGGTTGAGGTTATGTATTGATGTTTATGGACTTTCTGATATTGCTCATATCTTAGAGGTTAATTATTGATGTTTATTGTTTGTTTAGGGGTGTAGTACTACCACTGTGTTTTAGGTAATTTAAACCAATATTTACATCGATTTAAATGTCTGTAGCCCCAGGGAAGCTTTATGACTCCATTTAAAATTTTTGCTCTGTTGGTTTAATAAGCAATTCAAATGGGCAGTATGGTTCCGTTGACTCGGTGAGATAAAACTTTGAATTTCTTCCGGCCAGAGAGATTTGAAGAGGCTCTCCTCTAAGCAACGAGGGATACTGCGTTCTCGAAGACAAAGGGTAAAATTATACCCATATTTTTCCAACAGACCATTGTGACTCCTCTGGGTAATTATAATAATTTTCCCCACTACCCATACTGATGTTTGATAATGTATGTGTGAAGTCTTAATCACCAGAAAATTATGTTCTGTATAAAATTGTATGAATATATCCGCTAATGAATAAAAGGGAGAGTTAGTTACCTCTCAAGTTTGTTGGGACATATTTGATACTTTGGTATGAAAACCCCATAAATCAATTAACTCAGGAAAGAATTGTGGTGTGCACCTAAAGTAAGAACTAAATTTAAAGAAATTACCGTAAGGTTGGAGGCACTGAAATAAATACTGAATCTTCATTAAGATTCCATATCACACTCACAACAAAACACACAAATCCCGTTCTGACTGGGGAGGAGAGACAGATCTGCTGTTCTTAGTAATTAGGAACAGTGATATGTCTCCTCCTTCAGTCAGTCCCATCCCCCCACAGTTAGAAGCACTCATGAGGAAACATATTACCCCTTGATCACCCCCTAGTGTTAACCCCTTCCCTGCCAGTGACATGTATACAGTAATCAGTGGCTATTTCTTTATCGTACATCATAGGACACAGAGCCTCAAGTAATTACTTGGTGGGTTATGGGCCAACCTTCGGGTGTTGACACTGGTATAACCAATACAGGAAGTTGACCCTATATAACCCCTCCTCCTTCCAGGAGTCTTCAGTTTTTCGCCAGTGTCTAAGGTGTTGATCACGAGTGAAGATGTGCTCTGAGGAGCTCCAGGGAGGGATCCATGCTGGATTTAATAAACCTCCACAACCGGATTCATCCTCGTCACTGAGGCCATAGGATGGTACCTGGGCCTCGCATTGAAGAACGAGGATTTGCCTGTAAGCTTCTCTTTGAGAGCTGGACCCTAGGAACCAGGACTCTTTTTGGTTTTTCATATTACCTAAAGTTGTTCCTGAGGGGTGCTATACAGGTCCAAAGGAGCGGAACCCCTATTAAAAAGGGCCCCAGTCTTTGAAGGTTTATCTACGCTGCCTGCTGTGATGGGTGAAAGTTGGATCTGTCTGTTAAATCAGCAGTATCCTGCAGCGAGGATAAGGTAAGGGGAGAAGCCTAGGAACTGTAAAAAGTCCACCTATGATTTTTTCTCCAAAAAATACATATATAAAATGTATAACTGTATGCCTTAAAATGTCTCCTCTAGAGGGAGTATATTACACTTACCTAGTACAATGCCTTTTTCAGCAGCCCTGTGTCCGGCTATAGCAGCGGGTGTGGTCCCTGCAGCCAGAGGGGAGTTCTTAATTGAACAGATGGTGTTCCTCTTCTGAGGGATGAACATGCAAAACCAGCCATTTGCGTTTTTTTGTATAAAGTGAAGTCTTCCTTTAAAACTAGTAACGAGAAAATATGGACCCCAAAAGAGGGGTGGTGACCCCAGGGATTTTATGGGTGGGAGGGAGCCAAACAGTAAAGAAAAGTATAAAGGTGAAGGATGACAGAGTATATATAAAAATTGTAAACTGTATTCAAAATATCACATAATGTAGAAAATTAAAAACAATCCAATGTACAGAAACTGCAAAAGATCCTTTACATACTGGGAGGACATCTTAAAAGCTTATTCTAACCAGATGATGAGCTTATTAACCGAAGAATATAAAAAACGACTACTAGATATAGATATAAATATCGAGGATCTTTATTCTAAGCTCAATACATTCAATACCCACCCCTCTTTCTCTGAACTTAATGAAAAACTAAAGATACATATTGAAGGTTACAATAAAAACATTCTTGCCAAAAAAGAAAGCAAATTCTTACATGACAAACAAGCCTCCCATGAAGGCCGGGCCTATAAATGGCATCAACAGACAAAAAATAGGACATACCAACACCAACAGATACACTATGACTACCAATCAGAATTTTCTGATACTTCTTCTATGGCTTCTAATTCATCACAACCCCCTTTCAAGGGGTCTATGTGCACAAGAAAAGCCAAAAGACATAGAGAAGGAGGGAGTTTTGAAGGCAAACCCAAATGGAGCCAGACTAATCGCACACGTATAACACCAACAAAAACATCGAGCTCTGCTCCTTTTTCATCCACGAATCAACCTACCCCCATACCCACAAGCACTACCAGCAAGGATACCACAATTCCACCAAATGTAAGGATCCCTAGCCTTTTTTCAGTCAAAAAACTTAGGTACTCCTCTAGCCCCCCAAACATAGGAACCATCCCAAGACCATCCCCTCCCCTCCAGCTACAAAGTATGTTTGACAAAACCGATGTGGATTCAAGTACCTTCCGATCCCTTAAGGAGCGACAGGCATTGAAGGACCTAAATCCCCTGTTTGAGGAAAGTGACACTCGAGATCTCATAGACAGAATAGATTTGGAATCTCTTGAATCCATCTATTAGTTCCAATACAAAAGATCAGACATCTTTTAAATTGAAGAAAAAATCTGACCTATATCCCTCTCCAGGTACCAATCAGGGCATATCTACATTCCTAAAATTATCAACTCAGGAAATCATAGAGTTGAATGCAAATAGAAGTCTCCCTGATAACCTAACAAACAAAGAGAAACAGGCCTTGAATACACTAGCTAATAACCCTAACCTAGTTATTAAACCTTCAGATAAGGGTGGAAATATTGTACTAATGAATAACGATAAGTACATATCGATGTGCATGCAGATACTTAACAACACTGAATGGTACAGACCAATTAAGCCTGAAATAATTACTTCATTCAATGAACAATTCTATATTCTGGTAGATAAAGCACTCAATAACAACATTATTTGCAACCAACTATGGAAATTCATCCGTACCCCTTTTCCCATTGTCCCTACATTCTATTCCCTCCCCAAAATTCACAAGAACAATATAGATCCCCCAGGTAGACCGATTGTGTCTGGTAATGGATCCATTACTGAGAATCTTTCCAAAATGGTAGACGAACATCTAAGACCGTTCGTACTTTCCCTACCATCATACGTAAAAGACACAATCCACCTACTCAACATCATCGACGGCGTCCGGGTAACTTATGAGACCATTTTGGTCTCCATTGATGTCGAAACACTTTACAGTTCAATTCCCCACGACAAAGGGGTAACTTGTATTCAAAAAGTCTTATCACAAACTCCTCTGTCTAAGAAACCATTTAATGAATTTGTATTATTAGCACTGGACTTCATACTCTGACATAATGCGTTCAGCTTTCATGGCCAACATTTCCTCCAGGTACAGGGCGTAGCCATGGGCACTTGCTGTGCCCCTGGCTATGCCAATCTGTACCTGGGGGAATGGGAGAAAACCCTTTTGGAAGATGAGGACCTCGCTCTGTACCTGCGCCATATCAGATTATGGTGCAGGTACATTGATGATATCCTCGTCTTATGGGACGAACCTGTGGAATTACTGTGTACTTTTCTAGATGTCTTGAATAACAATGCATTCAACTTATTTACGATGGCCTACGACCATAATTCTCTAACATTTTTGGATATTGAGATATTTAGGGATCCTAATAATTATCTAGCCTGTAAACTCCATCGGAAACCCACATCAGGCAACCCAATTCTACATTCTAAAAGTTTCCATCCTAGACCTCTAATCAATTCAATCCCGTTTAGCCAATTTTTGAGGATTAAACGTAATTGCTCTAACAACGACGACTTTCTCAGGGAAGCCAGATCCCTGAAGATTCGATTACTAGATAGAGGCTATAGCCATAATTGCTTATAAAAAGCTTTCAATAAAGCTAAAGCCCGAGATAGACAAGATCTGTTACAAATGTCTGATAGGTTCACCTCCGCTTCTAATCCTTACACCAGAATTATTACAACCTTTTCAAATGAACATATGGAACTGAGACAGATTCTAATTAAATATTGGCACCTACTCACCAATAATCCAGTGGTGGGCCCTTATGTGTCACCTAACCCTCTGCTCACCTTCCAACAAACCACGTCGGTGGGGCACCGACTGGTTAGAAGTGAATTCAGAGGCCTTACTCAAGGAGACCCCTGTAATACCTTAGGCACTTTCCCATGTGGCTCCTGCTGATATTGCCGCTATATGAACACCAATAAGCATCCATACCTTCCCAATGGCTGGTTATTCTCTGCAAAACATTATGCCAATTGTCAAACCACATTCGTTATTTATCTTATACAGTGCAAATGTGGCTGTTATTATGTGGGCAAAACCATTCAAAAATTATGAAAACGCCTTTACCACCACATATTGGTAATGAAAACCAAAAATCCAGATTTCCCTTGGGGACGACATATGGCTACAGTCCACAGTGAAGCCTTTCCGAAAATATCAGTTTTAGTTTTGGATCGGCTACACCATAATCCTCGAGGAGGGGATTTAAACTAACTACTTCTTCAACGTGAGATGAGGTGGATTTCTACTTTAAACGCCACCTCACTCCCAGGATTAAATGAGATCCTAAGTTTCAAACCCTTCCTCCAAGGTTTTACATTAGGGGGCTATTAAGGCGATATGTAGGGGTCCCCACATGACCACTGACATTATATTCCTGACTTTTTGTATTCTTATTTTTAATTTCCTTTTTTACCCGTTTTTTATTTCCTCTCTTTTCATTCTGTATAATAATACATATATTGTGTAGCATCTATCTCAGTATATGGTTGGTCTGCTGATATGTGCATTATGACTATGGGGTTTCAAGTTATTTTACCAATAATCCTGTTGATGCCCATCAGAATATCAATGTTACGAATGTATCCAATACTCGTTGATTGTACAAATGCATTCAATATTTTCCAACTGTATATATGGTAAGTAAATCGGGAAAATGCAATGTAATATTACAATATCTTTTGATATTTTCTATGGAATGTATCCAATACTCGTTGATTGTACAAATGCATTCAATATTTTCCAACTGTATATATGGTATGTAAATCGGGGAAACGCAATGTAATATTACAATATCTTTTGATATTTTCTATGGAATGTATCCAATACTCGTTGATTGTACAAATGCATTCAATATTTTCCAACTGTATATATGGTATGTAAATCGGGAAAATGCAATGTAATATTACAATATCTTTTGATATTTTCTTGCGCATTATTACAACTACCTGTTTTTGATCCCCCATATCTAATATTCCAACGTATTATCAATCACTCTTTCTTTCCATTTAAATCAGCATTATTCAGGCACTGTCGGTTTGTTTTTCGGCCCTTGCGTTGTCCCCCGGCACAGGTAGGCTCCACACATCTATGCGTGGAGCCATACCATGGATGCCTGGGAATCTGCAACACTCCACCATCCGCACATGCGCTGGACGGCAGACCTTCAGATTCGCTACATTGGTGTCCCTCTTTCCCTGTCGGCGGCGCTTGGACGTCTGATGTCACTGCGCCAGCCGGCGAGGTGGCGTCATATGTCGCTGCGCTGGGGGAACGAGCTCTAGGTGATAGTATCACCTCCTTTGCTGACACTTGTCAGCAGTGGGAGGTGTATCGCCTAGCTGATACCGCCCTCCCCTCTCTGCCCATACGTCTCTGATCCACCAAAACACCTACAGCTGCGAGGTTCTCCGTCCTCTATGGGCGGTTACACCTCGCAATCAGCTGGTTTATAATCTGGCAACACACCAGTCTCCTCTCATACACCTTTGGTGTGTCTTTTGGAGCAGGTGTATGCAGACTCTCAACTACAAAGTAAGCACTGGCTATCATGCTATTTCTTTTGGTCCTTTATTCTTTTTATGTCTTAGCAATTATATATACTTGCATTATTGCTAGATACTGAGTAACTAACTATATTTATTTAGTAAATTGCTTCCTTATTTATAAATCATGGGCAAGTTTTCACCTATATAGCCATCAAAAACTATGTAGTTTTTTTATACTATACATAGGCCCTAAACCTCCTTTTTGCCATAATGTGTTACTATGCCTGTCAGCTCCATACTCATGGATACAACAGAGCATAGGTCCATATATATGGATTTAGCATTTTACTCTATAAAACCTTCTCTCTCCCCTTTTCCCCCTCCCCCCTTTTGAAAGTAGCATATATTGTTGAGTTTATCTAGCTCCTACAATTTTCTATATAGGCCACATTTCCCGTATATATAGATTTATGTACCAAAGTTCATATGTAGTATAGCATATCTAACTATGCATTATTCTTGTACCATAGAATTTGGCATAGGTATCCACTTAGCCGTTCCTTGTGGACCGCATAGGCAAGATGAATTCTATGACTCTGCCTGTCTCAAATGCTGTTACCCATGAATATTGATATGGGACAACACTACCAAACGATGGTTTGAGTTTTCAATTCACTCCAATCCTTTCTCCTTCACTACATCTAAAATTTGGGAGATCAATACTGCAAGCATTACACTCGGAACATTGCATCCTCCTTGATTCTTATAAACAACTATAAATGGTGTAACAAGTAAGTTTGTTTTTTGTTGGTGTGTCACTATTACCAGCTATAGTTTTTCCCAAGCTCCCCAACCAACTCCAGTATGCCCACTAAACTATAAATGTCCAGTATTTTTGTACTCTGTTTCTTAGTATATTTTTACTTCTTATACACTTGCAGATTACATTGTATAACTGCACAGGAAATTCCCTGAAGAAGGAATTCACGTTTCATATATTCCCAAACATGTTGGATTATTCCATATGTATCATTCACGTATGAGTTCTTCATGTGTAGAACCTGTATGTAAAGGATCTTTTGCAGTTTCTGTACATTGGATTGTTTTTAATTTTCTACATTATGTGATATTTTGAATAAAGTTTACAATTTTTATATATACTCTGTCATCCTTCACCTTTATACTTTTCTTTACTGTTTGGCTCCCTGCCACCCATAAAATCCCTGGGGTCACCACCCCTTTTTTGGGGTCCATATTTTCTCGTTATTTGTTTTTGGGATGTGGTGAGAGGTGAGCTCCACCTTTGAGTCTATTTGACTGCACATTTATATTGTTTGATGGTTTAACCATACTTTTATGGTCCTTTAAAACTAGGAGCCTAACAAACACTGCTGATAAAAATTCCCCCCCCTCTCCTCCAGCTGACACTTATGTGTAATCAGGTTCTCACCTGAGGTTTAACACAGATGCTCTCAGTTCATATGCTGAAGACAGAAGTCTGTCACACTAATGCCCCGTACACACGGTCGGACTTTGTTCGGACATTCCGACAACAAAATCCTAGGATTTTTTCCGACGGATGTTGGCTCAAACTTGTTTTGTCTACACTCGGTCGCACAAAGTTGTCGGAAAATCCGATCGTTCTAAACGCGGTGACGTAAAACACGTACGTCGGGACTATAAACGGGGCAGTGGCCAATAGCTTTCATCTCTTTATTTATTCTGAGCATGCGTGGCACTTTGTCCGTCGGATTTGTGTACACACGATCGGAATTTCCGACAACGGATTTTGTTGTCGGAAAATTTTATCTCCTGCTCTCCAACTTTGTGTGTCGGAAAATCCGATGGAAAATGTCCGATGGAGCCCACACACGGTCGGAATTTCCGACAACACGATCCGATCGGACATTTTCCATCGGAAAATCCGACCGTGTGTACGGGGCATAAGAGACACAGGAGCGCTGGGCATGTAAAGGTGTGTAAACAGGCATTTCCAGCACAGGAAATATTATGGTACTCAGCATCAAAGGCTGATCCTTATGGTGACATTGTTTTCTTTTGCTAAAACTATTGTTCAGCAAATACCATACTTTGTTAAAGTGCCTCTGCTGTTGTGCTTAGCATATTTGATTTCCAGTGTACCACAGAGGTACCAAGGATTCCACCCCCAGGCGCTGGGAATTCCAGTCATGCCTCCACACTGTCATCCTCTTCGGAGAGACCTGACATGGCAAGCCAGGGTGAGTCATTGGAAGCAATTGGTGGTGCAACTGCTTCTCACACTTCAGCCCCTGTGTATGTGACTGAAGATGCATTCTCCTTTGCCCTGTTGGGCTTAGAAGGAAGATTAGCGGCTTTAATCGCATTCTCCATCCAAGAGGATAGGAAGCATGCTAGATCCCCCTCCCCCACCTCAAACCCCCTTTTTCCAAGGGAACAGTGGGCACAGGATGAGGTGTTATCCTCAGGTGATCACGGGGAAAAACAAGCCAAATTTTTCCTCTGGGGTTGATGAACCTTATGCAACCTCACAGTCTGACAGATTGATGGTACAAACTCTTACAGAGATGGTTCACTCCACTTTTTATACTAGTCCTAACAGAGTAAGCTGAAAGTCCAGGTCCCTTCTTTGGTTTAAAAAAAAAAAATACTTTTTACAGTGCTTATTTATGCTGAATGGGATCATCTGGATAAGCATTTTTTCACTCCAAAGAGTTTCTCGGTTCTCTATCATGGAGGATAAATTCCCCAAGGTTGAAAAGTACCAGTAGTAGACGCTGCGATTTCCAGCATCAATAAAGATGCATAATTGCTTAAGCATCCAACAAATAAGGAGTCAGCATTTTTTTGGTTAAAATCCTTCTACCAATGGTGCTATGTTTTGCCATAGATGCCATAAAAGACCCTATCCACCAGGCGTCTTGCCTTGCGCTTGTGCTAAAACACATGCTTAGGAGCCTGTGGTTAAAAGGGTTGGT
Source organism: Lithobates clamitans (assembly GCA_037952925.1). Taxonomy (NCBI): domain Eukaryota; kingdom Metazoa; phylum Chordata; class Amphibia; order Anura; family Ranidae; genus Lithobates; species Lithobates clamitans. The sequence goes on from JBBGZY010000929.1 coordinate 2,399,031, forward strand.
CAGCCGAAGCATCTTTCAAAAAAGGGTGTCTGACTAGTTTCTCTTTTCATTGGGGAAGGTTTGGTGAAATACATTCAAATAATTTCTAGCAGTAAAGCTATTTTGTCCAAAAGAAGGTATAAATGTCCTTTTCTTTAAAGTGAAGCCACAACAGCTCACAGGTTAAGTACTCTGATGGCCAGTGCAGCCATGGGAGACTTCCTGACAGACATGGGTTCAGATCCACATGTCGGCGTTCACTAGTGAAGGAGCCATTCCTCACAGGTTAACTACTCTGATGGCCAGTGTAGCCATGGGAGGCTTCCTGAAAGATGTGGGACCTCGTCCTCACGTTGGCTCCTTGTGACCTTGGACAAGTCGCTTAAACGGATTCCTTTCCCAGGGGCAGCTGCCTCTAGGCAGCGGTGACGGCCTCCACCGTCAGACTCTAGGGCATGATTTCCAAGGAGTACTGTTCAGATCTGTGTGACTTCAAGGTAGTCTCTGCACTAATTTGGTACCACTTTAATGCGACTTGAGGTCCATAGACCTCTAGAATACACAGGCATTGTTTCCTGTCGCATCAAAATCGCGCCCCGACATATTCTCGGTGGCAAAAGATCACGGTAAAATCATGCAACTTTGGGGTTGCAATAGTGGAAACTGAGCCAAAGAGGAGAAAATATTCAGCCCTTGTATACATGATTGAAAATGCGTTTTTCATCCGCCCTGCAGGGCCTAGAAGGAAAATTAGCGACTTTAATCGCATCCGCTATCCAAGGATGGGAAGCGTGTTAGATCCCCCTCCCCCACCTAAGATCCCTTATCAAGGGAACAGTGGGTAGAGGATGAAGGATTACCCTCAGGTAATAGGGAAGAAAGGCAAACCGAGTACTCCTCTGCAGAGGAGACAACTAGAGTTGAACTTTTTTTCAGCTTCGCAATCTGAGAAATTGCTGGTACAAACCTCTTACAGAGATAATTTGTGCCT